>OU015744.1:89393278-89405778 GCA_907169655.1 Acomys percivali
TAAATAAATAAATAAATAAATAAATAAATAAATAAATAAATAAATAAGTGCTCTCTTCGGCAGCACATATACTAAAACTGGAACGATACAGAGAAGATTAGCATGGCCCCTGCGCAAGGATGACACGCAAATTCGTGAAGTTTCCATATTTTTACTACCAAACCAAATAACCCAATAGAGAAATGGGGCTCAGAACTAAACAGAGAATTCTCAACAGAGGAATATCAAATGGTGGAGAAACACTTAAAGAAATGCTCGACCTCCTTAGTCATCAGAGAAATGCAAATCAAAATGACACTGAGATTCCATCTTACACCCATCAGAATGGCTAAGATCAATAACTCAACTGACACCACATGCTGGCAAGGATGTGGAGAGAGAGGAACACTCCTTCATTGCTGGTGGGAATGCAAACTAGTACAACCACTTTGGAATCTATCTGGCGCTTTCTCAGAAAAATGGGAATAGGGCTTCCTCAAGACCCAGCTATTCCACTCCTTGGAATATACCCAGAAGATGCACTACCACACAACAGGGACATATGCTCAACCATGTTCATAGCTGCCTTATTCATAATAGCCAGAACATGGAAACAACCTACATGTCCCTCAGTAGAAGAATGGATAAAGAAACTGTGGTATATTTATACTATGGAATACTACTCAGCTATTAAAAACAAGGAATTTCCGAAATTTGTGGACAAATGGATTGAACTAGAAATTATCATAATGAGTGAGTTCACCCAGAAGCAAAAAGAGTCAAATGGTATATACTCACTTATATCGAGACACTAGGCCAAGGGGTACGCCCCCATGAAAAACTTTACCTACCAGGAAAGTGGGTCAGAGGGGAGAAAATCCTATTGAGACTTTAGGGGTGAGAAGCCTGGGAGAATGAGGAAATAGAAGGATCCAGAGGGTCCTGGAAAACTACAGGCAGGTCTGGGTCCTGGGGTCCTCCTCAAACTATGGCACCAGCCAAGGAAAATATAGGCAGTAAACTTCGAACCCCTACCCAGTCTAGCTGATGGACAGGACATTCTCCACCGTTAAGTGGAGAAGGGGATCTGACTTTCACACAAACTCTGGTGCCCCATATCGGACCATGTCCCTTGGATGGGGAGGCCTGGTGGCACTCAGAGGAAAGATAATAAGTCACCAAGAAGAGACTCGATACCCTAGGAGCATATACAGGGGGAGGAGGTCCCCCTCAGTCACAGACATAGGGGAAGGGAGTAGAGGGGGAAGCGGGAGGGAGGAAAGAAAGGGAGGATACAAGGGATGGGCTAACAATTGAGATGTAATATGAATAAATTAATTTAAAAAAAAGGAATCCAATAAAATAGACTTAAAATAAATAAATAAATAAATCTTTTAAAAAATGAAAATAAACATACTCTTTGAGAAGTCTGGCTTTTAAGAGAATGTAGTATAGATGACTCTTCTGTCAGACCTCAGCAGACTCTTCCTTGCCCTCCTGGGCCCCAATCACAGAGTGATTGCATGACTTTCCCTGAGGACTGAGGGAGGCATCTGTCTTTCAGGAAATTGCTGCCTGTGCAGCTGATGACCTATTGGATGCTGGGAAAGTGCCGGTTCCTGATAGCACTGGTGATGTACAGTCTTTGTTTTTGTTTTTTCGAGACAGGGTTTCTCTGTGTAGCATTGGCTGTCCAGGACTCACTTTGTAGACCAGGCTATCCTTGATCTCACAGCAATCCACCTGCCTCTGCCTCCTGAGTGCTGGGATTAAAGGCATGTGCCACCACCCCCTCGCCACCCCCGGCTCAGTGATGTACAGTCTTAACAGCACTGTTTTCTGGGAGGCGCATATTTGTTTAGCAGCATGTGTCATGGCTGTGTTTTCTTAAGCCCAGAGACTCCAAGCACTCACAATTTGTAAAAGAATTATGCTGGTTAAGTGCTGAGTTATGTACCCACAAGCTAATACATGTTGAAGTCCAAACCCCTGGTACCTCAAAAAACAGCACTATTTGGAGATAAGAGTTTTCAAAAGATAGTTAAAACTAAAATGCGGCCTTTAGGGTAGGGTCTTATCCAAAGAGGATAGTTAGGGCCAGGGCTGAACTCCATGGCGGAGCACTTGCCTTCCATGTGTAGGGACCAATGTTTAGTGTCCCAGCACCCCAACACAAATAAAAAGGCAGGTGAGACCATGCAGGGGTTCAACCAGAACGTAGGAAAAAGCTCAATCGGAAACACTGGTCTTGGACTGGCAGCTTCTAGAACCACGAGCAATTTCTGTTACTCAAATGAACTGGTCTATGGAGTGTTCTCAGGGCGGCCCTCTGGACTACCACGGTGGTACTTTTGAATATCAAATAGGGATGAGGTAGGTAGGAAAGGCACAGCGTTCTTCCTTCCCCTGTGCGAGAAGTGAACCCAGAAGCTTCCCAGAGGCTTCGACTTTTTGGCTTTTCACAGAGAAGGTGTGGGGTGTCTCCCTCTGCTCCTCCCTGGTGTCGGGTTTGGTAATGTGAGAAAGCTTTGTGAGAGGACATCCTTCACAGTGGCTATGGTGCACAGGTTCTGAAAAGTCTTCACCTTTGGGAGCACCCTATTCACCACTCCCAAAAGAAGGTCTCTCTAGGGATTTTCACTAATTGGTAGAAATTGATCCAGATGTGCTTAAAATGAGGGGAAAATGTCATTTTAAATGATGCTTAATTACAGAGAACCCTTAATAACATGGAGAAATGATTATATTATCACTTAAGTAAAAAAATGAGCATGCAAAATTAAACTGCATCAACAGGACCACCTTACCTATGTAATCGCGTACATAAGAGAGAGACTGACTAGAAATAAGGCAATGTTAACATCAGCTTTTCCTTGTGAGGAGATTATGAGTGACCTCTGCTTTTATCTTTATATTCCTTTGCATTTCTGAATTCTTCATGTTGAGCATGTGTGAGCTTTATAAAGCACAAAATGAGCTCACGTTTTAAAGATTGGGAGCAGGGGCTCAGTGTATGTAACCCAGTACCTCAAATGGCAGCCATCTCCAGGACACACAAGCTCCTGAGGCACAGACAAACCCATCAGAACCCCTTGGCCCTGTCTCCCTGCTTTAGGGGGCTCGGAATGCTACCTGCAGTTTAGAATCAGTCTCTGAGCTCCTCTTCCCTTCAGACCTCTCCTCTGCCTCTGACCTAAGACTCTTCTTTCTGGAGTCAAGTTGCCCACACTTTTCTTAACCAATGACCCAACACAGCCTTTCACCCTTCCCACATACCTTGTTCCCAACCTCTTGGACCCTGAAGCTGCCCTCGCACCTGTGGCTTCCACAAGCCACAATGTGATAAGCAGGAAATAGGGGGCGGGGTGGGGGGGGAGAGGGGAAGTGTTGGCGGAAGTGCTTCTGGAGTTTTCTTCTCTGTGGTGTGACTCTCTGGGCTCCTCCTACCTTCCTTCCTGGTCCTCCTCTGCAGTTGAGCAACTCCATCAGGCCGACTCCATGCTTAGCCGACCTCTGTTTCCCTCCCCTCGTTCTGTCTGCTCACAGTAAGGCCATCGCCAGGCCCCTCTCTCCTCCAAAGCAAGGTCTTCTTCCTAACCCAGCTTCCAAGCACAGCTTGCACGAGCCTGTCTCTGTCAGTTGTTATGGCATTCCTATTAGATCTCACGATCGATCTTCATCAATAATCAAGGCTGGTCATAGGTAATAGGAGCTGACTAGCATCTCCCTCCCAATGCTTAGCACTGATGTGCTACTCTCACCCCACGCCTACTTCCCCAGCCAAGGGATAGTATATCAGTTACTTTCTGTTGCTGTGATAAAATATCATGACCAAAAGTAACCTTGAGAGTTTCTTTTGGCTTTTGGTTCCAAAGAGATAGAGGGTGCCTGACAGTGGGGAAGGCTCGGTATGGACACAGAAGCAGGAAGCTGGCTGCTCACATTTTACCTATATACGGGAGGATAATAATCACCTTCATTTACCTCCTAAGGCTCCATAACTGTTCCAAACAGCACCAACCTGGAGCCTGGCGTTCAAATATGTGAGTCTAGGGAGATATTTCTCATTCAACCCACCACAGGTGGTGTTAGGAGACCTCCCGGGTCCACAGGAGGCGATTCAGTCATAAGAGTGGAGCCCTCATGAGCAGCATCTGTACCCCTACAAAAGACTCTTTCCATCCCATGAGAAGATGTAAAAGGAAGCCAGCAGTTAGCGTCCTACGATGGCCTGGAAAGACCCTCACCAGAACCTGCTCAAGCTAGTACCCTGACTTGGACTTCCAGTGGTCGCGATCGTGAAAAATAAGAATTTACTTACTATGTACCTGGTCTCTGACACGTACTTATCACAACTTGAACTAAGATAAAAGTGATATTGTGGTCACTCTCTGCTCACTCTTGTTTGGAGCTCGGGTAAAGAAATGCTCAACCATCTCTCCCATTTCTGGGCCAGGGAGAGGCAGACCACCACAGAGGGAGAAGGTGGAGAAGAAAGCTGTACCATCCTGCAACAGCCAGGAAGCAGAGACAACAGGAGGGGGCTAGGGCCAAAACACGCCCTCAAAGGCACACCCACAGTAGCTCGCTTCTCCTGACAGTGCCACCTCCCACAGTTCCACCACCTGATAACCAGTTCAAAGCCCTTAATGAGTTAAACCATTAGATTCAGTCAGCACCCTCCTGATCTAAACTGTCTCTAGGAACTCCCTCACTGACACGACCAGAGGCTTGCTGGCCAGCTCTTCGGCCAACTGAGTTGCCAGTCAAGATTACCCATCTCACCCCACAGCCACATGTGTTATCTCCCCCATCACAAATAGTTCCCTAGGCTCAGAGAAATTAAGAACTTTGTGTAAGGTCTTATAGTTAGTGAGTGGTGAACATCCGTCTAACTTGACAGACCAAGCACTTCTAATGCTTCAGTGCTTGTCTGTGGCTCCCGATGTGGCAACAGCCCTATGTTCCTTAACACCTAGCTATGCCGTACCTTCATTAACAACCAGCTAAGCTGTCAAGCATGTTGGAAAGTGAAGACAAGGCAACTGAGTGGCAAGACACCCACTGCTTTTAAAACTGTAGACTAGAAAACACTAAACATTAAGAAATATAATTTCCCCCTGACATCCCAGACACATTTTTTTGCTCCTTTGAGACAGAATCTTACTTTGTAGCCTAGTCTGGCCTGGAAGCTCAGGCTAGACTCTAGCTCATGGTGACCCTCCATCTCGGGAGCACTGGGATTGGTGGTGAGAGACCGCACTCCTCTGTGTGAGCCTTCGGCCAGTTACCTCACCTCTTCTGTTCTTCAGTTGGGGCTCCAGCTGCCCAGCTGTAGAACAGCTCAGTACCAGCCAGTCCTGCTTATGCTGGACCACACCGTACATCTCTGGCTGGCATCGGAACAACTCTCCCTTAACTACAGCTTGCTATTAAGAAACAAATGTACGCCCTACAGCATATGGGCTGAAAATAACTTAAACAAATGGTGGGTTCATCTAACTATACATAAAAGTCAGAGGTAGTGAGTTGATGAGCAGAAAGTGATACTAAAATTTAGCTGGCTGACCTTGTAAACAGACAAGCAAAGAAGACGTTTGACTGACCCCTAAAGACAGTCAGCTGGCCAGCTGGACCACAGTCCTTATTTTGTGTGAGCCAGAAGATACCCAGCTGCCAAGGGACAAGGCAGTGTTTACAGGATCTCAAACCACAGCTACTTTTGTTTCATCTTACCAACAAAAACTCAGAAAGTACAAGGGCACCCCGCAGGCCACTAAGCACATCCACCATTGTCCCCTAGGGAAATCTGATGTTGAAAAATGGCACTTTTCCAAAATAGTGGTTCAAGCCAGATGAGGAATTACAGAAAAGATGGCCTTCCATGGAAAATGTTCTGCCTCTAAATCCCTAATGTCTTCATTAGTGAACCCCAAACACAGGCAGAGCAGCTGGGCTCCACTGCTTTGAAGCACTGTGGTACAGGGGGGAGGAGCAATGTTCAGGGCTGGTGACAAGGCAGTTCTCCTTCCAAGCCCGGGCTCTGCCGACATTTAGCTGGGTGATCTTGGCACTCAGTGATCTTGGCAACGGTGCTTCCGGGCCTGACTTGTTAAATGAGACTTGACCCAGACTATGAGGCTTTCTGGTTCTAAAATCCTGCTGTTGTTCATCTTTGGACCAGCACCTTCCATTTGATGAAAAAAATCAAGGCAGTTTCTTGAGTGTTTCACAGAGATCCCCCTATTCCAGAAGCCACGCCACTCTCCTCTTTGTATTCCTCAGTGGCCTCCCTTACATGTGACTGAAGATAAATCTCCAGGGTGATATTCAGAATTCCTTGTGACTGGGACATGGCTGTTTCTCCCGGCACACCACCTCACTCCAGCCAGTCACCTGCTCTGCTGTCACTACACTCATGGCTTTGGTGCAATACTGAACATACTCCGTGTGCCAGCCACGCTTTCAAGTGCTTACTGGTACTGCTTTCTTTGCTAGAATGCCTTGTACTACTAATAAAGGCAGAGCTTGCTGCTGTAACAAGCAAGCTGTAATGCATCATTGGATTAACAAAACAAAAGGTTGTTCCTGTGTCATCTAAGAGTCCCCCCAGGTCAAGTCTGTTTCACAGCTTTGCTTCAGAGTTCTCCATTCCCAGCTCATGACAACTGGGAAAGAAAATGGTGCAGAGGCACATTCACTTCCCAGCCCGGTGAGGATGTGGACACACGCTTCTGCCCATAGTCCCTTAGTGAGACCTGACCTCGGGCCTCACCTAGTGTTGGAAATTAAAAACTGGTTAGGCTCCTTCCCACCGTCCCTTCAGTGCCATACTGTGGAGGGAGGAGGGCACAAAGGCTCCTTCCCGCCAAACATCAGGCCACTTGTGGCTTCCTTCATGACACTTCCTTGTTTGGACAAGCTGAGGCCCTCATGTTCCTAATCCCACTACACTGGGCACTCTTCTCCCTATGACACAGTTTTGTGTGACGTGCAGGACAGCCTGTTCAACTAGATGGACCGTGATTCCCTCCCTCCCTCCCTCCCTTCCTTTCCTAAGACAGGCTCTCTAGGTAGCCCAGGCTGGTCTGGAACTCACTATGTGGTCTATGTTGCCTTCGAACTCGTAATCCTCCTGCCTCTATCTCCCAAGGTCTGGCACTACGGGCATGTGTGATAAGTAATCTTCACTATCAACTTGACTGACTTTAGAACTATCCAGGAGACAAATTTCTGGACAGGTGTGTGATGATGTTTCCAGAAAGGTTTAAAGTGGGAGACCTGGCCTAAATGTGGGCTGCAGCCAAGGAGAAGCAGAGTTTGAAAGGGTTGAAAGCAAACAGCCCATTGCCACTCCTGACTGCGGCTGCAGCAGCCACAGTGCCGCTGCTGCCATGCCTTCCCTGCCACGGTGGGCCACACCCTTAAACTGTCAATCAGAAGAAACCCTCCCTTCCTTATGTTTTAGTCAGGAAACCCTGTCCCAGCAACCAGAAGACTAACAACACAGGAAAGCCGTATTAGTAGCAGTGTTGTCATTGTGCTGTGGTAAAGCTGGCATTGTGGTTGGTAGGCGTTTGGAATCTATGTGGGAGGAATGTGGGGGAGTTTGGAGCTGTGGGCGAGAGAAGGCCTAGGCTCTGTGAGCACAGCTTAATGACCTATTCTCATAGCGGCTTAGGAGACCAGAATGCTGAAAGAAATGTGAACGGTAGATGCTCAGCTCATGAGGTTTTGGAGGGAATAAAGACTTTTCTTTTGGGAACTGGGCTGGAAACCATTCACGTTATATTCTGGCAGATAATCTAAGAGTCATTCTCCTGGTGTCCTAAGAACTCGAGTTGGACTGAATTCAAATTCCATGGACTAATTCGCCCATCAGAGGAACTTTCAAGACAAGATAGCATTTAAGCTGTGGCGGAGTCATCAAAGCTCACTGTTCTAGTTACAACTACGATGAGAACAAGTAAAAGGTACAGTTGGGCAAGGAAAGGAGTGTGTACAAGCTTAAAGCTGCAGCCGAGGGAGGTGCAGAGAAGACAGGGTTAAATTCGTACCATCGAAAAGAAGCCTTGTGCTCGGCGCTACAACCATATAAACAGTGTCCTGAGGACAAAGTTCTACTCATAGAAGGTCCCAATTGGTGAAAATGCAAATTAATTTTAAAGGCGAGAGCCTGAACCAAGAATATCAGTGAAGGCGTATCTGCTGGAAACCCACAACAAGGGAAGTTTTTTTTATCTGGTTCAGCCACCAAGGCACAAAGAAGCCGCTATACCTGTGATAAAAGGTAGCCAGGCTTTATCTCAGGTTAGCAATGGAAGTTTCAGGGTCATCCATATGGTTTAGGCTTTAAAAGCATGCAAAATATAAACGTTACAGGGTCATGGAAGCTTGCACCAGGGTTCCAGAAAGCCACTGAGACCAATGTGGTGTTAGAGTCCCTGCAAGGAGGTTGTGAAAGGCCATCTCACGAAGGTGAAGATGAAGTCCAAGTTGTAGTGGGGACCCCAGGATCTTAGAGATGCCAAGGCCATAGAAAACTTTGGGCACAGAGTGGAGCTAACCAAAAGAGAGGTTGCATGTGCTTTATATAGCAGAGAGGATGTCCGAGATCATTGGAGCCCAGATAATTTTTTCATGAGTCCAAAATGCCAGATATGGAGTTTTAAGTTTGATGTTTGCCCAGCTGAGTTTCAATATTGCGTTGGTCCAGTCTTTTCTTGCTGTGTCCCAATCTTTCACTTTCAGAATGGAAATATTTAGTCTGCACTTTTGTTTTGTTTTATTTTAATTCTTCCTTTTTTCTTTCTTTCTTTCATGTGCATTGGTGTTTTGCCTGTATGTATATATGTGTGAGGAAGTCAGATATTGGAGTTATAGACAGTTGTGAGCCACCATGTGGTTTCTGGGAACTGAACTCAGGACCTCTGGAAGAGCAGGCAGTGCTCTTAACCTCTGAACCATCTCTACAGCCCTTAGCTGTGACTCATGGAAGTGGGAATCATGTCATTTTATGTTTGTATTCTGAAACTTTATCAAAGATGCTGACAAGTAGTTTTATATTGACTGAGTGAATTAATAAATGGTTTAAATAAATAGAAGATGCAATGAATAATTACTCTAATGGAAAAAGCTAGTTTTTACAGAACAGACTCACTTGAAAGTTAAAAAAAAAAACAATTCAATATTATCCAAGACAAAGAAGAAAATAAGTTTGCCATACAAGAATCATATTTATAGTTAATATTCAACATTATTATTTATTTAGGATATATTTTTCTAATACTGTCCATATGACAAAGACCTTATACCTATTATTCTTTGTCCTTCTCCAGTACCTAACACACTGTCTACAACAAGCACTCAATAAATATTTTGGAATGCATAAAGAAATGAACATATACATTCATGTAGATTGTACTATTAACCCTGTAAGTCACATAAACGTATAGCCTGATTATAAAAGCAGAGTCTAGATTAGCCAGCAAAAGGTCACCAACACTAGAAAACAGCTCATACTGCACACCAAGACGTGCCTGCATCAGCTTGCCCAGTCCACATCATTACCCTCTTTATATAAGAAATGAACACAGCACTCAGGAGGCAGAGGCAGCCAGGTCTCCACAAGTTCAAGGCCAGCCTGGTCTACAGAATGAGCTCCAGGACAGCCAGGATTGCACAGAGAAAGCCTGTCTCAAAAAACAAAAACAAACAAAAACAAAAAGAAATGAACAAACATTACTTTAGGAAGCTAAAACCTCAGTGAAGTAAGTGAGGATAAATGGAAAACTCTAAAATGGCTGAACACATATAGCGGGGGAGGAGGTCCCCCTTGGTCACAGAGGGGGAGGGGAATAGGGTGAAAGCAGGAGTGAAGGAGGAACAGGAGGATATAAGGGATGGGATAACAATTGAGATGTAATCTGAATAAATTAATTAAATAAAAAATAACATCAAAAAATAAAATGGCTGAACAATGAAAGAGACTTTGTTTTGCTTTCTTGTTGTTTGTTTGTGTTTTGTTTTCCGAGACAGGATTTTTCTATGTAACAGCCCTGGCTGTCCTAGGCTTCCTTTGTAGACCAGATTGGCCTCCAACTCACAGGATCCACCTGCAATTGGTTAATGAGAGAAATAGGAAGAAAGATTACAGATGGTAATGGAACCATGACAACTACAAACAGAAGGCTGATTGAGGAAGAAAAGAAAATTTTTATTTTTGGGGACAGGTTATGGCTTCTGGAGTCTAGTCTAAACTCAAACTAACTCACAATCTTCCTATCACAGCCTTCCCAACACTGTTAAAGCCTCAAATTCACACATCAAAATCTGTTCCTTAAAATGATATTTAGAAGTGGGAGTTCATGGAGGTGACCGGCTCACAGGTCCTGAGCCCTTAAGAATGCCCCCAAAGGGTCCCCCTCACCTTTTGGGCCACATGTAGACCCAATGAGACAGTTTCATCCATGAACCAGGAAGCAGCCCTCAGCAGACACCAAAGCTGCTGGTTTCCCACCTCCAAAATGGCGACACAAATGTCTGTTGTTTATAAACCACTCAACTTACAATGTTTTGCTTGAGTAGCCCTGGTGGACTAACACAGGTATGAAACTAAGCCTTTCACAACACCTTCACGTTCTCATAGGTCTTAAGTGATAGTTGGGCTAGATAACCTACCTATGTGGCTTCGTGCAGCTCCCAAGCCAGGGTTACCATGGGAACCATCAGGTTAGGCAGGCAAGGTGTAAGCCCAAGGGTAGTTTACAGCCAGCATCTTTACATCCTCTCAGTCCAGGTGTCTGGAAGCACTAGAAAGGCCTATGCAAAAACAAGTCAGTTCCCGGTTTGAGCTGAATCACAGCCATGCTGAGATGGAAGGTCCAGGCACGAAGTGAAGGTAGCACACTTACTTTGCACGCTTTTGGTTACGCAGAAGGACAAGACTACATGGTTGCCTTGAGGAACCCTCCGTGACAGAAATTGACATGAGGTAGGCACATAGCTCTTGCCCATCCTTCCTAACTTTTCTGGAAGTTGGGCAGGACCATTGGCCACGTACTTGCAACTAGACACTAATGGGCGCCAATGTCCTTGACTCATCACCATGAAGCCTTCTATGCAGTTGTTCTCTGAAGGCTTCCTGTCTCACTGGCTGAACAGAGGCACCTTGGGGAAGACAGAGGTGACCTTGGGAGAAGCCTGTGTCCCAGAATTACTAGACTGCTCTGACCACCATGTGTCTCACACCTCCTCTACGTGCAGACTTAGGCTGTGAGAAGAGCAGTGGTACATTTGTACTGGTCAACTCATCGAGATTTTAAGATCCCTTGCTGACTCTATTTCCCAACTTCTCTCTTCCTCCCATTAGGAAGAGAGATAAGAAAATCTCTAGAGTTGCAGACGATCAAGATAAAGGAAGGCAGCCAGGGGCTGGAGAGTTCCTCAGTGGCTAAGAGCCTTGCTGCTCTTGCAGAAGATCTGGGTGTTACACCTCAGCACCCATACGGCAGTTTACAGTCCTCTGCAACTCCCATTCCAGAGCACCTGGCACCCTCTGGCCTCCGTGGGCACCAGGTATGCACACGGTGCACTTACATACACTTCGTACGCATAAAATAAATCTATTTTTTTCTAAAAGAAGGTATTGGGTACCAATCTCAACAATAAACATTATAGTATCCAGCAGATTCTGGAGTGGAGCCAGATGCCTTAGACCTTCCCATGGGACCACACAGACGACCTGTGCTCCTCTACCCAACTAACTGCCTCTCTAGTCATGCTTATACTCTCGGGAACAGTGAGAGGCATCTCCAAACAGCTGCCATGTGTCTCGGCCCTCTCCAGCACAGCCTACTTGGTCTCATACAGTTAGGAGTCCAAATAACGCCATATTTAAACCTACTTGTTTCTGCCTTTATTTTTTATTTTGTCTGCACATGGTGATTAGGAAGAACAAATAAATTGTTAAGCAATTTTATGTCCAAGAGTGTATTTTTTTTCAGTGATTATAAAATGTGGTTAGGCACAGTCCTAAAGGACAATTAGGGGACCCAAACACCATGTTGAGAATGAGACCTTTGGGTACTTGCCTGAAGATGTTATTAGGAAACACTTGTTTACTTACCAACTTTGAAATTTAAGACCTTCTTCAAGTAGCCTCAAGGTATTAAGAACAATAAATACTAATGTGCTGATTGAAAACACCAAAGAAACAAACTTGTTACAGTCTTTCTAATAATAAAGGATAAGTTTGGCTTAAATCAGAATACATGCTCCAAATCCATCTTGCCTGCACTGTGGAACGCTAAGCTAAAAGCTGGAGTCTACGAGATGTCTCTGTAAGGATGGTCTACCAGAAGTTTAGTCGTGGGCCACGACACGGGTTCCAGAGAATGCTAGAAAGCTCCTGGCTCCTCACAGCTAACCTGGCCCACTGGCGGGAAGGTGATAACCAGCCTTTCTCTCCCAGGTGAGCCTAGAGGAAGAAATGAACTTTGAGACAGCTGAGGCTCAGGGCA
>OU015744.1:89408278-89419776 GCA_907169655.1 Acomys percivali
GTCCCTCAAGAAGATTTCTTTAAAAAATCACTTTCCCCATTTGGTTGGTAATTTGTTGAATCTAGATCCTTTAAAACTTGCCCAAGAAATGGAAAGAAGGTATATGATTTAACTCTAGTTGTAAAATAAAATAAAAAATACAAGCCTAACCCGTATCCTAAGGTTAAATTCTGTTTCTCTGTGCAGAGAATTCACAACAACTGCCTAGCTGAAAAACAACATAACAAAAACAAAACAAAAAAAATGAACATAAAAACAGACAGACAATAGTAACCAAAAAGCCCTCTGGGGACCCAGAAATCTAGGGCAACCTTGGGCAGAAAGGAGCTGACATGCAGATTTAACTGCTCTAAAACAAAGTATTTACTTGGAGATTAAAAATAACTCTTTTTCCCCCCACAGAGGCTCAAATCCTTAGTTTTAAAGCAACAATGAAGTTCTTTAATGTCATTCTGCGAGTCTTCACTGAGTCAGCTCTTCAGTTCCCAGCAGCTGAGAGTCCAGAGACGAACACAGGAAGGCTAGACTCTTCCCGCATTCTAAACTCTGTGATGCATAGGAAGGAAGGAAATATCTGGGACATAAAGTAATTCATCAAGGCAGAGGGGCTATACTTATTTTAGAATATTGCAAAAACAATTCTCTAATATCTGAATTTTCAGGGGGCTGGAGAGATGGCTCAGTGGTTAAGAGTACTGCCTGCTCTTCCAAAGGACCCTGGTTCAATTCCCAGCACCCACATGGCGGCTCACAACTGTCTGTAACTCCAGGATCTGACACCCCTACACCAACACATGCACATAAAATTTAAAAATTTTAAAAAATCCGAATTTCCAAGCTATTCTGTCATTAGTGGAGTGCTACCAAAAAATGAAAGTAAAAAATTATTTGTTTATGTTTACATTCTGGTTAAATGACCAGGTTGGGAGAACTTTCTGGGGCCCAAAGAACACACAGTCTTTTCCAGACCTCATATTTCATATTCTGTGCTGATCAGCCAGCTACGCACTAGGATAACCCTGTGGCATCCATTCCAGAAAGAGGCAAGTCTGAGTCAGTCTGTCTGTCTGCCCCGCCTCTCTATCTCCGTCCTTCCCCGCCTCCTCTGTCTTCTGTGTTTGTTTTTTATATAAGTTCTCTCATACCCAGCACTGTTTTTTTTGAACTCCTAATCTTCCCCAACCCACATCTCAAGGACTGGGATTTCAGGTGTACATCTCTACACCCAGCTTACCCACCTGTTCTCTGTATGGCAAAGACTACATCCTAGAGGCTAGGCAACTCCCACAGCTCCTTGACAGGAATATTTAATTCAGGGGTAATTCTTTCGAAAAACTGAAATCATCAATTCCTACCTTTCAAACGTTATTTAATAGATTACTATCTCCTTAACCCAGTGACTCAGTGTTAGCCTCATCAATCATGGGACAACTAGAAGTTGTGCGTGACCTCAAACGGTCCAGTAGGAAGCACACATAACTACCCATGAGAACGTTACCCAAATATGCACCTGACTTTTACCAAGCCTTTGGATCTAACATCCAGTTTACAAGAAACACGGAGAAAAACAAGGAAGTCATCAGAGAATACAGACCACAGGGTAGTCCATGGAGCAAGCAGATGGGACTCAACAACAGGTAGATGCCATGAGGATGCGGTGCATGTCCATGTGGAGCGAGGTGGCAATCCTAGACAGAAAAAGAGTCCTAAGGAACTGAATGCCCATATTAAATAGAATCCCAAGATGCTTGGAGGTAGAGAGGAAAATAGGAATTAGTCTTCGTGAGTAGAGTCACTGTTTGGAAATAGTGGTGGTGGTTGTGCAATGTTGTCCACATACTTAATGCCACTGAATTGTCTGGGGAAAAAACTAGGAAGCTTTACGTTATGTACAATTCACCACAATCTTAAAAGGAACATTTTGGGGGACAAATAAGGAGATTCAAAGTGTAGATAGTTAATGATGTTAAAAAATTATGTGGCTTTTCTTGTTAGGCATGATAGTGGAACTGTGTTCACCACAAAAAAAAAAATGTTTTCTTTTTCAGAACTGATTGTTGCAATATTCAGAGTACCTATGAATTTCAGTTGAAGGGCACAAATAAGTTTATCTTCCTTCAGAGAAGAGGAAAGTGAAGACTCTGTTACAAAGGCTTTGCAATCATTTGGTCTACATGACAGACACTGTGCGTTCGTGGAGTGATTCTCTCTCACTTCCTGACTATACTAGAATTGTGCACGGGAGAGAGCAGTGCAGGACAGAATCTCTCTGGACTTCCACCGGTAGATGCTGGTGGGCATCATAATGTAAATCTGCACAAGATTTTCATTCATTTAAAAATCAAAGAGGGAAGTTGGAGGGCAGAGGGAAGGTTTCAGCCCAACATCAGCCTGTGTAGTGCGTCCGTAGGCAGAGTTGCTGTCCTTAGCTTCTTTCCTATCCCCAACTTCCTTCAAGGGTTGAGCAAGTTAATCATACTGAAAGATCAGACAGCTGCGTTCCCGGGAACTATCAAAGGGCCCCGTGACTGCTTCATCCAGGGAACCCGCAGATCATCTTCCTTTTAAGAATCAATATGCCACAAGCAAGTCCCATCGTCACATTTCTTCCAAGTCCCATGCACTGTCACCTCCACCCTTACGCTTTTTCCCAGATGGAAGTGCGCCATGCCCTGGCTATCAGTGATCTCAGAACAGAAGGGAAGAAAAGGAAGAACTCACTGCATGCATCACTGTTAGGAAATGTCTCTGGGAACTGTAAGGGATGGCTTTCCCCTGTCCCACCCTGATAACATCTGCAAAGCACTGCGTCCACCCGAGCAGCTATAACTTTGATAGAAAGCACAGCTCGTTTTAATAATTACACAATTTCTTTCTGGGTTAAAGTCCTGCTTGTAATCTTGAAACGTGCAGATCCCTTTAACGTAAGCATGTCCTCACATATCCCTGGCTAGCTATGACAGCATCCCAACACATCTATAGATGACAACGTCATGTCACAGTGTGAAAAGGTGGGACACCTCTGCAGTGGCTCTCTGATTGGCAAGGGACCTACAGCGTTTGTACTCGCCAAGGCCTCCAGTCAGCTCGTTTGACCTTGCATTTTCCTGTCCTCTACGTTTGAAGCTGTGCCTTAAGCTTCTCCTCTTCTTCAGCTCTGAATGGTAGCTCTACAGATACAAGATTCTGAATCGGTGCCCTTCTGTGTCTTTCAGCGTTTTAGATACGTCACCCACTGCCTTCTGGCATCCACTGTTTATACGGAGAAGCCAGCTGTTTATTAACTGAGCTTTGGTACATGATGGTTTAGCCTGTGTTTTCCTTCGTGTTGCTTGTTTGTGGTACTGGGGATTGAACCCAGGGTCTTGGGTTTGCTAGGGAAGTGCTCTTTCGGGTGCCACATCCTCAGCCTCTTTGTTTTGTTTTGCATTTGTTATTGTTTCACCTTGTTGCTTTCATGATTTTTCTCATTCTCAGTCAGTATTTTTACTTTGGTGTATCTGAGTGTAGAAGTTTTTCTCAGATGAGTAGATGGATGTTATTTCATAAAATTTCAGATGTCTTTCCCCATGACCTCACCAAGTTCTTACCCTCAATATGCATATGTTGATAGACTTACTACCATTTACCACGATTTTTTAAGTTGTGGTAAATTGTACCTAGTTTCTCCTTTAACCATACAATTCAATGACATTAAACACACTGGCAACATTGTGCAACCACCACTATTTCCAGAATAACTCTACCTTCAAAGAGCAATTCCTACTTTTCCGTCCCTCCCAAACATCTTGTGATCCTATTTAATCAGAACAAGATCACACAAGTTTGTTCGGTCACTCTGTTTCTTAAGTAATTCCACATTCGTCTGAGGCGGTTTTTCATATTTCTTCATTCTTTCCCTCTGCTCTTGAGAGCAAATAATTTCCTTCTTCCAATCCCCTTTAATCTCACCACTCAGGAGGTGGAAATAGATGGATCTCCATGAGTTCAAGGACAGCCTGGTCTACACAGTGAATTTTATCCAAGGCTACATAGTGAGAGCCAGTCCCCCCCAAACCCCCCAAATCGGATGATTCTTCCTCTAGTGCAAATCCACCACGAAGCCCTTCTAGTAAACTTTTCATTTCATTTACTGCAGTTTTCGGCTCTAGAATTCCCATTTTTAAAAAAAAACATTTCTGTCTCTGCATTGGCAATTCCTGTGTAGCAAGACCTTGCTTTCACGGTCTTCCTTCCTTCTGTGAGCACAGCCCCCTTTGTTCGTTGACCCATCTGCCTTAGAGTCTCTAAGTCACGCCTCCAGGGGTCTTCTAGGCAGCTGCCACTGACTCCTGCTGAACCTCCCTGTGTGTGAGACATATATTACAATTTCTGTTTTTGTGTTACAAACTGGTTGTTTTCAATAATGTTCTGTACCTACACTGACTGCTGGTTCTTTTGATGTAAGGCTTATTATCATCCGTTTATTTGGTGAAATGTCGGGATCCTTTTGGTGCAGAGTTGTCTTTTTTTTTCCCATGGAATGAAGCATCTGGTGTCACTCTCAGGAGGTACGTGCCACATGCACCGTCACTCCAGGGTGGTGGTGCTTTTGGGAAACCTGAGTGTCTGTCTGTCCATCCCTCCCTGCTTCTCTGTCCCTTTCCTTCCAGTTTTCTGCCTCTAGGGATGTGGTCCCTGGCTGTCCAGCTCCCCTCCTAGCCATCTCATTGCACTATTCTTTTCCACAATGCTCTGGAGCATAGACTGCTTCACACTTTGATCCAATTACATGGAAGCATCTCTGCAGTGTTGGGTTTTTTTTTTCAATTTTAAATTAATTATTTATTACTTATACAGTGTGCCTGCACTCCAGAAGAGGGCACCAGATCACATGTTGGCTGTGAGCCACCATGCGGTTGCTGGGAATTGAACTCAGGACCTTTGAAAGATCAGACCGTGCTCATAACCTTTGAGCCATCTCGCCAGCTCTCTGCAGTGGTTTTTGAGGCAAGTCTTCGAGCTTTGTCCGGAGCCCAGAAGACTCTTCTTGGCTCTCTCTTTCTCTAGTGAACCAACCAACGTAAAGTTTATTTCTCTTGTGGAGCCCACAGCTTACTTTTCATTGCTTATTACCCAAGTTCCTATTATTCTTAAGACTGACGTCAGCATGAACTTCTCCATGCTCTCTTCCAAACACAGTAATCTTCTTTTCATCAGCACTCTCCATTCCTTACACGAAGTCTCGAGGACTCTCCTCTGAGACTTGGGCACTAGCTGTCTCCCACTTCTCTTGGACTGATGGCCCTGCTTTACAGAGTGGGATGGTAATCTCTGGCTTTGGCTTCCATTTTCCTTTGTGGAGACCCTATCACATGCAACACAGCATGGATGCAACTGGCCTCTGGTTTTTACAAGACTACCCTATCTAAGTGGAGACTAGGGCAGGCATGAAGTCCTTCACTTTTCAGTTGCCTTTTTTGGAAGACAAGGTGAAATTTAGCACCTACAGCACAGATGGGGCAAGAGTGAGAACTGTAGGTCTTGACTGACAAGAGCCCTGGCTTCCTAGCCAGGTTACAGCTCCAGTCACAACAGCTTAGGTCGGAGGGTGGGAGGGAGGAGGCAGCCTGTGGTTCAGATGCCAGAGACCCCCCTCTCACTGAAATCTAGTATGTTTCCTTAAATAAATGATGATTGGCCATACACCCTTAGGACACTCTCCAGAGACATTGAAGAACTGTTTTCACAACATGAACGTTTTGTTGACAGGGGACTGGAGCACGCCTCACAGCATCGTTCTGGAAATCGCCTTCTAATAGGATCTTAATAGCTGTAAACATTGTCTCGATGGCTAGTAATGTTTTCCTGAGCTTCCCCCCAGGGCTCAGGCTCTGAGACATGGAGGTGAATTTGGACATAGAGTACGGCTCGATTATCCCATGCCAAATGAGAACTTTATGAACAGGCTCTGGGAACTGCACAGAATCCCTCAGACACTAACCAAAACAAACCTGAAGACCCACTCATTCCCAGATTTATTGCTGGATTTTGGAGGGACGGTCTAGAAGGTAGCCACCCTCCTCCAAGTTGAGTTCTTGGGAGTAGTTTATTAAAGTATTTCTCACTAAGTTTCCCAAGACATGGTACGAGATCTAGGCTGGATTTTCCAATAGAACAATTTTTACCAAGATGAACTTGTTCCTTCTCCTTCCTCCCTGGTTATTAGAGCCATGGATCACTGAGGTGTTTGCTTGACGTTTGGGAATTACTGCTGCATGGGTGAGCCTTGGCCTACATGACTGTGATGCTTTAGTATCAGGTATCAGCTTGCAGAGATCTAGAATCACTTAGAAGATGGGCTTCCGGGCATGCCTGTGGGAGGTGCTGTTGATTAGGTCAACGTGGAGGGTTTATTCCCTGGGCTGAGTCCTGGAATGAGTAAAATGAGGAAGCGGGACTGAGTACATTATCACTTCTACTCTAAGTGCTAATGTGATAGAACCAACTGCACCAAGCTTCTGCTGTCTTGACTTCCCCGCATGATGGACTGTGCACACTTGAACCGTGAGCCAGAATGAGCCTCTTCCCTGTAAGTTGCTTTTGTCAGGGTATTTTTTACTGCAGCAACAGGAATAGTAAGTAAGAGAATACTCCAAACACATTGACCTTGTTGTTGACCAATAAGCAAAGTGGCAGAGCTGTGAGGTTTTGTTTTGTTTTGTTCTTTTAAGGTTTTTCCAGACAGGGTTTCTCTGTGTAGCCCTGGCTGTCCTGGACTCACTTTGTAGACTGGGCTGGCATCGAACTCACAGCGATCAGTCTGCCTCTGCCTCCCCGAGTGCTGGGATTAAAGGCATGCACCATCACACCTGGAGAACTATGAGGTTTTAATTTGTGAAAGATTACAAAACTTTGGTTGTCCAGTAGTATCTACTGTTCTACATCAAAATAATGTTTCATTTCATCACCTGATAGGTGAGCCATCCCAGGTGGTCAGTCTTGAACACAGGTGTTTTGAGCAACACTAAATGGATGCGGTAAGCTTTATTTATGCATGTCTGTGTATTGTGCACATTTACTACATAGTTACATACACATATGTGTAACAAAGAAGAATTAGTCATGAATTTGAGAGGGAGTGGGGCATGTGAGGCATGCAAGTGGGAGAGGAAGGGGTGGAAATGATGCCGAGTCAATACTCATCTATAGAATTATCAAAAAAAACTTAAGGCAAAAACACATTTAGGGGCTGGAGCGATGGCTCAGAGGTTAAGAGCACTGGCTGCTCTTCCAGAGGTCCTGAGTTCAATTCCCAGCAACCACATGGCGGCTCACAACCACCTATAATGAGATCTGGTGCCCTCTTCTGGCTCAC
Source organism: Acomys percivali (assembly GCA_907169655.1). Classification (NCBI taxonomy): domain Eukaryota; kingdom Metazoa; phylum Chordata; class Mammalia; order Rodentia; family Muridae; genus Acomys; species Acomys percivali. Next base: position 89,415,636 of record OU015744.1, read on the forward strand.
AGGCACATACACAGGCAGAACATTGTATACATAATAAACTAATAATTAAAAAAAAAACATTTAGTACCTAAATGAATAATTAAAAAGGTTCGTTATGTAGAATATAATGTTTGTAATATATACATATTGCAAAACAGCCAAATTGATAGAACCACAATTACTTAACCCAGCTGTCGATTTTCCTATGGTGGAAAGATGCACACTCTTGATTTTCAGATGAAGATGCATACAGTCAACAGCAACTGGAGCCAGTGAGTTATCGAGAAAATAAGAGGATATTTAGTCAGTAGAGGGCATGTTGGGGGGCCCTGAGGAGATCTACAGGGGGTATGGGGATGGGGATGTGCAAGACACAGTGAATTCACGTATAACGTTTTCAAAGAATGCTTTTAAATATTAGAAGAACAGTGCCTCACAACTCTCACACACTAACATATTCTTGGTCACTTAAATCGAAGCTGCTTCCTAAATATCCCTCCTGTGATTGTGTCCCACTAATTTTGGAACGAGGTTTTCTTTTAACAAGATCTTTGTACCGACCCCATGGCCCTGAAGTAACTTATGCTGACTTCTCAGCACCTGCGGAAGCCATTCAAACACCTCGCAGATCAAGAGGAGTCACTTAAGAAGTTAAGGCAGTCTCTCCCCAGAGCTCAGGTTTAACAAGTTCACCCACTGTCCAAGGGCCTCCGAGCCAACACCCCGACCCACGTCCTTTCTGACGGCAACTGACCAAAACCAAGCTTAACTCAGTTTTCTCACCGGCAGTGCCAAACTGTCTCAAAAATGCCTGACAAAAGCAACTTGAGGAAGGAAGGGCTGCTTTTCGCTTCCCCGCAGTGACAGGGAAGGCACAGCAGCAGGCACTTGAGGTGGCTACCTATACTGCATCCAGTCAGGACGCAGGGAGACATGGATGCTGGAGTCCCACTTGCTTCCTCTTTTTTGTTCAGTCTGAGATGATGCCAGACCAAGGAATGCTGTCACCTGCCTTGAGGCTGGATCTCTCTTCTCAGTAAAGCTGATCTAGAAAACTTCTAAATGCCACCAAGCTTACAATTAAGATGGACTGTCCCAGTGACCACCAATCTGCCAGCAGAAACTCTGCAGCGCAATCACATCGTTCTATATCTTTAAGGCATGCTATATAGCTCATCTCCCATAAAATCATTCATGTACTGGAGGCTAGGTCCCCAGTGTGGTGATGAAGATGTAGTAGGGCCTAGGGAAAATAACCAGGATGTGGGGACTCTACTCATATAAGCAGATTGATGCTGCTTAGATGACTCCCATCTTGCCATGTGACCTCTTCCATATGCACACCCACCACTATGAAGACATCTACCATGAGGTCCTCAACAGACGAAGCAGATGCCAGCATCATGCTCTTGAATCCCTAGGCTCCTGAGCTAAATAACCCTTTTTCCCTGAGAGCATCCTACCTCAGGCATTTTGTTATAACAACACAAGATGAATTAATGTAAAGTCTTACGGGGACTTGTTGCTTAACCAAAATAAAATTTTGGAAGTAGATAGTAATGATGGATGCATACTTTAAAAAAATTGGGATACTTGGAACCCACTGCAGGTGTATTACCAGCACATGCTGTACCAATGACCTACATCCCCCAGTCTAAGATCATGCATACACTTTATTCCACTGAATTGCATACTTAAAAATGTCCCATGGTGTGCACACCTTTAATCTCAGTACTTGGGAGGCAGAGGCAGACATATCTCTTAGTTTAAAGCTACTAGCCTGGTCTACAGAGTGAGTTGCAGGACAGCTAGGGCTACACAGAGAAACCCTGTCCTAAAAAAACCAACCAACCAACCTACCAAAAAATTTCTAGTGGTAAACTTCATGCTGTGTGTATTCTCTCTCTCTCTCTCTCTCTCTCTCTCTCTCTCTCTCTCTCTCTCTCTCTCTCTCTCTCTCTCACACACACACACACACACACACACACACACACACACACACACACCCCACATTTGGGTTTCACTGCTGCTGGCTTCCTTTTTGCTAGTTTTTGTTTTGGGACAGGGTCTCATGTAGCTGCAGCAGACTTGGAATCACTAATCGGCTGACCTCCATCTCCTAAGTGCCGCAAGCTTCTGGCTCTCTGTGCACAGTAGTTCTCAAAGTGCTTCCCAACATCCAGCTTGGGCCCTTGCCAGCATTTGAGTTTTTCCAAGAGCCAGGCTTCCTTCGGCTTCCTGTATATTTTTTTGCCATTTGCATGACGAGTGAAAAGGAGATTAACTCCTCCAATTGCTGTCTGTGTCTCTGACAGTTGGAAGAGAGATGTAGCTACTTAAGAGCTCAAGGATACAGAATGGCTGGGGCTGGGTGTCTGCACATCTGGAGTGAGCCTGAATTGGTGTCTGCTTCCTTGTTCTCTAGCTAAGTGGTAGCCGGCAGGATCTCGATTTGTTAGGCTTAATCTAGAGTTATGACAACACAACCTCAATTAGCTGCCAATACTTCTGGCCATCCTTTCCTGATCGATCATGCCTTTTTCTTGTTAGCTCGCTAGAGCCTTGTGACCCAAGGCTCTGGAATGGATCAACCCGCCTACGCCTGCACACAGCTCTGTGTCTCCATGGAAACAGTTTGTCAGGCCCTGCTTGGCTGCAGGTACCAAAGACCTCTCATTTGCAGCCTGGGTTCTGCACAGACTCAGTCTCAGCAACCTGGCAGGTGTTAGGAGCCCCATCCTCTCTAGCTGCCAGGGTCTGGCCTCATCACCAAACCTCCTTTGCACTGTACCAGGAATGTCCGCAGCTCCACTGGCATCCAGGGGGTCCTCAAGGAATGGAAGGGTTTCTGCCCTAGGCTCCTCAAAACAGGTCTTCCTTTCTTGCCATTGCTACCCCCACCCCCACCCACCAAAGCCTAGAATCATCAGGATGTCTCTGGCCCCATCTGGAGCAACAGCTTTGTACCTCTCAGAGTCTGCTCTCTGCATCCCTGTTGCCTGTTGGACCCACATTATTTCCTTTTCTAGGTACTGTAGCATCCTCCACACTGGTTCCAGTACTAATATGCATCCAGTCTCCATATTTTTTCCCGAGACAGAGTTTCCCTGTGTAGCCTTAGCTGTACTGGACTCACCTAGTACATCAGGCTGGCTTTGAACTCACAGAGATCCTCCTGCCTCTGCCTCTCGAGGGCTGGGATTACAAGGGTGTGCCACCATGCCTGGCACCAGTATCTATCTTTTTTTCCCCCAAGACAGGGTTTCTCTGTGTAGCCTTGGCTGTCCTGGACTCACTTGTAGACCAGGCTAGCCTCAAACTCACAGCAATCCGCCTGCCTCTGCCTCCCGAGTGCTGGGATTAAAGGGGTGCGACACCACTGCCTGGTCCTAGTCTCCATCTTTTTATGACATGTTATTATGTTATGTTTTTAAGGAAGTGGATGTGGGACAGAGAGAGATTGAATAATACATGCTAGTTAGAAAGCAAAGACAACACAATAGTGTGAACGTAACTGACACAACTTACTTCACACTTTATAAAGCTCTAGAAGAAAGGGGTTTGCAAGCTTCAAGGAAAGGCATGGCAGACGCCCAATAAGACTGAAAGGCCACTAGGCATGGTGGCGTGCATCTGTAATCCTAGCACTCTGGAAAGCTGAGGCAGGCAGATCTCTGTGAGTTTGATGCCAGCTTGGTCTACAAAGTGAATCCAGGACAACCAGGGCTACACAAAGAAACCCTGTCTCCAAAAACAAACAACAACAACAAAAGAAAGAAAGAATGAAAGAAAGAAAAAGGAAAAGACAATCCTGCTAATCTTTTCTTTCTTTCTTTCTTTCTTTCTTTCTTTCTTTCTTTCTTTCTTTCTTTCTTTTTTGAGACAGGGTTTCTCTGTGTAGCCTTTTCTGGACTCACTTTGTAGACCAGATTGGCCTTGAACTAACAGAGATCCACCTGCCTCTGCCTCCCAAGTGCTGGGCTTAAAGGCCACCACCACCTGGTTCCCAAAAATACTATTAATGAGAAATTAAAGGAGTAACTCATAATTTTCCCAGTGAATATTTGTGTAAGGTTTGTTTTATTGAAAACAAGATATGAGACTGAGAAAGGAGCTGTGTGGTACATGTGCTAGGCTCAGTCCCTAGAAGATGGACACACAC
>OU015744.1:89429186-89440892 GCA_907169655.1 Acomys percivali
GGGTAAGAAAGCCTTCCCATATGTTTGCGCTGTGAGATCTTTTTTTTTTTTAGGTAGGCTGTAGCAACCAGTATTGTCTTCATTAACACAGACAGCAAACATGAGGCACATTTGGTCCACCCTTCGGTCTGTGTGAGTCTCTTCTTGGAATTTTAGATTTCTGGGATCCCCCCACTCACCCCAAGGGACTTTGACTGGACTATGAACTCCTTGCAGGAAGTGACTATCATTTGTGTTCACACCTTAGTGCTCAGAGCAAAGGGCGTGCAGCAATTGTTCAGTGACTCCTCCACAGCCTTTGGAGGAGTGAATGAACACGGGGCCTCCTGCAGGGACAGTGAACTCATTCATCGCCATATCACTTACTTTGATATCACCCCATTGCTTTTTTTTTCTTTTTTTCCTTTGTCAGTCATACTTCATCAGCTTGAGATATTAGAAAATTACTCACATGGAGCTAAACTCTACCACTCTATGACTTTCTTATTGTCTTTTCAGGCACATAAAATAAATCTAAGTAGTCTGTCTTCAAGACAGCCCTTCAGCTGTCTTGACAACGCCTCCGCCGACCTCTCCCATAATAAGTCCTCTGGGCTCCAGGCTAAATAGTCTTATGCTCTTCGATTCTTCTTCTAAGATTGCCATGACTGGAACTCTTAGGACTAATTTTCTCTTCCATTAGACACACTCGGGGCTGTCACAGTTCCCTGTTCATGGTGGGAACATCATACTCTTGGGATCACTGTCCAGCCCATGACGGACCACTTGTCCCTCTCAACTAGGACTGCATACATGAATCAAAGCAGCTCACTAATTTTAAACAGTCTTAGAGGCGTCTATGTCGCCTGAAGATCCATCTGAGATTTCCAGCTCACTTGCTAGCTCTTCTTTCTGTCTCAGGGAGATGGCCCCTGCCCCTACCTACACCCACTTCACTATGCAATTTTGGACAAGTCACTTTACCTTTCTTGCATAAAAAATGACGTGGCGGGGCCACACAATTGCTACATTTTATTTCCTACTTAAAATTCCTTTGTGTGTAGAACAGGAAATTCTGAAGAATGCATGAGCTTTGATGTAGGATCTCTTACCCACAAAGCAATGGGAGTGTAAATCGGCTTGGAAACAACTAGCTTATCAAACAACTTGAAAAACAACAGGTAGTTTTTCTCAGCTGTGCTAAACTGGGTACCCACTGATGTCTGAGTACTATGAGCAAGCAGAAATATACAGTAGAGACGATGGACGCCTGTATAGAGTCAAGAAAAACACAGCACCAGCTAACACTGACAAGGCTCAGGGGAATTGGTGTATGGCTCCTGGTTCTGGGGACTCTATCTCCCACACTTCCTAAATTCAAGGAATAACAACCACACAGTGGGATTTCAAACTACAGAAAGCCTAGCTGAGTGCATTGCCAATCTCTCTCACTTTACACACAGTATAAGCATACCCACTCTCCAAGACCCTCAGCTACTGGGTAAAAAGTGCTTGTTCGCTGGGGGCATGGGATCATGTCTGTATATTTCCTGCCCTTCATCCAGTTCTTATAAAGCAGACATCTTGCTTTTAGCTGATTAATTTCTCTTGTTGTTTCTGATGGATAGTACCCCCTTTCTCATCCATGCTTCTGAGGTTGGATCCACTTCCCACCTCAGACCAAGATTCTGCACGTAATTATTTGACCTCCTTTGAAAAATCTCATTGCCAGCTTTCTAACCTGATCTGGGCACACTCCCCATCGGGGCCTGCATTTCCTGTGGATGATGAGTTGGTTTCCTAGGTGACAGAGGAAAGGAATAGACCTGTTAGCTTGTGGCTTCTGACTCACTCTCTGCAATGGACGTCACAGCATCCTGGCTGAATAAGTGGATGCTGATAACAAGCTTGAGCTGACGGTAGCAGCAGGGCACTAATGGCGAAGACAATCGAGCCGCACTGGCTTGCCCTCCCACGAGGCAAGCCACCAGACCCCATAGATTCCGGAGCTGAAGAAACAAATGCAGATCCCAGGCCTCTGAGCCCAGCCTTTTATAAATTCACAGTGGAAGTCTGTTCTGCGACAAGCTCTGTACAGTTTGCTTTTCTGGGACATGGAGGAAACAGGGCTCTCTAATGAAATAGCCCATGAAGGCCGAAAGGAAAGGTAGCAGCAAACCAAACACTCAGATCCAGTTTACTGAGATGACAGCTGTCTTTAAACTTGCATTTATACCCAAGGGGGTAAATAAACGCACAGTGGCCCAATCTGTCATCAGAGACCACAATGAAAAATGACAGACTAACCCTCAGAAAAGTTAGATTTCATGAAACTTGGAGACAAGGACACTCATGCACACACACACACACACACACACACAGACACACACACACTTACTTTTCCACATCTCCTTTTTTTGTCGACTTCTCTCAGCACTGTACAAATCAATGAAAGCTGTGCAGAACCAAAACCAGAAGTGCTCCTTTGTCCTTTGTGTCCACATCGGAGCAGGCTGCATGGCTCCTTAAGGTTCTAGAATCCCTTAAATGACCAGAAAACCTAAAGTTCTTTACAGGCGATAAAGCATCTTGTTTTTCTCAGGGGCCTAGAGGGGTACTTTAAATAGCACTAGCAAGCATCTGAATGAATTAGACAGCAAATGTAGGTTAGCTTTATTTAGACAGATAAAGAAGCAGAGAAACTTGTCTGGTTCAAGGGCAGTGCAGCCTGACACGACAGCATTTCTCAGAGGAGGGGAAATTGCTTTGGGAGAGGGAGGTATTTTGGGCAAAGAGCAAAGTTCCTTTGTCTCTCCAGGGACAGAGATGCTGTGCTCTCCAGCACAGAAGAGCAAGATTCAAGAATGGCCAGCTAGTCATTGAAGAAAAGAGCTATAGATTTACAGTGTAAAATGGAGCTTAGCACACCTGAGTTCACCTCTTTTCCCATTCCTTGGTAAGATCATCAGAAAAAGATGAACTTCCTGGAACCTAAGCTAGGCCAGGCCAGGGAGCTGCTGCAGCTTCTAGGGAGCAAGGCTTTAGATCTACAGCAATAGCTGTACCCACAGGGGTTGGTTCCAGGATCTCCCTGGAGACCAAAACAGGAAGATACTTCCAGTCCCTTCTATAGAATGGCATGCTATGTGCACACATCCAATGCACATCTTCCTGCATGTTTTAAACTCCTTTTAGGTACTGTGTAATACCTCACACCATATAGATGCCGTGTGGCTGCTGTTATGTTAGCCTGTCCAGGAATACTAAGGGGGGGAAAAAAGAATGTTCAGGGTATATGCAACCCCCTCCAATATCCTCAGCACTATTGGTTGATTCTGAGGATGCAGGATGCATGGATACAGTGGGTTGACTAGGCATCCAGGTGGAGATACATAAGCCAGGAAGTTGAGAAATAGGCAATGTGTGGGGACATTTACGCACTCTCAAAAAAGTAAGATCTTGAGAAAACAAGTCAATAAATAGGCTTGAGTTTTTCTTCCTCCTTTTCCTCTGCACCTTTTCCCCTGAGGTTAGTTTCTGGAAATGGTTGCTCCTTTGTACATGTTTTCTGAAGTAAACGATGTATGGCAGACAGCACATCTAGGACAAAAGTTAACATTCTGGTTGTGTGGTTTGTGCTGTGATGCTTATGGCACCTTTCCTAAGCTATCGATCGTTTCGTCTTAATGCACAAAAGTCAAACGTGTCTTACAGTTCATCAGCTACTCCCCAGTTGTAACTTTAAAATGAAAAAGACATTAGATTTATTCATTTGAATAAATTAAAATTCTGAGTAATTAATAATTTTGAGCAAACCAATTTCTTCCTAATGCATAATTTTGTGTTCCTAAAGTAATACTGAATTTACACGTACAAAAAAAAATCTAACAAACATACAAACACGATCCAAACCAGAATTTTAGCAACTTAGTTTTTTTTTAAATTTATTATTTTATTTTAAGTCATGTATATATGTGGGGCAAGAGCACTGTACATGAGAGTACAGGTGCCCAGAGGGTCCAGAGGTGGTAGCGGTCCTGATGCTGGATTTACAGGTAGTTGTGAGACACCACGGTGTGCTGGGAAGGGTCCTCCGCAAGAGAAGCGTTTGCTTGTAACTACTGTTGAACCACTGTGAGTCCTCCAGCACAGCTGGCTTGCTTTCCTGCTCTTAAGAGGACACGGGTTCAGTTCCCGGCACCTACCTGCTGGCTTACAACAGTCTGTGACTCCAATTCCAGAGATCCTACACGCTCTTCTGGTTTCTGAGGGCACCAAGGACACACGTGGTATGAACATGCACTCCAAGGCAAAGTGCTTACATACATACAATAAAAGTAAGCGAGCTTCAGATTTGTCACTTCGGCAAAGCACGCATCTTTGCAGCTGGCCGCCAGTGCAGTGGGCACAGCATGAACTAGCTGTGAAGCCAGACCTAAGCGCTGAGGTGGGTATTCACGCACACTTTCTACTTTATTCAGCCCACTCATTTCTTCCTTTAATAATTATCAACACCATACCCACCCCATGCAGAGAAAGCAGGGGCCCCTGAGGATGCACCTTCCTCCTGTCTGCTCAGGTCCCCGTCCACTCTGTCCACCCAAGCTCTCCTCCGGTTCCTCTTGCTGGCCAACTGTAGCACATGCTAAAAGTGCACCCAGCGTGGAAACACTGTTTGCACTGTAGCCAAGGTCCACAGAACTCGCCTTGTTCACTGCCAAACTCTCAACATCCTTTTAACTCTTTGTGACACTGGCAAATGGTCTAATCATCGGAAGTCTCTCCAGTTCTAGAATGGTGACAGGACGTCAATAGGTATGCCTCATTTATAAGCTTACAGATGCCAAGGATTTTCCTGAGGTCCAGGTGCCAAGTACAGTCAAAAGCCATTTCAAGCTTTTATAAAACAGTCTCACCTAAAGCCAATGGCAGAAGCGTTTCATGTGTGCTGTTATCACAATCTAATCAAAAGAAAAATTAACTATTTACGTCTCTTTAGTAAAGAGACGAGCATTTTTTTTACTTGAACTAAATTGAAAACTGGAATAACTCCCGTGGGAGTGGGACCTGTCTTTCTTGCTCTGATGTACTCAATCGCATCACCATTGTTAGAATATATTTGTTAGAATTTCTCAGCATGTGCTAATAAAGTTCTTCAGTGAGGCCATCTCGTTGTAACGTGTTTTTAATATTTCTAACTTCTGGAAAAAGGAAACATTTACGCGGAGGGACGGAGCAGAGCTGTAATCGGTTACTGATACAAGAAAACAAAATATGGTGCATGTGACTGTGAAAACAATGGCGATCTCCCTTCTCTGTTTTTCCTGTGTTCTTTCTTTGCCAAATATGGTTTCAATAATTTCACATCCCTATAAAGAAGAAAGTATTGTGACAGTGTGTGCCTGGGCAAAGTAAGACCCACACATCTTATTTGTCTTGTGACATTCTGTCTCTTCAGCAGGACTCTGGCAGTCTTCCTCCCGTGATGCAACTTCCTGCTCTGTTTTTGTTTTGGTCAGGGATTGTTTCAGAGTCCCCTGCCCTGAACAGTTTACTTCCGCTTTATTTTCTGTAGCTCCAGTTCTGCCTTCTGTGGAAACACTTACACACAGACAGCTAGTACCCCATCTACCCAAATGGACACAGACACACACACTCACACAGACACACATACACACACAGAGACACACAGAGCCTTCACTCTTCCTCAGTACCACTGGGCACTCACCACCCCAGCTGTTTACTGGCCCTGTGGATGAAAGCAGTGGCTCCTAATGTCAGGACTGTGATCAGAACAGATGGTGAGGACTTAGGGACTTTAGACCAAGGAGAAGCTGGCCACACAGCTTAAAGATGACAGAGGCCAAGGCTTCAGGTCGTCTGTCATGGGAAGAAGAGACGAAAGCAGACTTGTGATCCTTTACCCAGAAAGCTTTTTCTGTCTACTGACAGATGTGCACTGGTTCCTCATGGCTCACCATAGGTCACTCTCCGAAGCTATACCAGGACAGCACTGTCTCTGCCTCGGCCTCTTGTAATCGTGGCTTAGGTATTTCCTCTTCCTTCTGTTAACAAGCCATTAGATTGAAGAGTGGGCTACTTTAATCTTAGAAGCTGCTACATGGTATGAACATGTACTCGAAGAAGGCGCAGAGCCCATGCTCCGCCCCCTCACAGGAAGAAGTGAGTGACTCTGTGAAAGGACACAGACAAGGGTATCCTTATTGGCCTATCTCCTAAGATTGACAGAAAAGAGCCGACCTCATGCCAGGAGCTAAAAGTAAGAGTAACTTAGCAACACATAGCGCTGCCTGGTGCCTCAGCATCCTCCCCCACATGTCTTGTAGTGACTAATAAATAGGTCCAACGCTCCCCACAAGAGACAAGCATGACGGTACATGCCTTTAACCCCCAGCACTCTGGAAACAGAGGCAGTCTGTGAGTTCAAGGTCATTCTGGACCTCATAGCCATGGGTACATAGTGAGACCCTGTCTCAAAAACACACAAGCAAACAAATAAGAAGGAGTCTCTCCAAGCTTTGTAAGAGCAATCAGAAGAAGCGGCCATACAGAGGAAGATCATGCTGGCAAAAGGAAATGCCTCGAATAGCCTTTAACTTGACGGACAAGCTCTGCATCTCTGTGTCTGTTTCAATTTAAAAGGCTTTGGTAGAAAGAGAAGGTAAGGGCAAAAGGGAACTGTGTCCTCCTCCTCCTTCTCCTCCTCCTCCTCCTCCTCCTCTTCCTTCACCTGTTAAAACCCACAGTGCTTATTACAATGGTGAACCCTGGTCCCCCCAGTGGGTTTATGGGTAGGATTTATGGTAGTGAGCATGGGTACCAGGGCCTGAAAGCTGCTTGAGTGTGTGAGCCAAGGGTCCCGTAATGCTGAATGAGGCTGTCTCTGATCTCCTTCTTCCAAGCCTTGCCCACTTAATTGTGGTAACGGGCTACCATGGCTTTGGAGATGAACTATCTGATAGCGTCAGTCTGGGCCAGATGCCCACCACCCTTCACAAGGACCTGGATGCTGTCCAGGCCAGCAGACTGCTGTGGGGTCTGCAGATCCATGGGACTGGGGCCTGCTCACTTTGGCCAGGCTTCTTCCATGTTTGCAGTGCGTTATAGCTGCAACCACCTTCTGCAGTGGGCCCTCGGGCAACAGGACTGCAAGCCTAGATGCCGGCTCCTCATGGTGAGGCAGAGCCACTGGAAAGGGCTCAATTCTTTACTTGAAAGATCCCAGTTTACAGATCTAGCCAATGGACAGGACATTCTTCACAGTTGAATGGAGAGTGGGGTCTGACTTTCACACGAACTCTGGTGCCTCATATTTGACCACGTCCCCTGAATGGGGAGACCTGGTGGCACTCAGAGGAAGGATAGCAGGCTACCAAGAAGAGATTTGATACCCTATGAGCATATACAGGGGGAGGAGGTCCCCCTCAGTCACAGTCATAGGGGAGGGGAGTAAGGGGAAAATGGGAGGGAGGGAGGAATGGGAGGATACAAGGGAGGGGATAACCATTGAGATGTAATATGAATACATTAATAAAATAAAATTAAAAAATAAATGGTTTTGCTGTCTTCCTTTTCTACATGGAGAGAGTAGGGGTTGCAAGGATAAGAACTAGGAAGCAATCCTGTCCCAATACAACTGCAGAACTAAGATTTGAACTCGTCTCTCTGTTACTCCCTGAGAGCTGTTTCCTGTGTGCTTGTTTGTCTGTGGGTTTGGATTTTTGTTTGTTACAAGCGTGTGTCACCAAGCCCAAATTCAAGAGCTATTTTTAAGAAGCAGACAGCTTGTCAGAGGGGCTGGAAAACAAAGACTGAATGTTGGGCAAAGGGTGTGGCTCGGTGGCATGGTGCTTACTTAGCACGCATAAGATCCGGAGTTGGGTCCCCAGCTCCCCAAAGAGTGAATATGTACTGGACGCTATGGGTCACATTTGACACTGGACGGTGTGGGAGGGGTGGAAAATGATCCTTCCCTCCGACACTAGGTATCAAGGTTGAGAAGTTGGCACCCACATGCTGGCTGAATGACACAATGAAACAGGGTTTGGGAAAAGGGATTGCCAAGGCTATAGGAGAACTGGAAGAAGGGTCCACTCAGCTGGCGGGAGTCATGGAAACTCCACGGAACGGGGTGTGGGGGTGGGGGGGCACCTCTGAGCTGCGTTTGGAGGTGGCTCAGGTGCTGGGACACTGCAGAGACGGGCAGCGGGTTATATTGCAGGATGGGAGAGTTCAAGCCGGTTCAGCCGAGTTCAGCTTGGGGCTGGGATCGCTGAAGGTGAAGCGGGGTGGGAGGGGTGGAGCTAGACCTCAGAGGCTTCTGCAGAAGCCTCTGAACTAGAATCGAGGACTTATTGGAGGCATCTGAGCAGAGAAGGCAACGGTCCAGCTAAATCTTCGATTAAAGCACCCCGAAGTATTGCTGAGTTCACCCTGACTCCAGTACACAAAGCAGAAAAATATAGGAAGTCAGGCAGTACTCTTAAGACAAAATCACCACCACCACCACCACCAAAACTCTGACAACAACACAAAGGCCAGCTTACTTCTGAGGAAAGACAGCCAAGAACAGCTATCTTCCTTCCTCCTTAGCCACGAATAGACCCATTTTCCTGATTGGAGGTCATTCACCAAAACCCCCGAGGGCAACAAATGTAACCCCTCCTCCCCCACAGAGAAAAAAAAATTCCAGCTGGGAAACGACAGTCCCTTCCTTTCCTTCCTGTTTGGGCAGTCAGCCCAGGGCAGAGCGCTGCCCTGTCCCCACCTCAGCGCAGCAGACCCGCTCACTGGAGTGGGAACAGAATCCTGATGGCTTAATTGAGTTAAAAGGGAAAGTGCGGGTCCTCTAAAAGCCTCTCGATGGCCTCAATGGCTTCTGAGAGGCACTCAGGGCTCTGAAAACCCTGTGGTGGTGACGGAGGCTCAGGCCCTGGGCTAGCGAAAGGCAAAGTGAATTTCCCATAGTGCAGAATTCAGGAGCCCTGCAAGCCAGCTGCGTGAGCCGGCAGGAACGGCTTGTTTACATTTTTCTCTCGGGCTGAAACCCATCTATTTAAACTTTAACCAGAGACAATTATAAACCCGGGAAAGCTAGACATGGCAGCCTGCATAGGACGCAAGGCAGATGCCAGCAGTCTGGCACTGAGGAAGGGAAGAGAAGAATATTTTGAGACAAGGGGTCGAGGAAGAACCACAAAGGGCCGGAAGTAAACGGTGTTCCTTAGTGGCTGGTCCTCAGAAGACCGCAGCAGGGCAGGCAAGAGACAGTGCTCTCAGAAACTGTCACCATTCCAGGATTCCAAAAGCAAACTCACCACAGCGACAGCCACAGCCCTGAGCCTGCCATCTTCCTTTTGCCGAGGCTAAGAATGGCCCCTTTCTCCTGATTCTAGAGACTGTTCCATCCACCCAAATCCCAAGGTGCTTTGTGTTTTTCTCTGATTCACAGGCAGCCATTTACTAATTGGCTTCTGGTCTGGTCAAAGGGGAGGCAGCTGGGCAGCTGCCGAGGCCTTTTTGGTAAGGGTACTGGCCTCATTTGCCAGGGCTCTGGCCTTAAGATAGAATAAACACCTTTGTTTCCTTCCTGGTTCAAAGGTCATTAACCCAAAGTCTGCATCCTGGAGAGACTGTCCTCCCCAGAGGGCAAGCAGGTTTTCCTGGTGAAGGCCCTCTGGGAGCCTTGATGAGCAGGCTAGTGGTCTAGGGTGTGCTCAACTCGACAAAGGCCCAGACTGATGCCTAAAGAGGACGCCTCTGCAGCCTTGTTATGGGTGAATCTGGCCAGTCATTGCAGAGACGCAAAGCGACAACTTCCAAGTTGATGTTTTATCCTGAATTCTAGGTCTCTGGTAGGCCTGGTCAACCAGGGACAATTTTAGATACATTATAAGAATTTGAAGAGCAAGGCATGATGGCCCACACTTTTAACTCCATTCCCAGGGATTAAAGCACTTAAAGCACTTGGGAGGCAGAGTCAGATAGATCTCTATGAGTTTGAGGCCAATCTGGTTCACATAGTGAGTTCCAGGCCAGCCAAGGGTACATAGCAAGACCTTGTTCAAAACAAACGAGCAAACAAAAACAAATACAACCCAGAAAAACCAAACCAAAACAAATAGAATGTGAGAACAAATACAGAATAGCAGCTGCTATGGATAAATATGACCTCTTCCTCCCACTCATAGGTTGAAAATCTTATTACCAAAGCAGTGGCCTTAGTTAGTGCAGCCTTTGGATGTAATACTATGTTATGAGGCCAGAGCCCTCATGAAAGAGGTTAGTGCCTTTAATAAAATGTTCCCAGAATGGTGCCTTCTCTCCCCATGATATGCAGGCTCAACAAAGAAGAAGGATGTCTGTGAACAAGAAAGCTGGACCTCACCAGATAGAGAACCTGCCAATGCCTTGATATTAAACCTCCAGCTTCCAGAACAGTGAGAGATACATTTTGTAGGTTCTAAGTCACCCAGTGTGCACTGTTTTGTTATAGCAGCCCCAAAGCACTAAGGCACTAATCCCTCCCATGTTAAAGAGCCTGATGCTGCTCCTGGATGGCTCACTCCTTTGGTCTTTAAGCATCCTGGTTTTGCTGTGGCTGCAAAGATGCTCATGAACAACGTAGAAGGCAAGCCTTAGCTCAGATGTTATCAGCTGATTTCTTAGCAGGATTGGCTTTCTGTTCCTTCTAGCAAGTCTGACACCAGGGCCCTGTGGGAAGAAGCTCTAGGTGGGCGGAGGCCCTGAGAATTACTAGTAGGAAGTAGACAGGAGCTAAATCTTTGTGTAATAATGAGACACCAATGTAAGAGCATGGAGCAGCGGCCCAAGGTCTTCCTGACTTTCTGTGAATCCTCTTCTCAGCTTGCAATTCTTGCCGGGGAAAGTCATTTGGGGCCCAGCCAGAGGAACACAGGTAGAGTTAGAGGATTAGTCAGGCGCCTCGTGATGTGCAAAGCCCTGGTTATGGTCTTCCAGGGCAAGCGGGCCAAGGTCACGGGCTCCTTTCCAGACCATCCCCGGAAGGTCTGTCCTGAAGCTCTGAACCACTCTCTTGACTCCAGCCAATCATCTAAAAAATTCATGATCCTGTTCCCAAGAGGCTGGATGGCTTCTAGCAAACTCATTCTGACTGGGGACAGATCTCAGGGGAATGTCTTTGTTTCTGTAGGGGCAGGGCACTTCATACAAGGATGATAACATCATTGCTGAAGTTTTAGTTCTTCAAAGTTTGTATGTGTAGACACTGTTTCCTTATTCTCTGGTTCCTGGAAAAAAGAAAAGGTCAGATTCTATGTCTTCTACAGGGGGGAGCCTTGTGGATATGACTGCCGATGGATGTGCCAAGACCTCCCCAGAAGGCTCAGAGGTATGTATTTGTTGCCCAACGTGAGACATTATGAATTGGCAGAGACATTTCATAAAGCCAGACATGAAACCTCCAAAGGAAATCTAGGAAACAGTACATAAAACATAGGCAGCAAAGACTAGTGGTTAAAAATGTGGACTCAGAGCTAGGCATGGTGGCACACGTCTGCAATTCCAGGACTTGGGGAGGCAGAGACAAGTGGATCTCTGTGAGTTCGAGGCCAGCCTGGTCTACAAATCAAATCCAGAATAGCCAAGACTACACAAAGAAACCTGCCTCAGGGAGAAAAAAGAAAAGAAAAGAAAAGAAAAGAAAAGAAAAGAAAAGAAAAGAAA
>OU015744.1:89449025-89464205 GCA_907169655.1 Acomys percivali
AGAGAGAGAGAGAGAGAGAGAGAGAGAGAGAGAGAGAGAGAGAGAGAGAGAGAGAGAGAGAGAGACTGACTCAGGAGCTGAAAGCTTGTGTAGGGAATCTGGGCCTTTGGAAAAACCTGTCATCCCAAAGGCATTCTGAGAAAGAGAAGTGACCCCTGGGTAAAACACATCACGCTGTGCAAAGCCCCTCTCCCAGGGTTCCTTGCCACACAGAATGCTGGCTTTCCTGCTGACTGGTGCTTGGCAGCGGGACCACTGTCCATGGTCCTATTCTGTCCTGGCTTAATTCAGAAGCAAGCTCAACTTTGCTTCCTAGGAAGACGGGAAGCCAAGAGATGGGAAATGTGAACACAGCTGGCTTGAGTATTTGCACAGAAGCCCCTGCTACCTGCAGCCTATGCCACTAGTAGACAGTCTGGAAGGGCATTCTCTGTGGTTAAAGAACCGCTTCCCACAGTGAGGGCGCTAAGGCCCACCCGGTAAGGCGGCTGCCATCTTCCCAACATTTCATAGGTACAGCTAGGAGCTTTCCTGTTCCAAGGCTTTTCACTGTTTCTTTCCTGGAAGGCTAGTTGGTATCCACCTCTGCTTGTGCAGATGTGTGTAGAGCCTAGGCAGTCCTCCCAAAGCCTCAGGGTCTCTCGGCCGATATGTTGTCCTAAGTCAGTGAGGCTAAACAAGAGGCAAGAGGAACTCATCGGGGAAAAGATATTTTATGGGCATCCTAGAGTAATTGCCCATCTTTCTTTTTTTTTTTTTAAGAAAGAAAGAACATTTCCTGGGATCCCAGGAGGTGTCTGGCACCACACAAAGTGATCTGAGCATGAGAGTGCAGAATACAATGTTTGGGAACACAGTGCTCCTAGGGGACTTAAAATTAATGCAGATCCAAAACAGTGCTTAACAAATACAAGAGCTGGTTGGAATAAACAGGGAAAGACAAAGTGAAAGGCAATGGGCCCCATCCCTCACCCCACTGATAAGCTGGGAGAATGAGAAAGCAGATTATGCAAAGCCAACGGCCCCCAAGGAGAACGTGGACTCACAGGATGGGTAGACTACAAAGGTATTTAGCCTGCATAGACATGTTTTTAGACTTGGTTACTCATGTACACACACACACACACACACACACACACACACACACACACACACACAGAGAGAGAGAGAGAGAGAGAGAGAGAGAGAGAGAGAGAGAGAGAGAGAGAGAAAGAGAGAGAGAGAGAGAGAGCGCACCACCAACACCACCAACAGCAACAACAACAACCAGTAGCTATTTCTGAAAAGCCAGTGGCAAAAACAAAATCACCCCCACCAAACAAAACCCCTCAACAACTCACATTTGTTCTTTTCTGTAGATGGAGTCAAAACCATCCAGAATACAGAGAGAGTGTTTAGGGGGAAAACGCAAGCATCAGCAGATATAATGACCAAAACCACGAGTGCAGCCCTGGGTAAGAGCGCTAATGGACACAGGTGTGATTGGGTTGTGGATACTGATTTTTATCAGCAACAAGAAACTGCTAAAAGCTCAATTTGGCGTACTTTAGGTTCCTTGATAAGGTAGTGAGGAATTTTCACAAGACTATTTGTTATGTAACGGGGGTGGGGGGGTGGGGAGGGAGAGAATTGTAGTAATACACACAGGCTGTGCTGCATAGGAAAGAGAGCATCTTAACAGAAACAAGTTGTCTAAGACAGTGTTGTCCCACCACGGTGACAGAAGGTTGCTGGAAATGCAGAGACCTTCCCGGGCCTCAGCGTGCATTTTCTCTACCACTGAAGCCTAACTGTGTTTTCTGTTTTAACTTCAGCCTTGCTAACCTCATCATACAAGAGGACTCAGCTTTTAAAAAGTATTTTTATCTTTTAATTATGTGCGTGTGTGCATACGTGTACATGTCTGTGTCCGTGTGCCTGTGTAGGTATGTATAGGTGAGTGCAGGCACCCAGGGAAACCAGAGGTATTGGATTCCTTGGAGCTGGAGTTACAGGTGGTTTGGAACTGAACTTGAACCTTCTGCAAGAGACATTTGTACTCTTAACCACTGAGCCGCCTCTTCAGAACTCCAAGAGTCAGTTGTATGCACCAATCTCCAACTTCTAATTTGGGGACTCTATAGCCACTGCCATTTTCTCACCTTGACATTGATGGGTTTGTCCTAGTACTATAATCATATGCTACACGTCTCTGTATGCAGGCTTAAAAGGTCTAGAACTTGTTCCATTGTGGAAGGTAAGGCGCAGGACAGTTACTCGCACATAAATATCTAAAGAGCATCTCAAAACTGACACAGTCAAAGGACAATTCTTGCTTGTGTCCTTAAACTTCTTGTACTTGATAAAATAATGAAAGTGAGGTTAACTTTTAAGTTGTTTTTAACAAACAAAATGTTTGGGGTGGAGTGTAGCGGAGTGGACAGAGTGCTTTGTCTAGCATGCACAAAACCCTGGCTTCAGTCCCCGGTTCTGCGTATGACCAGGACAGTGACAGTGCAAGTCATCCTGGAGCTACAGAGGGAAAGGCAGGAGGAGCTAAAGCTTTTCGTTCATCCTCAGACTTCAAGTACATAGCAAGTCTGAGGCTAGCCTGGGGCTTCGTGAGACCACGGATCAATAGATGACCAGCTGCAGAGTTTCAGCCACTCGGCTATAGTATTTAGGACCCAGACGTTCTCTCTTCCTTGCTACTGCTAACATGTTGATCTTTAAATCTTCATGCCCTTTGCCTTAAAATCAGGATGTCTACCAGGTTTCCAACAATTGCGATGGAATTCCAGACAGCTACATGTAACCCTAGACGCTTTCATTCAGCTCTCATTAGCTAGGAATAAGACTCCCTTAACTGCAAAGGAGATGGGGAAATTGAGTACCTATCAGAAGAGAATGGGACTTTTATGACCGAGTCAAGCATCCTGATGCATCACTTGCGGGGGGGGGGGTTTATTGTTGTTCTAAGCAATGGAGGGCTCTGTTAGGAAGGAGGAAGAGAGGACAGCCAAGGAAAGGAAGTTAAAGGTTCCGTACTTGCTCCCAGAGGAAGGCATCACGAACTCTTTACACCTGGAGTTACAGGTGACTGCAAACTCCCAGACTTGGGTCCTGGGAGCCAAACTCAGGCCCTCTGGAAGCTCAGCAAGCATGGAGTCACTTTGCCATGACCAAGGATGTGTTTGTTCTCACTTAGCTCTGGGCTGTGAACGTCATTAACTGCTCGAGTTTCTGCCTTGACTTTTCTAAAATGATGGATTTGGATTTATAAGCCAAATTAAGAAACCCTTTCGTTGTCCATGATGTCAGGGTCAGTCAGGTCAGGGTGTTTGTCACGGCAACAGAAATAGACGTAGATGTAGCATGCCGTGAAAAGTAAGGATTGCTGTGTTTTCTAAGCCCTCATCTTAGGATAGAAACTCCCAGCGAGCAGGGACTTCATCTGTTGTGTTTACCGACGTGCTCCCGGTACCTAATGATGACCCCTTAAGGTCTCACAGACCTTTCCGGATGAATGACTGAAGGCGGGCATGAAAGGGGGAGACTTTAAAGTGCAAGCTTTTGGAGTAAAAAGAAAACATCTGTAATATATTATCAGCATCCATGAAGTGATCGGCTATGAAAAAACAGTCACTTAGTCAAAAGACACAAAATACATATTGCTGTAAGATATCACAAGTATCACTAACTGATACCCCAGCTCAGCCTCTCTCCCCACGGGCACTCTACACCCCGTTACTCACTCACCGTCTCATACAGTAGATGAACTTTCTCTCTGCTTGATAGCAGGATTTCTTGCCATTTTCTGAATGCCTAGGAGAGTTCGAGAAAACATGTGGGAAATGTCCTCCTTCTGTGCCTTTTTGGCCATGATTTCAAGAAGGGGAAAGCCTAAATGTTCTTGAGGAAAGATGAAAATATTCAGCCTCTGAGATGTTTGCCCTTTTTCTTATATTTTCACATTTTTACATATGTTCTTTCCAAAGGCTAAAGCTATCTCCTATTCTTTAACCAAAATCGAAAAATTCTTCATTAATTAGCTCTTTCAGCAAAAATAATGACAAGGCCAACAAAATGACCATGGAATGTCCTTCTCTCTCTTTCTATGGTCTTCTCAGGCTTGTCCTGGCTTCCTCATTTCTAAGATGGCCTATGGTGGGCTCAGACCTTTAGATCAGCAGTCAGCAGGGCCCAAAACTCAGACAGTGCTGCAGACGTATAGTATACTTGCAGGCCACAGCACATGGAAGTTAAAATGAAGGACACTCATATCCACACCAGGAGCACAACATCCCGGTAAAGCTTATTCAAACAGCCAAAATGCACCTATATCTAGAAAAAATTATTCAAGTATCACTCATAAGTCACACGAATGTGCACACATGCTCTCATACATAAAGTCCCTTTATGTCTGCACTTCTAGAATTGTTCATAGAATGTAATAGAAAGGCTGAAGCTGGAGCACAGTGGCAGGCTACTTGCCAAGCACATGTAAGGCTCTGGGTTCAATTCCTAGTACTGTGAAAACCAAACGAAGCCATGAAAATAATGAAAGAATTACCATCTTCAAAGGTCTTCAGTAAATATGTTGAAATAGAAACAAACTATTGCTCTGGGCCCCTCAAAATCTTAGCCACCGTCCCTTCTTCATCTGTAGCAAAATGTTCCCCACTATCTACTAGAAACCTCACTTCCACCTTAACCCTAGTCTCCACCTCGTAGAAACCCACAAGCCCTTGAAGCACTGTGTGTTCCAAAATAGGCTTGTGAACAGTGTTCTACCATGCATTGACGGAAAATAGCAGAGTGCGGACCCCCAAATACATATGCATTTAAAAATAAGACCTACATGTATATTTGAAAACTAAACGATGAAGGAATTTTTAAAAACTTAAATTCTTTGACTCTGCCCTATCAAGAGTCTGTTTCCAGACTGTATCTCAAGTTAATCCAGTATCTGTTTCACTACAGTAGGCAAACTGTGAAGATGGCTGCCTGGGACTGGTTGGTTAACCAGTGAAAGAAACCCTAGAGACTGCCGTCTCTGAGGGATTTTTGTCCCAACTGAGTTTACTTGAACCGATGGAGACTATGCAGGTGGGCCTGGACCAATCAAGTGAGTACGTTAAAGGAACCGTTTTCCTTGGCTGGCAGAAGAGGAAGCTCAGATTCCACATGGGGAAAGATGTGGGTGCTTGAAGGGACACAGGAGTCTGTAGATTCTAGAAGCAGCTCACATTACACACACACACACACACACACACACACCGGGTACCTAGATGAAAGCCAAGCTTAATTGATACCTTTGTTCTTTTCATCTTTAGGACCTTAAGCAGAGAATGCAGCCAAAGGACACCTCAACTCCTAGGTCCTATGGAATAGCAAAACCCACTGAATATCTGGGGTGTTGTTCCAATCTCTCAAACCTGTGGTAATTTGTCCCACAGCAGTAGAAAACAAATACATCTCCTCAGCTTCCCCAACCTGAAATAAATTCAACACTTCCTGGCTATTCCTAAGAAATATTCTAAAGGCAGTGCTAAACTCTAATGGGCACATTACAGGTTTGACTGAGCAGAAATATGATAAGTTATTGCCGAATGCTGTGATGTTCCTATTAAATACAATACCCACTGCAGCTTGATCGAGAGCCCTCCTTACGCTTGCCTTGTCGTACTTCCTGTACTCATAGGATGGAGCTAACTTTAGAGCCATCATATGGTTCAGGAGCATGGAAATATTGCTTCAGGGAGGACACGCTTTAACCTGCAGCTTTGTCAATGCACAGAACAGTCTGCTCAATTTATTGATGCTATACCAGATCCTGCATCTACTTTTCAAATTCAGAGATTTCTTTTTTTTTCCTTTGTAAGCTTTATTTTCCTTCCTGAAAAAAATGACCTTCTCCTTGGAAAATTCTGTTGAAATCTGGCAAGCTATTTCTAATCTTGAGAAAAACCATGAGAGAAGAAGCAAGAGGGATCATACACATTTTAATAAAACCGATGAAGGAGATGAAAGCAAGGCTCAAAGCAGGTCACAAGGACTCTGAGCACACATTCTCCCTAAGTGGATGGAGAAGGGAGCAATCCTGGATCTGCCAGCCCTGATTCCTGCTCCAGAAAATGAGAAGTAACCATGGACACTCTGATGAGCTCGACTCAAGAGCAGACGCAGTTTAAACAAGGCTGTGCAGGGAAGAGAAAAGGGCGGCAGTTAAAGAAGCCAGAGGTTGTATCCAGAGTGAAAGCACTCCAATGCAGAGGTCGGCTCTCCATACAGGAAGAACCTGTATGCTGTGAGCTTGGTGGTGAAAACGGCACAGTCCTAGACAAGTGACTCAAATTCCCCAAGTCGAGGTTTACTCAGGTCAAATAAGGGTAAGTGTCTTATGTTCTCAGCACAAGGCCTGGGATGTGGAACATTCGATTGATGATGGCTACACTGGGAACAGGCCATCTCATTCCCTGTGCTTGCTCCAGAGTTCCCGATAATCAGTCTCTCTTCGAACAGATACAATCCTGCTGGCTAGATCCAAATCTGAGCGTCACAGTCAAAATCAAAGAAGGAAGGCAGGGGCTGGCTTAGAAGCCCACAGCCAGGGGCGCAGTATGCTCTAGACCCATGGGGAGGGCTTTACAGGTAACCAGCCACAAGTAAAAGTTTTCATTCTAAAGCAATCCTATTTTCAGGACCCACCAGTTGACAATGACTTGGCCATTGAAGATGCTATTTTTCCAACATGGTCTACTTTCTTGGCTCTCCAAAGTCATTAATTACTACCATGTTTCCCCAAATGTGGAAATCCCCCTTGCTCAGATGCAGCCACTTGCTGGCCAACCCTCCTTTCATGAGAAACCTCCACAGCACGAAAATGTTTTTGTTTTCCCCACAGGGAAAATTTCCTCATTCTTTTTACCCCCCAACCCCAACTTTAAACTTTCTGGCAATTTCCAGGAATACAAGTAAAATCATCGTTCCTTACTTAGATCACTAGAGAGCCGTTGAGACATCCTACATCTCATGACAAGAAGGAATATGAACTTCAGATTTCCCATTGATAAACTAAGTCTATGCAGGGCTCAGTGGCACACAGCGGTCATCCAGCACTCAGGGAGGCAGAGGCAAGCAGGTCACTGTGAGCTCCAGGCCAGCCTGATCTATAGAGTGAGTTCCAGGGTAACCAGGACTATGTAGGGAAACTGTTTCAAAAAAACAAAAACAAAAACAACAAAGCAAACAAACCAAACCAAAAACAACAACAACCTCCTAAATATATGAATTTCTTTTAATCAAGGAATATGCAGGAAATCAAAATGGCCCCCACTCCTGCCCAACAATATGTCCCCGGGGCTTGAGTGCTTCCATTATAATTTGGAATGGCCAGGATGACCAGCGTCTCCTCTAGATGACGTAGCGTTACACAAAACATGATTGAAACACAAGGGAGCCTTTTACAAATGCAGGCACTAAAGCAGGTCTACAGCTTTAAAGACAGACCGACCAGTCACATAGTAAAAAGATTAGAAAGGAGGCCGAAGACAGATCTCACTTGACCAAGTGGCAGCCTTGAGAGCACTATGATCCACAGAAGCCATGGTCCTAAAAGGCAGGAGGACTGGGTATGACAGCATGTGGATCCATGCAGCTCACTGGCTGGCCAGCCTACCTTACTGGATGAGTTTCAGGCCAGTAAAAGACCCTGTCTCAAAGCAAACAAACAACGTTTAAAGGGATACATAATTAAGGATGTAAATAACTCCATCGGGCAGAGCCTAGGAGGAACACCCAAGCTGGTTCTCCGGCATCTGCACGCATGCGCACGTGTTACCTGCGCACGCAAACACACAAAATGTTAGATGACTCATCCAGGTTGCCTTATTCCCATTCCGAGTTTGTGGTGCAGGGCTGACGACAATAGAGGAACCCTGGAGATATTTTGTTCTTTTCAGAACATTCAAGAAGCATTTCTGTGCCAGAAACTAAATTTAGTTGATGGAGAAGGGGGTGATAGAGTGATGAGTCAGACAGGGTCTGTGCCCTCCGAGGCTCCACAGCCTAGTGAAGAAGGCGTGATGTACATCCTGGTTCTGGAGGGGGGGGGCTGTTTGGAGGGGGATGCCAATCCTCTCATTCCTTGGAGAACTACGACAATAGCTGGAGACATTTTTGATTATTAGGACTGGGTGGGGGAAGTGCTGTTGGTACCTAAGGAATGAAATTAGCCATGCAATAATGCAAAACACAGACTCCCGAAAACAGAGAATTACCCAGTCCCAAAGTCAATAGTGCCAAGGCTAAGAAACCTTGTACCAGCTGTATTAACTAGAATAGAGGACTTGTTGATTGGCCGGCTTAGTAAACTGATTGGTTTGTGGTGGTCCACATGGCGGATGCCTTCACCCTAAGACTCTAGTCATTTTGAATTTCTACCTATAACTCACAATATCTATTAGGGGTCTTTTGACCACATGTACATTTAGGTGGGTGCCAAATAAAGTGTGAAGTCAAGGAGTCACCAGGCAAAATGGGTGGTAATTTAAGGTGAACTGTTAAAAAAGATGATATTTGGGATGTGGATGGGGCATAGCAGCCGAGCATTCACCCAGCATGCTTCAAGTTCAATCCCCAGCACTGGAGTGGGTGGGGACAAAGGAACAAAATTCTTCTAGGCGATGTCAAGGCACTGAAATGTTCAGTGAAAATGAGCTGACCATAGCCACACAACTTAGCAACACTTGTTTGCCTACAGTTGAAAAAAGAGTCTTATTATTAAAACAATCCTGGTGATGGTATCTTGGAAATTCCTCATTGTAGGCTGGATTACATGCCATGAAGATGTTTTAGAGTAGCATTCAGAGTGTCCCACACTTGAAATTAGTCTGTTTCTTTTTTCTTTTGTTTTGGTTTTTCGAGACCGGGTTTCTCTGTGTAATCTTGACTGTCCTGGACTTGCTTTGTAGACCTTGATGACCACTCCTGGCTAAATTAGTCTGTTTCTCAAAGCACTGATTTAGTGATTTTGAACAAAGTTCAAATTTTTCAAGCATTAAAACACTGAGACTAAGGCTGGGCGTGTGGCACACACCTTTAACCCCAGCACTTGGGAGGCAGAGGCAGGTGGATTGCTGTGGGTTCGAGGCCAGCCTGGCTACAAAGTGAGTCCAGGACAGCCAAGGCTACACAGAAGAAACTCTGTCTCAAAAAACCAAAAATGGAAGAAAAAAAAATGAGACTATTGGCAGTGGGGTGGGGCTTGTGTGAGCTGGCTTCATCTGCTGTCTGCCCTTAAGTGGCATGGGTGGGGAGAAATGCCTTCGTCCTCTTCTTCCTTGCCACCTGTGGCAAGCAGGAGAACTGGTCCCATTCTTTGCTGGCAACCACATTGGGTGAGCTAGCTGGGGCAGTGCTGGAGAGCTTGCTGTGGTGGTGTGTGTGCAAGAGAGCTGGTCAGCTGCAGGATCACTATCACACAAGCTGACAGGAAGATAATCTGAGAGGAGTCCCGGTGAGGATCCAGCATTAATAGTGTGGCAGAAGCCAGAGGTTTTGAACCAGACCAATGGCTCATGGCAGTGGACTTGCAGGAAGATGTGCGGACAAAAGGGGGGACTGTGGGACACACTATGACAGACTGCAGCTTCCACAGTGAGATTTTGATTTTATTCTAATTTTATTTTGGTGGGGGGAGGTTGCAAGGGCAGATACAAAGAGACCAGGGACGTGGGGGACATGAGTGGAATTGAGGTGCATGATATGAAATTCACAAAGAATAAAAAGGGTTTTAAAAATAAGAATTTAAAAGAACAAGGGAGTAGGATTTTGAAGTGGGACATTAACATTTTATATATGGTGTGGCTTCTGCTCCTTATGTACAACACCAGGTTAAAGCAAAGCATTGCTTAACATATGCCAAGTGCATTCAGTATGTGTGCATGGCTTCACCAGAATCTGACACAGACGACCTAAGAAGCCAGGACTCCCTGGCTTCCCTCCTCCCTCCCTCCTCCTGTTCCCTCTTCTCTTTCCATCCCTCTCTCCTGCCTTTCCTTTCCAAATTATTATTTTTTCTAATCTTGTGTATGTATGTATGTATGTATGTATGTATGTATGTATGTATGTATGAATTTTCCATGTATGAATGTTTTGCCTACATGTATGTCTATGGATCACATACATACCTGATCCACCTCAGAGGCCGAGAGCAGTCAGAAGCCCTGGGAATAGACAAACAAGTGATTGCAAGCTACCACATAAGTTCCAAGAATTAAATCCAGGTCCTCTGGAAAAGCCGTCAGTGACCTGGACTGCTGAGTCCTCTCTCCAGCGCCTCCTTTTAAAATTAAATTAGTCATTGTTGGGTTTTTTGTTTTGTTTTGTTTGTTTGTTTGTTAAGACAAGTTTTTTTCTGTGTAGCCCTGGCTGTCCTGGAACTTTGTAGACCAGGCTGGCCTCGAACTCACAGAGATCTGCCTGTCTCTGCCTCTCAAGTTGCTGGGATTACAGGCGTGCTCCACCAAGAACCGGCTGTCATTTTGGGCTTTTTGAGACAGAGTCTAACACTGTAGCCCAGGCTAGCCTGGAACATATTGACAGCCGTCCTGCCTCAACCTCCCAAGCGTTACTTTACACACTTGTGCTGCCATGTCTGACATAGAAGGACTTATTTTGGCTCCTGGTTTTGGGGGTTTCAGACTGTTGTGGATGGGCGGCTATAGAGGAGGAGTCGGGGTTTCGTCAGCAGGCGTGTGTAGAGGTGATATTTTATATCTGTGGGCCACCCCAAAAGGTCTACTTCTAGGAGCTAGGCCTCAGTTCCTAAAGGTGCTACAACCTCCCTGAACAGTGCCAACAGCTGAGAGACAGGGTTCAAATCATGAGCCGGTGTGTGTGTGTGTGTGTGTGTGTGTGTGTGTGTGTGTGGTGTGTGTGTGTGTGTGTGTGTGTGTGTGTGTGTTCAGATTCAAACTACAACACAAGCATGACTAGTAAAAGAATAGTTATATATCTCTTTTAGTTTGAGATTAATTAAAAGTGAAACTATGATTGTCTTTACTAAAATTATTTAATACAGCTCTTTCAGGAAAAATGGCGAGGGCGTCTAGTAATCTAAGGTCAGTGAAATAAAGCAGTCATTGTTACTGGAAAATCTGTAATTGTGATGGAGCAATCATCTCTGCTGCGCCCTGTGGGTCTCCCAGCAGTGGCTGGCTTTCTTCTTTGGCCTGTTTGACCCATCTGTAAGTTGATGGGTAAGGTAGGAAACAGCCTGTAATTGTGTATTAGTACTCATCAAATACAAATGGGATGGGAGAGCCACCACCCAAATACTGGGAATAACCTGCTGTTCAGGCTAGCAGCAATGTCCTCTGAATACGCACACAGCACAGAGGCCGCGGGGTTCTTGGCTTTTGTTGTACAAAGAAGCAAAGCTTGGGAGCTTTCCAGTTAAATTTTTGTCTAATGTGGATTTAGTAAAGCACACTTAGGAGCAAGGACAGAGTGTTCTCTTTGCTTTTCATAAAAGAATAAATAAGTAAAATCATCTCAGCTGTATACAACAAAGCAATCTTATGGAGGAGGAGAACCCTTAATAAATGAATGGGATTAAAAAATGATGCACATTTTAAATACCAAAAATTAGAAATATAGAAGAGTAAAAGCTGGGCTATGGTGGCTTACTAGGAGAGTTTGCTTAGCACAGAGTAGCACTGAAAAAAAAAAAAAGTGACTCAGGAGAACTGGACTTGGGAAAATATCTAGTATTCTCTGAAAAAGTGCTGCGACCAGGAGGTGGTTCTGCCAGGTGGGGCAGTGTTGGGGAGATGGGGGCAGGAGGCTCCCTGAGGCTTACTGGCCAGCCAGTCTAACAGGATCAGTGAGCTCCAGGCTTAGTGAGAGAACCTGTCCCGAAATTTAAAGTGAAAAGCAACTGAGGAAGACAACCAATGAAAACCCCTGACTTCCACATGCACTCATACCCATATACAAGTGTACCCACACACACATGTGTGCATGCGCACACACAAATGCACACAAAAGTGCTGTAACTTGTAAAAATGGGCCATCGTTGAGGTCTCCTTTTACTTACAATAAAAAAGACAAAATTATGGATTTTCTTCATCTTCTACTCTGAGGATAGTGTCTGGAGTATTTAATAATTGATTCATTTAGGCTCTGACCAGTCAAAAGACATGTCCAATTAACCAAAGTGGCCTAACGTGCAAAAGCCAGAGAGCAGCTCTCAATATTTAGTATGGTCCAAAACCATCATTCTAAAGCTCATTTCTAAACTGAAGACATTAGGCACAGATACACCCTTATCGCAGTGTGCTTTAGAACGAAGGTAAAGTTAAGTTTGTAGAAGGAAGCAGCCATGTTTGAAAACAATGTCTAACTGAATGGAAGAAAAGGTGACGAGTCGGAGAAGATGTGACAGAACAGGACACACCCAACTCTCAGGAAAAGAGAGAGAAAAGGGAAGCTACTTGAGAGGCAGTTTTACCAGAAGGGTAATAGAAGGATGGGTTGCAGAGAGAGCACTCAGGTGAAGATGGAACGGGCCAGAAAAGGAGAAGAAGCCAGAAGATTAGAACAGATTGCTGAGTTAGTTTGAGGCCAAGCAGAGCAATTGCAGGCAGAGAAAGAAGCCAGATTAAATAAGTCAGTTGGAGTTTGAGCTAGAACAGCTGAGTTGAGCCAGCCAGCCCAGAGCTCAGAAAGAACAAGGGTGAGCTTGTTAAGCAGTAAGTCTCAGAGGCTGAAACATTCTAGGTCTAGATTAGATTGTAGGTAGGCTAGAAGCTTCCAGGCCTAGGCCTAGGTTAGCAGAAGGAGGCAGTTAGCCTCCCGGACAACAATTGAGCCAGGAGAATAAAAGATAATTTTACATATAGGTGTAACCAAATTCTGTTATTTTGGTTCTAATATCTTATTTTTAACTGATTTTAATTGCCATGTAATAATTGCTTATATTTATGGGGTAGAGTGTGACAATTCAATCCACAGATGCAGTGTGCACTGATCAACTCAGCAGTATTGGCTGGGTGTGGTGGCACATGCCTTTAATCTCAGCACTCAGGGAGGTAGAGGCAGGTGGATCTCTTTGAGTTCCATGTCAGCCTGGTCTGCAAAGTGAGTCCAGGACAGCCAAAGCTACACAGAGAAACCCTGTCTCAAAAAAAATATGC
The DNA here is from genome assembly GCA_907169655.1 of Acomys percivali. NCBI lineage: Eukaryota > Metazoa > Chordata > Mammalia > Rodentia > Muridae > Acomys > Acomys percivali. The sequence continues at coordinate 89,462,207 of OU015744.1, forward strand.
TTCTATGTATAAATCCAAACACTCTAAACTACCGTAGCACTCAAAAAGCTGAGGTAGAAGCATGTCACATTCAAGCAGGCTAGTTAGTGAACTCTAGGTTAGCTTTGGCTGTAGAGCAAGGCCCCGTGTCAATCAATCAATGGGCTGACAAGACAGGTTTATTGAGTGAAGGGGCTTGCTGCACAGGCCTGATGACCTCAGTTCAACCCCTCCAACCAACAGGGTAGAAGGAGAGAGCTGAATCCCTACACCGTGGCATGTGTGTCTAGCACAAGCACACAGGCACATGCATAAATGCACAATAAAAAAAACCCAAGTAAATTAATAAATAAGCTTCTGTTCCTGCATCTGACATGATGTAGAAATGTTGTTCCCCTAAGCATTCACAATGGTTATCTTGAGAGGATGGAGCGTAGGATGGTTTCTTGTTTTCTCTGTACTCTTTAATGTATGGATTCCTTTACAAGTCATTAAATAATAATCATTTAAAAACCTCTCAGTTCTACTTAGCCAGTAGAGCAGTTCAGGCTTTTCTCTTCTTTTAACACATCACCCAAAATCTGCTTCTCCAAAACTCATTGCCATTTTCATCACTGTGAGAGTGCCAGCTCTGAGAATTAAACAGAGGAGGAGAGGTGGGTGGAAAAGTACTTGTAGGCGACACGGAGCTGTCCAGCAGTGACGATGCTGCTGCACAGCGCTGCACAGTGAGGTCCCAGGAACCACACCGAGTGTGGCAGGCCCGAGCAAGGCTTCAGGGAGAGCATTCATAACCACAGAGGTGTGTGTGTGTGTGTGTGTGTGTGTGTGTGTGCGCGCGCGCGCGCGCGCGCGCCTGCATGTACACAGCTGTTTTCTCTACCTTGGGTTCCAGCAATACTTGGTCTTAAAATAGGAAATGAAAGGTTCTAGAAATGAAAAAAGTGTAATACAATTTTAAATTACATGCCATTCTGGAAGGTAATGATGAACGCTCACACCATGCTCTCCCGATATATATATATATATATATATATATATATATATATATATATATATATATATATTCTCCCTTTGGCCAGTGTATCCGCATTACAAGTGGCCCATGAGCCACTTGGCAGCCACCTTGGCTACTACGTTAACTGTCACGAGATCACAGTGGTTCCTTTAAGCAGCCCTGATCTGACTGACTAGTGGCCTGCAGATATAATGGTGCTGATAACAGAGAATCCATGAAGGTTCCTTTACGTGAAGAGGTGAACTTTCTTAAGTTGATAAGGAAAGAAAAAAAAAAGTAGATGCTGAGGTTTCTGAGACCTACAGAAAAAATAAATCCTCTCTCTATAAAATGATACAAAAGAAGAAGAAATCTGAAGTTACCAAGAAGAGACTCGATATCCTAAGAGCATATATAGGGGGAGGAGGTCTCCTTCAATCACAGACATAGGGGAGGGGAGATGGGGGGAAGTGGGAGGGAGGGAAGAATGGGAGGAAACAGGGGAAGGGCTAACAATCGAGATATAATATGAATAAATTAATTTAAAACTTCTCTAATTACAAAATACATAATAAACACATTGAAAGCTAAAAAAAGAAAAGAAAAAGAAAAAGAAATCTGTGTATGCTACCTCTCCTACCAATCTCAAACTGCAGAAGTTAGGCTATGGCATACAGTAAGTGCTCCGTCATGATGGAAAAGGAATTAAACTATGGGCCTTGGTACTAGCTATGCTTTTGGGGATCTACTGACTCTTAGAGCATATCCTGTATGTGAGAGGGGTACTGCTATACCCAACATACTGTGTGTATTCACCCAGCCCAGCCCAAGACGGGATGATGAAAGAAAAGACAGAAATGTGCAGGGGAAGAAAACAGGAGACCTGAAGGCAAATGAAGACAAAGACAGGACTGTCATACACATAAGGAGTGTGGTCAGCTGGTCACTGTTGATCCACTTAAGTGTGTGCATGCACACACACACACACACACACACACACACACACACACACACACACACACA
>OU015744.1:89464215-89480927 GCA_907169655.1 Acomys percivali
ACACACACACACACACACACACACACACACACACACACACACACACAATCTGTATCCATGCCTTATAAATGTGTTGCAGCTTCAGTATTTATGTTCTGCAATCAGAAATAGTCATTTTAAGTATACCATTTTGGAGGGAAAAAAAAGTAGTTGGTCATAGGCTTCCCATAGTGTATAACTTAAAAATTTAAAAACAAAGTATATGTCTCCGTTTGTCTTATTTGTTTCCTGCCAAGTAGCAAGTGTATGCCCACTTACCTGATACAACCCAATAATATATTGCACAGTTTATTTATATGTATTAAGTGACTTGATGTGTAGCCACATTTGTCTCTCCTTTCCAAAGGAAAGGATGACCAGAATGACCACAGACACCCTAGAACTGGGAACAGAAGGGAACTGGGGACATTTCTTCTCTAGCTTTCATATCCCAAGCAATTAAATATCATTTCAATTTTATAAGGAAATTTAACTGATGGTAGAAAGCTATTCCTTTATAATGTTTAAATACTTTAAAAACAATAAGCTAGTAGATAGTTTGTATTTCAAAACAAATTTATTATAGAAGATTTGGGAAATTAAAAAAACATATGCACACCTCAAAATAAAAACTTCAAGTAGTCTTATTTCATGCTCAATATTTTTTTAAATGCAAAAAGAAGAGTACAGTAAAGATAAGTTTTGGTTCAAACTGAAACTCATTGCCTACAGTGATTTACTCATTGGGTCTCAGGAACCAGGGTCTTGTGTGTGGGGCCATACCGCTGAGTGTGTGTGGGGCCATACTGCTGAGTGTGTGTGGGGCCATACCGCTGAGTGTGTGTGGGGCCATACCGCTGAGTGTGTTATGGGGCTATACCGCTGAGTGTGTTATGGGGCCATACTGCTGAGTGTGTTATGGGGCCATACTCCTGAGTGTGTTATGGGGCCATACTGCTGAGTGTGTTATGGGGCCATACTGCTGAGTGTGTTATGGGGCCATACTGCTGAGTGTGTTATGGGGTCATACTGCTGAGTGTGTTATGGGGCCATACCGCCAAGTGTGTGTGGGGCCATACCGCTGAGTGTGTATGAGGCTATACCACTGAGTATGTATGGGGCCATACCACCGAGCAACTTCTGCAGCCTGTGGACAGATCTGAATCATCTCCTTCAGCATCCTCTCCCTGAGGGCCTGGTGGACCATAACTTATCAGCAGAGGGCTGGATCTAGCGCTAAGGTTGTAGACAATCCCTCATCTTTCTTTTCATAACCAGAGACCCAAGAAATCGTAAAAAGAAACATGGCATCACTGAACAGCTTCATATTTGTGAACTAACACCGAAGGTTCCCCACTTTGGACAGCTGTAGCCAGTCACGTGCTTCACAGAACAAGGAGCCCCACAAAGGAAGAAGTTAACTCTAGCCTTGAAAAATCCTTTTATCCTCCACGATTTTCATGCCTTTAAATTTGTCACCTGAATGTGATATTAACATAATCGTCTGCATTTTCTGCTAATGAATGCACCTGCTTCTAAGACTTTATTTTAGCAGTTTTAATGAGCTCTTCAAAAGAGTTTGCCTGGACTCACCGCACTGCAGAGAAAAAGCAGCTGTAAGCAACTAACACTGCATTCAGAATTCGAGTCAAGGCTCTGTGAAGTTGTTAAATTTCTACCCATCTGTCTGCACGGAGAGGAAAGAAGCTGAGCTGCAGCTACCGCAAACTGGGAAAAGCACTAGTGAAAGTGGGCCTGACCAGAGATGCCATGTATGCTTGGCCAGAAGGTGTGGGTCTCAGGCAATTCCCTGACTCCCGGCCTTCTCATCTGTATACTGGTCTACTTGTTGTAGTGTTTACGTGTCTCGTGTAATAAGCACTCAACAATGTTAGATTTCCATATAACTGTAATGCTTATTCTTAAGGAGATGTGATTTAACAAAGGGCCACATGTGGTTGGAATTCACAGATGTCAAATATCTAGACTGGGAACCACTGAGAAAGTAAGTTGGTGCTGGCCAGGTTCCGGAAGGAGGGAGCCAGCACCAGGCAGTAGCTGCTTAATGGATACAAGGCGTCCCTTTGGGAGTGATAAAAAAACGTTTGGGAGCTGGATACCAGGGGAAGTTGTGCAGTGTCACAAAGACACTGTAGGCCTCTTACAGTTGCCTTTAAAATGGTGAGTTCTGTTCCGTGAATTTCACCTGAAGCATGAAATGAAATGCTCCTTTGAATTTAAAAAAAAAAAGTGACTTTAAATGGATCAAGCCAATTGTTTGATTGACTGCAGGGCCTAGGCGAGTTCTTAGGTGAATAATGACTCATCAAGGAAGCGAAGGAACCCAATCTGCTCTCCTGTACGGAGCCATGGGGATGGCCTTTCCACGCTGAGTCATACCTCGCTTCGGGGTGAAAGTATCTCAAGAAAGCTATCAACCAATCTGCAGATGTTCAAATCCCCAAGCAATCCCGAAAGCCACTGAGAATTTTAAACGACTATGTGGGTGCTAGCATAGCAGGATGAGATAGGATCCTCCATGAATCAAACCTGTCTCACAGGTACTACTGTCTGACCTCGGTCACATTTGCATGACTGTCATCTGCTTCCGCCTTGCCTTCCCACGCAGGGTCCTCTGTGTCACTTTCATTTGAAAAGGAAGGACTTAACAAACTACCCCGAAACCCGGCTGAATGAAAAGTGAAAACTAGGACGAGTGTTGCTTTTTAAAAAGCACAGAGCAGACACATCACAGACCACAAGGTAGAAAAATCCTAGATTAATGATGCTACCCTCCCTCCCCTCTCTCCCCCTCCCTGTCCCTTCCTCTCTCTCTCTCCCTCTCAGGTGAGGTATCTGTTAAGGAAATCTCCAATCCCTTTTAATTTTTCTTTTAGTAATAGTGAACAACAGTGGCACTAACTGCTTCTCCAACTCCTGTCTTCAGAGGCTTCTGGTTTATAGTACTCCCTTAGTGTTAGGAGCTGGTACCCTGGCTATTCACCTCCCCTCACTGCTGGAGAACCATTCAGGAAGCAGGCTCCGCTTAGGAATCATCACCAGCTTAAAGTGGTTTTCTCTGGAAAGGTCCTGATTTCTAGAATTCTCCAAGCCAAGCCTCCTGGCAATGCTGTGCATCCCTTCAGTCTAAAAGAGCCCCTTTGCCCAGGCTGGCATGGAACATCTATCTCTCCAGAGGACTTTGAGTTCCATTCCGAGACCTCAGCTTTGTAACCTGAGCTCACCTCCAGCCACCCTCTGGCAGTGTTCAGCCACCACCAGGGCACTGGCTGCATGCTGACGAAGGTCTTGCTGTGCCGCACACCGTGGTCCTCAGAAAGGGCAGCATCAGCATCACCTCTACGACCAGCATCCATTGTTGATGCAGGCTAGTCCCATCCTCAACCTAAGCTCACATTTAGGTTCAGGATGTGTTCGGGGATCGACTGGAGGTTGCTTCTGTGGGCAACGTGACTCACCATGTCGGGCTCCCAAGTTGTATCCATGTACTTTCCACTTCAAGGTTCTACACTGATTTCCCTGCAGTGCTGCTGGGCAAGTGAGCTGTGATTTGGATGAGTTCCTACCCAGTGGGCCTCATGACGATAGTTGTTCTAAGCTTTGAGTAGTCACAGGGTTATATAGTGCAGGCTCCTGCTAGGCAAGGTATGCCCACCCCCTAGGTCATCCTGCCCTCCTGTTTCCACAGATCTAGTGGTACCATGTTCATAAATTGCTGTTAAAGAAGGAAATTACCAGAAAGGGAAAAAAATAATGTCTATAAACCTGCATAGTTTAGAGCTAAAGAATATGTTAAAATTTTCCATTGTGGAAATTTCCCAGCTACTGGGCTCTTTAGATTTTTTTTTTTTTCTTCAGAGCTGCAAGCAAAGAATGGAAATTTCCAAGCACAGCAGCATCAAGAGCTGCTGACTGTCTGGCTCAGCCGGGGTCATCTGCCTCTCTAAGACATCAAGGAATGCTAAGGTAGGACTGAGAGAACACACGGGCTTCCTCTGTGGGCAGGAGGGAAGATCTGCGTGCTGCAAAGAGCTGTCAGGAGGGAGGGGCCACAGAGGTGACACCCCTGCTCCTGCCCCCCTGAACAGGAAGTTTATCCCACTTGACGCCTTTCCAGGGGCAGCTTGGCTGGCAGGATTTGTGGGTTTTTAAAAAGACATTCCTAAGAAGGGTGGGAGACACAGAAACATGAAATAAATAAATATTTGTTGGGGGTCTGACTTTGAAAGCACTCTACCTGGTGGACATATCACTCAATCATCATGTGACTTGCCCAAGTAAATCAGTCAATCTCTCTCTCTCTCTCTCTCTCTCTCTCTCTCTCTCTCTCTCTCTCTCTCTGACTCGGTGTCTCACGTAGCCCAGGCTGGCCTTGAACCTCCTTCCTCCACCTCCCAAGCGCTGGGATTACAGGCATGTGCCGTTGTGCCCAGCGTGCACTTCTCAGTTGACAGTCTTCAGCTGTACCTCCTGAGACAACCTCACTCCCCACCCCCATAAACTAAGCCATCCACAAATTACCCCAGCAGGTTCTGTCCCCACCTCAGTGATATCAACAGCCCTGTTCCTTTCCGCTGTAGCTACGTAAAAATACATTGTCATTCACAGCTGGTCCTGCCGCCTGAGTCAACAGGCGTCTAATAGTTCCCTGGGCCCCTGCATGTTCCTGCCACCCACGGACGCTGTTCCTACAGAAGTCTTAATGGCAGCAGCTCCATGGAAGATGGTGTCACAGCGTCAGCTTTCTGCAGATGCCCAAGGACTCCAAAGTGGCTTTGGAACACAGAACAAATATTCTCAAACCAAAGCCTTGTGGGTTTTTTTGGTGTGTGTGTGTGTGTATGTGTGTGTGTGTGTGTGTGTGTGTGTGTCTGTTTTTATTTTTCACCTTTCAGGATATTCTTAAGAAATGTGCTACCTATGAGGTCTGTCTGCCTCCATCCCATGGTAGCAGGGAAAGAACTGCCATGCAGGGGGGCTTCTGACACCCTTGCTGGTCTTTATGCCAAACATTGTTTATTGAAACAAGTTTGGTAACAGTGAAGGATTTCTGCCAAGAAACTTAAAACAGTATGACAAGGCGGCTCCTGCCTGCAGTCTCTTGCTTACACTTGGTAGACTGAAACGGGAGGACTGGCACAGCGTGAAGTCTACCTACCGGAGCTCCACGGTGACACCCTGTCCTGACAAACTGAAGAGGAAAATGGGTTAGGGAGGTGGCGCCGTTGGAAAGAAGCTTGCTGTGCAAACATCAGGACCTGGGATTGGATGTCGGGTACTCTTGTAAAGTCAGGCATGCTGGCATGCATCTGTAATCCCAGTGGTGGGCAGGCAGAGACAGGGGGATGCCTAGTGTTCACTGGCCAGTGAGTCTGTCTGACCAAACTGGTGAGTTGCAGGATCAGAAACAACCTGCCTCAGAAAACAAGGTAGAGAGTGACTGTGGAAGACGTCTGATGATGTTTACCTTTGATCTCCCTACACATGCACGTGTACCCCAATATGAGAGAGAGACAGAGACAGAGAGACCGACACAGAGAGACACAGAGACACAGAGACAGGACAGAGAGAGACACAGAGGCAGAGACAGGCAGACAGGCAAGCACATGAAAAAGAAAGAGAGCATTGAATGGGAAAAGCCATCAAATGGCCAGTGAGTAAAGCAGCTGTCCCATGTCTATTGGTTCAGGCACAGTATACATAGAGACGTAAGTGGCCAATCTTAGTGCCACCTGGCTAACAGTAACAGGCCTGGAGCAATGAACAAGAGTATTTACTGAGGGACTGCTTAGACCCTGGTGCCAAAGGCTGTTCGGTTCAATCGCTGCTTGCGTCTGTGCTAATGATTTGCTTCGTACCTTTAATGGGTTAAAAATCGAGCCTTGGTTCCCTAGTGAAGTTCCTCAGGTGGTATTTGACTGTGGGTCTGGGTCTCATATGACAAGCCTCACTCTACTCCTCCTCGGCATGTGTCACGTGCTGGAGGATAATAGTCCCCCTCAGTTGAAGACACTGATGATTCATAGCTGTGGGTGGGGCTGAACAGGCATGTATGATGAATACATCTTTCCACCTGAGACCACAAAGATGACTTTTAAAAAAAAATCCGTGGTTGGAATGCATGCTGCTTTAGATTATGATTGATCGCATGTGATTTCAAGCCCTCTCGTCTCCCCGCTGTCCGCAGTGTCACTTTGCAACGGCTCTAATCAAGAACTGGGGCCGATTTCCAGACCCTTCCCATCCAGGCTTGGCTTTTTGCCTCTCTCTGGCTACCAGAATGTGCCAGAAGCAACCGTGCCGAACACAAGCTGAGCCTCAGGTGCGTACTTCCACTTTCTCTCTCATACCTGCCACTGCTGGCTGAGCGTAGGCCAACCCGTGGGAGGACAAGCAATGGTGTACCACAGGGATGAAATGTCCCAGCGGATGGCATCGTAGGCCACCCAGTCCCAGGCAGCGCGCTGGGTCTGGCCCTTAGACCTTTCATCTAAAGCAATGTCTTACCTACAAAAGCACTGCTGCATATTTTGCGACCCAAGCAGCTTCCCCGTAGTTCATCTCCATCACTCTGGCGGGTTGGGGGGGGGACAACTGGGTTTACTTCCGGTAGAAGAAGATAAGAAAAGGCTGGGGATGTGGCTTAGTAGAGAGAACTCCTGCCCTAGCATGCACAAGGCCCAAGATCGGAACCCCATCATGACCTAAAGCTGGTCAGGCTGGCTCATGCCTGTAATCTCAGCACTTGGGAGGAGGATCAAAAGTCAAGGTTATCTTTGGTTACATAGGATATTTGAGACCAGCCTGGGCTATGTGAAACCCTGACCCTGTCTCAATTTTTGAAAAAAATAAAAAAAAGAGTTGACACAGTACAGAGACGGCACTGGTTACACACTACAGGAAACAATTAAAAGCCCCTAAGGTACTTCCTCCTCAACGGTTGTTTGGTTAATGCTACAGGCCAGATTGATCAAGCAATGCTCCATCCCCCAGCCTCCAACCTCCAATACTCATTTAACAAACGCATGCTGTATGTCTCAGTAAGGACGGGGCACCACTCGTACTTTGCTGTACGACTCAGTAAGGACGGGGCACCACTCGTACTTTGCCTGCCTGGAGTGTTGTGCTGTTTCACGCCTCCCTAACTCAGCACACAATGTCCCTTCTGCCTGGAACACTCTCAGCCCTCTTCTCTTACCGGCTAACGCCTACTCGCCCGTCAAAGCTGAGCTCAAGGATACGGCCTCTTGGAAGATTTCCCCAGGAGCACCTCCACCTCCTGGCCCTCAACCTCCGGCCACACGCTCAGTCTCAGCATCCATTCTGCCAGCCCAACAATTAAAGCAGAAACTGCTTCCATGGCACTAGCCACTTACTGTGTGCCGACACTGTTCTATAGCATCATCTGACTGAAAATTTCCACGTCCTCGTGCCGTGACTTTCCTCAAGGCAGGCGTACATTCCGAAGTGCTCACGCTGAGTCCTTCCTACCTGTTGAACAAACAAGATGCACAGTGGTTTACCACAGAGACTGTGTACCCACCCACCGCGGCCACCTGCTGCATCTTCTCACCCTGGCAGTGTCCGGAACAGACTTTCAGTGGGCAGCTCTGCGGATGAAAAGAGCGAACACTTAACACAGCATAGAACACACCTCACACTGTGTTCTCAGCTCTCCACGTGGTCCAAATCAGTCAGTAACTTTCTGAGGTACTTGTTACAATCATCATGATGCCACGTGTCAGGAACAGAAGGCATCAAGGATTCTCTGGTACCTTTCCCAAGGTTGCCCAGCTAGTGTGGGACAGAGCTAGGTCCAGAGGAGGAAAGGAAAACTGGAATGACTCAGCATAAATCCATTTCCATCCTCAAAGAGGAAGTCAGAGAATGAAACTTTGAGGACATGAGTGTGTGTGTGTGGGGCGGGGTGGCTGGACGCTTGGACTTCAGTCAATAGGCTTGCATCACATGGGTACTCAAGTGCTCACTGTAGAGAGGTGGGTGGCACTGATGGTACCCCCAAAGGTTTTTCAGTTATCACGTTTACTCAGCATGGTGCCTAGCAGCCCACATTTGCATCAGGAGGCTGTTTAAGGCCTCCCCAACAGCAGACAGGATCTTACGGTATAACCCCTAGGCTGGCCCACTTCACCACTGAGCCTTTGGAAGACAATTACTTGGAACTGCCTATGAGGCTGCTGGACCTGGCTAGGCACGGGCACTTTTTGTACAAACATAATAGCCAGCTGCTCGCTGAAGCTTTGGCAGGCCCCACGGTGCCACCCAGGCAGTGCACCTCTCAGCGAGACAAAGGCAGGGAAACACAGTGACTGGACCACAGCTGTCTCAGCACAGGCCTGCTCGGCTGGAAAGACAAAGAACAGATACTTGAAATGGAAGTTTGCATCTGAGACAAGTACGCGCTGGGAAATGTTAAGCCGGAGCATTAGGAAATGAAAAAGGCCAGTTTCTGAAGACCCTCCATGGCCACGGTCCCTTATCCATACCAAACAAGTCCATCTTCCACTGCTCAGACATGTCCAACCATACGCTACGGGCTGTATGTATCCGAGGAAGCTACAGCTGTGCCTACAACATCTGTACATGCCAGCATCATGTTGCAATGCCAAGAGGTTGGGCAGCCCTGCAAGTAGACGTCCCCTAAAACAGGACCCTCTCTAATGGTTTAAAGGGCCGAGCAGTGGTCACAATGACCTCCCGTAGGCTTCTAGTCCACAGTGCAAAGCAAAACAGAGGCCAGTAAGAACTCCAAATAATCTGGGTGCTCCCATGCACCTGCGCAGGACTGTGCCCCGTGGCTTTCCTCCTGGTGAGGAAATTCTCTGCAAGAAAGTGATGGCCTGGCTGGAAAACGTCAAAACATCCATCTGATTCACATTCCTTTTCAGGGCACAGGGTAGAATTTAAAGCACTTTACCTTCCAATTAAAATAACCCAACTGTCGTGTTTACAGCCTATGTTATTGCAGATTCCAGGTTAACAACGAAAAGTCTTCTGCTTGTTCCATTGACAAACATATCTTTCCACCTGACCATAATAAGCTCCTCAAAGGTCAAGACCATCATCTTATTCCTTTGGACTCCTCTGTACAGACAATATGGCACAGTACTTGGTGGAGGTCAGAGTGACAGAGGACAATTGGAAGACCTCAACTCCCCTCCACCCCCACCATCCTCCCCCTCCCCTCTTCCCCCCACCCCCTCTCCACTCCAGCTCTATGGAGGTCTTCAGAAGCACTTAAGTCTAAGATGCAATTCCCTCATCTTTAGATCCCTCTCTGGCCTCCCTGCTTGTTGGGAAGATCAAATAAGATAATGCATGTGAAAGTATTGTGTAATCCAAGAGCCGCCACGGACTGAAATGTAAGGAACCCTCAGAGAGGCACTTAGTAAATATCTGATTGATTTTTAATGATAACATATTGTCTTCCCTCTTCTCCACGACCAGCCCCTTTACGGATTTTGTTTCCTGGAATTTAATTTTATTTGAGTAGTAAAGCCACTTCTCATCTTCCTGATAGGGTGTGTTTCACCCCATAGTCACCTGAAGTTTGATTGTAATCTTAGCAAACAGAGCATGTTAGTCATGTCCATCACCCAGGACGCATGGGAACAAATGCGTTCACTTCTATTTCAGAACCTCTCCTGTGTTGCTATCAAACCCCGTAAGTTGTCCCCTAAGGAGGGACTGCACATGCTCTCCGTGGACACAGGAGTTCTAGGCCTGTATTGTGGCTCGGTCAGTCCAGGCAGCGGAGAAAAGGAGAACCAAGGTGCCTTATATGAGAAATTACGGTAATACTATAACAGCGTCTCTTAGAACAAGTCATTCATTTATAGTATTTGTTCTATATTTATTCTTGGCTGTGACAGCGTTCTATATGATACATTAGAAGTCTTTCAAACATGGATCTAAAGTGCTTTTAGAAAATATTAAGTGTAGTTTCTGGATTCTTGCTCTCTTAAGTAGAAAATCAACAACAACAACAACAACAACAACAACAACAACAAAAGAGACACAAAGAAATAAATACGTTGTACATTCCAGGGGTGAGTTTACTCCTAGTTCCCCATCTAGTTCTCTGGAACCAAATAACATGAAAGTAAAAATATCTAGATTTATTTTAATTACCTAATTAATTTATTAGTTAATTTTTTTGAGACAGGGTTTCTTTGTGTAGGCTTGGCTGTCCTAGACTCTTGTAGACCGGACTGGCCTCGAACTCAGTGATCCACCTGCCCCTGCCTCCCTGAGTGCTGGGACTAAAGGTGTGCACCATCATGCCCAGCTTCTAGATTTTATAAAACAGACAAAACCCCAAACAGCTAAACGACCATGACTTGTCATTAAGTACAAGAATTCCTCACGGAAATAGCTCTATGCAGATTTTTAGATCTACTTATGAAACTTATGAGTCTACTCTCTTCCAAGTTAAACCAGGATGTGAGCCGTTGGGTTTGTGTACAGGTTTGAAGTGTGCTGTTAAAGTACTGAACTTGGGTCAGCTTTGATAGTACTGATGAATTTATTTACGAAGCCCCTTCCAAGGCTGCCTTCCAGAGGAATCTATCAATCTAAAGCACTTGCTTGTATTAAATGCACCTGAAGATAGAAAAATATAATAAATAAACAAACAAAAGCCCCAAACTCATCACTGAACACTCAGCATCTGTAAACACAAAGGCAGCCCTGGGAGCCTCTGCTTTTGTTTGAGATGGTTTTACTATGCGGCTCTGGCTGGCCTGGAACTCCCTATGTAGACCAAGCTGGTCTTCAACCTGCATTGATCTGTCATGCTATGCCTCTAGAGTGCTGGGCTTGCAGGCACACACCATGTCTATCCTTTGTTTTTAGCACAAGAGAGAGAATCGTGGGCCTTGTGTGTGCTAAGCATATACTCCCAGGTCTTGAAGCTTTGGTTTTTAGCAGATATTTGTAGTAGTCATATACTATGTAGAAATATGTTTTTAATGGTCAAACCTGATAGCAAGCGTATATTACTTTATTTTTCTCTAATTCTATTTTCTTTCCCACCCCCACTCCCTGTTTTTTGAGACAGGGTTTCTCTGTGTAGCCTTGGCTATCCTAGGCTCACTTTGTAGACCAGGCTGGCCTCGAATTTACAGAGATCCGCCTGCCTCTGCCTCCCAAGTGCTGGGATTAAAGGTGTGCGGCACCACTGCCCAGCTCTAATTCTATTTTCAACAGACCTTTTCCTTCTGAGACTCAAAGCTTTCCCACTTCTCCTGAGGATGGTAGGAAGCCAAGTTCCTTTCACAGTCAGGCCAGAAGGAAACTGTCTAAGAGGAGGCATGGTGGCTTTAACATTCACGGATTTATTAATTGTTCTCTTCTTTTGGCACATGGCAATGATGTTGGTGTTGGGAAGGCTGCTGTTCCCAGTAATAAAAATGGTTCCTTGTCCCTCTGTCCCAGTGATATCTGGGGAGTGGGAAATACTATGGAGGTGGGGGGAGGGTGTCACACTGAATTCTTAATAGCAAATGGAGAGTGCACCAGAAGCAGATATCATAAGTCAAGCATTTCAAGGAGGAGAACCTCTGTGCACACAGGTTATTTACTTACTTCATATGTATTGCTAAATGTTTTCTCAGAGTGCAGTTTGCCATATAGAATTATCATTTCAAGACTTACCAAAGTCTGTACCAGTTTACAGTCAGATCATAGTTATATGAGATCTCAAATAACTTAAGAAAAATAAGCTACAAGAGAGAAGTTGGGTAGAAGTTGTATGTATGGCTTTAATAAAACTTGAGTTTCTCCTTTTCTTTTGTTCCTGTGGTAGAAACCAGCAGCTTTACTATCTAACTGGTAACACTTGAAGCATTTGGTTAATTTTAGGATCCTTGACTGCTGTTGGGAACAAGTGTCCTGCCGTGGCAAGATGTGGAAAGTGTAATTGGCAACCAGACAAGAGACAAAAGGCTTCTTTCACAAGCAACACACTCACAGAAATGTAGAAAGCAAAGAAAAAAAGACAAGCGATTTCACGAAGTAATATAAAGCTACATTTCATATGCAGGTTCCTGAAAGAGCCGAAGCCTTCCCATTCCACAAGCTGTTCACGGAAGGTTCTCAGTCGCTTAAAGAACAAATGCAAGAGCAGCTAGATGGCTCAGTGGGTGAAGATGCTCACTGCCAAGCTTGATGACCGAGGTCCATCCCTGGGACTCAGACAGCCAAAGAAAAGAACTGGCCTGATTCCCACAAATTGTCTTTTGATTGCTACACATCCATCCACATTTGGACAACGCACACATGTACACACACACACACACACACACACACACACACACACACACACACACAAGTCTACTGAGGATATGGTAGTGGTTTGGATGTGAAATGTCATTTTTTTTAACACTTGTACCCAGCTGGTCATGGTATTTTGGGAGGCTGTGGACTTTTTAGGTGGCAAGTCCTTGTGGGAGAATACAGACAACAAGAAATGGGTCTCTGGGGGTGACAGCTCATAGTGGTGCCATGCTGCTCCACCCTCTCTGCCTCCATTTTGCTGCCACTATGTGACCAGCCTGCACACACTCCTGCCACTGTAAACTCTCCCATGCTGGCCCTGCCCCGATGGACTGGAACTATAACTCAGATTAAAGCTCTCCTCAGTCAGGTTGCTTTTGTTAAATATTGTCACGGCTGCAGGAAACACTAATACAGATAGCAAGCCACAAGCTGTCCTACCCGTGGCTTCACCCTTCCTGATAACTGATTTGCATTCAGCAGAGAAAGCCAAGGCCAAGGATAAGTGTTACTTATTATTCACTCCCAGGTGGGCACTGTGTTTTGGTTTGGTGTTTTTGTTTGGTTGGGTTTGGTTTTTTTGTTTGTTTGCTTGTTTTTTGAGACAAAGTCTCACACTATAGCCCAAGGCCTTGAACTCTTATCAGTTCCCACACCTCGGCATTCACAGTTCTGGGATTACAACTAATGGTTCCCTGGGAACTTTGGAATTCTGGGACAGAAGCATAACTTCTTCCTCCACGAGGTTGACCTGGAAAGGAACCTAAGCCGGGTCACACAGGGGTCATGTGCAGCTCTGTGTAAGAGCATGCTTCTAATTCATGCATCTTCACATGTGACCTTTGTGAGCAGAAAATTGCATGTACAATCTGTGTTTACTTGTAACTCTCTGGTTATATACTGCTTATATCTGTGGATTCAAGTTACTGAAGTGAATACCAAAACAAAAAACAAAGAACAAAAACAAAAAAAAAAACCCTAGGCCATGTTGATTGGTTGGTTAAACATGTTTGGAATGTTAAACAAAAGAAAGAAAGAAAGAAAGAAAGAAAGAAAGAAAGAAAGAAAGAAAGAAAGAAAGAGTGTAGGTGAGGTAGGGGTGTCTGTGAAGTGCATCAAAACATTGAGGACAATGGACTTCTTCAATTACCAAATGCCTCCAATGGCCTTATATGCCACTGATGAAAAACTAAATCCCATTTGTTCCTTAGCATACTGATGGCAAATCTCAGAAACAATGGTACATAGTTCGATTGCTTATTCAAGACCAAACCCAAGCCAAATCAAAGCAAACCAAACCAACCAAGCAACAAAAAAATGAAAAGCCTCTAGTGGGAAACTTTCTGTTTTAAAGAAAATACCTGGGGAAATAAATGATCATGTCAACAAACCTAAAGAAGGGAAAAGAGAAACAACAATATCTAAAACTCAATAAATGTGCGATGGAAGGAACATGAATAAATATACATTGGAACGAGTTTCCCTCTAAAAAGATCTGCAAGACTGAGCTTTAAAAAAATGAGATATGTATAAAGAAATTATCTCAAGAAATGAAAGAAAATACATGACTGGGGAGATGTATGCCACACCAAACCAAAAGCGAAAGTGTCATTATTGATGTCAAATTCAAGGCCACACACGCTTAACAGGAACAAATGACGGAGGTTCAAGGTAGAGCCTGCCGGAGGGTACACCATACACCATACACCAAACGTGCCTGCCTCGGCTTCATCTGAGGTGTGTTCAGATTTAAGAATAATAGCTCCTCCATTTTCCTTCCTTGTTTCTCACTGCAGTGCTGAGGACTGAACAGAGGGCCTTGTGGGTGCTGGCAAACCCTCCACCCTGAGCTAAGAAGAAGCCCTCCGGTCTTCAGCTTCAATTTGAGGTGAGGGACGTAGTGGGCAGGGCCTGCTGAGGCAGCCATGAGTTGGAAGTCGCCAATGAATAGTTCTCCTTTTTCTCTTCCTGCCTGGAATACACATGTGGGAGCTGCAGCTGTATGCACCATGACTTAGAAAATGAATGCCGTATACTAAAAGCAGCAGGATCGGGAGACAGAAAACTGTACCTCAGATAACCAGGGAGCCATCAAACCAGCCCTGGACATCCTAGCCCCAAATATCTTTCATGTTTGAGAAAAATGCATTTCTATTTATTAAGGCACCATTCTTTGATTACTTTTTATAGGTATGGGAGCCCAGTTTCAGTGGCATAAATACAAACATGAAAAGGTGTTAAAAATCGTGAGCTCTTTGCACTACAAAGGACAAAATTAAAAAGGAAAATCAAAAGGCAGGGAGTATGTGATGACACGGAAATCACAATGGTAG
This sequence comes from Acomys percivali, assembly GCA_907169655.1. Lineage (NCBI taxonomy): Eukaryota > Metazoa > Chordata > Mammalia > Rodentia > Muridae > Acomys > Acomys percivali. The sequence continues at coordinate 89,478,846 of OU015744.1, forward strand.
GCTTTGATGTGCTCCTTTCAGAACTCCCTAGAATGTGTCATGAAAAACCATACAAGGATGGCCAGGACTATAGACTCAATGCTCATTATATGCATGAAGATATGAATATATGTTTCTAATGACAAAACAATATATAAGCCACATTTTTACATGTGAATATGAAATGTGCAACCTTGTAAGGAATGTTTACAAAATCAATATATACTTGGCCGGGCGGGGAGGGGCCGGTGAGGGAGAATAGTGTGGTACACCGAGTAAGAGAAAAGGCAAAGTTGTCCGGCTTTTCTGTGTGTCCTATCTTAAGTTATTGAGGGAAATTATCAATATAATCATCACTAACTTTATCTTTTATCATGTTTCCTGCAGCCTAGGGTTGTTCAGCCTGATGCTGGTGTGGCCCGTCACTAGCTCTCGACAGAAGAGCCAAGCCGTCAGTTGGCTGTCAGCGCTCCACACTGAGCGGGGAACACAGGCTCTACCACAGAGCTCAAGAGCACCGAAAGAGTGTTAAATGGATGGATTGTTAGTCCCGGGAAAAGGAACAGGCGCCATGCTTCCAGTTCTCCTTCACTGGGGACAACAGCTAGCTGTTTCTGCTGGCTGGCATGGTCACTGCACGGGACACTACTGAAGGAACCTTGATGAAGAGGAATGAATGTGGCCAGTGAATTTTTTTGACACAGCCCCAGCTATATTTTTGCTCACTGCTGGCAAGCTAACATGAGGGAAACAATCGAAAGAAAAAAAATGTTAGGAAGAAGGCTTGAAGGACAAAAAGTCTTTATAGCCCCACTCAGATAGAAACTTGTTATACCAGCAAGGATCTTCTAGGACATAGGATAGGCCTTCTTAGTTTAGCTGTTGGTTAGAAGGAGAAAATTCTACTAACAAAATAGTGAAGTATTTAAAACACTCAAAAACTAGATAGAGCAGAGTGCTCTGATGTGCATCTACAGTCTCAGCTAGTTAGGAGGCTAAGGCAAGAAAATCCCTTGAGTCCAGGAGTCAAGGTTACACTGCACAATCCAGTGAGACCCTGTCTCAAAAACCACTTTGATGACCACCAACAGTAATAGGTAAAGACAAAGTAATCATGACATAAACAAATCCTCTATTTTATAATAATGTGAATCTATTACGAATCCTATACATTCCCTGTATATCTTAATCATTTATCTCATATAATTAAATAATAAACATGTTATAAATATTTAGTTCCTTGATCAAATTAAGTATAATAAAAATATCAATTATATTAACAAAATAAGCTCTGCCCCAGAACTCAGAGGACAAGCACACATGAACTGACGACAGGAAGTCCCTCAGCTCATTTTTAGGTCACTAACCAGGCAGAAACTGACTGATGTCATCTAGGGATGAATGGGGTGTTTGTTCCATTGCTTCTGGAGACCTGGAGCTGGTGCAGCCTCCTCACAGGAAGCCTGTGCTTTGCAGAGAGTTGTATGCTCTGTATCAAGCATGTGGAATACAAATAGATGACTTGCTGGGTGTGGTGGCTCACGCCTTTAATCCCAGCACTTGGGAGGTAGAGCAGGCAGATCACTGTGAGTTCGAGGCCAGCCTGGGCTACAAAGAGAGTCCAGGACAGCCAAGGACACACAGAGAGACCCTGGGGGTGGGGGGCGATGACAACAACAGCAAAAAACAAATAGATGTCCTAAAGACACGGGGTTATTGTGGGATTTTTTTGGGGGGGGAGATAGGGGGTTTCAAATGTTTTCGATCCAGCCATTCTTAATTTTTCTTTGTATTACCTAAAGATATCTTAAGTTATCTCTTCTAATTTTTTTTTAAAAAATAAGATTGCAACTCAATTTCTTCACACTGGTTTCTGCATTTATAAAGACCCTTTCTAGATGGGTGGTGGTAGTGCACACCTTTAATCCTAGTACTCAGGAGGCAGAGGCAGGTAGATCCTCTGTGAGTTCAAGGCCAGCCTGGTCTACAGAACGAGTTCCAGGACAGCCAGGGCTATTACACTCAGTCTGGGGGCAAGGGAAGGAAGGAAGGAAGGAAGGAAGGAAGGAAGGAAGGAAGGAAGGAAGGAAGGAAGGAAGGAAG
>OU015744.1:89482284-89516954 GCA_907169655.1 Acomys percivali
TGAGTCCTGAGTTCAACAGAGAGACTCTGCCTCAATGAATAAGTGGAGGATGGTCAAGGCTTCCATTGTCAGTGTCAGCCTTGGCCTTCCACTTATTCATTGAGGCAGAGTCTCTCTGTTGAACTCAGGACTCATCACTATGTCTTGCCTAGCCAGTCAGCTTGTTCTGGGAATCCCCTTTCTCTGCCTTCCTGGGATCTGGGATTAGAGTAGGATAGTATGTCCAACCAGCACTTACATGGGTGCTGGGGACTGACTTCCAGTATTTAGGCTTGCCTGGCACACATTTTTATCCGCTGAGCCATCTCCCCAGATCCATACCTAATTGTCTGCTTGTTTTGGAGTATTGGGAATCTAAACCAGGACCTCATTATAGACAAAATTTCTTCCTCTAAATTGACCCCCCAGCCCTAAACTAAATGAAAATTATTATAAAATAAATGTAAGGATGGTGCTTACTGTGAAGAATGTCTTCAAAAGATGGCTGCATGTGTCAAACCAGGTGGAGCACAAACGAATCTTGCATCCCTGTCACCTCCCAGCACACAGGGGCCACATAGCTCCTGCTGTCCCTGTACCATTGTGGGAAGAGACGCCACGAAGGACTTTTAACTGATGAAAAAGAACAGAGAGGAAAAGAATGTGCGTGCAACCAATGAAGTCAGCAATAGAAACATTTTCATCTTTTTTTTTCTCTTGTTCCTATTTGTTTTCCTGTCACCAACCAAGGAAATTCAAGCTCTGTCCATTAAGAATTTCACCCATCAGAGGCAGGCGGATGTCTGTGAATTCAAAGCTAGCTTGGTCTATACAATAAGTTCCAGCCTAAGCAGGAATACATGGTGAGACCCTGAGTCATTTTCTTCTGCCTCCCTGAAAAAGTGCAGGCAGCTTGGGATGGGAGGGCAGAAAGCGTGAGCTGACAGGGAAACTGAGGGCTAAAAATCCTTCCTGTTACCCAAGTCCTCCAGATGCCAGCTTCTACTTAGAATAGCATTTCTGGTGACAGGATCGCTTCAGAAGTTAAAGTCCACATTCTCCCAGACCCCACTCAGCCCCAGGACTCTCTGAGGTCCCCTCTTAATTTATCAATCAAAAAGGAAGCTACCTCACCCAGAATCCGGGCACGGGAAAGGATCAGCCAGATAGACTACTGTCCCCTCACATAGGATACTGTCGCCTGCCAGGTACTCCCCATCCCACGGGAGCTGCAGAATTTTGTTCCACTGTCTGTTGTACAAACAAGTCTGTGTGTACATACAAATACAACGTATATGCATATAGTGTTTGTAATGTGCTGTGATTACAAGCACAAGCCTAAGAAAGCGATTTGTCAAGCCATCCAAGACAAGAACAAGTGACACATTATGGATTGTCATTTTAAAATCAAGTCATCATTATTGAACTTTTAAAACTTGACTCAATCTCTTCTCAAATACTGGGGATCAAAGTTCCCTCTTACATTTCAATCACTCATCAGAGATGTCAAATAATTCATAAAGATTTGTGGTGAAATTAGTACTAAGGATATAGCACCAGTGGCTGTCCCCCCAGTGCATCTGAGAACATTTCTGGTTTTTCATTTTCGTATTAGTTGGCTGACAAGAACAGCCATGGTTTCATGCCACAGTCTCTGTAGGGGACATTGCTATGGCCTTCCATGTGGCACAAGCTGGGTACATTTGCTTCTTATTATCTCATTTGCTGGCACTTCAGGATTCCTGCTAATAAACTGGCACTTGTGCAGCCAGAGAGTCATCCCTGACAAGGCTCCATGGCTCATCATCGTCAGAGACAAAAAGACTCAGGCTTCCATTCTCTCCAGCTCCAAGCTACCGCGCTGCCCGGCCTCTCTCTCTTGGTTGGTCCCTCTTTTCTGTTGCTCACTGCTCCATCAGCTCTGGGCACAGATGCCTCAAGGCACTTTCTGCAGCTGTTCTATCCTGAAATAGCCCCCTTCTTTCATAGATACAAACCCAAGCCTTAACTATTTTAATAAACATCTTGTTTGTTTTAATTATACTAAATTAGGAACGAGTGCACCCTCCTCTCTGGGAAAAGGTTCAAACAACACAAAAATATATGTACAGTAACAATTGAAAGTTAAAAAAACAAAAACAAAAACGGGGGGGTGGGGGTGGCGCACACCTTTAATCCCAGCACTCGGGAGGCAGAGGCAGGTGGATCTCTGTGAGTTCAAGGCCAGTATGGTCTACAAAGTTAGTCCAGGACAGCCAAGGCTACACAGGAAAACCCTGTCTTAAAAACAAACAAACAAACAAACAAAAACCAAAAACAACAAAAATCAAAAGACACAAAAGGAAAGTAAAATAAAAGAAAGTAAAACAAACAACCAAAAAAAAAAAAAAAAAAAAAAAAAAAACCACCATCAACAACAAAACCCTGGAAGTCACTATGAATTCTAACCCTCCTTCCCTTCTACCATCAACTATCGGCTACACCCCGGCACACAGACACTCACACATACACACGAATATCCATACAAGCATGTGCACACCTGCTGTGGTTTCAATGGTTTCACCAAAGTCCACAGATTAGAACCTTTAGTCCAGCATGGCTGTGTGGAGAGAGAGCCTTAGAGGAAGCGATTTAGGTCCTAACCTGCTGAGGAGATCAATGGACTTCTCCCAAGAACCAGTGAGTTCTCAGGGCCTTGGGTCCACCTCCACCGCAGTGGGCTGTCAGAGGACCAAATCTGGCTTTCTTCCTCCCATTCTATGGCCCTTTCAACAACTATACGAGACATCACAAGGCCCTGTGCTCTTGGCCTTCCCAAAGAACTGTGAGTCAAACATTGAGCTGTTGCTAAGACACATAGTTCTGTATTAGTTGAATCTTTTCTTTTTAAACTGCCTAGCCTGTGGTGTTCTGTTATGGCAACAGTTAAGCTATGAAGACATCTTTCCTCATAAACTGCCAAGCAGCCCTCAACCTTTTCCTCTAATATATAATATACTATACAAAGTCATAGCTACACCAGCTAGTTTGTTTTTAGGCAGCAGACTGCATACATGCAGGACTCCTGGCAGCTTCCTGTGCCTCAGGTCCTATCTCAGACGTCCTGTCTGCCCTGACGCGGCCTTCACTCATCATCACCTTGCCTTCTATTTCAAACACTTGCATCTATGGCTCTCTGTTGGTTTCTGATTTGTCCCTGTATGATTCTTGGGCTGCTTAATTTCTATTTAACGTGGGGGTGTCTTGTCATTGGAATACAAAGTATCTCTGAGGGCAGAGATATTATCTTGATCATCTGTGGTGTTTAGGATTGTGTTATGCACAAAGTCGGTATTTGATAGGGTTTCACTCAACAACCGAAGTTCAGGTTCCTGTTTTCCTGATCTACGGCAGGAAAACTCCACTCAACTATAGGGGGAGGTTCAAATGAACTGACGTGAAATGATGCGACTTCATAGGCTTGCCGTAAAGCAGGCCGACTCCTCACTCTTCTCCCTGGTGGGTAGAGTCCTACAGACCAGACAAACACAACAGCGACCCCCTCCCCAATGTCAGAGACCCCGTGCAATGCTTTCCTCTGACCACTCAGACCAAGGACAGCGCCACAGCTGAGTTCTCAGGGCCACCCTAGAAGGCTCAGGGCTGGGTGAGAAGGGAGGGTTGTGGAGGAAGTTCAAACTAACCAGGCAAACACACTGCCTCAGATCCTTTAGGGTTCCAAAATTTCATTTCACAAAACCAAGTCTCCCATGGAATTAATCACGGGCCTAACAGCAACCGCAGCAATCGCCTTTCATCTTTCCATTCACGCAAAGCAGAGACTTGAACTTGCCGCTTCCGCACAAAAAAAGGTCACGCTCCCGGCATGACAGGAGGGTGGAAAGGTCACTAAGGCCGACTTTGTGTTTTCTTCAGGAGTGATTGCTAATCTGTGTGTGCTTCCTTCTTTCTCTTTCCTCGGTATCTGAGTGTTCATGCTCCTGTGTGTGGAGCCAGGGGTCAACGCCGTTCACCATTCGCTTTCTTACTTGTGACAGAGTCCATCACTGGGGCAGACGTCACCAGGTAGACTAAGCTGGCTGGCCCATGAGCTGCAAAGCCTCTGCTGTCACCACCTCCCCGGTGCTGGGATTCCAGCTGCCTGCCACCACGAGTGGCTTTTTCCCGTGGGTTCTTGGGATGGAACACAGGGTGAGGCAAGGATTTTATCAACTGGTCTGTCCCCTTAACCCCATGCCTCTGCTTTGTAGGCTAGCTTCAGTTCTGAGTGTACCTTACTTGTGTCTGAGCATGCCCAGTGTATAGCAAAGTCTGGTTCACAGGAAGTTGTCAAAAATGTTTGTTAAGGAGGGCGGCCATGTTCCGGCTGCTCGTACCTGTGTCAGGAGCTAAGATATGTTTTTTTTGTTGTTGTTGTTGTTGTTGGCCTGGCCTTTTAGCCACAGGAGGCACACAAGACTACTGGTGAGCTGTCGGAATGGTGGACACTATGAACGAGGTTTTCGGAGAATTTCTATTCAATTCCTGTTACAACAGGTTTATTTCAGATCTTTATTAAACTTTCCTGCTCAAAATAAATGGCTTGTTATATGGAAAATCTCTTTTTGTTAGAGATTTCCTCTGAAAGAGTATTAGTCATAACTTGTGGGAACACTCCTTTTGATAACTTGCATGCCTCCTATTAATAGACTCAATTCTTAAAGTCCAAATAACAATTTTTAAAGACCTGACTTAATATTTAACAGCTAATAATTTTACTTCATAAAAAAGGTTGTTTTTTTTGTCCCAGAGGAGAACTTCTAAACCCCTCAAAGAAGATTATTAATCAAAGCAAATGAAGTTAATTCCAGTTCATAAGTGAGTGCCTGGGGTAGTATAGATAATCAAAATAGTTAAAAATCCTTAGTTGTTCAATGAGGCAGCAGGATGGCTCAACCTGCAAAGACTGCTGGGTATGGTGGTGAGCATCTGTAACCTGCCACTCCTACACTAAGGAGGAAGGCAGAGACAGGAACATCACCAAGGCTCAAGGGACAGACAGAGTGGAGTACACAGCCAGCAGACAGGTGACACCTCAACCAGGTGAAGGGCATGAACCGATTGTCCCCACCTTCTCATGCACACAGTGAGAAAGGTTTCCGAGCTCATTCCACGGTCTCGCTGGTTGCTGAGACACTGAGTAGCCATCAAGGAGTTAGCTGGGACACACACATAAGCCACTTACCCCTGGCATCAACTGACTGTGAGTTTTAGGTTGACTTACATCTCTATGTCTATGACGTAAGTTAACCCAGCCTATCATAATAGCCTATGACTGTCTACCAGAGCAGCAGCTAAGGGCACAGGCCCGGAAGTCAGAGACATGAGGGGTTGAGTTTCATTTTGATAACTTCTTGTGTAAGTGAACTGAAGGGAATTATTTAACCTCTCTAATCCTCCCAATGTGTAACACTTACTCCTCTGTCTAGGAAGGATGAAAAGAAGTAATATAAGCCAGAGTTTACCTAGGGCTCAGTGGGTAGCCATTGGATTTTTTTCTTTTTCTTTTTCAAATCACTTTAGGCTGGAAACAGCAACCTTGCTACTGCCCAGCCCATGGCCCCTTGCACTGTACTCAATAAACATGTTTTGTTCCTTAAATAAATAAATAAATAAATAAATAAATAAATAAATAAGGCCTGGGGTTGTGCTCAGTTGGTGCAGTGCTTGCCTAAGATGCACAAAGCCCTGGGTCCGCAGCACTGTGTAAACCAGGTATGATGGAACTGCGGCAGCCTCAATATGTAGGAAGGCCAGAAACTCAAAGTCATCTTTGGCTATGTAGCAAGTCCAAGGATAGCCTGGGCTACATGAGAAACCTCATCTCAAAAGATAAAATAAAATCACCAAAGTTCTTTAGTCATGCTGAGACACATAATATGTTGTCTACTAACCTGTACTGTGGAAACCTGGCAAGTGGAAGCCTCCAAATAAGGGTAGGAGAAGCTAAAATAAGAGCAAATTAAGAGCCACTGAAGTGGAGGCTTAGCTTGTGAGTGTCCAGGTTCAAGGTGTCAGTTGTTTGCTTTTCGCTTTCATTGCCTAGTGAGGCTGACTTTTGGGGTAAGAAGGACACAGCTGACAGTGTTCAGGAAGAGAAGGAGAAAACAGTCAGGAATGAGGGGCTACTAAGCCCTGGGGGTGCTGAGGGTCTGTAGGGCCAGCTGTCTAACACCACTGACTCTTGACGCTACAGAGGAGGCCTGGGCCCCACTTGCCATAAGACTCAGTCACTGGGTGTCAATAAGTTGTGCAGCACTAGCAGTTTCTAATACTTAAAAACTGACTTAAAGAATTCTAATTAAACTTCCTGTACATAGGATAGAACTGAACTACAGAAAATGCAAGATTTGGGGGAAAAAAACCATAAGCTAATTAGCCATGCATTTAATATCAGCATTTGGGTCAAACTTCTTCATTGGTGCCTCAGTGACTTTTCTGCTGTTGTGATGAGACACCAGGACCGAGGCAACTGATAAAGGGAAATGCTTTGGGACTACAGGCTCAGAGGATTACTGGTTGGTCCATGACCATCATGGTGGGAAGCTCAGCAGCAGGCAGGCATGGTGCTGAAGCTTACATCCCGGGACAAGGTTCACAAGGCAGAGAGAGCTAAATGGGAAACCTCAAAGCCCACCCCCAGTGACACGCTTCCTCCAAAAAGGCCACACCTCCTAATCCTTTCTCAACAGTCCACCAGCTGGGTGTCAGGCATCCCATACAAGAGCTTATGGAGCCTGGAAACATTCAAACCACCACTCTGTGCTTGCGCGCGTGTGCGTGTGTGTGTGTGTGTGTGTGTGTGTGTGTGTGTGTGTGTGTGTGTGTAAATATGGAAATATGGAGAGCAGAGGACAATCTCTGGTTCAGTTCTTCAGGCACCAACAACTTTTTGCTTTTGAGACAGGGTCTCTCACTGCTTAAGAGTTCACCAAGTAGGCTTGACTGGCTGGCCAGCAAGCCCTAGTGATCTGCCTGTCTCTGTGTCTGCAACACTGGAATTGTAAGCACAGACCACCACATGTTGCTTTATTTGTGTGAACTCTGGGCATAGAACTCTGATTCCCATACTTGAAAGTTTAACACTTTACTGACTAAGCAATCTCCCCAGCTTTCTTCTTCTTCTTCTTCTTCTTCTTCTTCTTCTTCTTCTTCTTCTTCTTCTTCTTCTTCTTCTTCTTCTTCTTCTTCTTCTTCTTCTCCTTCTCCTCCTCCTCCTCCTCCTCCTCCTCCTCCTCCTCCTCCTTATTCTTTTTTTGTATGGATATTTAAGGTTAGCTATACAATTGTGGCCCCCACTTTTTTTTTTTAATATAGCCTTGTTAGGGAAGCATTTTCCTAGCTTCTAAGAAGCCTTCATAACCATCCTTTTAACAAGCAGATAATATATCAGTAAGTAAAGGAGGCACAGTTTATTTCATTTATATCATATTGTTCAAAGTCTCGTACCTCTGCAAATTCATGACATTATAAACATCATATCAATGTACATTTCCCTGCACATTTTCTTCTTCATATCTGAGACTAGAACTGACTTTTCCCAAAACGTAAAAAAAAGTTGAAGGACAGGAACATTTTACAGCTCTTCATACTTGCTGCCAAATTGCTTTTCAAATTGTTTATCATGCCCAGTTCCAAGGCTGGTGTGTGACAGAAGCAACCCCTGGCGCACTCTTAAATGCACTTGCCTATTTCATTATATAGATATTTTTTACAACTTCAGTTTTCAGACTGTGATAATAAACATTAAATGTATGATTTGGAAGGCAAGTGAGGGAGGCAAAGACAGCAAGAGAGCCAGCATTGATGTTTTTACAGACGCCTGGGAAGGGCCCTTAGCTGTGCACTGTAATACATATTTGTAATCCTACCTATAAGGGAAGCTGAGGCAGGAGGATCATAATTTCAAGGATAGCCTAGGCAATTTAGGGAGGCCTTGTCTCAAGGTTAATATAAATAAATAAAAATAAATAAGAGATTAGGTATATAGTTTAGTGGCGAAGTCCTTGACTAGCATAGCCAAGACCCTGAGTTCAATCTATTGTAAAAAAAAAACAACATTAATAGATACTAACAAATGGCATTTGAATGAGAGTTACGATTTTAGGTAAGCCACAGCACTGGACCCTAAGCAGATGCGTGGCCCTATGTTACCATGGCCCGTGTGAGGATGGAGGGAAAGGGGCAGCTAGGGTAGGAAGGCTTGATGAGCCACTGTGATGATGCTCTGAGCACAGCAAGGTGAGACGGCACCGTTGAGCTCCTGTAAGAGCCCTGAGCAGGGCACAGTCGGAGCTGGCTTGGGTTTTATACGGTTCCCTTACCGGGCTATTCAGAACAGGCTAACCATGTTCAAGCCAAACTCAGCGTCTTCCCTGGCAAGCCTCCTACATTCTCCGCATCTCTGTCCTCTGACTCACTGTTGCTCAGAACCTTCTAGAGTCTCAAATCAGTGGCTGTCAAGACCCTGACAATGCTTCCTCCAACCGTTTCTTTCTGACTCTTTTCTCCGTCATTCCTACAACTCAAACTTTACTTGAACACTTTCCTGAGCCAGCTCCTGTGGTCTTTCCTCTTGCAAACAGACCACCTGGGGCTGCCAAGCCACTGTTCTAGAGGAGGAAAGGGTTTATTTTAGCTTAAAGCTCACGGCTCACCATCAAGAAAAGACAGAGTGGGAGCGCAAGGCAGGAACCCGGAAGCAGGACCTGAAACAGAGACCGGGGAGGAATAACACTTACTGGTTTGGACTCCGTGGCTTGCTCTGCTGGTTCTGTATTGTACACACTCCAGAACTACCTGCCTAGGGGTGGTACCACCCGCAGTGGGCTGGGCTCTCCCATATCAATCACTGATCAAACAAATGCCTCCAAAGACTTGCCTGCAGGCCTATCTGATAGAGGCATGGTCTCTCTTTCCAGAAGACTCTAGCTTGTGTCAAGTTGGAATTAAAAAAAAAAAAGAGTTGTTCTGCATCTCTGCTGTTTCTATGTTCTCCACCACCAGGAAGGTCCAGAATCTTCCAAATGAAATCTGAGCCTTCCCACAGTTCTAATCTACTGGTCAAAACTACCCATTATTATCCAGAAGCATGTTGCCTTCCTGTCAAACAAGTTTCCCAAACCAGCTCTGCACTCTCCGGCTGTACACCTCTGTTTATATTATCTCTCCTTCCTTGTACCTTGCATTTCGAGCCACCCCAGTCCCGCCCACAAAGCCTACCCACGTGTCTGAGACCACCAGAAACAGCTCCTTCGCAAAGGCACCTCCAGCTCCCTGGCTAGAATTGTGATTCGCTTCCTTCCGTCCTCCCTTGTTCCCTTACCACCCACACATCTGGAGCCACACTATGCCACGCCCCACGCATTTCCTTTCTTTCCTTCTCGATTGACACTACAACAGGAAGTAGGATTCCTCTAGAAAAACTCTATACTTCAAGCGTACATGCTGGGAGACAGATGCTCCCCACAGGCAGACACACTGGCCTATGCTTCATACTTTATATGAATTGTGACATAGCTACAACCAAGACCCCAGCACGCCGAGAATGTCTCTCTTCCCAGCTATTACCAGATCTGTGCATACGTTCATTTTCCCATTAATCTACAGATTGTACTGTTCTTTTCTTAAGGCAAGTTGGGAGCTCAGACTCACAGCCAGTATGGTTGTGGCGGTGGCGGAGGCAGTAGTGGTGGTGGTATTTTACTTGCTAAGAAGAGCTACTTTTTTTTTTTTTTTTGTATCTTTGTAGTTTTGACAGCACCTATTTCCAAACCTTGGCGCACAGCAGGTGTCCAGTCATCGCTCCTGGATCTCAGATCCCTCAGGGCTTTGCTGCTAAGTGATCAGAGCTTGAACTCTGGTCATCTGATTCCAGGCTCTACACACCTTTCCCGACAGCCTCTTCTCTTTTCCCAATGTCTTGCTACAGCTCACTGTCACCCTAGCCGAGCTGCATCTGAAAGAGCCGTGGGATTTTAAGTCAGAATGACTAGGCAAAAAGAAAAGAAAAATGAACCAAAGGCTGGAATTTATTTTCCATGTAGCTACTGAAGCCGATGTGAACATCTGACTAAGAATTTGAATTGAACTGAACAGTTAACAGGGAGCAACAACAACAAAGGCCCGAGAAACGTCTTAGCTTCTTAGAGCTCCGTGTTTGACTCGCACTTTATAGCCATTAAATTGCCATGTTTCTTCGTATAATTTTGTAGTCCAAGGAAATAAAGAAAAGAGAAGAAATTAGTATGTTTTGAGTTTTCCTTCCCTTTTTAATAGCTCTCAGTAACGCTTCCAGCCCCTGAGAGTATGACTCTGTGGCCGAGCCTCTGTGGCCGAGTCGAGCCTCTGTGGCCAAGCCTTGTTCCCAATCACCCTAGTCATTCCCTGACTTACGAACTAAGACAACACAGCTGAAGGGGCAGCATGTGCTGGGCCCGGCTTTTTGTTTGAAATCTGAACTTAAATAAGTAAACTATGCTCACAAAACAAGCAATATGCAAGTACAAGTAAAATGAGATTTCAACGAAGCTGTAGCGTGAAAAGCTAGTAACGGCTAGCCCTGATGAAGCAGACGTGAGACTTCAGGAGTGCACACCACATGCCCCCTTGGGAAGAGGAAGGTTTGGCTGACAGTGACCCTGAGCCCCTCCGGAGAGTGGCGGGGGTAGGGTGGGGGTGGAGGCAGGGAGGGTTTTGCCTCCCCTCCCAGTCTCTCTGTGTGCCCACTGCAACTGAGGGGAGCAGTTCCTGACCTGCTGAGGAGTTCATGAATTTAAATGAAAGCTCAGAAGCCATTTCATAACTCCCCTCCTGGGTGGGGGACCCCAAACTTTACACATAGTTTGCATTTGAGCTTTCCTCTAATAATTCCTCAATTTGCCCTTGCTGAACTGGACTATTTTTTTTATGCGCTCTAAAAGGATGTGGAAGCAGTGTTCCTCCATGGCTTGTGTTTCTGGACTTGGGGGCAGGGGAAGGTACAGAATAGTGGATAAGAATTGAGGCTTGGAGACAGAGCTGTGCTTAAGCCACAGCTGTGTGATCACAGGCAATTTACTTAAGCTCTCTAAGCCCCAATTTCCTCACCGATAATGTAGAAATGATAATACCGTCTGGCTGATCAAATTACTGTGAGGAATAATCTGGAATAAGGGCTACCCAATACAAATAGGACACAAGCCACAATGGGAGCCATATGTACAGTTTAAATGTTTCCAGTAGCTGGTTAAGAAAAGCAGAAAGTAGGCAGGTGTACTCAATTTTCATAGTATAGTTTACTTAGCAAGTACTCAATATTAAGGTGCTTTATACTCTGAGTCTTTGGAGATGACCTCAGATTCCCGATCCTCCTGCCTCTACTCTCCAAGCAAGGACAGCAGGCATGTGCCACTCACTGTGCCTGTTTTACATGGTGCTGAGGACTAAACCCAGGGCTTTGTGCGTGCTAGGCAAGCACTGTGCCAACCGAGCTTCATTCCAGCCTGCACAGCATCTCTTCATTCTTGTACCATGTTCCCAGCCCTCGAGGACCAGGTAAGACTAATGGAGAGTGGGTCTAGGGAAAAGCCGTGGGGCATTTGGCTTTGTGCTTGGTACCCAACGGGCACACACAGCAGCATCAGCTTTAGTCTCAGGGAGCTCTGTAATCTCAGAGCTTCTGCAGAATGCCTAGGATGCTCTGGGAAGCCCTTGGAAAGGCTGGCTGTTCAGCTTCTAGCCCTCGCTTTCCTTAGAGGCAACTTCCTCATGATTACAGTCATCCATAGCATGGAAAAGAATGCAAAAGGCGGCCCTGGAAAGATCTGTGTGGGCAGCACCTCCCCGAAAGCACTAGTGGCTCTCAGGGTACCCATCCACGAAGCCCTAAGAATGAAGCAACACTACTAATCTCTCTCCACATACACAGGACGTTACTGGACATTTGGTCTTGTATTTTCCACTTTCCAAATAATGGGGCACTAAAGTAATACACTCTAGTCAAATATGTCAAAGTTGACTAGTAGCTAATATTAGTAATCCCAGTACTCAAGAGGCAGGGGAAAGAGGACCAGATGTTTAAAGCCAGCTTTGGCTATATATCAAGTTCAAGGCCAACATGGACTACATGAGACACTGTCTCACAAACCAACCAAAAAACAAACAAACACCAAAAACAAAACACAAGTTAAACATAGAGTTATAATAACTAACAATTTCACTAGCTATGTACTCAGGAGAATTATAAAATATGTCTCACACACACACACACTCATGCACCCCGACATTATTCATAATAGTCAAGAAGCTGAACAACCAAATCAGCTGGGGAATGGGTAAGTCAAATGTGCAAACTCACACCATGGACAGTACTCAGCTATAGAAAGGGATGAAGGGTGAACGTGTGCAACATCATGAACGGATGTGTGCAACGTCATGAACATCATGAACGGAAGTATGCTGAGTACAGGAGGCTGGGCATGGAGGTCAGCCTGTGGGATTCCAGTTCCATGAGCTGGTCACAGTACCCAGACCCATAGAGACAGAAGTTCCATAGGGGAGGGGTTCTTTCTGGTGGTGGATGTGTTCTGGACTTCAAGCTCGGCCGTGGTGATGTCATGTTGTGAGTAACCTGAAAACCAATGGGCTGCTCAACCCGAAGATTGACTTGTGGCTCACAAGGAACAGAGTCACATATTCGAATACTTCCAGAGACCCAGAATAGAGAAGTACTTGCGAGACTTTAAAAATAGAAGTGATTACTCATGACCGAAACATTATTTGATAAGATAGCATCTTGAACTACAGCATAGTTCATAGAGAACCTGCCCCTCTTTCCCATAACCAAGAACTGTTTCAAAGTTTAGAACCAAACATGACTACAACCAAGCGGGCACAAACCTAAGGACACAGGCACACAGAGATGCATAGATAGCCGTGTACCGGGTGGAGCAGGCGTTTCTGAACAAAGGTACCTGCCGCCTCTCTGTGCATGACTCTACTGTGGCTCCCTCACACCATGGGGACCAGCCCCTCATGTCTTCGTGGCCCCTGCCCTGCGATGGGGCAGCAGGGATACAGCTATTGAGCCTAAGACTAAAGAGCGCGGCACACACGCTTTACTAGTTTCTAGCTTTGTGGATCCTAGCAACTCTCTCCCTCTTCTGTGCCTCAGTTACCCATTCCAAGAAGGATTTCATTCCAGCACTTGGTGCCCGGGAGGCAGAGTCAAGTGGATCTCTGAGTTCCAGCCAGCCTGGCCTACAGAATGAGTTCCAGGAAAGCCAGGGCTACACAGAGAAACCTTGTCTCTAAAAACAGAACAACAACAACAAAAAAAAAAACAGAGTTTGGGCTTGTGAAGACAGGGGTGGGGGGAGGATGAGAGTCAGAACATGTAATCCTCTCAGATGGGCATTGGCATGATAAACACTGTGCTTTATAAAGGATAAGGGAACGTCTCAACCATGCCTCCAGACCTACACCATGGAGAACTGGCTTCCTGTTGTCTAGGACACACTCCACAGTAGCTCTTTCCAGTACTTGGTGCGACTGTGATTGGGTGGCCCCGGCTTTCCTTCTTCCTGTTTGCAGCACTCATGACTTTCCAGAATATTCCCTGTGGCCACCTGCTTGTGTATTTCCTTCCCTGTGGCTATTGCCTCCTACCAGGAGACAGGCATCTGACTGAGCTCTTGGCCTTGTCATGAAAAGAACCCAGGCTGAGAGGGAGGAAACAGCCCTTGCTGTCCACGTGTACAGACATAAAGGAGGGGATCTGGGGAGCAGTGCGGGAGAGAGATGTCCCTTTCCCACACGGTCCCTCTTTGTGCCATTTTACATGGGGCTCATGCTTCCCTCCTCTCCATGAAGATGAAAGATGAGAGATGAAAGGATGTATGAAAGGATGGGAAGAGTACCTAGTGTGAGGGGAAAGCTGGCTTTGCACCAGTGACAGGCAAAGGACTCCACTGCCTCTGCAGGCCACTGGGCAGAGTGAAAGAACTACTTAGAAACTGCTGTCAGACACAGGCTGAAGGCAGAGTGTGTACAAGTCAACAAGAACCCATTTTTATTTATTTATTTTTTCTGGTTCTAAAGGATGAACCCATGGTCAGAGACCTGCTCGGTTAATGCTCTACTACAGAGCTACATCCCAGCCAGGACAAGAAATTTTAATAAGATCTTTCGTGTTGCGCAATATGGATCCGGAACTTACGGGTACAGCGAGGTACTTTTCCATGGCGTGAGGCCTGTTTCCAGGCACAGTAAACAACCGTCTACGGAAGGTTGGCGCTTGCTTGTACGACTGCAGTCCGGATAAGCAGGTGGCCACAGGGCTTGGAAGTCCTTGGGCAGGACACAAAGGCAGCAGATAATTTCCTCATTCTTTCATTTTTCTGCTCAGCCCTCTGGAGTCCCAATAAAGTCCCGTACACCAGCACTCTGACTTGAGAGAGCTTTTCTATAAAGGTACCCTGCCTGTTCTTCGGGTGCTGCTCACCTCTCATCTCCATCTCCCACTTTTCCCTTGTACTAGGCCTCTGTTTAATGTTGTCCAGAGAAAAACAAGTGGTGACTCACCAGCCCCTTGGGAAATGTGTCACCCCTTCCAGGAGTTTCGCATTAAGAAAAGAGGTCACTATGGAGGAGAAGAAAGACTAATTGGCGATGAGGTGATGAGGACATTAATAACACTGCCGCCGCCGCCGACAATGACCCTGTAGGTGACAGTTACTGAATATTTACCATGTGTCGGATATTCTGCTAACAACCAACGCCACTATCATATGTGCTTGTAACTCCAAATACCCTGTGAGGTAGGCATTATCTCATCCATGTTACAGATGACGAGTGAAAAAATATGCTCCAAGTGGCAAAGGGCTGAAAAAACTATCTCTAAAATGTTTGCTCTAACTTCCATCATATCACTCTAATGAATACCTCTTAAAAATTGTGTGTGTGTGTGTGTGCGTGTGTGTGTGTGTGTGTGTGTGTGTGTGTGTGTGTACATGTGTAGATGATGGGGGAAATGCCACAGCATACATGTAGAGAGCAGAGGACGACCTCGTGTGTCAACCCTCACCTTCTACCTTGTTTCTGGAAAGATCTCTTATGATTTGCCTCTGCATTTGTCCATCTAACTGGCCAATGAGCTGCTGGGATTTTCCTGTCACTACCTCCCATCTCATCACAGGAGTGCTGGGGATAGAGACACACATGACCACATCCAGCTTTGACAGGGGCTTTGGAGATCCAAACCCAGGTCCTCACACCTGTGTGGCCAAGACTTTACCTCCTGGGCCATCTTCCCAGTGCAAGTGAATAGATTTGTAAGGAACTTTGGTTCTGTAGGGAAAGGGAGAGAAGACTAGGCAGTCACAGCAACCATATGTTTCTTTGAGAGCCTATGCTCAAATCCCCATGAGGAGGCTTCCGGGGCCATCCACAAAACCTCTATGTGTGGAAGATGTTGGTTCAGTGAGCTCAGTGAGACGAAGCATTTACAACAGCTGCAGGCACAAACACAAGACCCTCAGAAGCTGCATATCTGAATCACTGTAAACCCCGGTATTAGATGCCCCATTCTTAATGTCTAGCTCCCCCAAGAACAGAAGTGTTCCTTCACCTGGGTTCCTACTGTGGTTACTGGCCTATCTTCTTTACATTTTTAATTAAAAAAAATGACACCCTGGAATTTTGAAAGGAGACACCCTGAATTCCATTCCTCTAACACTGATTTTCTTTGGAGCTTTGCTCGTTCTGAGAAGCTGTGTGGAAAGGACACTGCACTGAATCAGACTTGGGCTTTTGTCTCCGAGAAGCTGTCGGACTTTAATAAAGTTACATAACTGCCCTTTGCCTTAGTTTTCCCAAGTACAAAATGGAGGGATGAAGCAAGATAAACTTTAAAATCTCTCAGCTCCAACAGGAGGCAACTCTGTCCCTTCAGCTTTTTTTTTTTCTGGGCTTTCATTACTCTTGTAGTAGTGAAAGTAACGCTGCAAAGTGACATTGACGTTGTTTGTTAACTTCTTCAACTACAGCTGACGAAAGCAGTTCACACACAAGGAGTCTGTAGTGGAAAGGTTGTAATTAAAAGCTTGAGATATCTCAAAGGTAGCTACCGGAGTTACCAAAAGCTATACAAATTGGTACCTTACTACTTGCATGATGGCTATGTATACAAGTCAAGTATTAATCGCTTGAAACATTAATTATAAGTAATATATTAAATTTGATATGGGTCTTTCTAATCTTTGTTGAAACAAAGTTCACAATGTAAACATGAGAATGTTCCATCAGTTGGAATTTTCCAGACAGTATTTCTAATTCTGTTAAGGTTTCTCTATAAGAAAATGAAATAAAAAGGACAACCATAAAAGGAGACGGGTAGTTCTAGCTGATCTATCAGATAAGCAGACACCGGTCAGGGTACCAGTCTAAAAAAAACTATCTATCACTATGGAAACAGTGAGTCCTGCCTCTCTTCCACTCTGCCACATGTCACATAACCTGAGGTGACCTTTCTGAAGGGCTATTTGGCAATCCTAATCAGAAGCTTAAAAATGTTCCTCCCATTGAGTTAGGTCATCACACTTAAAGAGACGTAGCTCAGCTGGTAGAATACTCTCCAAACATGCACAAAGCCCCAGCCTTGCATAAACCAGATGCGAGAGCACACACCTATAATCCCAGAGCTGTAGAAGTACAGGAAGGAGAAGCAGAGGCTCAAACTCATCGTTGGCTATACAGAGAGTTCAAGGCTACCCTGGAATATATAAGATGCTATTGTTGTAGTTGTTGATGGTGATGATGATGATGATGATGATAATGATGATGATGGTGGTGATGATGATACTTTGACGCAGCATTGGATATGACTGTACAAAGCTGAAGATGGATGTGGTGGGCACATGCCTTTAATTGCAGGGCTTGGGAGGCAAGGGCAGAGGGAGAGGGATCTCTGTGAGTTCAAGGTCAGTCTGGTCAACATAGTTAAGTTCCAGGACAGCCAGGATGACATCGTGAGACCCTGTCTCAAAAAGTGTTGGAAACTGAGGCTGGAGAGATGGCTCAGTTGTTAAAGTGTTGATCTTGCAAGCATGAGGACCTGAGCCTGGGTGCCCAGAACCTGATAAAAAGCCTGGCATGGCAGTGTGTGCCATAACCCAGTACTGGGGAGCTGGAGACAGGAGCATGCCTGGGACTTGCTGCCCAGCCAGTTTAGACAAATCACAGAGCTTCAGATTTAGCAAGACACCCTATCTTAAAGTGGAGGGCTGGAAGGTGGTGGTGCACACCTTTAATCCCAGCACGTGGGAGGAGAGGCAGGTGGATCTCTGTGAGTTTGAGGCTAGCCTGGTCTACAGAGTGAGCTTCAAGACAGACTAGGCTACACAGAGAAACCCTGTCTTGAAAAAGCAAACAAACAACAAAAAAAAGGAGGTGGAGGGCTGGAGAGACTCAGCAGAGGGCTGAGCACTTAAGAGCCTTTGCTGCTCTTGCAGAGGAAGAGAGTTCAGTTCCCAGCACCCATGTTATGTGGCTCACAGCTCCGTATAACTCCAGCTCCAGGGGCTCTGGATACTCTCTTTCGGTTTCCATGGAAACCTGCACACGTGCTTGCACATACACCATACACATACACTAAAAAGATAAGCAAATCACCTGACATGAACCTCTACCTCCACATGTGCACAGACACATGAGCAGATACAGTACAACATGAAAAAGAATCAGAAGTCTTCTAAATCACCAGAAAAAAAAAAGAATGTATATGTGGGTATATTCACAATGTGTATATTTAATCAATATGCAGACACCTTTCGTGCCTCAAGCAGATCACAGTACAGACAGCAGAGGTGCCCTTACTACTGGCTTAGCATCTGTTCATTTTGTCAATGAATAGAGGAGTTGAGATAGCTGTCTCTATAGACAGATGGACCATCAGTTTATCTCAGCAGTATGCATTCAAATCAGGATTGTGGAATTTTACCTGACTATGTTACAGCTATGCTATCTTCCCCTGTGTGTATGTATGTGTATGCATGTGTATGTATGTGAGTGCACGTGTGTGTGCATGTGTGTGTGTTATGTGACTTATTACAATGACTTACAGACTGTGGTCCAACTAATCAAATAATGGTGGTCTACCAATGGAAGGTCCAAGAATTCCCAGTAGTTGTTCACTCCCCGAGGCTGGATGTCTGAGCTGGTCTTGGGGATACCCCAGGATCCAGAAGAAGTATACTGCCAGTGAAGGAATGGGCTTGCCAGTTCATGCAAGCAGGCAGACAGCAAGCTTCCTTCTTCCGTGTCCTTTATATAAGCTGCCAGCAGTGGGTGTGGCCCAGATTAAAGGTTGGTCGCCCTACTTAAAAAATATCTAGTTTAAAACTGAGTCTTCCCACTTCAAATGATCTTAGGAGAAAAATCCCTCTTGGGAGTACCCAGTTTCTTGGGTAACTCCAGATGTAGTCAAGTTGACAACCAAGAAGAGGCATCACATCCCCTCTTAGTAAGAATTCTGTCTCAAGGAAAACAAAGCAGGACAAAAGTTGAATATTTATCTCCAACCCCAGAGCAACAGAGCCCACATGGTCTGTCTATGTCACATTACCTACCATAGCAACACTGACAACTGGCAGCAGCACTGTGATTACCAAGCACTAATCAAAAACTGTTTTTGCTGCTCGGCGGTGGCCCACGCCTTTAATCCCAGCACTCAGGGAGACAGAGGCAGGTGGATCTCTGAGTTCAAGACTGGCCCGGTCTACAAAGCAAGGCCAGGACAATCAAGGCTACACAGAGAAACCCTGTCTCAAAATATCAACCAACCAAACAACCAACCAAACAAAGCCCTGTTTTTGCAATTAGTTAGTCCTTAGCATAAAGTCAATTTGGATAGATCATCAAATTAATGTTGCTCCTGTTCTGATGCATGGTCTCACTGTGTTGTCAAAGCTAGATCTCAAAGTAATTTTCCTACCCCAGTTCCTTGAGTAGCTACAGATGTATGTGCACCGCCATGCCTAGCATCTTCTGTTGTTGTTTTACTTATCACACACCCTAAAAGTCATTCTGTAACGTGTGTATCTAAAGATCCTCAATTCCATTTACAGCGTCAGTGATCTCCACTGTGTGGACATACCACAGTCTGTCCAGCTAGTCTGTCTTCTGTAACAGACACGGGGCCTTTCGTGTGTGTGTGTGTGTGTGTGTGTGTGTGTGTGTGTGTGTGTGTGTTGTGTATGTGTGCTTATGTGTGTGTGTGTTTATGTGTGTGTTGTGTATGTGTGCTTATGTGTGTGTATGTGTGTGTGTGTTTATGTGTGTGTGCGTGTTGTGTATGTGTGCTTATGTGTGTGTATATGTGTGTATGTGTGTGTATGTTTATGTGTGTGTGTTGTGTATGTGTGCTTATGTGTGTGTATATGTGTGTGTATGTGTGTGTGTGTGTGTGTGTAGGCACTCTCCCTTGTTTAAATGTGGGAGGCCCCAGGTTCCATCTCCAGCACCACACCCATGCACACAAAAAAGCCAAAGAAACATGAAACACGGGGACGGTTCCAGTCTGTGAGCCTTCTTTGTGTCTTGCTTCCAGCTCAAACATTACCGCGACAACTGGAAATTGGAACAACGAGCCCTTCGGACTTCTCAGGAATTGCTGATGTAAGTTAGATAAGGATTATGTTTTACAAAGTCCTTACGTTTTGAAGATCCATACGGAAATATTTACAGACAAAATGGTTTAACATCTGGAATTTGCTTCAAAATAACAGGAGTAGGGCTGGGAATCCAGGTTAGAGACAGCTTGCCAAGCGTGACTGAGACCTTGGTTTTGATCCTCAGCACCACATTATAGAAAATAAACAGGAAAGTGCAGGAGATCTTGACAGGCTAGCCACGGGATAGTAGGTTTAATTATGCTCTCTACCAACTTTGGTTTATGTTTTAAATTTTCTATAATAAAATCTGAGCAAATATTCATTTGTACTGAGTATTTTGGAATGTGTACATGATGTGTGTGTTTCAGTCTATTTGTGTGTATGTATAAATACCCATTAAAAGGAAAAAAATGACCTGAGCATGGTGGCTCACACCTGTAATTACATGACTCAGGAGGTTGAGGCAGGGAGATTGCAGTGAGGTCTAGGCCACCCCAGATTACAAAGTGAGAACCTATTTTATTTTTAAAGGAAAAGATAAAGGAAATACAATAATATGTCAATGATGATAATGTGTGTCATAAAATTGGTGATCATGTTTTTGTCTTTGTTCAACTGTATACTCTCTCTTTCTAAGTGTGTATCTTACATTGCACATGGTTTTTCTTTATCTTTTTTCCCTGTGTTGCTAGGTGTTGGACCCAAAGTCTCGTGTAGGCTGAGTGCATGTTCTACCACTGAGGCATACCCTGAGCTCTGCATGTACTCCTGATAACCATGAAAAAGAAAGTATTTTAAAAGATAGAGAGTTGGAAGGGCCCAGTGGTGCATGCCTGCTGGAGCCCCAGAACTTGGGGTGGCAGAGGCAGTTCAAGGCCAGCCTGGTCTACAAAGCAAGTTCAGGACAGCCAAGGCTGCATAGAGAAACTCTGTCTTGAAACAAAACAGAACAAAACAAAACAAGGCATTTTATGTAACAGAATCACATTTACTCTCCAGCTAGCGTTCACTTCTTGTGCAATAATTACAACGACTCTCTATGTTTCATATATGACAAAGCACAGTGACCCACAGTAGCTAATCATGTTCAGTGCTCAGTGGGTACAGATTACAGTTTATGAAAATATAGCTCTAAAGCAAAGTTTCTGTTTTAGAGACTTCGTCATTTGGTGTAACAGGATCACCTCGGATGTACAGTCTAAGAGTAAACAGATAGCTTTTTTTTTTCCTCTCCTTCTTACATAACATAAAAACAACAGATCCATTTGGCACCACATTTCTCCTCCAAAGTCACCTTTGAATGGGATTCCCTCGCCTCAGATTTCAGTCAGATATCTTGCAGAGGACGAAAGGTTTCCTAATGAAAGTTCTTGCATTTTACTCGCATGCTGGACCCTGACAGCTGGGGAGAACAGTGCCTTCAGACCTCACGGGATGCCTCTCTTGCCTATTGCCCATACAGACCCAGAGAGGGCAAGCTGCTACCACGTGCAATCACGTTAAGAAACCCAGGCAAGGGCAGGAGAGGCGATGGAATTAGAAGACCATTAATGGGTATTTTTTAGTGTACTGGTAGTCAACAGCACACCACTTTGTTTGTCATTTGATGAGACCATTAAAACCAGTCTTCTAAAATCAATAAAAATGTAAAACCAAATAGTTTTTATAAAAAACAAGCATGTTTTGTAATTATACATACAGTTCTAGCTTCTAAATATTTTATACTTAGATAGCTGGGCAGCTGTTTTGAAATACACATCATATTCATCTAATTTTCCCTCTGCTTTTGCTCATCATTTCCTAAGTAAATCATTATAAAATACGTCGTGACCTATATTGACAGACGGTTACTGAAGACTATGATTTGAGTGTGGACAGGAGGAGACTGTCAGAGGGGGGTGTAGCCACGCACCTGCGAGCCTAGCTTAACACGGAGCGAGAGTCCAATCATGCTGACTGGGGTTCACCTGCCGGTCTGAGTTTCCATGGCTCACTCTATGCCTCACTTATATCCACACTGAGATCTATGTTCCAATCTTCGTAGCTAGGCATTTTCACATAGAATCCCAACCATTTGATAATGAGCAAAATAAACTTGGGAAATCCAGACCAAAAAAAAAAAAAAAAAAAAGAAGTCAGGCTCAGCCATTAACGGCTTGTACTGGTCTTGCAGAGTTCAGTTCTCAGCACCCACATCAGGCAGCTCACCACTTATCCTCGCGGCTCCAGGCAATCCAACTCCCACTTCTGGCCAACTCCGGCAGCTGTATCGAGCTCACAGACCCAGGCATAAACATGTAATTGAAAATAAAATAATGCCAGTACCATGCTGCAAACTATGGCACCAGCCAAGGAAAATATGTGCAGTAAACTTCGAACCCTGACCCAGATCTAGCCAATGGACAGGACATTCTTCACAGTTGAGTGGAGAGTGGGGTCTGACTTTCACAGGAACTCTGGTGCCCCATATTTGACCATGTCCCCTGGATGGGGAGGCCTGGTGGCACTCAGAGGAAGGATAGCAGGCTACCAAGAAGAGACTTGATACCCTATGAGCATATACAGGGGGAGGAGGTTCCCCTCAGTCACAGTTATAGGGGAGGGGAGTAAGGGGAAAATGGGAGAGAGAGAGGAATAGGAGGATACAAGGGATGGGATAACCATTGAGATGTGATATGAATAAATTAATAAAATATATTTTAAAAAGAAAATAAAATAGTGCCTCCCAGCACTCAGGAGGCAGAGACAAGCAGATCGCTGTGAGTTCGAGGCCAGCCTGGTCTACAAAGAGAATCAAGGACAGCCAAGGCTAACACAGAAAACCCTGTCTGGAAAAACCAAAACAACAACAACAAAAAGCCAAACCAAAACAAAAAACCAAAAGAAGAAAAGAAAATTCTTTTTTAAAAATTAGAAAATAGGCTAAGGGGCTGGAAACAGCACAGAGATGCTTGCCTGCCATGCCCAAGGTCCTGGGTTCAATACCCAGCATCACACACAAAAGAGAAGAGATTAAATTGCTTGTTCAAGGTTGCACAATCATCTAGTTATTCAAGGTCTCACACAATCAGTTTCAAGTTATGAACAACGGCAACTGACGATGTCTGCCCGTGCCCTCAGCATCTAGGACCCAGCCCTGAGCTGAACTACCAGTATGCCAAGTCACTCACACGGCTGGAATCTGCCCAGGGCTCCTCTGCCCTCGAAGATGCAACCGACTGACGCAGCGACAAGCCAGCTGAGGTGGGGCCTCCGCCTGCGGACAGACACCAGGCATCGCTGAGGAGAAAAGGAGATGACTTCTCCCTTTCTGTCTGGATCTTAAGTAAAAGCAAAGTAAAGGATGCTCGCGCAGCCTAAGTCTTGGAAGAGACAGCATTTTTGATTTGGTGACAAACTAGAAGTCAACACAAGAAAGCTGAATCTTGACATCTTTCCAGCATGGTCACTTGTTCCAACTCAGTGGGCTCAACATTTGGAATTAAAAACCTCAACTTTAGCAAATTATAGGTTCGAAGCACTGGGAGTTCTAATTAGACGTATACCCCAAATGCCAGGGGAGCCCACTCTCTTCATTTATCCTTGGCTTTATAAGAAACTATTTGCTTGGGATATGGTCTCTTTACAGCAATTTACCTTCAAGTTTAAAGAATGAAATATGCAAGAAAATAATTTTTCAAGTTTTATCGACTGAGTGATCAAATGAAAAAAATTTATCAGAACATGGCTCCTTGGTAATTAAAAAAAATTCATTTAAGTGTTAAATGTTAAATCCAATTTAAGTCTATTTTCCCAGATAGATGCCTGTTCTTGCTACTAATGTTACAATGGCATCCTAAGACATGCCTACTGTGCATCACATAGCTAAGTGCCACTATAAGGTTACATAAGAGTCTAACAGGAGGACTTGTGCAGACATAAACACAGGCTAAGTGACACCTCGAAAGCAGACTTAAATGGAAGGGCATTACAGAGAAATAGAAGCAACCTAAATAAAGCATGGTGAAACGCTCTCACCACCAGCTGAACAAATATTTCCAGGGGCTAGAAGCCAAGAAGACAGCTATCCACCGAAGGCCAGAAACCATCTGACTCTACCAGGCCTCTACAGTTGACAACAGGAACCAGAGCCCTGGAGACAAGCAGACCCCGAGCCCCGCCCACCTGGAAGGGAAGAACGTGCTGACCTTTAGCAGCTCTGCCGCTGACCACAGAAATCCCAGCCTGCAGCCCATTTCAAAATTACCAAATCTCCAAAAATTAAAGGAGATGGCTAGCTTACACACACAGTCGCTTTGATCACATAGGCCAAGCCTCCATTAACATAAGCCATAATTATAGAGGAAGGGGTCATCTACTTCGTTTATTCAATAGCCCGTTCTCTCTCAATCAGCTTTGACACAGATCCAGCCCAACTCAATTAGGAGGCACACAAATACTGGACTATTTTTCAGTGTAAGAAGACTTGGGCCTCTATCCCTCCTCTGCTTATTTACAAGGTATTCAATGTAACTAGTTTTATTTGGGGTTTGTTTGTTTGTTTTTTATTTATTTATTTATTTTGGGTTTTTTTTTTTTGAGACAGGGTCTCTCTGTGTAGCCTTGGCTGTCCTGGACTCACTTTATAGACCAGGCTGGCCTCAAACTCACAGTGATCCACCTGCCTCTGCCTCCCGAGTGCTGGGATTAAAGGTGTGCACTACTACGCCTGATACTTATCTGTTAATCTTTACATTTTATTCTCTTCTTTCTAGAAAAGAATGAGAAGTTTATCTCAAATGGCTGCAAAGGAAATTTGGTGACTTTCTAGCAATCGTAGGCCACATCTCCCACCTCCCAGACTGTACCCCCAAGGACAGGGCAAGCGGCTGGGCCATCGCTGTTAAAAGCACCTTACACAGAACGTTTAAAGCAGTGGTTCACAATCTGTGGTCCTCTAGAGGTTGAATAACCCTTTCACTGGGGTAGAATATCCTGTATATTAGATATTTATATTATAATTCATAAGAGTAGCAAAATTACAGTTACGAAATAGCAGAGAAAATAAATTCTATGCCTGGGGTTGCCACAACACGAGGAACTGTATTAAAGAGTGAAAGCACACGGAAGGTTGAGAACCACTGGTCTAAACCATGTTGGTGACTGTGTTGAAGTACATTCTAGATTTCACTATGATGCTCCCCCAAAAAACATGCATTTGAGATTTACATACCCCCTTTTGTACCCATGTGACCATTTCTTCTTGTTTGAATGCTACATGTGCCAAGGAACAGAGCCATGTGAAAGAAAATAGCTTGGACTCAGAGCTCAGCTCCTGGTGGTGGTGGTGATGGTGGTAGTGGTGGTGATGGTGGTAGTGGTGGTGATGGTGGTAGTGGCGGTGGTGTGTGGGTATGTGTTAGTGAAGACAACGCAGTGAGGCAGGCAAGGGTGTCTGTCTGTTAATGTCTGCTGCACAAGCACGAACTCCAGTTTTCCACCCTGTAGCTTCGTTACTCTGGGCAAGTTCTTTCAAGCTCATGCCTCAGTCTTCCCATCCCTTAAATGTCAAGGTGATCAAGAACACACATGCAGCCAGGCGTGGTGGCACACGCCAGTAACCTCAGTTCTCAGGGAGGCAGAGGCAGACAGATCGATGTGAGCTCGAGGCCAGCCTGGTCTACAAAGTGAGTCAAGGACAGGCAAGGCTACACAGAGAAACCCTGTCTCAAAAAAAAAAAAAAAACCAAGAAAGGAACACAAAAACCAAACAAATAAACCACGCACACCACCACTATCTCCACCACTGCTGCCGCCATGGCAGTTCTTACATCACACTATGAGGGTCTACTTACCTGTTCATGTCGACACCCCCCTCACCCCATACTACCTACAGCGTACCCACCAAAGCACCTCAGGATCCCCAACACACTGGATGCACCTGGCCCAGGACAGATACTCAACAGCTACTTGTTTAAGTGACTATTGTGAAAATCATCTACTAAAAATTCTCAAGGCTTTTACTAGGGCCACCGGATTACCACTGCCATCTCTTGCCATCAGAGGACCCTCCCTGACTGTTCTTGTTTTCCTTCCTGTGACACATACTAAGGTGCCATTTCAGACACATCCAAAGCTCGCATGCTTACATTCATTTCTTATTTTTTGATAGCAGATAAGAAAGAATTTATGGAGCCCCTAGCAAAGCCAAGGCTTGTACTCCACTTGATGGCTGCGCAAATACAGTTGCTGACCAGTCCCGAGGTGCTGAAATGCACATGCATGCATCTACTCACTGGCCCTCCATCTGGCATTTAGAGTACCCAGAAGAAGTTGAATCTCCCCACCACAAGACTCTCTCAAAGCTGAGAGCAGAAGATGGCCATCTATAGTGTTTGTCACACACACACTCATGCATGACCTTGGAGTCTTCCTGTGTTTCTGAATAATGCTGTTTGCCACGACCTTTACTGTCTTTTGTTTTCTTCTTAGATGATCTTCTGTTTATCAATATCCCTGTCTGAGCGCAGAATTCATAAAACAGAGCAAATGCAGTCTGATCCCCAGTGAGCACTGGAGAGCCAGCTCTACTCTCAAACGCTCTATTGCTATTAATACAGGAGATTGATTTTTTTCGAAAGGGACATCACACGGCGTTGACTCACCATCTACAATCAACAGGAGGCCCTACATCTTCCTGTCGTGTACGGTTGCAAGTCATCTCGCGCCCACTCTGTACCTGTTTAATTGGATTCAGAGATCTTTGAGGACGTGATTTTTTGTACCCATTAATTTCATATCGCCAGATGATTCACTACTGCATGCCATCAGCAGTAGGGTAGCGGGGATCCTGACTGTTTCCATTAAGCTACAACCCTACTTGTGTGTCATCTGTAGATTTGCTTAGCATGCCATCAACATTAACATCTTAGTCATCAATAAAAATGTCAAGGGGGACAGGGACATATACCAGACATATATTATATTGCACATTTCAGCACCCTAAGAGCAAAAATTTAAAAAAAAAAACCTTTAAATACATCACTCAAACAAATTTTGGGTAGGTGTCTTCCATCTCCTGTTTCAAATACTGAGCACGTTGTGCTAAACAAAACGAACTCTCTGTCCTGCCCTGAAGTGTACGTTCTAGAAGGTTAGTGTGGCAGCTAATCTTCAGTCACCTTGACTGGACTTAGAGTCACCATGGAAACACACCTCTGGGTGCATCTTATGGCTGTGTTTCCAGAGAGGTTACCTGAGCGTGGAAGATGAACTCTGAATTCAGACAGCACTGTTCCGTGCCAGGGGACCCCGGACTGAATAAAAAGCAGGAGTAACTGGTCACCAGCCTTCATCTCTCTCTCTGGTGACTGGGGACATAATGTGACCAGGTGCTGCACGGTCCTGCTGCCTCGCCTGCCCCGCCACGATGGGTTGCACGCCTGCTTCCCTTCAGGGGCTTCTCGTCAGGGATTTAGTCATATCGAAGAGGAAGTTAGTACAGAGAGACAGTTGATTAAAAGAAAAGGAAGACAACTAAATAACATCACATGTTATGAAAAAAACAAATCCAAGTAAGGGGATGGGGAAGCTTGGGATTGAGGACAGAGTGTAGGGGTGGGGTGGGGGGGTGAGGTGGAGCTGGGTGGAAGCCAGATGTCTGGTACGCAGCTGTCTGTGACAACACGGCACACACACATTTGGCTCAAGAGGTGCCACACCAGCCAGGTGGTGGCGGGGCACACCTTTAATCCCAGCACTCAGGTAGGCAGAGGCAGGGGGATTGCTGTGAGTCCAAGGCCAGCCTGGTCTATAAAGTAAGTCCAGGACATCCAGGACTACACAGAGGAAACACTGTCTTGAAAAAAACCAAAAAAACCAAAACCAAAACCAAACCAAACCAAAACACAAAACCAGAAGAGGAGGAGGAGGAGGAGGAAGAGGAGGAGGAGGAGGTACCCCACCACGAGCAGCAAGTCTTTATGATCCTCAAAATCCTTTTTTCTCTATGAGTCATCACATTTTTTTAAAAAAGTCAATTCATCCAAGATGAAGAATTTAATTTGTCATGAAACAAAAAAGGAAAACATGCCTCCTCAGAAAGGCTCCTGTTTCTTTGTACTCATAGACTATGCAAATAGTGTAAGAACAAGTCGTGTGACCAGGAGGCCAGCTGCATCTCCTGGTAAAGACTCCTGAAAGGAGACTTTTCAGAGCATGGCCCAGGACACACAGTGAATGGTTACAAACAAAATAATAGAGAAAAGCTTCGGAGCTGCAACTCACCTTATTCCCACCCCGACGTCCTCCACACCAGTCCAGTCGCTTAGCGAGTCAGGGGATGGGTATTTGCGTGACCCCAGAAAATGGCTCAGAGTCTGGACTTTGGAACAGAAGCCCTCGGGGGACAACTTGGAAGTACCTTTTGATGTTAAAGAAACTTCATATCGTTTTGCTTAGTAAAATACTAATTGTATTCTTTTGATAGAAAATCTGTCTTAAATTCTTACAATAATACCCATAATATTTATTTTTCTTGTGTGTACATGGTCCTGTCTGACTTTGTGGGTATTTGATAGGTACACACGCACATGTGTGTGAAAACCACAAGTTGACATAAAATTTCTTCCTTAATTGCTGTCATCATCATCATCTAGGTCTTTTACCAAGCCCCAGGGAGCCTCTCATCTCTCAATCTCTCACCTCCCCAGGAACAAGATTACAGGAGCCCACTGCTGCCCCCTCGCTTTTTACATAGGCGTTGGGAATAAAACTCAGGCTCTCCCGTTTGCAGAATAAGCACTGTACTAACCCTGCTATCTCCCAGCCCACAGTTTATATTTATAGTCATTCTTTCATTCATTCTTGACCAAATATTTTGTACCAAATACTTTCTTTAGTGCTAAAGGTAGACATACTAAATATAGTCCCTGGAGAAAGGGCAAAGTAAAAACAGGAAAGGCAGAGGTGAAGATAAGGATTTTATGAAAAGGAGAGGAAGTGGACAGTTCGTGATGTCTACAGAGGTACAAGATGTGAAGGAGTTAGTCCCACCCATGGAAGTGGGCAGTCTGTTTCAAGTAGGGGGCCCGGGACGTGTACCCTGGGGAAGTCACAGTAATTTCTCTGTAAGCTGAGTATCTGCATCCAGAAGTTGTTCTATGTTGCTAAGACAGAAAGCATCAGCCAGATGGGCCAGGGGTGAGAATGGCAAAGCAGGGAGGCGCAAATGACACAGAAACTTATACTAGGGGACATAGAATCCACTGAAAGTATGGCAGACTATATGTTGGCATTTCATAAACGCACATGTCAAGACTGGAGATTGATTTGGGATATATACAGGTGAGTTATGATGTCATTCATTACGACAACAATGACAAGTGAAGATTGAGAAGCTGGAGGAGAGGCAGAGACACATTTAGGCCTTGGCCATATTTGTGATGTCTGGGGACATTCACAAAGCAGAGGTAGGCGCACTGGATCTAGAAGCTGGATGAAATAGGTTTAGAAGCCATCAACACAGCTTTGCTGGTTAGCTTTTGTCAACTTGCCACAAATCTAGACATACTTCAGGAGAGGGAACCGCAGTTGAAGAAATGCTTCCATCAGATTGGGCCCTGGGCATGTGTTTAGGTCAGTTTCTTGATTGACATAGCTGGTTGACATAGCAGGGCCCAGCCCACTATAGGCAGCTCATTCCCTAGGCAGCTGGGCTTGGGCTATAGACGAAAAGCAGCTGAGGAAGCCAGAGGAAGGAACCCAGTAAGCAGTGGTCCTCCATGGTCTCTACTTCAGTTTTTGCTTCCATGTTCCTGCCATGGTTTCCTTTGATGGATGAGCAGTGCTTTGTAAGGTGACATAAGCCCTTCCCTCCCCAAGTAGCTGTTGGTCAGTGTTTTGTCATAGCAACAAAAACAGCAAAGGAATACAACACAGAACAAGTGGATTCACAGCAGCGAATGAAAGGTGAATAAGAGTCTGGGAGGGTGTGTGGCGGAGGAGGGGAGTTGGGGGGAATGGAAAGGATCCATTAAAGACCCCAGTGGAATACTAAAGCCTGGGCAGAAAAAGAATCCCCCCAAAACAGTCAGAAAGCACATCCACAGTCAGGGTAATGGATGCCAAGGGTAACACTCA
This sequence comes from Acomys percivali, assembly GCA_907169655.1. Classification (NCBI taxonomy): domain Eukaryota; kingdom Metazoa; phylum Chordata; class Mammalia; order Rodentia; family Muridae; genus Acomys; species Acomys percivali. Next base: position 89,512,071 of record OU015744.1, read on the forward strand.
CTTCAGCAAGTAGGCTGGCATCAACAAAGGTGAACACTGTTTAGAGATCAAAGATAAAAGGCCAAGAATCCCACAGATACACCAGGAACTCATGACCAGTCTGGCCAGTCAGCTCCCTGTGAGCCGGGATGTAAATGGATCCAAGGCACGCAGCCGAGCATCTCAAACAGTGTGCTTTGAAGGTGGAAAAAGACATCCCACATCCTTAGACTTCCTCCCCAAAAGTGGGGAAACAGGGCCCTCATGAAGGCTTCACAATATGAAAGATCTTTAAGCGGGATCCCTACCTCCTCGCCCACAGTGCCGTTGATGCACAGCAGGCCTCTGGGGATGTCGAAAAGTAGTCTACTGACTAATGTTGGACTTGGCTAAAGCTTAAATGAAGCCTGCCTTGTCTATTCTCCTTCTAAGTCTCAAAGGTCCACACTGGCTTGCTGGACCAAGGACCACTGTGGGGGATGAAGGCAAGCTGCGTTTTTGATTAGCCCATCACTGAAATAAGCTCAACTGGGACAGAACTGTTTCTTGCATGCATTTTCTCTCCCCTATTTTCATGGCTTATCTCAGGGGAGCAGGAGGAGGTTTGGTCACCTTGGAATCTGAAACAGGCAGCTGGCCCCACAGCTGGCCAGGCAGCTCTGCAAGCGGGGAGCCTCTCTGAAAGCAAAATCCAGAAGCCAAAATAAATGGGTCAGGTGGAAAACAGATGACCACAATGGCAAGCGCCACTGAAGGTTGGTCCTGGGGAGTGAAGGTGAGCCGAGGGTTTAGCAATGGGGGTGGGGTAGGAATCAGTGCAAGAGGAGGGACAAAGAAAGCACAGATCACAGGAGCACACGCATGTGCGCACACACACACACTGTAAGGCCAGTGACACCTGTGCTACACAGAGCTGCACTTTACTCCCAGTGTTCTACTTCCACTTTAGAGTGGGTCCTAGGAACCGAACTCGGGCCAATGAGGCTTGCCCAGCATGCACCTTTATGCTCACCTTCACCGACCCTCAAGGATAGGAAGCAAAGCTCATTCACAACCGACAAGCAGGATTGCTGTGTCCCCTTCTAGTACCATGATCCTGAATGCCAAGAACACAGGAAAGCTGTGGCCTGGAATGGCTCAGTCATGCACATGGGTGCCAGTGCTAACTAGCCAGAGCCCACCCCAAGTGCCTGAAGGGGAAACGGGGACTGATACTTCACTTAGGCCCAGTGTTCACAAGAAAACTAGCTGAGTGACTTCACAAATGGGAACATTATTTCCAGAGCATAATCCTTCCAGGTGATCTTGTGGTCTCTGAAATGCATGCAAAGCTTGAACTGAGGGGCTTACTTGTCTTCAGTTACTGATCAGAATGCAGAGAAGCGAAAAACAGTGGCAAACAGTACACACCGACACCCCCTATACACACACACACACACACACACACACACACACACACACACACACTATGCAGACAGACTGAGCTGCATAGTTACCGCTAGAGGATTTTAAAAAAAATCTCATTTTACTCAAGTCAATAATCATTTACCTACTGGCTATTGCTTAAAGCACAGTTTTCATCTAATTCTCATTTAATAGTCCCGAAAAGGAAAAACTAAATAATAATACCTCATTCGTGTATAATGCTTATCTTCCAGGAAGACACCATAACCACCCAGACTCTCCAAGGCACCATGTCAATGCTTTTATAATGCAAGCACTAAAAGGCTATATTAGCATTTTACTGACTGGTTCAATAGCACTTCATTCTGAAGGGGTCCTGGCTGGCTTAGGCTTACTTTTCATGTTTTTACTGCCTTAAATCAACATTTTTAGAGGAGCTTATTTCATTCTTAAATTTTAAAGTGAAAAACACACTGCTTAAATAGCAGAAACCGAAATACTTCTGGGTTCCTCAGATCTAATGTCTTTTTTTTTTTTTTTTTTTTTTTTGAGACAGGGTTTCTCTGTGTAGCCTTGGCTGTCCTGAACTCGCTTTGTAGACCAGGCTGGCCTCGAACTCACAGCAATCCGCCTGCCTCTGCCTCCCGAGTGCTGGGATTAAAGGCGTGCGCCACCACGCCCAGCCAGATCTAATGTCTTGCACAAACCTAGATCTAAACCAATCAATTTTCACCACTGAGCTGCAGGAGCCCAGGCTTCACCTTCTTCTACACTGTATAATCTGTCTCACACACACACACACACACACACACACACACACACACACACACACGTTATGTAGCAGTGATCCAATCACCTTAACCCAAATTCTACAGAGATGTAATCATCTATTCTCTCCTTCCTTTTTGAGACAGGCTCTCAAGCAAAGCAGCCTAACCTTAAACTTGAGGCTAGAGCAGGCTAAGCTTAGACTTACTATATAATAGAAGCATCCTCTTGAACTCCTGATCCTGGGACTGCAGGCATGCATAACTCTACCTGATGTTACCTGGTCTTATTTGTTTCCTTTTGGGAGCTACTTAATTTTCTACTCTCTTTCATGTACTAACGCATTTAATGACGTACTCAGTCACACCCGTGAACATTCACGTATCCACTGAACAAACTTGTTTGCTCAAAGCTCATAAACACTACTCTAAGTGCAAAGGATAAAAACAGGTACAAGGGGCTGGAGAGATGGCTCAGAGGTTAAGAGCACTGCCTGCTCTTCCAAAGGCCCTGAGTTCAATTCCCAGCAACCACATGGTGGCTCACAACCATCTATAGTGAAATCTGGTGCCCTCTTCTGGCCAGCATGCCTACATGCAGGCAGAACACTGTAAACATAATAAATAAATGTTAAAAAAAAAAAAAAAAAACAGGTACAAGATCATAGACTTTAAGTAGCTCATGAGCCAGTGAAAGCTTGGGAAGACTGCGCAACTGTTGTGAGGTGCGGTGGGGGTGGAACTGGAGCTGCGGTGTCGGGAGCACAGGGTGCGGATCTGGTCTGCAGAATGGGTAAAGATGGCCCCTTGCCAGAGCTGAACATTCCAGGAAGAGGCTATGGCTGTTCCTGGTAGAGGGAACACAACACACAAACACGCAGACAAGTAGGACAGAGACAGCGAATGCAGCTGGAGAGCTACAGAGACCACAAGGCGAGAGTTTCTGCATCAAATCACTGCAGAGACCTGCGACAAGGGGCCATGTCTAATTCAGTCGTCTACGCAGAAGGCCCTTTTTAAAAAAAAAAAGATTTATTTATTATTTATACAGCATTCTGTTTACACATGTGCCTGCAGGCCAGAAGAGGGCACCGGATCTCAGTATAGATGGTTGTGAGCCACCATGTGGTTGCTGGGAATTGAACTCAGGACATTTGGAAGAGCAGTCAGTGCTCTTAACCTCTGAGCCATCTCTCCAGCCCCAGAGAAGACACTCTTATACTTCGCACCAGTACCATGGTCCCTCTGGGAGCTTAGACAACGTATGGGACATCATACAAGGAACAGCAGAAAGCGTGCTTCATGTGGTCTCTTTGGCGTTTGTATTCTCCTAGTTTCATAATGGCTAAGATCTAGGGCCTAACAAGCTGAGCGCTGTAAGCTCGGTCTCACCAATTTTTCAAAGGTAAATGGTGGTTTAGTACCCACCTCCAGCCAGGCATGGTGACGCACGCCTTTAATTCCAGCACTCGGGAGGCAGAGGCAGGCGGATCGCTGTGAGTTCAAGGCCAGCCTGGTATACAAAGTGAGTCCAGGACAGCCAAGGCTACACAGAGAAACCCTGTCTCGAAAAACCAAAAAATAAAGCAAAAAACAAAAACAAAAAAAAACAAAAAATACACCAAAAAATCAAAACAACAACAAAAATACCCCACTCACCTCCATTACTAAGTTGATACTTTTACATGGAAACATTTCAAAGCACAGCACTTTCAAACACACTCAGTTGGACAAGTCCGCCGTGCCTTTTCTGTGCCCCACTTCAGGAGGATTCAGACTTAGTGCTGCCCTGTCCCAAAATGGATGAGGGCTGCTCTGACAGGCCGTATTAGGAATGGTTTCTGAAAACCCTACACCATATCCCTGCTGTGCTGGCTCTCCCCTGGGCTGCCTTATGTGAGAAGGCCTGCAGGAACTGGCCAGAGGAGAAGATCGTATACTACAGAGCCTTCGGGGATTAAGACCCTGAGCTCCAACTCCAGATGCCACTGTCACTCAAGGAAAGGCTTTCACGTTGAGTCACGTCTTCGTCCCAAATTACTTCAGCTCCCGACCAATGTATAAAATAGCTTTTTTTCTTTGTCCAACTGTCACTCATTTAGTGAGCATCTATTTTCTCTCTTAAAGTTAACTGAGTGCACTGTCTGCCCTATCAACACCACTTAAAATGCACCACGAAGACCACTACAGCTGTGAAGGTTGAAATGACTTCTTTGACGTCATGCCCAAGGCAAGTTCTGGGCCATCCCACCTTCCCAACAGCCTCTTGGAAGAGAGGAGATCATGGTACTCATGACCACTTCTTATGAAAACAACATCTCTACCTGCTTTCCACACAGTGCCGCCCCCTTCTTGCATTATTGGTTGTGCCTTTTCTGTCTCTTTTCTGTCTTTTGATCCCTGTGTTGGAAGCCACCTTGGGTTCGTCCCTCTGCGACTGCCACAAGGGTCACTGCTTGCTTGTTTTCTTCCTTCCTTCCCCTCTTTTAGTTTTTTCCCTCTTTTTAAGACAAGATCTCACTCTGGTTCCTTCCTTGGTTTTCTCTTTTGTTTCATGTTTCTCTCTCTCTCTCTCTCTCTCTCTCTCTCTCTCTCTCTCTCTCTCTCTCTGTCCTTTCTCTTTTCTTTTCTTTCAAAACAAGGTCTCACTCTAAGTAACTTCTTTCCTCTCCTTTCCTTTTCCTCTTACACACACACACACACACACACACACACACACACACACACACACACA
>OU015744.1:89516964-89529212 GCA_907169655.1 Acomys percivali
ACACACACACACACACACACACACACACACACACACACACACACACACAAAATCTTGGTTTCCTTTTTTTGAGGAAAGGCCTCACTCTGCAGCCACAGTCACCCTGTAACTCGCTGTGTTACAACAATGAGTCGCTTCAAACTTAAGGTGATTCTCCTCTCTCCTCAAGTTATAGTCATGAGCTACCACACCTGGTGTCATTGTTTTAAATACATTGCTTTAAATAAACATCAGGGGTTAGAGCGATTGCCTAAGTGGTAGTGTTCTTACCTAGTATCAAACCGTGGGGTTGGCCCCACCTGAGAAAAAAATATATAATTAAAGAAGCAAATAGCTGCCACACTATCTGACAAGGTGACGTCATCTGAACTCACCGCCTGGAAGCCCAGGCCTTTTTTCCTAGCTAGCCAAAGTTTGGGTGGGACACTGAAGAGGAAGCCGAGTTGTCCAGAACAGGGTTTTTATTTACTTTGTTTTGTTTTGTCAGGGGAACAAGATAAGAAAGAGCACCAAAAGGTATGAAAAAGACAACAGTGTTTACTGAGGAGAAGGAAGGCCGGCGTGGCTTAGAGAGCAGCAGTGAGGCAGGCTGTCCCTATGCTGGGAAGAAGTTTGATCCATAGATAAGACGATTCAGTTTACATTGAGGAATTAGCCAGATTCTTGACAAGAGCAGTGAACATTCATATTGAAAAAAGAAAGAAAGAAAGAAAGAAAGAAAGAAAGAAAGAAAGAAAGAAAGAAAACTTGTGGGGAGGTGAAGGAAGAAGCTGAAGTAAGAAGAAAGGGGGACCACGGTTAGGGGCCTTGGGGTGGAACTAACGGCTGAGCCAGAACCCTGAAGGATTGTGGTTAAATTAAAGAAAGCCAAGAGAGGAGCCTGGAAGGGAGCTCTCAGAGAGATGGCAGAGAGAGGGACCAAGTGGGGTCTACAATATGTGGCCCTCCGTGAAAAACAGAGATCAACAGCTCTCCACCGAGGAGGGTGAGGAGAGCAACTGGACAGGGGGCTGGCGCTATGATGCCTGCCCAGCATCTACCGTCAGGCGCCATGACCGTGCCTGCCTGTCAGCCCAGAATTGGGGGGAAGTTCAGAAGCTGGAGAGCCAGGTGAAAGACAGGAGTACACCACCGGGTGCTGTCTAGCCTCTAGCCACATGAGGACCTTGAGTTTTTGCATACTTTAAGTCTAACTCTGCTCAGTGATTATTTCTTAAGTGCCTGCTATGTTTAATGTATTGGGCTCAGCGCTTACATCCCCCCAAACAATATGCGAGGTGCAACAGTATTTTGGCTTTTCACTTGTCCCACATCTGCTTTCTTCCAGCTGCAGCTGGAAAAGTCTCTCTTTTCTACCCTTTTGCAATGTAGGAAATTCTTCCTGTCCTCAGCTGGTATAAGTCGTGTCCAGACCTAAAGAGGCATCTTCCGTGTCCACAAAAGAGTTCCTCTTGTCACACTACCTAAAATCACAGAGATGTTCTGACAGCCCACTGCAGCTTGAGGCACTGCATAGGCAACTCGGATCTTGAGGCTTGATGTACATTTGAGTCAAAATCTCACCCTGTTGCCCAGGCTAGCCTGGAACTTGCTAGAGCCCGGGCTAGCCTTGTGTTGCAGTCTTCCCGCCTCAGCATGCACCACCAAGCCTGGCAATACATAGATCTGCACTTTCAATGTTCGCAAACCACCCAAATCTTACATTTATACATTTAACATTTTAAACCCAACTGCAGCATTCACTCCCCGCTCCCTAAATATTGTATTCATGTGTTTGTTTAGTTAGTAGTAAAAGTAGCAAGTGTTTGGGAGTCGGGCAGATCTGCATTTGGATTCTGGCTTTGTTAAACAGACGAGTGGTTTGTTTTTTGTTTTTTAATCCCAAATCACCTGAGAACAGGAGTGGGGGTGGGGTAGGAGGGGTGGGGTAGGGTGGGGGTGGGATAGGGGGCGGGGGGGGGGTGGGGGCCGGGGAGATATTCCAGTCCTGTCCTGTCTATGCTATAGGGCAATTCTGAGGTGCTAACCAGCGCGGGCTGCTTCTCTGTGGAAGTGTTCAGTACCCTCGGTTTCTTGCTATCCTCTTCCCGTCCCTTTTGCCAGTTTCAGTCGTTACTCAGATAAACAAACCATTCTTTTAGTAAAAGAAATGAATTGAGCCATTACTGGAGCCAAAGAGCACAAGAAGAAATACTGATGTTGCCTTCCAGTGATGAGCTCCGAGCTCAGCTTTTCTGTAACTCGGTCTTAACTCCCACGCTCACTAACACGCAATCAGAGCATTGGTTTATTGCCTGTAAAATGGGGCTAACACCCGCTTCGCCCCACACAGGGAGGAAACAGATGGAGACCATTTTAGCACAGAGCTTTGCACACGGTAAACAAAACTGTTATCTTATCCAACTTGAAGCCTCCCGGTAAACCAGGCTTTATTAACCCACATTTTTTTTGTGCGCGTAATCTCTCCATCTAATGTCCCGGTATAATGTGCCCCGTGATGTATCACATTGACAATTAGGAGCCTGTAGAAATCTCTCTGCAATGCCAGTTATGATGAGTATGCCTGTAATCTCCACACCTCAACAACTGGAAGGGTGGAGGGGAGAGGGAGGAGGGCAGGGAAGGAGAGGATGTCACGTGACAAGCACTTATCCTCTAAGGCTTCCAGCTTCTGCTCCAGGGGAATACTGTCCTACCTACCGTGGAGGTCTGGAATGAGGATTTTGAGGTTTACAGGTTTAAGGCAGTGGGGATGAGGAAGTCAGAGTCCTTAACACACACTTAACTTCAATGAACCCTTTGCTGGCTCATGTAGATACCAGGGAGCTTTTCCTAAGCACTTAGCTTCTCAGTCAGCGGGGTCTAGAATTCACCTTTCCTTTTTTAATTATCGGCGAGGTTGGAAGGGCCTGGTGGAACATGCTTGTAAACTCGGCAGTAGAGGAGCGGCAAACGAAGGTATCTCAAGCCTGAGGCTAGCCTGGGCTATGTAGCGTGAAAATGAAAAGAAAACCAAAAGGCCCAGAATTTTTTTTTTAAAGCCAAGTTGCATACTCCCAGGCATGGGGTACCTCCCTCCTCAGCAATTGCTAATAACACACCCATAGCTGGAAATTCTTTTTGTTGCATATATGGATCAGAAGCTTTGGATTTCATTTCAATTTAAATCTCTCATTTAAACTGAAATTTAAATCTCATTTAAATTTACCGTTCATTCATCATGGGCTCCCATTTCATAGTAAGTTTCTTTTTGGTAAATCTTTTTTCTTTCTTTGGTTATAAGAGCTTGCATGTAGATTAAAAAATACTAAGGAAGTTTAGACTATACAAAAAATCATGAAGAAAATTAACTCAATTCTACTATCAAGGTATTGTCACTATATATATTGTACTGGGTGCCTCTCCAGTCTCTTCCCCTGACCCCCACCCCTGAGAAAAGACATTTACACATAAGTAACCAAGCCAAGATAAACTAGTGTTGCACCCAGCATTTAGGAGGAGGCAGGTAGATCTCTCTCTGTAAGTTCGAGGCCAGACTGGTCTATATAATGAGTTCCAGGACATAGAGAAACCCTGTTGATAGATAGATAGATAGATAGATAGATAGATAGATAGATAGACAGACAAATGCATACATACATACATGTAACCAAATAACATTTGTGATGTCATGACACCTTCGAAAACCTGCTTCTTAGTGTGTACATTTCATGCAATGGCTCCTTGTAGATTCTCAGATTATTTCCAAGTATTCAGTCTTATAAAGAATGCCTCTTGTCTTCAATTTGTTTGGCTGCACTCTGCTAGATCTTTGGCACTAACCAAGGACAATATGTGCAGTCTTCATCAAACCCCTACCCAGATCTAGCCAAGGGACAGAATATTCTCCACAGTTAAGTGGAGACTGGGGACTGACTTTCACACGAACTCTGGTGCCCCTTATTTGGCCATGTCCCCTTGATGGGGAGGCCTGATGGCACTCGGAGGAAGGATAGCAGACTACCAAGAAGAAACTTGATACTCTAGCATCATATTCAAGGGGAGGAGGTCCTCATCAGTCACAGTCATAGGGAAGGGGAATGGGGTGAAAGCGGGAGGGAAGGGGGAATGGGAGGGTGCACAGGATGGGATAGCAATTGAAATGTAATATGAATGATTTTATTTTTTCAATTAAAAAACATAAAAAAAAGAATGTCTCACTAAATATTCCACATTAAACGTTGTGAGCATGTCTGATTATTTTCTTTGGAGAAAGTCTTAAGAAAAGAAAATCCTTTGTTAAAGACTGAACGGTTCATATATATATTAACAGGGTTTTCAGTGTTGTTGCTATTGGGTCCTCCTCTCCTTTCTGTCCAGGTAGGGTCTAGCTGTGTGACTCAGGCTGGCCTTGAACTTATGATTTTCTGGTGTCAGCCTCCCAGGTGCTGGGATTTCAAGTTTGGGCCACCATGCCTTCCTGTTATATGTTGAGGTTTTTAACATACGATGCTCAGTTAGCTGTTCCCTAGAAGTCATGTATTAGTTTAGTTTATACTTACAATAAAGAATGTGTATTTTACTGTGACTTTACTCATGCATTCGGATCACTTTAAGTTCTTGCTCATGTTGGGGGCACCAAGCACCCGGCTCCCACTACTGACTGATTTACTGGTTGGTTGACAAGTACTGTGGATTGAACCCACAGCCTTATATGTGTAAACCACATACTCCACCAGGGAAGGTATGGACAGGACCTGACAGCTCCGTTGTCATTTTAGGCCCAGGTGACAGTTCCGTAAGTCTCCTTCTCATGGTCCCACAATGGTGTCCCTAAGCCCTCAGAGTTTCAGACTTCTGTTTTCGATTCCAGAACAGCATCTTAGTCCAGCATCCTCAGTGCAAATCCTGACCTTCGCGTTGGTCACACATCCACACCTGAACCGTTATTAAGGGATGCCCTTCACTGACTGGCTTAGCCTTGGCCATGTGGTTTCCCTCTGGGCAAGAAGGTGGGGTCAGAACCCTATAGGGGCTTCAAGGAAGAGGCAGCCGGGGTGGGGGTGGGGCATACTTAGAAAGATGGCTTAGGCTGCATCTTTATATGGGGATCATGGCTTGCAAAAGGAAATGAAGTGTTCCGACATTCAGAGATTTATTTATCTCAGCTAATACTGCAGATGCAGTCACTGGAATTCAAGACAGGAAAGCCACAGTCTTCTTCTCAGAAGGTCATGCTGCCTATGAATTGCTTGGGTACATCAAGGTTTCTAAAGGTCTGATTATTCGTGGCTGGAACAGTTCCTCCCATGATTAAGGTCAAGACGTTCTTTGTTTTCCTCCCCTAGCCTGGGTTCTGAGGACGGGACGGGAAACAAATGGCTCCAACTCAGCCCTCTCTTCTGGTGTTGTCTCTGGCTCCTGCCTACCTGTTTTTCTGTTTAGACCCTTGTTTGTCTTACATAGGCATGCAGATTAGAATTTCACTTGACCACTTTGCAATGTCTTTTTCTGTTTTGTTCTTTCAAACCTCTAACGACTTTCCCAGAGGAGCTTTCCTTGGGATCATCAGTCAGAGTAAGTTGGACCCCGGAGCAGCGAGGCCCTAAGTCAGTCATCCTGCTTACGTTCAGTGGCAAATATTCCGATTTGCTAGACATGGTTCAAAATGCCCCACTGAGGGCAAGCCACTATCATATGACCCCATCTGAGATACTGTCTTTTCACGCACCAAGCCTGGCCTTTCCAAAGCACATTCCCTCTGCCTTCACTCTTGCTCTTGGTTTGTAATGGTCTCTTGTCACTGTCTTGGTTTTATTTTATTTTTTTTAAGCATGGAAGTCTTGGGAATTTTTGAACAGAGCCTGCTTTCTGGATTCAGTCATGTCTCCACTATGTGCTTCTTTTCAAAAATTGCTCAGTTGTGCTCCTTTGGCTTTCTCTTCATCTTTTACAGGATGATTTACTTCCCAACAGGGCCTCCAAACTCCTGTCTGACTCTTTCCGACATTCTGGTGTGGCCATTGGCAGAACTCTACCACTTTCAGGACACCAAATGAGCCCTTATCTGCCAGGAGCTATCGATGCCAACAGACCTAGATGCGTAAGACTTCACACCTCCTCTCCACAGCCAGTTTGCAGCAGGGTGCAAGGCAGTTAATGGTGTTGAGCCTCCTTAGAAAATACTTTCAGGCCGGGTGTGGTGGTGCACGCCTTTAATCCCAGCACTCTGGAAGCAGAGGTGGGCGGATTGCTGTGAGTTCGAGGCCAGCCTGGTCTAGAAAGGGAGTCCAGGACAGCCAAGGCTACACAGAGAAACCCTGTCTCAAAAAACCAAAAAAAAAGTTTCACATTAAGCACTATCTATTCAAAATATCATCAGAGTTTAGAAATCCAGGTCACTGGGGAGACTTGGTAAAGTGCTTGCTTGACATTAGCTTGAAGAGTTGAGTTTAGGTCCCAGAACCTATGTCTTTAAAAGAGCCAGACACGGTACCATGTGCTAGTGATTCCAGAACTGTGAACATAGAGACAGGTGGGTCCCTGGTACTTTCTGGCCAGCCAGCCTGTCCTAATAGCTGAGCTCTAGCAACAAAGAGTTCAAAAAGTAAGATGGGTGGTATCAAGGTTGACATCTGGCTTCCATACACACACACACACACACACACACACACACACACACACACACACACACCTGTACATATCTACCCATATACAGATGGCGACACACCAAGGCATGTTTTTTTAAGTGGCCTTGGGTATTTATAGGCCAGCAGCAGAGAACATGATTACCATGAATAAGTGTCTGAGCCTCATCCTCAGCACCAAATGCCAGGCCTGGTGCTGCATGCCTTTAATTCCAGCCCTGGGGGAGGCTGAGATGCACAGATTGTTTTGAGTTTGAGGCTGGCCTACGCTGTATAGTGTAACCCTGTCTCAAAAATCCAAACCAAGAATCTCACAAACCGAAACGAGGCAAAACAGCTTGCTACCGTGGTTTACGCCTGTAATCCCAAGAACTGAGGGTGCTGAGGTTGGAACCATGTGTTCCAAGACAACCTCAGCACCATCACTCAGGTAGAAGATGGAAGAAGGAAGAGGTGGGGGAGGAGGAGACTGTGAGAGGGAATGTATAGGGGAAAGGAGCTACTGTGCAGGTCCTAGGAAAAGCTATAGTTCAACGAACCAATCTTCACTCACTGACGTCAGTCGGCCCCATTCAGCAGCAGTATTCTTTTGCTGTCATTCTTTACCATGAACATAAGGACAACAAGTGAGCTGAGAATGTACACAGCTCAGGGTCAGGGCACTCACTAGCATGCACAGGACACTGGGTCTGAGTCCACCAAACAGATAGCTCATTCTTTGTCTTCAGCCCTTGCCCCAGACTCCAGTGCCTGTGGACCTTAGCCCTCACGGCATTGTGCTCACGGGGCTGGACCCTGCATTTGGAGAGGGCCCATTTATACAGTGCTTCCGTTCATCTCATTTTTGCCTGTGGTATCAGTTATGCATCAAATAGAACACTCCTAAGCCAGGCGTGGTGGCACATGCCTTTAATCCCAGCACTCAGGAGGCAGAGGCTGTGAGTTCGAGGCCAGCCTGGTCTACAAAGTGAGTCCAGGACAGCCAAGGCTACACAGAGAAACCTTGTCTCAAAAAACAAAAACAAAAACAAACAAAAAACTCCTAAAATAGACAGTGTATATGTTTTAAATAACATCTCTTCTAATGCATTGCCATCTCAGCTACTGTCCCTAATTCATGAATTAGACACTATGATAGGCATGCATAGGAAATGGCCACAGTACACCCAGGGTTTCTAGGGTTTCTTTTGTTTGTTTTGTTTTGTTTTTTTCAAGACAGAGTTTCTCTGTATACTAATGGCTGTACTGGAACTCTCTCTGTAGACCAGACTGGGCTTGAACTTACAGAGATCCGCCTGCCTCTGCCTCCCTAGTGCTAGGATTACAGGTGCTCAGCACATACAGGGTTTCTTTTCTTTTAATTTTTAAAAAACTATTTTCATACAGGGTTTCTTAACCTCCATGGTTGCAGGCATCTACTGAGGGGACTGGAGCTCTTTGGAGACTCTTTTAGTTTTGTTTTAATTTTTTATTTTATTTTTTTGAGACAGGGTCTCATGTATCCCAGTCTGGCCTCCAACTTGTTCCATTCCTGAAGATGAATTTCTGACCCTCCAGTCCACACCTCAGGAGTTCTGGCCGAGCAACGTGCATCACCAGATTCAGGCTGACGGAACCTAAGGCTTCAAGCTTGCTAGGCAAGCGCTCCACCAACTGAGCTACAGCGCTCACTCCCACCTGCTCTTAGGATGCAGCCTGCTTCAGCTAAAGCTAACTGGCTGTACAGCCTTGCCCCTGCCTTTTGTAAACATGCTTTAAAACCAGGAGCTGAGTGTGCTGCTACTTGAACAAGTAACTACACTGATCTTTTTTTTTTTTTTAACAATCCCTTTTCCACTACTGAAACCATTAATTGTACAGAATTAATTTTCCAGACATTTTACTCCTCTAAAGCTTTCTTTCTTAGTTCTTGGCCCCGAGGAGGTTCTGCTCTGAGTGCTCTCCTACTCCTGTCCAGGTCGGCTCAGTGAGTGCAGAGCTGCCTTCTCTGGCCTTTTCCACTTCAAGGGTACGGCAATGGCTGTTTGTCACTTCTATTTCACCAACACATTCTTCTTGGCTGCTAAGAATTAGGCATAGAATAGCACCTCTTCAATAAGGAATTAGCTTAAATTCAAGTTGTGCCAACTTTATTTAATGTTTGCTTTTCGGCAGAACGATATTGTCAGATAATTCTAAATCAATTAAAGTTAGCTGTTACCCCTATGTATGTCCCTATGCCACTAATTCGGTCAACTGTATTGGGAAACCGTTATTGATGTCACCATCAAAGGCTCACCAGACGTCTTAGAAACTGTTGGTAATACACAGCCAGTTAAGAGAGGGCAGGGACCAACGCGGGGGCTGGGGCACTCCATATGGCATGGGTTGTGAGTACAGAGGCCAGCCTGGAATAGGAAAGTCAGGCAGTGAGAGGCCCCTTGTCCCACACCAACAGCTCAGGAAGCTGTTATTAGGAAGTAGACTAGCTTTATTCTAGCAGGTTTCCCACGAGGGCTTGGCACCTACAACGGGTCTCACAGGGGAGAACACAGTAGGATATGCCTTGGAGGTTAGCTGGACAGAGCTGAGAGCAACATGACATTGAGCCACTGTGAAATAGGCTGGTGGTCAGGAAAACACACCACCAGGGGAAGACTGGCATTCGTCACACAGTGACCAAAGGCAAAGGGACAGAGCTTAGAGTAGAAGTCCAGAATTAGTGAGGGAGGGAAGGCACATAATAGGTGGCACTTTTAGGTGTCTGGTGTCCAAAAGACCTGACTGGGAGGAAGCATCATGTATTTTTTTACCCAGCTACAATTCACATCTAAGTGCTGGGATGGGAGATGCTGGGGAGCTAGGTAGGTGGAGCCACACAGGCAACCCAGCAGCTGGTTGCTAGGGACAACTGGCCAGCTGCCGTACCGAATGCTCCTGTGACAATGTTGCTTCTGCTTTTATTTTCACCCAAATGTTCCTTATCAGGCTTGTGGGTTTCTAGACATGTCTGTGACTCTGTGACTTCTAGGTTACCCTGCCCTGCCTGAATGTGCTTCTTGTGCGTGAATACGCCATATACCTTTATGCTGGCCCCACCCCTGCAGCAACTGCTGCAATTTACCAGTTATTTGCTGTCTCCCAAGGAGTAGCTGGTTTATATATACTACCTTATTTTAATCCCCAACCTCCTTCGGAGGTAGTTATTATTATCCCCAGTCTGAATTGAGGAAGCTGAAATTCATACGGTTTATATAATCATCCCAAGGTCACACAGCTGGAACGCAGAAGAGCTTCCACCTCAACCTTCCCCCTCCCTGGCAGCCTCCAGCTACTTCTAAAGACACTTCTTATGCATTTCCATGGTCACACAGCTAGGTGATTCTCACCAGTTTCTTTTTCCCCGGCCCCTGGGTTTTCTAAGTAGCTTCTTACCTGCCTATTAATGTTCTATCCTCTTCTATCTCCAGGATACTACAATGGAGACAACCCAGGGCAGATAGCACCAAGTAAAAGCAGACTGATAACATCTGATGGATGAATTTTGACAGTCAAAAAATATGATTAGTGGACCAGGTATGCCGGTGCATGCCTTTTCTAGGTCAACCTGGTCTACAGAGTGAATTTCAGGCTAGCCAGAGCTACACAGTGAGATCCTGACTCAAAACAAGACAAACAAAACCAAACAACCAAACAAACCGAAAAAGCAGCAATAACAAAAGCTAATACACAAATGATTACTGGGAGTTGGGGCTATAGCTTAGTTGGTAAAATGCTTGGCACAGGAGCATGGGGACCTGAGTATGGTCCCTAATACCCATATAAAAAATCTGTGAGAAGTGACATGGTTGCTATCACACCACTGGGGAGGGATAAAAGAGGGATCTTTAGCTGGTTGGTGAGCCCTAGGTACCAGTGAGAGACCTGGTTTAAAAAACAAAAACAAAAACACCAAGTGGGAAATGCAAACAAAATAAAACAAAAACTAACAACAGTAACCATGCCTCCCAATCCCCAAAGACCTAACTTGGATGGTGCCTGAAGAGCACAGTCTGAGGTTGACCTCTGGTCTCTAAAGTCCACGCACACGTATGTGCACACCTGCACACACACTCACAAACACACTGTGTTGTGTTCAGATGAGAACGGCCCCCAGAAGCTCATAGATTTGATTGCTAGGGCTCCCAACTGGTATAACTGTTTGAGAAGAATTAAGAGTTGCTGTCTTGAGCCGGGCGTGGTGGCGCATGCTTGTAATCCCATCACTCGGGAGGCAGAGGCAGGCAGATTGCTGTGAGTTCGAGGCCAGCCTGGTCTACAAAATGAGTCCAGGACAGCCAAGATAACCTGTCTTGAAAAACCAAGCCAAAACAAAACAAAAAAGAGTTGTGGTCTTGTTGGAACTGTGTCACTGGGAGAAGGCTTTGAGGTTTCAAAAGATCTGGGCTAGTCCCAGTGTCCATCCTCTCTCTGTCTCTTGGTTGTGACCCAATATGTAAACTCTCAGCTACTGCTCTAGTGCCAGGGCTGCCTGCCTGCTACCATGCTCCCCACCATGGGCTGTATGAAACTTTAAGCACCAATAAACTATTCCTTTTATAATTTGCCTTGGTCATAGTGTCTTATCATAGCAATAGAATAGTAAGTAAGACATACACACACAAGAGTGACTAGCGTTTTTGTTTTATATTGGTTTTATATGTTTATAAAGCCAACTACAAAGAATTATCATATAAAACACAGTCAAAAGTCACATAATGATTGAGACATGATCTGTGAACTTTCCTTGTTATTTGGCCATCAGAAAGAACTCACAGAAGCCTACACTGAATAGAATACTATTTACCTGGGTTATATTATATATATACATATATATTTATATAGACAAATATATACATACATATATCTTATATTTTCATATACTGTGCCTGTTTTATATATACACATATAACACACATACATATAAAATAGTCTATTACTCACAGGGACATGAGAAATGAAAAGTTATATTAAATAGAGCATAAGAAAAATATATATGAGAGGCATGCAGATCGCTGTGAGTTTGAGGCCAGCTTGGTCTACAAAGTGATTCCAGGACAGACAAGGTTATATGGAGAAACCCTGTCTCAAAAAAAAAATGAAAGGAGGAGGAGGAGGAGGAAGAAGAGGAGGAGATGGAGGAGGATAAGGAGGAGAAGGAGAAGGAGGAGGAGATGGAGAAGGAGAACGAGGAGGAGATGGAGAAGGAGAAGGAGGAGGAGATGGAGATGGAGAACAAGGAGGAGGAGATGGAGAAGGAGGAGGAGATGGAGATGGAGAAGGAGGAGGAGATGGAGAAGGAGGAGGAGAAGGAGATGGAGAAGGAGGAGGAGAAGGAGGTGGAGAAGGAGGAGGAGATGGAGAAGGAGGAAGAGATGGAGGAGAAGGAGGAGGAGGATATGGAGATGGAGAAGGAGAAGGAGAAGGAGGAGGAGATGGAGATGGAGAAGGAGAATAAGGAGGAGATGGAGAAGGAGAAGGAGGAGGAGATGGAGATGGAGAAGGAGAAGGAGGAGGAGAAGGAGGAGGAGATGGAGATGAAGAAGGAGAACGAGGAGGAGATGGAGAAGGAGAAGGAGGAGGAGATGGAGATGGAGAAGGAGA
>OU015744.1:89535041-89604480 GCA_907169655.1 Acomys percivali
TATTATTATTATTATTATTATTATTATTATTATTATTATTATTATTAGAAAGTGTTAGTATAGAGAGAGGATGCTGGTTTGGATTAAATTAGTAGCAATAAAGATAGAGAGAGTATGTCTGAGGCATGGTTTGGAGGTAGAGCTGCCTTGAGGTCCTCATGAATTTAAGTGCAGGTTGGGGAGATAGAAGGACCTAGAAGGATTACACATTTTTTAAACTCAAGTAATTGGTTGATGGTGATGCTAGTTAATTCGAAGAAGCCCAGAGGAATCCAGAATTCTCCCCTTTCCTTAAAAAAAAACTATATAGCCTTAGCCTTGCAAACCATAAGTCCAACTACTCGTCTTAATATCGTCATCTCCTTCTCCACAAGCCCATTAGTCCTTCTCATCTGAGGAAGCTCCCTCCTGCTGTTCCCTCTGTCCTCATGTCCCCATCAGTCCACCGGTCTAGTCACTCTTTCCCTGCACCGACATGTTTTTTGCCAAATACACAGATGACCTTTGTAGCTAAATCCACCGGCATTTCATCGTCCATTTGTCTTCAAGTCTCTGGTGTTTAGTAGTGTGGTCTTATGTCCTGCCAAAGCATTGACAGCTCCCCGTTCCTTCTGTTTCCACCTGTCCTGCTAGCTCCCTAGCATCTCTCCTTCCTCACCCTTCTGAAAGGCACTCCACGGAGCTCAGGTCAGGCCCCTGCTTCACCTCTACACCTTCTCTTCTGGTCATTCCACCTGCCACCATGAGCTCTTACTTGCTCTGATGACTCTAACACAGATGTCTTCTGAGTTTCAGCTTCCTCTGGTAAGCAGCACCCAGTTTCACTCTGTTATCCCAAGGACAGATCAGCCCTGGTAGGTTTAAAATTAAACTAAACGTCCTGCTCTCTGTGACCTGCCTTTCTTCCTAAGGTCTCTGTCTTGGTGACTAATACCCCTACCTACCATCCTGCCATCCTGTTTACCTAAGCCATAATTCTCCCACTATTTCTCAATCATGCAGAGAAAAATCAATACTCAGACTCACTTGTCTTAGTTCCTGAATCCTTTCTATTTCCTTTCTTGATGTCTTCTGTTAAGAGTTTGCCCTTCCCCCCACCCCTCCCCCACCTACACTGCTTTTTTCTTATGATGCTCAAAGGGCTTTCAGTCTAATTCTACGGTGTCATTAACAAATTCTCCCAAACAGTCGTGATCTTTCTAAAGTGGCCATCTGAATGTTTCTTAAAATTAATTGACTTAAATTAACCCAGGTTGGGTTCCCAGTATCCACAGGGTGGCTCACAATTGTCTGTAACTCCAGTTCTAGGGGTGTCTGACACCCTCTCCTGATCTCCCCAGGTTCCTTTACGCATACACTCAGGCACACACAAATACACATTAAGTAAGTAAATAAATAAATACTTAAAAAATTAGCCAACAGCTTTCCATTAGCCTAGAGTAAGTCCAAACTTCTTAGAAAGCTAAAGCCTTTCACTATACAAAAGCCTGTTTGTCTTTCAGGACTTCTGTCATGCATTCATGCAATGTAAATATTTGTGGAGCATCTTCTACTTGCTGGACACCATCCTCCAGGCTCAGTTCTCTGGGTGTGTCCTTTTACCTTAAGTTCTTGTCACATAGTGCTTTTGGCTGGCGTGTGTGTGTGTGTGTGTGTGTGTGTGTGTGTGTGTGTGTGTGTGTGTGTGTCTGGACTATGCTTCTGTTTTTTTGTCCACACAACTGGCTTACCCACCACTTCTGTAGCTAAGCACTCTTCTTTGAGCTCCCCTGTAGATATCATCTCACTACTGTACAATCAGCTGTGTTTTCATTTGTCTTCTCACTGCACTATGAGATCCTGCGGGGCATGGGCTGTGTTTTACCTATCTTTGTATTTCTCGGGCCACAGCAAGCACTCAATAATGAATTGAGTAACAGAGTTGGATTTCAAAGTCAGGACTTTTCTTTCCAGCACAAATCTCACATTTCTTCACACTATTTTTTTTAAAAAAATATCTTGAATTTGAGGGCTTCTAAATTACAACTGGGAATGTTTATATCTGTTGCTAATTAACACAGGCAAATAGATATTTGCCTCCATCAGAATCCAACTGATGAATGTTTTGAGATAGCCCTTTCTCTGTCATTCCTCCACTGTGCTCATCGAGGCATTCACGGTTAACTCCATCTGGAATAACTGCAAGGCCTTTGGCTAGTCTTGCAAACTTTACAGTCTGTTGTTTCTATAACACTACAAGGCAAAGACAGAAGAAATGCATAGGAAACAAGGTAGATTTTAATCATGTGGCAAGTGATATTAAATCTCAATGCATCAACAACAAACCATCTTTCACAGGAACACCCACCTCCTCAATACCTAACATCTAGGGGCTGGAGAGACGGCTCAAGGGTTAAGAGCGCTAGCTGTTCTTCCAAAGGGCCTGGGTTCAATTTCCAGCACCCACATGGCAACTCACACCTGTCTGTAACTTCAGTTCCGGGAGGGTCTGAGACCCTCATGCAGATATACGTGTCTCCTCACACAGACATACATGTACACATGGCAAACCACCAATGCACATTAAAAAAAAAATCAAAACAGTTAAGAACTGAAATTAAGAAGAAGGAAACGCGAGATCTTTTATTAGTAAGCTTCCATAAGGACACGGGCATGCAAAGACCCAAAATGGCTGCCCAGGCTCATCCAGCGCACAGAAGTGGAGATCGGTCTTTCTTCAATGCCATATGCGCTCTATTTTTCATCAAACAAATGATCTCCACCAGAACCCACTTACTTAGATAGTCTTATCTTTCTGCTATAGCCTTGGTGATATTCTTGTTATAAAGCGGAAGGAATTGGAAACAAACAAACAAAAAAAAAAGAAGCAAAGCTGTCTTATCAGGGGCATAAGGGAACCAGTAAAAGCTACACTTAGTTCACAAGGTGATGGGGGTTCCTATTTGTAAAGTAGCCTTGCAGTCACACTTTGTACTCTCAGGGCCACAATGCCAAGCCATGCTCATTTGTCCTTCCTGGGCCTGGAACACATTCAATTGTATGCCTTATTTAGTCAAAACGATTCCTCCAGCTTCGATGTGTACTTTTTAATGCTTCATTTTGTAAATAATCATACTTAAATATTTTCTCTTCTTGAGTTTGTTTTAGTTCCAAAGCAGAGGAGTGAAGACTTGAGGGGGGGGGGAATGGTTTTTTTTCTTGGCTTTACATGTCAAGAACGGCTTCCTCAAATGGCTAATAAAGTAGCCTGGCAGTGCCTTCACCCTCCACCAATGACGTTTTCCATGAGAATTAGCATTTAATTGGGATAATTTGTTTTCAGCGGAAAGCAAAGATTCCTTTCCAAGACGACCAGCGTGATAATGTCTTCTTACCAGCTAGTGCACCGAGGCCAAATATAAACCAGTTCTGAGAAACAGGAAGTGAACCTGACTGGTCTAGTCTGAGTGTCCCTGGCAGTGACGCAAATACAGAAATCAAATTAGGAAAACTAGCTATGTGGGTGTGAGGCAATCGATAATAATCCAGGATGCTACAACATAAGCAAAGAAGCCTTTAACCAAATGCCATTCATTTTAATAACACCCCGAGCAGTTTGATTTCCCTGTAACACACCGGTGATTAGAGAGCGGGATGAGCTCGAGTTCCCTAGCAACCGCATGTGCTTTTGAGACAGTCATTAGCCTTTCCGTTAATCCCCTCAACCCTTTACTTCTAAATGTATGACTGACATTAAAATGCTTCAGAAAGCGCTTCTTGAGATTTCCAGGAGGGACATGGAAAAGGAATAAAATTAACAACAAAAAATGATGATTATGATGATAATAATAACAACAACAGTAATAATAATAGCTGTCAGAGAACTGCAGGCAGGTGAAAAGAGGAATGCTCCTATGTGCCCAGCAGGTGTCTACAGTTCATTGCCCTCAAGTCTAGGTTTCCAATTCCCCTGAGGGGCAAAGGGCAATGGGGGTGAAATTGTCGGCAGTTTAAGGTGGTCTCCTCTTGCAACATGGAGCAGTGCTGTGTCTCTCAGAAGCACCCCTCTGAAGGCGGGGTGCACCGTGGAGTGTGTACAGGTGGCCGTCTGTGTAGTGGCAGTGTGACTGATGGCTTGGATAGGGCAAATATATACCCCATTTTCTTTCTCCTTTAAGCTCCATGAAATACCTTGGTTGAAGGAGCTTTAGGGCGGGGTGGGTAGGAGGTGGGTGTGGGAGCTTTTTCCTATTGATTGTTTAATTGCACCAGAGGCTGCTTGTCCAGGGCCACCCGCCAAGCGTTATTTTTGCGGCTAAAGTGAGGATGGGCCAGTTTCCCAGCCTTTCCCCTAGATTTGAAGAAGACAACCCAGAAAGTCCAGAAAGGCTAGAGGGAGCTGGGGTGTGTTGGCCTTTGCTATTCAAGGGTGTCCTACCGCGCCAGGGCTGCTGGGATGAGGTTCCCGCAACCCTGATTCGTTGCCTCTAGCTGGGTCCTGAGTTCAGGATCTACAACTCCACCCACCGTGTGGCTTGGGACAAGCGTCGGGCATTAGACAAATAGCAAATTCCTGTTGCTACTGGCTAGCCATCTTTTCTATAGCCTGGGTCCCTATCAGTTGGACACTTGACTCCTGGGGCCCAGGTGGCTCCCAGTGCTCTCCCCACCCCCTCCCAGTCCCACCTAAGCCCGCTGCACGCTCCCTTCCCAGGGCGACCACCTGCGCCGCCCCCCCACTTACCCTCTGCCCCTCGGGGAGGGCCCCTCTGGGTAGCAGAGCCCTCCCTGCTCCCGAGCGGCTCCGGGGGAGCTCGGTGTTTGCCTCCAGCCCTTCGCTACCGAGGATCAGGTTCCTCCCCTCCTCCCCCTCCAGCTCCGGCCGCCGCCGCCGCCGCCGCCGCCTTCTTGCATGACACAGCAGAACCGCAGCTGCCGCAGCAAGTCCAAACCATCCGCCCAGGAAGCGCCGCGACCAGGGCTTGGGAGGAGCGGAGGGGGCAAGGCAAGGGTGCAGTCCAGGGGTAATCTTGGTCCCACTTTGCACCGCAAACTCTCTCTCTGCCCAGGGCAAGCTAATAAAATGAGGTTCAAGCTGACCAGGCCAAGCCTTGGAGGAATGCTGAGGCTTGCCCGCAGAGGAGGGAGCAAAGGAGACCCCAATAAAGGGCAGGACATTTCAGGTGAAGAAAGGTAAGATGAGTCCTTGAAGTCAAGGGCCAGGCTGTGGAGGAGATTAAAGATGGTGAAAGAGAGGTAAGGGGGTTAGAGTTGCTGAGAAGAAAACCAGCGGCTGCTGCTGCTGCTGGGGTTAAGTATTTGGGAAGGCCTGAGCTGGGCACATAAGCCAAGGGCCTGAGTCGGGAGGTTCAGCCAAAAGAGGGGTAAAGGATGAAAGAAATAGACCTGAGGTTTGAAGGCCAAAAGGATGGGTGTTAGTAGAAGGGTTATAGTGTCATCATTTATCCCAACTGATGAGGTAGAAAGATACAATCAAGGCCAGGCCAGAAGGCAGATCACCTCTCCCACTCTTAAGGTTACTGAGTTAGTTTTTCTTTTTCATAATTCCGCCAATCTAGTTTTCCTTATAAAGATCGACAAGCATGAGCCAACAGGGAAATAGCAATTTACCATAGATTTATAGGATATAGCATTTTCATGGTATATAACATTTTATTTTAGAAACAATTGCAATTTGAAATAGGACCCCCCCCACCCCTTCCATTTTAACAGAGCGTGAATTTTTTTATTTTTTTTATTTTTTACTGCAAGTCAATAAGACTGAGTACTTCACTGTTAGTTTCCATAGATTACTGGACACGAAGAAGCTTTTAAACGCTAATACTTAAGTTAAATGCTAGCAGTGGGGGCAGAATTAGTGGTTTAGAGTATCATGAAAATGCACGCGCTTGTTCTTTCCACACACATGCACATATATATGTAGACATAATTTCTAGTGTGTAGCATGTACAGTATGATTAAGGGATAAGCATGTTTTCTTGATCATCTTATTTCCAACCAAACACGCATTTTATAGCAGTCATCTTGTCACCATTTTAAAGAATGTGGTCAGAAAAGTAGTACCCAAACTGCCACTTTGGTTTTGTCTGTACCTTACAGGTTACAGCTTCATACCTCACTTCCTGACACAAACAAGTTTTTACTGTTGTCAGCAACAAAGCCCTAATATAGCCGCGGAAGAGGAAAACTGCGTTGCATTTTGCCTCTTGAGAGCATCATCAACAGTTACTGGAGGAATGCAATTCCAGAAAGCTCTGAAAACTGCTAGTGATGGTAATTATGGACCAAACGCCTGATTTTGTTTGTTGTTATTGTCTGGGCATTTCTGTTCTACCAACGATCTGCGAGTGAGCTGACTGAGGGGACAAATCTGGTTTTTCTTTTTGACTTTGTAAAATTTAATCAGGCCTGATAGGAAACTCACAGCTCTTGGGGGAAAATAAAGTAGGAACCACGAAATGTCATTTTAACAGAGCGTGGGTTTGGTGACTGCAGGCAAGGATTTAAGGACGCTCCTGTTCCGATTGCTGTGTAATCTGGCTCCACGCACATACCGTCGCCACAGCTCCCGGATGCAGTGGCTCCCTTATCTGGGCTTCTGCAGCGCCACAAGCCCCTTTGGGATGCTTTGAGGGGCTCCCGGTGGGTGGTGGTACAAATGCTGCGGCCACCGCCGGTCCTGCTGCTGTTGTTGCTGCTGCAGTCACGTGGGAGCCCCTTTAAGTTTCCATAGAGAGGCCTCTCCGGTGTCACATGATGGACATGATATAATGAAACAACACTGTGGAGAGGAAAGCATTAGGGGAGCCCACGGCTACAAAACAAGTGAGTGAGAAGCGGTGGGAGAAAGAGAAACTACGCCACCTCCCCTGCAGCCGAGCGCACGCAGCAGCCGGGCGTGACAAGTGGGCGACGCCAGGGGCAGGGAGTCGGGGGTCCTCGGCCCGCCCCCGGGACCCTGTTGCCCACCGTGCGCAAAGCAACTTTTAACCGCCAGCCCCGCACCTGTCTCAGAGTCTCCGTCGCTCCCCGCCACCATCCTGGGAAAATTCTAGAAGAATACGCTCTCGGAATCTACGTGCGCATCATTTTCCTCCTCGCTCCGGAGGAAGGAACCAGAAAAGAGAGCAAAGCGGCGTAGTGTTCAGCCCGAAGGTAAGTTCTTAAGGGTGGGGAAAACGGGTACAGCAGGACTCGGGGGCAGGAAATTTGGTGCTCGACTCCCACCTCAGGGATGAAAAATACGTCCCCGCACTGCCGGTGAGGCAGATTGGTTAGCGCGTCATCCGAGCTATTTTGTCGGTGGACTCTGTTGACGTCCACCCTTGCCCTCCCCCGGGTCCCCTCACCGCCCCCTGCAAGGGGCCTGCGGCTGCCGGCCAGGATGCTCAGCGGGCGAGCAAAGGAAGGTAGTGCTGCTGCGTGAAACGGGCATGTCGGAGCTATTTCGCCATGTTTGTGTTGCTAAGAGCACTTTTTTCCCCTTTGCGGTGGCTTGATGCCACATGGCTCCTCCGGAGCTGCTGCCGTGTTGAGAACGAGTGTTTTTCTTTTTTTTTTTTTTTTCAATGTCCGCATTCCAGCTAATGTTGCGCAGATAAAATTCAAACTTGAGGTAAACAGACGAAGAGGAGGAGGAGGGGAGGGACCGGCGGGGGGAGGGGGGAGGAGGAGGACTTTCCATTTCGAAATCCCACCTCTTCACTCAGCGGAGACCAACATCCCGAACCTGGAGGCAACTCACGCTTGCTCCCACGCCCCCCACCTCTGCTGTCAACAAGAAGTAAGGGCCGGGGGCGTGCGGTTGAGAGGGACGCGGCGCTTTGGTTCTCAGGGGTAAGAGGCAGCCCCTGGGAAGCCAGAGCTTTGACTTCGAATATTATTTTGGCTGAGGGAAGCAGGATGCGTCCTCTTGCTCTGGAGATGAGGGGTGGGAGGGCAAGGGGTGCATGTCCCCCGCCCCTTCCTGATCGTGTCGCCTTCACCTCTCCCCCCTCCAAACACAAGTTCCCCTACAGGCTAGGTGGGTGGCGATGTGGGGTTCCAGAAGGCAGGTTACCTGGCAGGTGTGTGGGGTGGGCATTTGGATTGGGTAAGTCGCTTGGATTTGGTAGGAAACCGTAAGGAGGCAAAGAGAGTGCGTAGGTAGAGCTGAGTCTAACATGTATGCATTTTTTTGGGGGGGAGGGATGCTTTTAAAATCAATAAAGAAAAATCAAGAGAGCACTCCCACCCACCCCCCGCCAATATGTCTGTTTCAGATCGCAGCCGGGCTGCTGCGTGAGTGCCGAGGATGAGGGCAAGCTTCGTCATGTGGCACACTGTAGGCTTCTGACAGCTTGGAGCCATCTACCCCCTCCCGCGCGCGCCCGGGGCGGAAGGTGTGGGTTGGGTGGTCCGAGGCGGGTGACGTCCGAGGCGGGGTGGGGACAGGCTCCAAGAGCGCCAGGGTCCGCAGCCACGGGTCGCTCGGAACGGCGTGTCAGGGAGGAGGCGGCCACGTGAGGGGTCCGCAGCAGCGCGCGAGCTGAAGGCTGGGGGCGAAGTACGTAGCAGGAGTCGTGACGGGGGTGACACGCAGCCGCCCCCCCCCCGCTCACCGCCCACGCGGGGCCGCGCCGCGGGTGGGTGCGCACTCACGCGCCCGCTCCCGGGAGACCGTTTCCGGCTCAGGGCCCAAGCCGGGCTGTAAACAGGGTGGCGCCCTCTGCCCTCCCGCCCCCGGCCTGGCGGAGGCGCGCGGTCGTGGTGGACGAGCCGCGGTGGCGAGAGCGCGCCCGCGCGCGCGCGCCCCCGCCGGTCCCGCCTCCTCTGTTTTTGTTTTGATGGAGCCCGCGTGCAGCTGGCGCGTGTCG
The DNA here is from genome assembly GCA_907169655.1 of Acomys percivali. Classification (NCBI taxonomy): domain Eukaryota; kingdom Metazoa; phylum Chordata; class Mammalia; order Rodentia; family Muridae; genus Acomys; species Acomys percivali. Next base: position 89,543,897 of record OU015744.1, read on the forward strand.
AGTCACGTGCCGCGGCCGCGACGGGGCTGGGCGCTGGCGGCCGAGACGCGGGGGAGGGCGAAGGAAGGGTCACAGACCCTGAAAACCACGGTGAGGTACGGTCTTGAGGTGCTGGGCGCAGTTGGTACCCTGGAACAGCATCCTTGCCAGTAGGCTGTCCCCCTCAACCCCGAGGCCCGAGGATCAGCCGAGGGATCGAATGGACCTCACAGGTGTGTTATCGCTGGACCCTGAAGTACCCACATCTGGCTTTTCATCCAGGCTGCGCGGTGTAATCAACCCGAGAGCTTTAAAATTAATCCTGATATATCCACTCATAGCCAGGGAAGTGAAATCCAAATAGAGTCTGGACTGAGGGCCATTTTTTCCTCACCTCCTCCTTCTCCAGTAATTGTGACGCAGTAGGAATAAAAACTGATAGGTAGCCAGCGTGATAGACTAGATAGTTGTTCAGTCATCCATAGATATGCCTTAAAGAGTGAAAAGTCGGCCCAGTAGTTTAACCTGTCGATCTATCACTAAGTGGGGCCTCTGTGTGCCAGACAGGATGACTGCGCAAACATGGCAGAACCCAGGGAAGTAGCAGTTTTACATTTGGGTGAAGAGAAGCGTAGGAGGTTCTAGCAGGCCCCGGAGCACACTGGAGCTCTTTAATTGGGACTGCTTGAGGGACTTTAATCTTTGTGAACACCCCAGCATTTCTTACTGTTAAACCTTTTCATCAGGAAAGGTTCCCTTGTTTGAAAAGGAGGAGAACCAGTTGATAAATTCATGAAGGCCTTTGGGCTACCTAGTCTAGAAGTTTACTGTGGGGGAGGTGGGGGTGCTCTTAGCAACTTGGAGTTAACAAGTGGATCCCTGGAAATATTTTTGTTATTGTTACTGAACCACATTCAAAGTTCATAGGTAAGGACGTCATGATGGTCGCAGTTGGGACGTGGCCGAAATTGCTCCTGTTTGGGCACAGTGTCCGAGAGGTTCTGCTATGAAAGTTTTGGAGGGAGCACACACTGTCTGGAGTGTAGAAGCTTTGCATTTCACAAAAGTCTCCTTTTCCTCTTTGGTGTGGTTTGTTTTCTCGTTTATGTAAACTTGGTAGGAATGTTGTGGCAGATCCGGGGCTTGTCTGGAAACCTTGCTTCTGATATCTAAGGAGATACCAAATAACGCGAATGGAAGTTTCTCCTAAGCGCAGAGTTCTGATAATCTTGTGACCCTTTGCATTGTCATCGTTGTCTTCTGTGTCCTAAAGAACTCTGACTGTGCGCACTAGTGATTGCCACCAAATAGCCGTCGCTCCGTGGTAGACATGGGTAAGTACATGAGAGACCGAAGTCTAAACGTTGGTGTTCACATTCCCTGCAGTTTGGTGAGCCTAGCTTGAACACCTATGAACTTCGTTGGTCTGGGATAAGTAGTTCTCCAGACGAATGCTATGTTCCAGCTCTGTTTGTCCCAGTGCCATCACCAGGAGTGACACTTTCTTTGGCATTATCAGATCGTCTAGGGGCAGTAATCTCAACCTTAGTGCTGTGATCCCTCGATACAGTTATTCATGCTGTGACCCCCGGCCATAAAGTTATTTCCGTTGCTATTTCATAGCTATAATTTTGCTAGTGTTATGAATCTTTCTGTAAACATCTGTGTTTTCTAGTGGTCTTAGGCTAACCCTGTGAAAGGGTCAGCTGACCCCAGAGAAGTGGCCACCCAGAGTTTGAGGACTCAGAGCTTGGGGTCCTCACGTAGCTCTGTTAGGAGGGACTGTCTGCTTTTTGGGTACCTCCTTCAGGAACGGTCCTTGCTTTCTTTCAAGAACTTTTTATTAAAAGTTGATTTTATTTATGTCTATGGGTGTTGGTCTGCACGAATATTGACACACCAGAAGAGGGTATCAGAACCCAGAGGACTACAGTTAAAGACAGTTGTCAGCCACCATGTAGGTGCTGGGAATTGAACTCAGGGCCTCTGGAAGAGTGCCAGTGCCCTTAACTGCAGAGCTGTCTCACCAACCCCAACGTTTTTTTCTTTTAAATAAATGTCAAGTATTATTTCTTGTATACGTACTTGATTCATTTTGTCAGACATAGCTTATCATTATTTCATATGTTACATGTTGTGTGTCCTTAACAAGAAAATTGTGTTCTTAAAAGTTAGAAATTCCTGTTTTTTAAGTCAGTGTATCAGTGACGTATACTGGCACTAACTTCTTTGCATTGGCCCCGATTTGCTTGTATTTGCTTCACCCACATTGATTGTGAAGCAGCCTTAGCACCTCTCTGAGCTGTCAGATGAAGAGGGCATCCCTTGTTGAAAAGCACAGGATATGGCACCACGGACACATTCTTGTAAATGGAATAGGAAAGATGACAGTTACATACACTGATTTTCACTTGTTTTCCGGTTTCATTCTTTCTTGGCCCCTTGGACAGTGGTTTTTCTTAGTAATACATACTGGGAGAGCAGCTCAGTGCTGTAGCCACTTTCCCCCTTATTAGGGAAGAAAGACACGGCACACGTTACCAGCGGATGTGCATTTATGTGCTGTGGTAGGGCACAGATGCTTCATCGGATTTCATTACACTGTAATTTTCAGATTTAGTGTACAGAGGTATGTGAGAGCCCCCCCCCCCCCCCCCCCGGGCATTCTGAGATGAAGAAGCGATTTTTTAAAGCCGTGATGTGCAGTGTGTTATCCAATTGAGGCCCTCAAGCACCTTAGCATCTCAAAATGTGGCTTGGATGATGCAGAAACTGACCCAAACATAGATCGTCACTAGTGGCGACAGCATGGGACAGCATACAGGATTTGCTTCTCCTTGAGTCTGACATGTAACAAGCAGACATTTAGGCTAAGGTAGTGTACCTTTAAAAGAAAAATCTGATGATTCTAGGGCATTGGCACACATGCTTTTCATTCCTAGATTATAGGTACTTGCTGGTGACATTTTTTTTCCTGACCTGATGAGGCCTTCAGCCACGGAACATCTGTGTTGTTACATAAGCTGGTCTTGCACTGTATGTGGTCCCTCCCTTTCAGGAGCTGAGTGCAGAAGTCTGGGATAACTATAACGAGTAATTATTTACAAATGGATGGGAGTAATTGGTGCATAAGCCAAAGGAATGCCTCACAAGTTGAATTAGTTTTTTTTTTTTTTTTTTTTAATGTGTTGTAAGAAGCTGGGCAGGGTTTGCCCTGCTGAGGGTTGTGCCTCCATTGCTTAGCACAGTACTCGGCATCAGGAGCACTCAGAATTTTGAGTAAGTTAGTGGTCATGTAATTTTCAACCCCGGAGTGTATGTTGAAGAATGCAAGAGAAGACCGAGGACGGTACTCTGATGATGTCACAGTTTTTCCAAGGCGTTCTGGTTAAGTGTGACCTTGATTTCTTTCCCACAGCTGTTACCCTTATTTGATGATAAACTTAAAGTCAAGTCACAAGATGTGGTGTACAGGTCAGAAGGAGACTATATACAGAGAGAAAAAAGTGTTGTGATTGTGTGTGTGTGTGTGTGTGTCTGTGTGTCTGTGTTGTGACTGTCCCTGTACTTCTTTCTGGTAAAGAAAATAAAATTCATGTATTGAAGAGCATTAGTTAGGTTATTTGGCTCATTTAAAAAAGACAGGAGCTACAACCCCAGGCGTGGTGACACTGAGGAAAGGAGGTCAGAATAAGAAGGGGGTGGAGTCTTCATCTCATAATCCTTTGGCCTCAGTCTGCGCTAGTCATGACACCTTGGAAACTTTTCCAAGAGGATATTTAAGGTAGAGGCAGAAGCAAGTGCTTACTGTTATATAACATTATCTAGCAAGTGGTTAGATGAGCACGAAGGAATATTTATATTTAAGGGGTATAGGCCGTGTCAGCCACGTTGAGAACAAGAGATGGAGAGATTGAAAACCCCTGATTTCCGTACACGCGATGTATTGTGTGCTGGGGCTGGTTGACGATGCGGATGAAGTACACACGGACGTGTCTGTAGGAGACAAGACAGGACACAGGGAACTGCTCAGATGGGCCTGCGGGATGCTGTAATATATGCTGGATTTTAAGTCTGCCTTTTTCCACAGCTGCTTCTAGAACTCTGAATGCCAGGGCCTGTCATTCTGCCCTACTGAATGTCCCACAGTGAAAACTAATTTTACTATAAATTATATATATATATATATATATATATATTTTTTTTTTTTTACTATAAAATTAGTACAACACAGTTGGAAATACAAACTTGTCAATCAGAAGGCATACAGAACATTCCCAGGCCAGATGAAAACTGGGGAAGAGGCACAAAACCTCCTCTTAAAGAATTCCTGTGTGCTCGTTCTTTGTGATTGGTTTTTAAATAATTCTGGAGTGAATCTACCCCCCCCCCCCAGGGTCTGCCTACAGCCCTGGAGCTCACTCACTATGTAGACCAGGCTGGCCTGCCTTTGCCTCCTGGCACACCCACACCTACCTGAATCTTTTTGGTGGGGTACAAATAATAATACATAAATAAACGTAAGTTCCTCAGTCGGCCAACAAAGTGTTCCAGTAATTCCTCTTTGTTGCCTTAGAAACAAAACCAAACACGGTAAGACAGAACCAAACACTATTGATAGCAACAGAAGTGAACCGAACTAAACAAATGAAAGGAAGCGTGTGGTACTTGACGTGCTAAGAGGTCAGTCAAGTGTAGGCTGCTTTTTAGGTATTCAATATAAATTACTCAGTACAGATAGTTTTATATTTGTTTTTGCCTATGTGTCTGTTAATGCTGTTAGGGTTGCTGATGCAGCATCAAGGTGCATCTTGCCTGTGAGAGCCCATAGGCCTAATTGAATTCCTATGTACCGTTAAAGAACCACTTGGAGACTTACTGAAAACTGTTGGCAGTGAGTGACCAGGGTCACTAAGTTCATATAAGAATTTAAGGAAGCTGGATGTATTTCTAGTGAGCTTGCAGGCAGGAGGATCAAGAGTTCAAGGCTAACCTACTTAGTGGTACTGTCCCAAAAACAAAACAAAAAAAAATGGCTATGAGGAAATAATTGGCTTCAGTTCTTTGTGGAGTTGTCCATGGAAGTCAGGGTTCACAAAACAGAGGGCTTGTTAGGACACACACTGCTGGCTTCCTAGACTTTCTGACTAGGTAAGCCTCGGGTAGGCTCAGTAATGTATACTTAGATTTCCAGGATTGCTGGTTGGGGTGCTCAGAGAACCACACATTAAAATTTAGTAATGCTTTCCCACTCTTTATGATACACACCCACACCCACACCCACACACACACCCACACCCACACACCCACACCCCTACACTTACTTTGCAGCCATTACCATTGCTTTATTTCTTCATGACATTTAAAATTTGTTGTATGGTAATGATTATAATTCTTTGGTAAGTTTCTTGAGCATTCCATGTTCTCGGAAAACCTTGGGTCTATTCAAACTCAGATCAGATATTCCTGAGCAGCCAAGGAATTCTCACTAAAGATACATTTAAGGAGCCAGGTGTAGTGGCCTATATCTTTAATCCCAGCACTTGGGAGACAGACGCAGGTGAGTTTGACACTAGCCTGATCTACATAGCTAGTTCCATGGGCTACTTAGGCCATGTCTGTTAAAATATTTCTGATGGCAGATGACGAAATTGTAAACTGCTGGTTTAACTTGAATGTATTAAATACTAACCCATGGCCGCCTTCTCTCAGAGTGTGGGTATTTTTTCCTGCATGTCTGTTGGTGTGCTGTGTGTATATACAGTTCCCGAGGCAGCCAGAAGAGGGTGTCAGAAGCCAGGGGGTGCCCTGCTACTGGAGCAGATGATTGCCAGCTGCCACGTGGGTGCTGGGAATTGGACCTCCATTCTCTGAAAGAGCAGCCGGCGCTCTTAACCATGGAGCCCTCTGCAGTCCAGGAAGTGGCCTTTTAAGATAGAGCTGCAGAACAGACGTTGCTGTTGGAGGCTCACTGAAAAAAAGTGGGTCGGTGACACACAGATTTTTTTTTCTCTCCATGAGATTACATAGCTTTGGGTCTATACTAGACAATGATAATAACATACAAGTCCTCCGAGAGCAGCCGGCTTAGGGAGGAGCGTGCGTACGATAAGGAGGTGCTCGTGTTGTGTGTGCAGGATACGTAGGAAGCCAGAGCACCATCAGTCTGTACTTAGAGTGGCCAGTAAGAGGCCTGTGGAGCTGGTATCTAGGAGCAAGGGTCAGGGATAATAGGTGTCCCTGGGGTGCTGTAGGGTAGTCCAGTCTGGATCCTTAAAAGGACAGGGGCTCTGGAGACACTCCAACTGATGATCAGGTAAGTCAGGTCTGAAGAAATCTGAGGTGAAACTTCACGGCCTGTTCCAACGCAGGGGAATTCAGTGGAAAGAAAAGTGATTCCCAGGAGAAATGTGTACGCCCTTATCCAGAAGGGAGTCACACGGGATCTGGGGGGGGGGGGGGGCAGGGGAAGGACCGGTGGCAACGATAAGATCTTTTAAGAGTTTTAAGGCATTTTTCTGTTAGGAAAGAATGGTTGTAGCTCTCATTTTCTGTGACTGTCACCATGTCCTGTTACTTAACTCATGTCAGGCTTCGTCCAAAGTTCTGCTTGGAGCCAGTGCTTACTTACACTTTTCAATGGCTTTAGTAATCATTAACATGGCTGGGCAGTGGTGGTGCACACCTTTATTTAGTTCCAGCACTCAGGAGTTAGAGGCAGGTAGATCTCTGTGAGTTCAAGGCCAGCCTGGTCTACAAAGTGAGTCCAGGACAGCCAGGCCTGCACAGAGAGACCCTGTCTCAAATCCCACCCTCACCCCCCAAATCATTAACATGTTTAAATCAGATTTCTGGAAGGCAGGCATGCTACTTCTTCCAGAGTGTTCGATGGGTTTATGTGGGCCACAGCAGTCTGTGTCCTCCAGGCTGGCTCATCTGCACAAGGCTTAGTTTTATCTCAAAATTCTATATTTTGTAACTGTTGTTAGGAAGTACTGAAACTTAGGTGCTTAGAGCTGATTGAGTGCATTCTTGGCTGATTTTAGACTTTGGTAGATGGGGCTCTGGGTTTGAATCTATTACTCTGAAAAGCCGTGCTGCTGAGATCTCCACTCTTCCTCCTTGCGTTGGACGCTGGGGATGGAGATGCAGTTATTGACTGGATGTGTTCTTTGCAATTGAATCTTAGATTTTAGTTTATTTCGAGACAGGATCTCACACTGTAGTCCAGGAGTCCCCAAAACTCAATTGTGTAGCCCAAACCACCCCCAAACTCAACAGCAACCCAAGTACAAGAATCGTAAGCACAAACCACCTATTTGCAAGTGAATCTGTGACGCAGCTTTCAATTAAGGGAATGCTGGCACCCAGGGTTGGCTGTCTGCCATGGGCTGCTGTAGAATTCTTCTCCTGGTCCTTCTGAGTGTCCGGCCCCTTCCTCTAGAGCAGTGGTCCTCAACCTGTGGGTCCCAGCCCCTTTCACGGGGGTCACTTAAGACCATTGGAAAACACAGATACTTACGTGACAATTCATAAGAGTAGCAAAGTTACCAAGTAGCAAGGAAAAGTATTGATTGGGGTCCCCACGGCATGAACAGCTATTAAAAGGTGGAGGCATTGGAAGTTGAGATGTTAAGACAGTTGCTACTTTTTCTTGTCTTCAATAAAGACCTTTTCCATATGGGAGCATCTGTCTCATTCCCTTTCTCTCCCTCAGCCTGTGGGAACACTGGTTCCTCTCAGCCAGGCACGCAGCTTCCCACGTTGATGCTGGTTGGCTGGAGGTGCTGTGTGGATCTTCACAGTTCTGTCTCCACATCCCTCCTTTTCCCATCGGCTCCCTTTCTGTGCTCTGGCTGGTCTTACTTGGAATGTTGAGGTGTAATACTGGCCATCCTTTTAACAGCACCGTGCGGCTGTGCGGGCACTGTGCTCACAGTTGCTCACTAGCTGTGGGTGGGGTCCTAGGGAAAGCGGCCCTTTCCTCCTCGTTCCTTTGTAAGAGTTTAGATAGACAAGGGATTTTCTGGCCCTCAGATGCTGACTAGAACCATAGAGTGGTAAGGCCACAGACAAGCACAGTAGTGTGTGGGTATTGCACATGCCTGCTAGTGGAGAGGGGGGGCCAAGGTGAGAGAATCCACAATTCCTTCAGTGAGTTTAATTATTGCTGGGTGAGGACACTTTGATCACATTTGTTTTTAGTTTTATTCAGATTCCTAATTTAGCTCCTTGAATTTTGTAGTTTTCCCACAATTTTATACTATTTAATACAGGCTCAGTCATAAAAGAATTGTGATGGCTCCATAATTTTTCCCACCTCTTGCTTGAAAATGCATCTGTTTGGCCCTCTCCCTCTTGCTGGAGTTGGGCGGGTCCCAAGGGCACACTGTACACACTGTGCCATTTGCAGAGTCCTGGCAGCTCAGATTGAATCCTGCAGCCAGCAAAGGTCACCTTCCAGGATTTGGAAGATTGCGTTTGGCTCCTAGGAGGAGGTGGCTTCTAAAGACGGCCCTTCTGGAGATGGTGTTTGAACCACTGAGGGAGAAACCGACTTAGCGTCTCTGTTACTTCTTGTGCGCTCACTTTATGAAAAATCTTTAACGATCTTTCTTTTACACAACTTATACATGGCCTGTGACCTGGTGTCCTGTTTTCAGGTAAATTCTTGCCAGTGAGGAATCTCTTTGTTCACAACTGTACCAGGCTGCTTATTTGTCTGTGGTCAAGGCCACTGGCTATTGTTTCTGTTTGCTGCTTGTGTATCCTGGCACACTTTAAGAGCCAGGGTGCTTCCCAGTGAGGTTAGTCCTAGTTATGATAAAAATGGCTTAAGTAATCACCTTTGTCTTAGAGTTATTTATGCTCCTTTAGCTTTGCCTATTTTTTTTTTAACTTTTCAGACTTTTGTGCTGTATATAAACTCTTGTCAGAAGAGCATCATGGCTCCATAATTTTTTTTTTTTTTTTTTTTTTTTTTGGTTTTTCGAGATAGGGTTTCCCTGTGTAGCCTTGGCTGTCCTAGTCTTGCTTTGTAGACAAGGCTGGCCTTGAAATCACAGTTATCCAATGCCTGCCTCTGCCTCCCGAGTGCCGGGATTAAAGGCGTGCACCACCATGCCTGGCCCCGGCTCCATCTTCTTCTTTTTTTTTTTTTTAAGCACTTGTATGCGAATGCTTATGTTTGACAGGAAGAAGTGAAACAGTTTTAAGGTCACTCGTAGCCCTCTTTTGGATTTCATCTTTGATTGATACCTTACAACCTTTGCTTTGTGGAACATGACTGTGTATGTGTTTGTTGCTCCCTTCTGTTTTAATAGGAAGGTGTGTCCACAGCCCTCCTTGCTCCCACTTCCAGGCAGTTCCAAGTTGAGATTCTTCCTGCTGCTGATTTAATTCTGGCAGAGGAACCAAGGGCTGCTCCTAACCACCCATCTTTGTGACTATCTAAGGAGCCATGTGGAAACAGAGATTTCTTTGGCTTAATTAACCAGTGTCCCAGTTAGTCATTTCGTATTATCTGCAGGGTATTTCCAAGACCAGCGTTTTTAAGAAATACAAGGTCAGGGCTGGGGGTGCGGCTCAGCAGCAGAGTAAGTTTGGACCTTCAGCTCGGTCCCCAGCACCATGAAACCCAAAAATACCTTTGGGATTCTAAACAGCAAACTAGGTCTTCCAAGTCTGTACTGATCTTCCCCTATAATAGCTGTGGAGTATTCGTTCCTACATTGGGGACATGGCAGTGACATGATATCCTGGGCGGATTCTCTGTCCAAGCGGTCCCAGATTGTTAACCCAGAAAGCCACCCTGCATTCTTGAGGAAGGCCACAGCAACATCCTGAGCGTTGACTGGAAATGCCTGTGTGCCCAGCGGTTTTTGTTATTGTTGGAGGGTGTCACTTGAGTGCAAGGACAGACCTGTAATTGTGAACGTTTATGTAATACTTGCTAACACACCGTGGCGCCCTTCTGCAGTAAGCGCTCTAAGCTCCAGCAGGGTACGTTCGCCAGCACCCTGTGGGTTCATGGACCTTGCAGGCAGCCTCCTCAAGTGTTTGCGGTGGTGGACACGCGAGTTGCTTTGCATTTGTAGAATCCTCCTAATTGAAGTCTGAAATGTACAAGCAAACATGATTTCTCTGGTTACATTTTTTTGTCCAAAAAGAAAACAAATAAAAAGTGTTGGATGTGTTTGGAATGTGTCTTGAAGGTTTTGTGGGATGCTGGTACACTGAGGCTCTGACACACGCAATTTCGGCCTCTCCCCATTTAGGACACTGTTGGCTGTGCTTTTGTTCTTTGGTGCAGTTTCTGTGGAACCAAGGCCTCATTTGTGCCACCAGGCCTAGTGCTTGGCACCTCAGCCAAGTGAAGTGGATAAGCATTCAAGGGCAGATCTTCCAAATTTAAGATCTGGCAGAAGGAGCCCTCCAGTAATAATCAAGTCGGGCCCTAGAGGGGCGCTCTTTGCCGTTTTTATTCTTTAATAGGTTGAGAGACCAATGTTGCATAGATTTATGAGAATTTTGCTCTTTCCACTTCAGAGTTGCTTTGTTTGGGGTTGGAGAACAGGTTTTACCATTCCCAGTAGAAGAACCTGGCAGTCGGGCAGAGGGAAGCCAGCTGGAACAGTGTGGAAGGGGATGGGAAAGAGAAGCATAGGTAAAAGTACTGGAGAAAAGCTGAGGAGATTGGAGGTGGTTCTGAGACACCATGGGAGTGGCGACCTTTCTCCATTCTTTTTTTTTTTTTTTTGGTTTTTCGAGACAGGGTTTCTCTGTGTAGCCTTGGCTGTCCTGGACTCTCTTTGTACACCAGGCTGGCCTTGGCCTCGAACTCACAGCGATCCGCCTGCCTCTGCCTCCGGAGTGCTGGGATTAAAGGCGTGCGCCACCACGCCCGGCTTCCTCTCTCCATTCTTACCACATTGTTGGTCTCACTAGCTTGGCAGTGTATAGGACACCATTATTTTGCCCTGAGGAAATGAGAAAGAGACATGGAAGAGTGCACTCCCCCCACTTTTTAAACTTTTTGAAGGGTGTGCCACCACCTGGGCTGCTGGGATGTGCAGCACCACAAACAAGCTGAAGGCCTCATAAGCAGCAAAAATTCGTCTCACAGTTCTGGAAGCTTGAGATGAAGACACTGTCAGATTCTTGTCTGATGAAGACCAGCTTCCTGGCTTGTCTCATAGTGGTGCCTTCTTGCCGTGGCCTCTGTTGTAGAGAGAGGAAGTAAGCGCTGTATGCGTTTTGTTATTTGTTGAGATGAGTCTTGATAGCCCACACGATAGCCCAGGCTGGCCTCCCAACTCACTGCAGTCTTTCTGTCTCAGTCCAGATCTTTCTTTGTGTTTTTTCAAAGGTCACTAATTCATCCATGAGCACTTCCCCTTCCTTGCCTCAGCTGGTGGTTGTCCGTAAGGCCCCTGCCTCTCAGTATCATCTCGGAGATGGCATTTCAGTAACGGAGTTGGTGTAGGGAGGGTGGCAAAGCATTCAGTCTGGGGAGGAGAAATTCGTTCTGTGCCTCTTAATTGGTTGTAAGATTGGATTCTTAGGAACTGCTGTGAGGGGCAAGAGCTGCTTTTGGGGGATGGAGCTGGGGTGGAGGCTGATAGTTAGGAAGCCAGGTGTTCTCATTGGGAAGCTCAGAGGAAGATGTAAAAAAATTTCTGGCCACACTATGAACAAAGAGAGAAGATTGCTTGGGACTTAGAGTTGATTTGAGTAAAAAAATAATAATAAAGGTCTAAGACGACTTAAAAATATCTATGGAAAAATGAATATGTAGAATTAAATAATTCACTTAGCAATAATAACTGTGCTTAGTTTTATTTTTTTTAAACAGGTAATTTGCATAGTCTTGTGCCCTACTACATTGTGGGCTTTTGGTCTTTAAAACGTTTGCTTGAGTTTTCCAAAAATTTAAATGAGTGTTTAAAAACTTTATTGATTAAATTCTAAATATCTGTAATTCATCATTTCCATGTTATAGCAATATGATTTATCTTGAATGGTAGTTGCTTTTTTTTTTTAAGTTGCACATCTATGGATTCAGCCAAGCAGTAGAACAGATGCGGGGAGGGATCTTGGCAGTTTGCACTGATCTGTACTGAAATGCCATTATTTCCCAAATAGTGCAGATAACTACTTATATGCCATGTACATTGCATTGGATGCTGTAAGTTAAGGTATGTTGGAAGCTGTGCGTAGAATACATGCAGATGCTAGGCCACGTGATAGTAGACTTATGCATCTGCAGGTTTTGGTATGGGTTTGGTCTGGGAACCAATCCCACGTGGATACCGAGGGCAGTCAAAATTACAGATTGAAACATCTGTAGTTCATCCTTCAAAATAAGTTTTAACACTTTGAGATATGCTGCATAAAAGAGGAACCAACATTACTACCAAAATGAACTCAGCCACATTTTTCTGTTTTCATGTTAACAGAAAGTTAATGGTTAAGTCTTAAGCACCTCTACTCTTGAAGGCCAGAGTTAGTGTTCAGTTACTCCTAGTGCACAGTAGGCATCCTGTGCTTACGGAGACAGGAGGCGAGGAACTCTGCAGTGGTTTGCTGTGGACCCCTCCTTTAGCCATGATGAGATGTGGAGAGGCTGCATCTCTTTGGGTCTAGTTCAGTGACTTCCTGAGGGCAGCGCTCTTGTCACATCCAGAAGATCCGTTTCTTGCGCATCTCCCCAATCTCTGGCTCTCACTTAAAAAACAAAAAACAAACAAACAAACAAAAAAACCATGCAAATAAGAGTTGAGAAATAAAGCAGCTGTGGCTAGCTACCAGGTCTTTTAAAAAATAAATATTTTTTATTAATTTAAAAATTAATTTTATGCAGTGAATTTTAATGATATCCATCCCTAGTTCCCTCAACTTGCCCAGAGCCAGTCTCACTCCCCTACACCCTCTAGCTAGGCTTCCTGTCCTTTAAAAAAATTTTTTTAGTTAATTTTATAAACCTTTGACATTTCTAGCTATGGGGCTATCTGGAGTGAGTTGACCTATGAAAAGACACACCCTCCCCTAGAAGCCTTCAACTGTCCATAGTTCCTCAAAGCTGCATGAATCTGTAAGCAGAGAAGTAAGAACTGAGAGGGTAGTTTGATACCCTGTCCATTTAGCCAAGTAATACTAGTAGGCTCAGCCTTGGGGCCTGTGAGCTCCCTAACTTTGGCTTCTTGGCTAGATATTTGTAGTTACCAGGTTGGAGTTTAAATCCAATCAGAAAGCAGTTGGTCACTTCCCTAACATATGTGCTACTGTTGCATCCATAGACATGTCTTGGAGTGCCAGTTGTTACCAGTTCATACAATTCACTGCTGGGTAAGACTGCTGATAGTTTTTCCCCTGGCAACCTGCATAAAAACCTGGTACTGTGATAAAATTATTATTAGAAGCAGGATGTTTCCTGGTGTCTTCAGCAATGGTCTTCAACAGTGGGCCATACCATCAAGTTCTGTCAGGCAACCAAGAGCAACAGTGACAATAGTCAGTATTGTTTTGGGGATTTCCGGAACATCTCCAACCACATGTTTGAGGGGAGGTGTCCCACACCTTAGCACTGGGCTTCTTATTTGACATCCTGTGTCTCTGAGGTAAGCATGGTCCCCAGAGTAGAGTAACTCTAACTAAACTCTTACTTAAAAGGCTTATAAGATTGTTGTCATGTGCTTTTTGAAACACCCTTACGTTAGATAACTCTCCTCCAGCCCTCCCTCCGCCATCCCCTCCTGTCCCCGTGTTTGCTGGCATTGTCATGTTTGAGGATCACCAGCCAGGTCCTGTGGAGAAGCTCCTTCCAGCTGGTTTGTTTGATGTTCCTTCTGTGAGGAAATGCCAGGTTTTGTCTGTGCTTTGGTAGACTAGTCACCTAGGGGACATTGTGTCTTCACTGTATCTCACTGGAGGCATGTGGTGTCACCCCTGATCAGGTTGACTTGGATACCACGGTTAAGGTCACTTTTTCTCTGTCTTGTCTGTTAGTTATTCCTCCATTAAAAAAAAACACAAGGTCATGGAATAATCTTGTAGACTTTATTACTATTGTATTTATAAGTAAAAAATTAAAAGTTTTATTTTAAAATATTTTATTATGTTTATTTGAGAGGGGAACTCATGCATGCACAGGGCATGTGTGAAGTTGAAGGTGTCAGACGTGGCAGCAGCAAATGCCTTAACTCACCGAGCTACTTGGTGGCCCCTTTCTGAGTCTTTTGCTAATGTTTTGTGACTTCATTGATGCTTACTGTCTGAACTCTTACGATGGCATCTTGTGGTTTTTATGATCTCTCTCTGTCTCTCCCTCTCTGTCACAAATCTTTCATATTTATATCAGTTTAGACTTAGATTGATTTTTATGTTGGTTTTAAGTTGTCATTTCTTTGAAACTCAAGTTGTTCCACATTTGGCTAGTGGGGTTTGTTGGAACTGGCTTTTGTGTCTTTTTTTGTTTGTTTGTTTGTTTCTAAGATAGGGTCTAGTGAGGTATCCCACAATGGCCTAGAACCTTCCAGCCTGCTGTTGTAGCCTCCAGAGCACTGAGATACATGCCCCACACCTGGTCCTGTGTCCTTATCCCTAGAGCATGATCTTCATTTTCTGTATGGCAGCCCCTGTTGCAGGCCTGTTGTACCCCAGCCTTGGAAGCAGCTGTGTGAGCATGCTTGTGTCCCAGTAGCCTGCGCTAGAGCAGGGATGTTTTTAGTCTTTAATGTCTCAACATGCTGTTTGTTAATTTGCATTTTTCTTACTATGTATGAAATTGAAGGTGTGTGCTTCTGTTTAAATGTGCATGTGTGTGTTCACATTCTTTTTAAGTATTACTAGTCTGCTTTAGAATTATTCTTTCACCGGAGGGAGATCCTCTTAAATGTGCTACAGATTTTTCTTCTGTTTTTATCTATTGTGTTTGTTCAGGGTTTCTTGGTTTTGGCTATACTACGTTTTTTCTTTCGTGCTTCATGGGTCATGTTTTTTGTTTGCTTTTGAACTGGAACTCACTCTGCAGCTAAGACTGTCCTCAGCTCCGGGCAGTCCACCTGCCTCAGTCTTCTAAGTATTGGGTTTACAGATGTGAGTCACCATACTAACTTCTCAAGTTGTGAAAAATACCTGTAGTCAAACTGGTGAGTCTTGTGTACTGACTGAGTCCTGGTTAGGCAGCCTGCTCCCCATCAGCTGCGAGAGAACACGCCGGGCCCCTCCTCCAGCGCCTGCACAGCTCATGCTTGTGTGTGGTCCGAGGTGGAGATCTAATTTTATCCATCTCCAAATGGCTAGCCAGTCTTTTTAACACCGTTTCTGAGAAGTCAGTTCTTGTCAAGTGACTCTCACAAGCCTCCTTTAATTTGCACAAAGCTGCCATGTCTCCTTGAGCCTGCTTTCTACTTTTGTGTGAGTCCCTTGGTCTGTCTGTCTTGGCTGTCTGTATAACACTTGCCGTTATGTAGGCTTTGTGCTAGAATGCACCACCCGGGAGAGTACACCATCCTCCCCGGTAGTTCTTGAGCGTTTCTCTGCATGGTTTGCTCATTCGTTTCTCATATGAAATTCTCTAGCAGTCATCCACTTAAAAACTTGGTGTATTTGTGGAAGACACATTGACTTCATAAATTTACTTAGAGTGAACTGACATTTTTATGATGCTAGCTTGTTCTGTCAGAAAATACGAGATTTTACATCATTGTGCCTTTGTGGGAATGTTTCAAGTTTTCCTTTGATGGATTTTACACATTTCTTATTATGAAACTTGCGTTTTTCCACTTAGTATTCTGTTGAGCAGGTCAGTACATGTTGACCTATTTTATTTTGTGAAATGGATCCAGGGTAGTCTGCCATGCCCTAATTAAATTTAACTTTGCCTCTGTCGATGTATGCATGCTACTTTTAATTTTTTCCTCTTTCAAGCAGCTAGAATTGGAATTGTTTATTCATAAATTATCTGAAAGTTATCCATTTAAACCATTTGATGAAAGTAATGCAAATTTTATTGCATATATACATTGTTACCAGATCTTCAAACTTTTTTTAAGGAAAAAAAAAACATAAAAAGTACTCTTGCTCTAAAAGTTGTGCGGAAAATAGAAGGTTGAAGGGTCTGGGGATGCACTTTAGTGATTCAGTGCTTGCCCAGTGTGTGGGAGACCCTGGGTTCAGTCGCCAGAGAACTACTTTCTGCTTATATAACTATGACACAGTCTTGGAAACAGTATTTACATACATTAGAAAGTATGAAAAGTTCTCATGGATGTAGACCTTGAATTGAGCCCCCCCCCAAAAAAAAGAGACGTACACCTTCAGTCCCGGCACTGGGGACAGGAGCAGGTGGACCTCTGTGAGTCTGAATCCATCTTGGACTGCGCAGCAAGTTCTAGGTCAGCCAAGAGCTATGTAATGAGACCTTGCTTTTAATATTTCCCCTCCCAAAACAGTGCTGAAAGTAGTTGGCTGTGCTAATAGCACGGGTCCAGTTGACCGTACCTTGCCGGTGATAGTGATGGCCGAGGCTAAAGTGGGTCTGATTACAAAGGCAAGGAAAGGGGCAGTTGACCATGACTTTGAGGTGAGGCCCAGAGGTTGCAGTCAACAATACACACTAGTTTTCTCAACAGTGTGCTGGGCAGGGTGCGGGATTGGGGTCTCTTCCATCCTGAAGTCAGAGTGTTAGGCTCCAGTCCTCACGCTGGGTTGGGCTAGAGGATCTTCTCGCCGAGTGGTACGCCTCCTGACACGGGTGGATCTGAAGCCCTCAGTGCTCCCTGTGAGCCTCTCCACAGCATGGGGTGTCCATACGACCTGGTCAAGTGATGCGCTGAGAGGAGGCAGGTGCTGCAGTGCCCTGTGACTCTCCCTTTGGAAAGCACTCATTGTCAGTCTCGCCACATTCTGTTCCCCAGAAACAAACTGTACGTTCAACACACACACACACACACACACACACACACACACACACACACACACGCAGGCGAACTAGGCTTTGCATTTTCAAGGGGGAATGTCGAAGAATCTGGGAACAGATTGTGAAACCTACACACTGTCCTGACTGTTCTAAAGAGGAGGAGTGATGCTAACATTTTGAAAAGGGAAAATCACTTCTCTCCCACCCCCACGGTAACCGAGAAGATCAGGCTTCAGCGCTGGTTGAAGATAACGTGAAAAGAGATCTGCCCAGAGCAGCAGTCAAGCCGTCCAGTGATGCCTTTGGTTGAGGACAGTGAGAGGGGGAGGAAGGGTGTGTGAAGGCCAGAGGCGGTGTGATGATGAACAAACTATGAGGGAGAGACCAGGAACAGCAAATTTTGAGGGGAAAAAGGAAGCCGATTTGGTTCTAACCATTCAAGGGGCAAGTCCTAAGGAGTCGAAAATGCACAGCCAGGACCCAGGTTGAAATCTCTCACCCAAGAGGGGGAGCAGTGATAGTTGTGCGGTCAAGGGCTCACAATGTAGAGAAGACACAGCCTTGCTGGCTGGCCGGGCTATGTGCACTCACGCGCTGCGGTTTGGAGCAGAACTAGAGGAGAGAGCCAGATCTTCAGCACGGGGGTGAAGGGGGGCCCAGCTGTGTGGTTGGCAGGAAGGAGAACCTGCAGTGATCCAGAGCCTTCAGGGGTTGGGGTTTGAGGAGAGCTGTGTTGGAAATGAATGTGGCCGCCTGCACGATTGGGATGGAGACAGCAGTTTTTAAGTGTGGTGAAACAATTTTGGAAATTGGGTTATAACATCTACTTCTATGCTTAACTTTTTAAATTGATCACGATTGGGAGGGTGAGTGGTTGTCATTCCCAAAATTGACAGCTTTCTTTGATGTTGACATCCTCGGTCTTCTTGATTCCTTTCAGAACCACCATGCCTACTTCCGGGGTGGTGCCTCTGCAGAAGGACTTGGCCTCGCTTTCCGGAATCTCGTAACTGTAAGTGAAATCTGTTCACCTTCCTATTTGCGCCCTTTCCATATACTGCTGCTGCTAGCTGACCTCCACTCTTCCCTTGAACCGTGTTTAGTATGTGGGTGCATGAACAGGCGCGTGCACACCGCAGCACACTTGTCAGGGTCAGAGACACTTGTGCCAATAGGTTCTCTCCTCCTGAGTCGGATCACTCTTGGGCTGGTGTCCTGGCAGACACCATTGCCCTGTGAGCCATCTCACCCGCCCCTCCTCCTCCCTTCCCCTGCCTTTTGGTCATTGCTTTTTAATACCTAGACAAGAGACTGTATAGTTCCTTCTTTTTCATCTTCCACATTGAGCATAGTTCTCTTACTATGCTAGTTACCTAAACTTGGGAGTTTAGGGGCTGGAGAGATGGCTCAGATGTTAAGAGCACTGGCTGCTCTTCCAGAGGTCCTGAGTTCAATTCCCAGCAACCACATGGTGGCTCGCAACCATCTATAATGAGGTCTGGTGCCCTCTTCTAGCGGCTAAGCACACATGCAGGCAGGGTGTTATACATATATAATAAAATAAATCTTAAAAAATAAAATAATAGACTTGGAGTTAACAAATATGATAAAAACAATTCTCGTGGAAATGGTAAATTGAGATCATACTTGCTACTCCTATATACCTGTACATGTATATAGTACACAGTCAGTTTTCACATTAGGAAAATAGTTTGTAAGTTTCCCTATGTAGCATAGGGAATTCTGAGGTTTCAATAAAGACTAGAGGTTAAATGAAACAAGGACTTTTACAGATTAAATATCAAGGTCCTCCTGAAGTGTGTGTGCATTTCTTCCGCCATGTGGTTAGTGGTTATTTTCCTTTTATTTTTCTTTCAAGAAAAAGATTTAGGTCTGCTAAATACTTAACAGAAACTAAATCAAATGGCAATAGTTACTATGGCAACAAATTGAGGTTTTTTTTGATGTTGTTGTTGCTGTAGTTTTGTTCTGAGATAGGATCTTGTGTAGCCCAGGCTGGCATGAACTCACTGTGTAGCCGAGGCTGGCCCTGATGAGCCTCCCCCCCCCCATCTCCCTTTCCTTAGTGCTAGCTTTACAGGTGTACACCGCTATTCCTAAGGAGCTGCCCAGACTTTACACTGGGATAAAGGAACTATTGTTGCTAAGTTCCTTTTAGCACAAAAATGCCTCACTGTGGTCATGGTCATGTTTAAATCAGCAGGGCAGCCGTGCATGACATCATCTGGCTTTGCAGATATGTGGAGAGAGCATGGAAAGAGAATGAAAGGGCCAAGCCAGGTGTGGTGGTGTGTGACTGTAATCGCAGCCCTCGGGAGGCAGAGGCAGGCGGATCTCTGTGTTCGAGGCCAGCCTGGTACAAAGGACAGTCAAGGCTGTACAGAGCCTGTCTCGAGGGTGGAGGGGAGGGCCAGGAGTGTGAGAAGAAACAGCAGAAATGGAGGTCCAAGAGACCTGCTCTGCGGAGCCCAGATGATGGTGACAGATGCGGCCTAGAAAGGTTGCAAGCTGCAAATCTGTACTGACTCCATTCAAACTGTAGGTAGTTTTCCTTACATCGATAAGTTTTTTCCATGTGTTCATGGATATAAGAGACAGAAAGGCAGAAAAAAATGGAGTGAGAATGTGCATCTCAGGAAATGATTATATTTTCAGTTTTGTATTAAAGATCTAGATAGATTTAACAGACTCATCACCCATGCTTTCACCATTGTA
The DNA here is from genome assembly GCA_907169655.1 of Acomys percivali. Classification (NCBI taxonomy): domain Eukaryota; kingdom Metazoa; phylum Chordata; class Mammalia; order Rodentia; family Muridae; genus Acomys; species Acomys percivali. The sequence goes on from OU015744.1 coordinate 89,563,533, forward strand.
CTTGGTCAGTTGACAAAAAGTCTACATAGGTTTTTTTTTTTCCTCTTCTTTTTTCCTGTCTGTCACCCATTGTGTTCTCACCTCTTGTTCTGTACATTCTTTTTTGGACATCAGCAAGTCTAGAAACTTCTTAGGCTATTACTCCATTCCCGGTATCCTTCAAGCTCCTCTGATTCCAGAATGTTCTGTGAACTATTCTGTCGTCAGGCTTGTAGGACATGTGTTACTAACATTCATTTGCAAGTTTCTTACCCAAACTGGTATTTCCTTAAAAGAAGGAGGCCGACTCACACGTCAGGGACCCAGAGCATGCACTGCACACCATCAGAGCAGTGGCAGCGAGGCCTAGAGAGGCAGGCTACACACGATGTAACTCTCAGGGGCTGACTGAAGGCAAGTGACCCAGAGCTGCTTATCTCACATGTTTTGCTGTGGATGTGTCAGGGATGGTTTGAGAAACCAGACTCAATGTCACATGCCCAACACTATCTCATGCCAACCCTGGTTGAGTAATTTGCAGTTCACTTCCTGGGGTGTTCTGTGCAGTCTGAGGTTTGTCTGGAGTCTTCTAGAGAAATCACTGCTCACCACTTTGGAGAAAAACAGCGATGTATTTCTAAGGCACCTTGTAGCAAACCCTAGAGGTGAGGACTTAGGGAGGAGCTTGAGGCTCAAGGCCGCGGGGAGTGGGGTTAGCGAGGGTCCTGCGTGGAATGCTGATGCCCAGGCTCCGTTTCCCTGTTGGCTGTGGGGAGCTATAGGGAGCCTTAAATTTAAAGGGGTGGTATAGGCTACCTGGTTGACTCGAAAAGATAGTGACTGCTTGACCAGCCACTGTAGCGATTTAGAGCAGCAGGGACAGCTCAGTGACCAGGATATGGCGTGGGTTGAAGGCAGGAAGTTGAAGGGGCGGAAGAGCTCATAAACTTTTTCTGAAAGAGTAACTTTTTGCTTGGGACCTAGAATATACATCATGGTTTTCTTTTTTTCTTTTTTTTTTTTTTGGTTTTTTTTCAGACAAGGTTTCTCTGTGTAGCCTTGGCTGTCTGTCCTAGACTTGCTTTGTAGACCAGGCTGGCCTCGAACTCACAGCAACCCACCTGCCTCTGCCTCCCGAGTGCTGGGATTACAGGTGTGCGCCACCACACCCGGCTGTTTTGGTTTTTTTTTTAATCATTGTTTTTCAAGACAATTTAAGATTTTAACAAAATCTGAATTTTCAAAAATTCATTGTGCGCTAGAATACAGTGTTTTCTGTCTTTAAATGCACAGGTGGCAACCGGTACATCACTACCGTCCATCTCCCGCAGCTGAGACTGCACGCATATCAAACAACTCTCCCTTAAGCCAAGACAGACAGTGGTTGTCCTTTGTGCCAACTGGCTTAGTTAACATTGGCTTAGTGTCTTCAAAGTTCACCCGTGTTGTAGCACGCGTCAGAGTTCACCTCGGTACTTTTGAGACAGGTTCTCCTTGAGCAGCCTGCACTCGCCCAGAACTAACTGTCATCCTGCCTCAGCCCTGCAAGTGCTGGGCTCACGGGTTTGCTTGCTACGGCCTCCCTGCTGTCCAGCAAATGCATCTAGATCCTCACAACATTAAACCCTTCATTTTTAGTATGCAAGCCTTCAAGAGTAGAATCGGGCTGGAGACGTGGCTGAGCAGTCACGAGGACTGGCCACCCTCCCATAGGGCTCACCTACATAGCGACTCCTAGGCAGTCCCAGAGTATCCAGTACCAGCTGTGCTCACTGTCACTATCACTCACACATTGTGTAGTACATATATACATGGAGGCAAAACACGCACATACAAAAGAGATGAGTCCAAAAAATTCTTTTAATTAATTAGTTTTGGCCTTTTTGAGACAGGGTTTCTCTGTGTAGACCTAGCTGTCCTGGAATTAATTCTATAGACTAGGCTGGCCTCCCAACTCAGAGATCTGCCTGCCTCTACCTCCCAAGGGCTGGGATAAAGTTGTGCAACACCACCTTTAATCCCAGTGTAAATTAAAAGTGTGAAACTACCTTTTTTTTTTCAAAGAAAAAAAAATTAAGAGATTCTATCTTAATCACAGAGAGAAAAGGAGAAACCCTTAAAATGAAGAAAACAAACAACAACAAAACAATTTACCAAAAAAACCAAAACTAATTTTTAAGGCTCTCTACACACCAAATATTATTCAGGTAATTTTTATTTCAAGTCAAAAGCTATAATCTGAGAATTGCTATGTTGAAGGCTTGGGTTTGTTTTATTTTTTGTTTTTTTTGTTCGTTTGTTTGTTTTTTGCTTAAAACAATAAAACCCTCTCTTTCTTTGGATTCCTATATACTGTGCCAGTGAAATCCTTTCATTAAAAAATATCTTAATATATGCATTTATATTATTACACATATGTGAAATCATTTCTGTTTGAAAATCTAAGAGTGATGGCCAAGGCTGAGGCTGGGCCTCACGTGCACATCTCTGTTCAGTGTGCTGCTTTGGAGCCTGGGAGAAGCCTGCCAGTGGAGCTTTCATCGTCATCCGTGGGCTGACGCCCATGCTGGTTTTGGCATTATTCTCGGAAGGCAATAAAAAGAAGGAAGAGCAGCAGCAGCCAGGTTCAGTCTTGCTGTGAATGCTCAGCAAAATGAGGAGGGTTTCTTAGGGACCATTCCAGGGGGTCAGATTACAGCCTATACTGTAAAGGTCAGAACAACTGCCCGCCCATCAGAGGGACATCAGAGTCCCTGGGCTCTGCCTCCCAGCAGCCTTGGAGGGCCGATGACTTTCTCATGCCACTTCTTTCCTCTTTAAGATGGAGGTTGTAAGATTTCTAATCTTGAAGGGGAATTGTCTTGTTGAGACTGCTTAGCTTTTAAAACAGCCAGTTACTGTCTCTGGGGGAGGCCGTAGATATCGCTGGTTAAGTTCAAGTCTCTGAAGTTTTCTCATCTTGGAAGTCCTATAGACAGAGAAGGGCGTTTCACTCCAGCCAAGGCAAGTAAGCTGTAGTCACGTGTCCAGGTGCTGCTGTTTTACCCAAGGGCAAAGGAATGAAGGGTGCACATGCTCCAGCAAGGGACACTGTTACAGTATGCAGCTTGTATGACTGAGTCAGGTGAGTGGGTGATTCTAGGCAGAAAAAAGCCGAGTTATCAGCAAGAAGTGAGAATCCATATTGAGGAGAACAGGAGTGAGGCCAAGAATATACTCTGCAAGAGAAACATTCTAGGGGGAGGGAGCCGAGGGATTAGGTGGCCGGTCCAGCAGCTGTAGGGAAGAGACTCTTAACCAGAAAGTTCTGTACCTGGGGCACAAAGGGCACTACCCCAGACTTGAGAATTTCTCAGCCTGGGTCTTGCGGAGATGGACTTACCATAGGGGATTGCTAGGCACAGGGGTTCAGAAGCATCCCTTACATGTTAAGCCTGTCATGATAACTGAATGCTGCAAGATTATCAAGTTTAAAACATCCAGACGGGTAGGATTTGTATCACAGATGGGCGGTGGTGAGTGACCAGGTGAATTTCAAACAAATTCCCAGTTTGTTACTTAGTGCAGTGCAGCACATACGTATTTCTTAATAGCAAGAGAGCAGAAAATGTCTTTATAGATTTCATTTTCTGTGTATTTAAGATAGGGTGACAGAACCCAAGGTGTGACACCTTCCCTAAGGGGCCAGGAGCAAGGTGGTGTATTTTTACACAGCCTTCTGCCTATCGATAGAGCTACTAATTGGCATTTCTCACAACACGGCCGGTTCGGCTCACTCAGCCACAGTGAGTTTGGAGGGCCAGATCTGAAGTTGACACATTGGTTGGGGATGGGAGGGCAGCAGAATGGAGTATCTGCAGCTGCAGAGTTGTTAGCCGAGGGTCGTGCAGGACGGACGGCTGGGATAGTGCGCCCTGCTCCACGTGCTTCAGGAACTCTGGTTTGCTTTAGAACTGGCTTCTGGCTTCAGTGGCTGCATTGTCATTGGCATTCATGAAACCCAATCAGCTCTGTAGTTTCACCTGGAGAAGGCATAGTCTTTGAGAGAAGGTCACACGTCAGCTAATATTCAACATCAGTATACTTAGTCACGTGCTAAACACAAAGATATTAGTTGCTCACATAAGTGTATTATTTCATGCTTAGAGTCAGCAGTGCATATACGATAAGTTAGTACCGTGCTTGCTGAGCAGACACAGGGGTCTGAGCTCAGTGCCCAGAACTCCATGCACCCATACAGCAACAAGCTCATGCTCCTTCCCACCCGTGTGTGTGTGTGTGTGTGTGTGTGTGTGTGTGTGTGTGTGTGTGTGTGTGTGTGAGAGAGAGAGAGAGAGAGAGAGAGAGAGAGAGAGAGAGAGAGAGATATGAGTCCAGGCCAGCCAAGGCTACACAGAGAAATTCTGTCTTGAAAAACAAAAATGTTCAGAAGCTGAGCTGGTTGGTGACTGTTGAAGGACATTTGAGTCTGACCCCTCTGGGCGTCACACGTGTCCACACCCATGAAGAAGAAACCCATGTGCAGTCTTACTCTTACAAATCTGATCTCATGGGGGCAGTTGAGAACTTTCTCTGAGGCTGCAGTAGAGCCCTACTCAGCTTCAGATCCCAGTTCTGACATGCTGCACTAAACCACATGCAAAAGACCCACATGCCACCTGGCGGTGGTGACGCACGCCTTTAACCGCAGCGCTCCAGAGGCACAGGCAGGTGGACCTCTCTGAGTTCAAGGCCAGCCTGGTCTACAAAGCGAGTCTAGCCTGCATGAGAAACCCTGTCTCGAAAACCAAAACCAAACCAAAACAAAACAAAAAATGATCCACATGCCAACAGGAAGCAAGCTGTACGTATGACAGGGTGCTAGCAGCTTAAGGCCAACAGTGGTTGCAAAGGGCTCAGAAACCCCAGTATATATGACTCCTGTGCTAAAACAAAACCAGCAGCACCCCTCTGTGGGCTTGGTGCTTCCCAGGAGCCCAGGGAGTATGACTTAGTTGAGGTTTCTCTGTGGAAGGAATACCAGGCTCGATGGCGCAGTCAGAGGCAACCCTAAAACACAGGGCAGAGCAAGAACTTTCCTGTTCCACAAAAACAGACAAGTAGTCATAGTTCTCATTTTCATTGACGTTAAATTGATCCAGAAATGATGATAACTCAACTCATCCATTCTTGTAGTACACAGTTGCCGACCCGGCCAGTAGCACCTGTCTAGTCTGGCATCTCATGGGCCACTTCAGGAGCCATGTTGATAGTTGCCTGTCACATTCGCTTCAGGGAAAGCAAATAAAACTACTGAGTAATAATTTGACAAATCAAAGAAGTGGTAGAAATGGCCCAGTGGCTAAGCATACTTACTGCGCTTGCATAGAAGATTATGGGATTGTGCAGTTCCTCCTTCCACATCCCAAATGTAGAGTCCTGCATGTGGACCTTGGCCTAGAGCCAGATGTAGAAGGGGATTCTGGGAAATGTAGTTCCCTTTAAACAAGCCAATTACAACACAGACTCTCACATTTGTGCTGTGAAATATACTTCTGTACTTGAATGCTGTTTTGGAAACTGGGAAAGAATGCAGAATTCTCTTTAAAAATATAAAACATGTTTGTTGTTATATCAAATATTTAACTTGATTATATCATTGTTTTCCCTCAGTACCATAGCTACTTCTTAAATGGCATAATAGCTTTTAAAAACGGGTCTGATTTGATCATGTCCTCGGCTTCTGAAAGCAGTCTTGTAACTTGATAATCAGGTTGAATCTCGTGATGCAAGATTTTCTAAAATTACCCAGTACAGTGCCATCTAGTGGTCGGTAATTTACTTGTTTTGGGACAGTAGTTCTCATTTTACCTTCTTTTGGAGACCGGTTTCTCCAGGTAGCCCTGGAACTCAGAGATTCTCCCGCCTCTGCTTCCTCATTACTGGAACTAGAGGCGTGCACCACCACCGCCCGGCCCTCACATTTCGCTTTTTGCTAAATGAGTAACTTCGCTTCTGCTCATGTTTAATTTGCTAGATATATTTAAAGGGACTATGTCTGAAACGAAAAAGGCAAAGGTTACAAAGGTTTACAAATGGAAAAAGAACTGGGGAAAGAGAATAGCTGGAAAGGGTTTCCTCCAGGTTCTCCCGTACAGCAGCATATGCACATTGCCCGCTGTCTGTGTACTCCACAGTAAACCACGCACAGGCATAAGATCTTTGCTGCTGTTGTTGTTTATGAACGTCTTAGGACTGTTTCAGAAGTGTGATGTAGGAGCAGGGGTCAGCTCAGAGGTCAGGCACGCACAGCCACTGTGCTCTACAGGGAACGCTGTCTGCCAGGAGCCATTCTGGCCACTTCGTATGTACCAACTCATTAAATAGTCACAGACTTGGACTTCTCATGACAGAGTTTACCTTTGCTGCACACCCCAGCTGTGTGCATGGTCCCTCCACCCTCTACATAACGCTCAGCATTTATATTGTAATGACTTCGAACACATTGTTGACAGCCCAGTGACAGAGCCTGCAGTTCGCTCTTCCTCCATCATGGCTATTTGTGTGTTTTTAATTAATGATTGTCTTGGCAGGACATTGCTTATCTGATGTGCTTACCACTTCACCCATTCCTGAGTTCTTCCCCTGATGTAACTGCTTGTGTCTAAGATGCTATTGTGGGCCTATGAAGTATACATTTGATGGCTTATGTTGACCAGGTCACGTGGGGATAGCAGTTGCTAGCCAGCATGTGGCCCTCCTCTCTGGCCCAGTAGTCTCTGCCCCGGTAGCTGTGGTGTCTTCGTTGCTGTGGGCCTTAGGGTCTGGCTGGCAGTGAGGCCCTCTTGGTGTGGTTCAGTGTGCTGGTTAACAAGTGCCCAGTCGAGCATGAGTGTTCTGCAAGGCTGTTACTTGTGATAGTGACTCGTCACAGAGAACAGAGTGGGTGAATTTTCTAGGACTGTAATAAGGACAAAGTCTCACACAAGACAGGAACAAACAATTAAAACCTTGTTTGAAGCAAACAAAAAAATGCAGGGAAAAAAAAATCCTTGATAATAGGTAGCTTCTGGTAGAAAATGACGTGTGTGATGGTGATTCTTCCTTGACTATCTCAGCTTGACTGGACGCAGCAGTGTCTGAGATGTCTCTGGGGCATAGGCATCACCCTTGTGGGAGAACAGTTGAGGACGGAGTCTGCTCCTGCTGTTGTAGAAGAAGCATTGGTTGCAAAGCTGCTAATGACACCGAGGCTGCCATTCTCCATGGCCGTCACTAGGAGGCCAGGGAGGCCACAGGTTTCTCTGGACGCAGGCATCTCAATGGGAGGAAAAAAAAACCAACAAACAAACCCTAGGGGAAACAGCAGCATGCTAAGAGGTCAGCTAGTTTAAATTTCACAAGGCAGCAAATGGTTTGCTCTTGTTGAGGATGTTGTTTGTAAATACAAGGAGCTGAGCATTTCTCGTTAGGATAAAGTGGGACTTGGGGTGTTTCTTCAGATGGACCAGGCATCCATGGTGACCCTCTGGATACAGACCCTGATTTTTTTTATGCACAAATGTTGAATGTCTCATGGACCAAACTCTATTCCTCTAGTTCATTGTGCTAACTGGGGAAAAAATGTTTTTTTCAGAGAAAAAAAGTAGTTTTGGTCACAGGCATTCTAATAAGAACCTTGTAGTTAACGATATTTCAAACTTGAGCCTGTCCATCTTCCATTAAAAGATAACTTTTAACAACAAATGGAGTGTCCTTGGTCTCCAGGCCCTGCTAGCTAGATGTTGGACACGCATTTTCTCACTTTCTGCTGTCTCTCCTTCTGATAAACACACTTACTCTTTTCCCTAAATTTTTTTCACCTTTTTGCTTTTAAACTTAAATTACCATTTCCTGTTACAATTCTCTTTATCTCCGAGTTGGCCCCTTACTCACTGCCTGGTGTGCCTCCCTTACCTTGCTGTCTTGACCTCTGTATTAATCCACACTACATTGATGTCACATATCTGCCATTTCTGTTTATTAAAATTCTTAATGTGTGTGCTGCTGCTTAAGGACAGGTAGTCTTTTATTCCCTGCGTTTCCTGGTAAAACAAAGTGTAATAGTAAGCAAGGGGGAGGGAACACTTCCTTGGCAGTGGTACACCCTCGCCTGGCTTTCCTTGTAGTCTCATCCTTTCCCTTCTCCATCTCTACTCCCCTCCTTTCCTCACACCTCTTCTCCTCCTCCTCCTCTCCTCTTTTACCTCACTTCCTGCTGTGTCATATTTTTGAAAGGGGCCTCCAAGGTACCTCACTTGAGAAAGTGCTTAGCGAGGCTTGAATTCAGTCCCCAAAGCCAAAGCCAGGATGGTGGTGTAGGCTTGAAACCCCAGTGCTGGGGAACTGGAGCCGGGGTCCTTCCTAGGCTTGCTGACCAGGCAGCCTGCTTGGAGGGTTCTAGGAGGCGACTAAGAGACCCTGTCTCTCAATAGGTACCTAAGAGTGACACTGGACATTGTCCTCTGATCTGCACACACACGGATTTGCCTGCACACAAATGAGCACACAGAGCATGTACATACACACAGCAGGTACACAGAGCATTTTGAAATAATGATTTTTTGATTCTCTGGCATTTTATCTGTCCTTAATGTTTTATTTATCATTGTTGAATATAAATCTGTAGTTCTGCCTTCTCTTGTAGATGTTGAAGATGTTTTGGCCTTGTTTTCTAGGCACTTTAAGCTGGGTTTACCATGCTCCCTGAAAGACTGTACAGAATTTGCTCGAGTCAGGGACGCTTACTCTTTCACCCACAAAGAGTAGATTTTGTCACTTGTCAACTTGTGAATTTTCTCCATAAAGCTTGTGAACGTTTTCCTCCTGTGTTCTTAAAAAACATATAGTTGCAACAGACATGTTAAGTGAAAGCCTTTTCTGTTATATGAAATGGCATTTGCCATAAACTATGAGTTACTATTTTTTAATATATATTAATTTTTTATCCAAGAATACTGATGAACTTACATTTTATTCTAACAGTTTTTCTTTATAATTCTTGCTTTATGAACAGTTGTTACGTAAAGATCCTGTTTACATTTTTTGTATTTCACTCGTATATTTTTGTGTAGATGTGGCATATGTACACATATGTTATACATTTGTGTGAATATGTGTGCATGTGGTGGCTAGAGATGGACCGACACCTGCTACCTTCCTCAGTCTTTCCACCCTAAGTTTTTGGAAACAAGGTCTTCCTGTTTAGATGGGCTGGCAGGCTCCAGGGGTCTGCCTCTCCCCTCCTGCTCCCCCTGTTCCCCAAGCACTGGGGCTGTAGATGTGACTGGCTTTCATGTGCTGCTGGTGGTCTGGACTCAGGTTGTCAGGCATTTTGTTGAGTGAGCCATCTTCCCTGCCCCCTCATTTCTGTCATTATATTAAGACCTCTATTGCACCAGGCGCACTTGTGCACACCTGTAATCCCAGCACTCAGGGAGGCAGAGGTAGGAGGATCTCTGTGACTTCCAAGACAGCCTGGTCTATAAAATCATTCTAGGACAGCCAAGGCTACACAGAAAAACCCTGTCTCAAAGGGGAAAAATAAAGACTTCTATTGCATTATTAAATAATCATCTTCGTTGGATTTTTTTTAACTATTAGAGGAAATGTTTCATCTAAAAATTAAACTGTGAATTTGTTGTGCCTTTTAAACAACACTAACCATGTCTTTTCTGTCTACTCTGTTATATTTTATTAAATATGAAGGTAGTTCAAGAATGACTAAAACCATGTATTGTTCTTTAAGGACTTAGTTAACCCCGGGTAAATATTCTGCTCGTCTCCTCAGAACCTTCGTGAGAAAGTCACCCCCATTGCCTAGCAATGCGTGATAAATGTGACCTCTGCTTTGTAAACTTGTCTGTGGTTTTGGGAGGAACTGTGTGTGAATTCTGGATTCTTGACATGATGCTGCAACTAGGAGGCCCTCACTTTGCAAAATGGTATATGACTTTCATGAGAATTCTGAAAACTGGCGGAGATCACTAGAGGACACACTACTTTCTCTTTAGAACTCGAGGCTTCTAAACCATCATGTTGTGATCCATCCCTTTTTCTTTTTTTATTCAGTCACTGTCTGGATGCCAGAGAGAATAGCTCTTGGACAGACATGTTGAGTTCTCCCTCCCACAGATAGAAGTACCTGAAACTTCAAATAAGTGTTCTATTCCTCCGAGTCCTCTGCTGGCATGCTGTGCTTTCTTCCAGGGTTGGTGAGCAGGTGCCTGTGTGTGTGGCCTTTGGTAATTGGGTAGCTCATAATGTGTTTTGAAATCCCACATGGGCAGTGCACAGGATGTCCAAACAGCACAGAAAGGCAGTGTTCACTGCAGCTGATTGACATTGTAGCTCTTACCACCCTCAAGTCCTATTTTAACCATTAATAGAAGAGTTACAGCTTTACTAACTGTAGACACTAAACATTTAACCATAAGGATAGCTTAATATTTTTTTTTAAATGACGGTATCTCTACATATCTATCTGTCCTTTTCTTGAGATGAGGCTTTAGTGTTTAGGCTTGGCTGGTTTGGAATTCACAGTGAAGACCAGATCTGCCAGCTTCTGCCTCCCAAGTGCTGGGATCAAAGATGTGCATCCCCATGCCTAGAATGATATATATTAGCTAATAAATATTAATCTCAAAATGATTATTCTATCAAAAACTTGTACTGTCCAGTGGGGAGGTACTTAGCATCAAGCGTTGACCACTAAAATTAAATCTGGTTAAAAATCCTTGGCCACAGTATAGCTCAGTGATAAAATATGAGGCCCTGGATTCAGTCCACAGCCCTGGTCAGTCATTCAGCCCTTTCCCAGTTACTCTGAACTGATTGTGGCTAACATTTGATAAAATTTGATTGTACAATGTCTGCCTTTTATTTATCTCATTAGGTTATCAGAGCTTTGCATTTTTGCCATATAATATACTACAAGGAAGTCTGGGTTAGCTAGCTGGTGTGTCCCCCAGGGACACTTCTGAAGACCCCTCCCCGTGTATTGTTTATATGGGAAAGTTTTTCTCAGATTAGGACCCTAGGACAAGTCATAGTTATCCTATTATTTATTTCCCAGAATCCCTAGGAATAACGTTGTAATCAGTTCTCTTTCGTTTTTGCTTTATCTGTAAGGGAATGTAGACCCAAAGTTGAGGCACAATTGGAGTTGTTCCCTGGCTTGGAGATCTGTGTGCTTTTTTCCTCTCCACAGTCCCTGAGGACACCTGCCAGAAAGCCTGTCATCCGGCTTCTCCAAAACACTTTAATTTTCAAAATAGCAATTAAAGAACTCTTACTGATGCAGTTGACAAAACCCTTCAGGCTTTTCAGTGTTGCTAGGGAATTCAGCTGGGAGTATGTTTGTATCTCAGTCAAGCTTTGTGGGCAGGGTTTGCATAAAGAGGCCAGACGGCTGTTTGTGTCATTTTGGAAAAAGGGTCCTTTCGGACAAAACCGGAATTAAATTCTTAGCAGTTACCCTTCTTAGTGGAAGGACAAACTGCTTTTCTCTTTTATTCTGGAACTAACAGACTAACATGGAACTTGTACATTTTGGGCCAAAAGGTAAAATAGATTTATATAAAAAAAAGTTTTAAGCCTTGTTTAAAGTCTTACATTGACGAAAACTTGAAGAACTAGGCATTCTATAAGGCAGACTTGTTGAATATATTTCATCTTGGGCTTTCTAGTTGCTAAAGCGAGAAGAGGAAAACAGAATTTCATAGTTTGTGTGTGTTGACAACCAGAAGCGCGTAAACATCTGCAGAAACCAAACATTTCCTGGAACTAAACTCAAGCAGAAATGTGTCACGTGGACCTTTGTTTAAAGAGTCAAGTGAAAAATATCTTCAACCACAGTTACATAACAGGCCCAGGAGCACAGCGTGGGTGGATTGGGTCCTTTAGGAGGTGACCGGGAGGTGCAGTGTGTGTTCCTAGGCACAGGGCGGGCAAGTGGAAGGGAGCGCAGGGCCCTGAGCTGGGCCTGTGCTGTCTGGAAATCTACTGAAGAGAGCTTTGGACAATCACCCCTGCTAAGGGACCATCTGATTTCATTTTCTGTGGAATACTAGATGTTGTTAGTGTGGCTTTTCTTTAGCATTCCTTCCTCCTCACTCCTCCAACAATGACTTTAGTGCAGACATTTTGTTTTTGATGGTTACTGTGAAGCATTGAAGAAAGCAAGGAACGTTTTTCAGGGAACTGTAAGGGCTGGCCCGGTACTTTCTGCCTTCCCAGAAGTCTAGTTCACTTCCGAGTAAAGAGCAACAATAGGATCTTCAGTCTTTCAAAGCTTGTATATATAAATGCAGGTTTTTAATGATCAAGTAGCTTATCCATTCATAACTAATGTGATAGGGCAGAAAAAACAAACCTTTTTTCTTATATGAGGGAGAACTGTAGCCAATTGTCCATCTGAAAGAATAGGACTATAGAGGGCAGTTAGTTTTAAGAACAGGCCCTCTCTTGGGTTGACTAGGTGTGGCGGTTTGAATAAGAATGCCCCTATAGGCCCATATATGTGAATGCTTCATCCCCAGGGCGTGGCGCAATTTGAAAGAATCAGGAGGTGTATTTATGTTGGAGGAAGTGTGTTCCTAGGGTTGGGCTTTGAGGTTTCAAAAGCCCACCATGCAAGCCCAGTGTCTCCCTCTCTGCCAGTGGATCAGCACCGCGCCTGCCATGCCTGCCACCATGCCCCAACCGTGATGATAATGGACTAAACCCTGAAGCTATAAGCCAGGTCCAAATTAAATGCTCTTTCATAAGAGTTGCCTTCGCCGTGGTGTTCTTCACAGCAATAGAACAGTGACTAAGACAGGAGAGTACATTAATGTAAAACATTAAAACCACCCTAGCCTGCCTTGTATTTCTCACACAGATATTAATTACTAGCTGCCCATACTGGTAAAACCCGAGTAGTTATTTTTACGACCTGAGGCCAGATCACGCCTACCCAGCAATGTAAGAGGGTGTGCTAATGTGCTAATGGGGCATAGGGGCATCAAGGAGAGCTTTTCAAGCCTGTTGATGCAGTCTTTTGCTTGTTTGTTGTTACTGTTGATTGAACCCAGGATCTGTATGACCAACCAGCATATCCCCCAGGGACAGCTCTGACGACCCCAGTCAGTGTGTTGGGTATGAGAATCTGCTGGGCAAGTATCTGTCAGATAGGTACTGGGAAGAGTCATGTTTCTCCTGAGACTGACTTCCCATCGGGACTAGAGATTACTTTTTAATTGACAGACGCTGTGCCACAGAGCTGTAGCGCTGCCTTGGTTTTATGAGGCGGGGTCTTACTATCTAAATCCAAGCAGCCTTTGAACTTGCCACAGTACTCCCCTGCCTGCCTCCTGGGTGCTGGGATATACGTGGCCATGTAAAGTGTAGGGTTTTGTTGTTGTTTGTTTCAGGTTAAAAGGGCTATTGGGGTTAAAAGTGCCTAGCACAGCTTATGATCCCTGCACGTAGACCTCTCCTAGGTTTTTGTTTTGAGTGTTGTGTGTCTGGTACATGAGCCCAGGACTTCATTTGTGCTATATAAGTGCTGTTTTGTGAGCTGTAATACTGGTCTCATATCTATTTTTTTTTTTTTTTTTTACATTTTAAAGATTTATTATTTATACAGTATTCTGCCTCCATGTATGCCTACATGCCAGAAGAGGGCACCAGATCTCATTGTAGATGATTGTGAGCCACCATGTAGGTGCCAGGAAATAAACTCAACAACTTTTGGAAGAACAGCCAGTGCTCTTAACCTCTGAGCCATCTCCCGAGCCCTGCATTTGGTTCTTACACTACATAATTTATACATTTATTTCTAGGGGTTTTTTTTTGTTTTGTTTTGTTGTTGTTCAATGTTTCCTGTCCTGGTTTTATCAGTACGGATTTATATTTAAGGAAAATACTGACAAATTAAATTTTTATTTATTTATTTACTTATTTATTGTGAGACGGGGTTTTCTATTATGTAGCTCTGTCTGTCGTGTCTTTGCCTCCCAAGTGCTGGGATTAAAGGTGTGTACCACCATGTCCAGCTGCTACTATCCTATAGAGTCCAATAAGAACAGGCAGAGGCTTACAGCCTGGGGGTTAAAGAGGTACAGTAGTAAAAGATGGACTTGAGGCTGGGCTTGGTGGTGCACATCTCTGCTCCTAGCACACAGGAGGCAGAGGCAGGCAGATCGCTGCATCTGAGGACAGCTTGGTCTACAATGTAAGTCCAGGTCAGCCAGGGCTTTGTTACACAGAGAAACCCTGTCTCAAAAACCAACCAACCAAAAAACAAAAACAAAAGATGGGCTTGCACAGGAGGAGTTGTTGAAAACACTTTAGATACAGACTGTGACCTGCCCTGGGGGAGCTAGGCAATTAGTTAACCCTGGGAAGACACTAAGACCCTGGTAAGAAGAGGAAAACCACCAGGAGACCCTCCCTTTGCCATCCAGGTTTACGATCTGCATAGCTGTGCTGTCGCCTTCTATGCAGCATTTAACAGTCAGGGGTCCAGTGTGGCTCGTGAATGTTTTCAGAGATGGCTTTCTATGAGCACACGGGTAGACAGATGCAGATTTGAAGAGAGTGTTATAAGCAAAGCATGGAGGACTTAGAGAGTATGGAGGCAGCATGACGTCACGTGGATTGGAAACACTCGGATAGGAAGGGTTGACATGATGGAGGGGAGCTGTCCCACAGAGGCAGTGGGGCTGAGCAGCCTGGGAGGGAGGAGGAGGCCAGGCAATGGAGGCCTTAAGGCTCAGGTCCCAAGGCAGAAAGTAGCAAGTTTGGCAAGAAGATAGCGTCTGTGAAAAATATGCTGAAGCATTGACAGCTTCTGGTGAAGTGTGGAGCAGAGCACCTGACACAGCCTGCCTTGAGCCCAGCAAGCCCCTAGCCTGTGTGCATGCAGCAGCTTCTTGTCATAGTGCTGCTGCTGGAGAAGGGTCCGCCGAGGGACTGGTGTTGTCAGACATGTCATAAAAGGCTGCGGCATCTGTGAAAAGCTTAAAATAATGAGATCATACTGTTGTTTAAAAATTTTTTAAATTATGTTTCTTTTTAACATACACATTTAAATTATTACACATGAGTAAAATAAACCACATACAGCAGGAAGAACCATGATATAATCAGGCATTATAGAAATGTTACATTCATAGTGATTTGGCTATTTATATTTGTCAAACTTTAAGAAAGCGTCTTTCCTCTTGTCGGTCTAAATTTCTGAATGAAAATCAGTATCTATCATTTCTCATCTCTATTAACTTAAAACATCTGTCTTGATCTAAAAACATCTTAACCCCTAATCAACTAAGCTTAATTGTAAGACTAAACTATCTGGTCTTCAACCCCATCAGAGACTTGAGAAGGAATAAAACTTAAATACCTGAGTGAACTAGAAGTGCCGGTTAGCAGCTTTCAAAATGAAAAAAAGATCATACTATTGTTATTATTTTTATTAATGAGATCATACTATTAATTTTCTAGAAAAAGCATCAGTGAGAGCAGTGTGAGAGTCAGTCATCTGTTAGGGAGAAGAACAGTGGTGCATCTTAGTGCACACTAAGCCCAGTCTGTGGTCTTTCCAGTGTTCATGTATGTAAAGACAGCTTTACAATTGATTTAACATAAATATCCAGCCCCTTTCACATTTTAAAATTAAGCCCAAAAGTTTCAATCCAGCTTTCTAGTCAGTAACTCCATCATTCTCTCTTCTCCTTTTTTCTCTCCCCTGTTCCATTCTCTTCTCCTTCCGTCCTTTGAGACAGGACCTCACACTGCATCCCATGTTGGCCTAGATTTACTATGTGTATAGCCAAAGATGGTCTCCAAATCATGGCAGTCTCCTACCTTAGCTTCCCAGCTCCTGGTTACAGAAACATACCCCTGTGTCCAGCTGCAGTCTTTCAAATGTTTTCCTTTCTTCTTTGGAATCAAAAGCATCTCCAATTAGCTGTATGACTAGAGATGGCAGATTTTAACTCGTGAAGGGTAAGATTGGTAAAAAGTAACCAGGTCATGTTACACGGTGCATATGTTTTAATATAAAAGATTGCCGTGTCATGTCACCCACCATTGCTCTGAGCCCTCACTTTACAAAACACGGAGGGGAAAGGGTGAGATAGGGCTGGTTTTTTTCTAGTCTCTTGCTCAGTCCCAGTTGTAATGGAGCTTCTTTTCTCCCCCCAGGCATTTCATTGCCTCTTTGAGTTAGAAGAACTGAGCGAGCAGGAGTCTGCAGTCTTTGCCTCGCTGGCCTGCCCAGGGGCCACTGGTCTGTGGGAGCGAATGATGGCAGCTCAGGGCCACTGGTAAGTAGATGCTGCCCTCCCACCTGTTCATTGTACAGCTAGAAAAATGTAGCATCCTCTGGCTTCCACAATTGCACACACAAAGCGTAGAATCATAGAACTTTGAGGTTTTAAAATGAAGTGCACTTTAATTGGGTTCTTTACATTTGCTACTGGAAAATGGTGGCTGTTATTATAATTAACTTAAAATAGTAGTAAATAATAGTGTTTGTAAAGGAAGAGATTCCGAGAGAAGGTAGCTCACTGATCAGAGTAAAGAAAGCATTTCCCTTACATAATAGTTAATCTAAAAACCACAGTGAAGCCTAAATGCAGGCGTAACATGTTGGAAAACTTTCTTTTCTTGGTTACTTGTTTCACTCTGTATTATTAGAACGTGAGTGTGTAGGTGAGGCAATTACGGTAACACTTAAAAAGGGCAGCTGTGGCTGCAGGAACGTGCGTCTCAGTGTGGGGTGGGCTTTGGTTAACCTGAGATCCATGATAGTCTGGTAGACATCGAGCGGAAAGTTCTTACCTGGAAGCAGTGGTGTGTTGTGTGACTGTAGATAAGATCGCAGGGTCTTGCTGGACTTGGTACGTGCTGGCCTGCGCTGCACAGAACCAGCCAGTTGTCCTGATAGCAGTGACTTCTCAGAAGAGATACTGTTTCTTCTGTTCTATTCTTAGAAGCTTTTTTGACAAAACTAGTAAACCACAAAGTGTCCTGGAGTCTTGTTTTGGACTCTCAGTTAACAACAGAGTAAATGTGTAAGATGGCCCTCGTGGGGGGGGGGGGGGGGGGGGGGGTTAATTTGGGTCAGAACATAATACTGTCCGGCATGGTGGTCACGTGGGCCACATGCAGCCTTCAACATTGAGATATGGTATTGCTATTTGAGATGTGCTCTGCAATAAAATACACACTGTTCCAAGTGTTTGATGTAAAAAGACCATTACATAGTAGGGCATAGCGGCACACACCTTTACTCCCAGCACTCAGGAGGCAGGCCAGACAGATCTCTGGGTTCAAGGCCAATCTTCCGCATAGTCAGTTCTAGGGCAGCCAAGGGCTACATAAAGAAACCCTCTCTCAAAACAACAACAGTAACAACAATAGATAATGATAAATCCACAGTATTTAACTTTTTCATAAATTAAATGTTGAAATAATATTTTTGATATATTGACCTAACATAAGGTAATTTCACTTTTTCCCCCATATCTTACCATGTGACATCTAGACATTTCTCTCTCTCTCTCTCTCTCTCTCTCTCTCTTTCTTCTTCTTCTTCTTCTTCTTCTTCTTCTTCTTCTTCTTCTTCTTCTTCTTCTTCTTCTTCTTCTTCTTCTTCTTCTTCTTCTCTCTTGTTCTTTATCATTCATGTAGGATGTCCTCCAGGCTAGCCTTCAGATTGCTTGCCTCAAACTCCTGCGTGCTGGATTACAGGCATATGTCACCGTGCCTGGATTAGAAAATTTTAAACTACTTGTACCTTGAATTTCTCTTTTTGTTCCCTCCTCCTCCCTCCCCCCATCTCTCTTTCTCGTTCTCTCTCTTCTCTTTCTCTTGTTCTCTCTCCTTTTCTCTCTCTCTCATCTAATTTATGAATGAAAGGGTTTTGCAGTGTAGCCCAGACTAGCCTGGAACTCATGAAAATTCTCTTGCCTCTGCCTCCCGAGTGCTGGTATTGAAGGTGTACATCACAACACCAGCCTTATGTGTGGTCATTATTAACCATCTGATGTTTACTGTTTTCTTATCTGTATGGGTGATTCTTACAAATCTGTATTGTTTGATGACTATAACTCTTTGAATACCTACCATGTGCCAGCTACTGTTCTAGGTGCTCATGGCAGAGTAGCAAGCAAAACTGCTTTTACTGTAACATTCTAGGTACAGATCTAGAACAAATAAGTGAGTGAAATTTGATTTTCTCATGCCTCATGAACTTTGGAGAACTGCGAGGCAGGTAAGGGTTGGGGGCCTCAATGCCACGTGAGGTGCTTTCAGGAAAGCTCATACACTGAAAATGAACCTTCTGAACAGAGCCGTGAAGACAGCACAGAAAGGAATTCCATGGGACAGGGGTGGTAGACAGAAAGGATAGCAAATGCAGAGACTGTAGGATGCAGCCATGCCAGGCTTGCCTGAACCAGGAGGGAGAGGCTGGTGACAGCAGTGGCATGAGCAGAGTGGGGCGAGGAGGGGCAAACAGGTGGTCACGCGCGCGCCATGTGCAAGGAGTGGGAAGTGGGTGACCACGCGGCACGCCATGGGCGAGGAGCGGCAAGGCAAATGGGTGGTCACACGCACGTCACAGTTACACTAAGAGTTCTTGTTTCCAGTGAGATGAAAAGGGATTGGTGTGTTTCAGGGAGAGAGGCATGTGGGGCCTGCTTTTCTGAGGCTATTGTTGTCTGAATATTCTAAGGTGTGAGGGCATTTGCAAGGGGGAAGCAGAGAATGTTCCAGGGTATAGCAGTGAACAAGGTGAGAGATAATGGTGTCTGAGACCTTAGGTAACCAAAGGAAGTGAGATGGTATTAGCAAGGGGACAAGGGACAGGGGTCAGATTGACTGGACAGTGTGGTGCAGCAGAAGTGAGCGGCTTGCCTGGTCAATGCAACTGATGGGTTAGGTCAGGTGGGACTGGAGGGTGGATCACTGGGTTTAACCATGACATTGACAGTAACACGTTCCATAAAGTGGGCCAGGGTAATCGGGAGAATGCTAAGGAACTGAGCCTAGATCTTCTAGAATCCAGAAGAGCTAAGGATGTTGTTCTTGCGTAGATGAGAGAAGTCAGCATCTTTTTCCAAAGCAGGTATTAAATTTTTGTTCCTGAAATGGTTCTCCAGATTTGTGACATTGAAAGACCTGCTCCTGTGTGAGCAAGGTGGGCAGTGGGAACAGAGTTCCCTTTTAGGCGAGTGTCCTAGGCTTGCTCTGGGGTGGGACAGGGACCAAGCAGGCGAGAAGAGAGGATGGCACTGACTACTCTGCTCAGGGTTGCTCCGCAGTTATTATGCAACTTGGCCTCGCTTCTCCTTGCTGAGTGCTGCTTACATTCTGACAATCAAAATGCTTAAGAAACAAATGTTCAAACTAGCTCTTGGCACCCAGAAATGCTGAAAGGCTGGCACTTGGGGGCTAGTTCTCTTTTCTTTTTAAGTGAATTACCAAGACATTTGAAGAACTAAAGGCCAAGCCATGCTCCAAGCCATGGACCTGAAACATTGCCTGGACACTCAGATCTAATTTAAGGGTGTAGAAAGTCATTGTGTACATGTTTGAACAGGGTGGTGTTTGTTGTGCCTTTGACGCCTTTGTGAAGGTCAAACGGAGGCAGTAGGTGAAACCTTACCAAGTGCTGTAAAGCACTCATCACATAAGGAAGTAGCGGGGTTAAGTTTGGCCATAGGCTAACTGGGAAAAGTGGAAGCTGACACATTCTGCGCTGATGATAACTCATTCACAATCATGCTAATGGGATATCCAGGAATTGTGCGTTTGCCCTCGTCAGGTGTGGTGCTTTGAATAAGAATGGCCCCATGGGCTCATATATTTGAATGCTTACTCACCTGAGAGTCACAGAAGGATGAGGAGGAGAGGCCCTGCTGGAGGAAGTGTGTCACTGGGGATAGGCTTTGAGGCTTCCGAAGCCTGAGCCAGACCCACGGCTTGTGGTCAGGGTACAGCGCTTGGCTTCTACTCCAGCAACTGCCTAGATGTCGCCTTGGCCACGGCGTCTCCTCACAGCAGACGCTGCTTGAGGACACCACAGAATCCACCCTGCTCGGGTCATCCTGGAGTTCTGGGGTCAGGGTTTTGCCTGAAGTCTAAGCAATCCCTTATTTTATCCCAGAGCCCTCCGCGTCTCAGAACGTCTGCTGTCTTGCTCCTGCACGGTGATGTTAGCTGGCGCGGTGCATGGAGACGTCCTCCCGTGGAAGCCACTGACCTTAGGGTGATACATTCTGTGTTTCAGGCTTGGAGAGCATACCTGTATTTTAGGCTTGAGGCAGTACCAGAGTTCTGCTTTATTTTCAAAGTGCAGCCCTCTTTTATTTAGAGGAAACTGAGAACTAAAGTAAGAGCCAGGCGGGCATGGTGGCTCATGCCTTCACCCCTGGTCCTCGGAGGGGCAAGGTTCTCGGAAGCAGTGGCTGAGAGCGGGGAGGAGCCCTGGAGCCCTGGAGCCCCTTCTGTCGGAGCTTCCCGGTGTCTGCACTAGAACAGGAACTAAATTCTGGACTGTGGCCATTTTGTCTCCAAATACCCTCATATCTGAAATAGGAGATTGCATTTCATTCAGTGTCTTTTGGGTAGAACTTTTTAAAGAATAATTTAATTTTTTTTTTTTACCTCCTCTGCTTCATGTTCTTATTTATGTTTTTTTATAGTTTTCTTTTTTTTTAAATTTTTTATTATTATTAATTTATTCATATTACATCTCAATTGTTAGCCCATCCCTTGTATCCTCCTATTCCTCCCTCCCTCCCGCTTCCCCCCTATTTTTTTTATTTTCTCAAGCGTGCAAATTTTGTATCTTGATTGTGTTCACCCCTAACTCCTCATCACTCTCTGCTAACGCCTCCCAACATCCCCCTCCACCTTCTCTACCATTTTAATGAAAAAAAAAAAATAACCAGTAATCTTAGAAAAAATTTCCCTAGTCCAGCCCAAGGAAAACAGTTTAGAAACAGTTGCTTGACTGAAATTCACTAAGCTCTTTTCTCTTTGGTCATGTATCGGCTTCCAACCAAATTGTGTGTTTCTCTTTTTCTCTCCCTCCAAGTGAATCTCCCACTGAACGGAGATTTACAATACGCTCATATTTCAGGCAGCCTAAAGGTTCCAAAGACACAGTAGGATTAAAGAATAGCAGGGGGCTGGAAGGATGGCTCTGCAGCTAAGAGCCCGAGTTGCTCTTCCTGATTTGATTCCAGCACTAACTTGGCAGCTCACAGCCACCTGTAACTGTGGTTCCCCGGGGATCTGATGCTCTCTTTTGGCCGCCATGGGCACCAGGCCCAGGCATAAACGTTAGCAAAACAACTCATGCATGTAAAATAAAGATTTTTAGCATGGCAGTGGAGAGTGGTGTCTAACCTGGGGAAGGCCTTGGAGGAGGGAATTAATTGAACATTGAGGGCTTTGAAGTTGTCCTTTGTGAATTTTTTTGGTTTGGTTTGGTTTTGGTTTCCTTTGTTCTGAGAAAGAGTCTTACAATGTAGAACATGCTGGCTTCAAACTACAGGCCCCCTTCCTTAGTGCTCCAAATGCTGCGATTGCTGATAGGTGTGCAGCACTTAGGGACTGCACTTGGAAGGAGGTATGACTGGGCTATTGGCCAAATTTTGGCAAGTCCCTAAAGACTGAAGCTGGAACCTTGAGGTTAAAGATGAGAATAGAATCGAGATTGAGTAGCCAGGAGTTGCCTGTCCTTGTGACTCATAGACCAGGGAGAGGAGAGGAGCCAAGTTCAGGGTTGCCTCGGCCGTTGCTGCAAGTGGCCATGTTTCACTGCGGTGGCCCTGTGCAACACCCAGGGCCTTGCTCTGCTGATTGGTTTGGAAATTTAGGAATTCACTGGAAGGAGTTTTCACAGAAGTAGATGAATTAAATCCTGCTTCTTAATTCATGGTCACCTTTGGTGGGGGCATTAGGGGGGAATGTGACTCTTGGTGGGGTCTGTGGTCAGGACGCATCGCAGGTTGGGGCCTCACTCTGCACTAAAGGCACTATTGGGCGCTTACAGCTACTCACCAAGCAGGAGACTTCTGCACATGAAAGTCTGAACAGTTATGAAGGCAGCAGTTCCGCTAGTGATTCAGTCTTCTACTCCATCATCTGGCTCCGTACATCTGCAGGGATGGCTCAGTGAGTAACGTATTGCCACGTAAGCTACCCAGCACCACATAAAAAGGCCTGTTATCCCTGTACTGGGAAGGTGGAGACAGGAAGATTCCTTAGGCCTTACTGGCTAGCCCTTCCAGCTTAATTTCATGAGTTTAGGATCAGTGAGAAGCCCTGCCTTAAAAAATAAGGTGGAGAGCCGTTAAAAAAGACACCTAATATGTATCTTGACCTGTAACCCCCACATATGCACATGAAAATGTACATACATGCACAGAGATGTATATTGCTTGGTTTTTTTGGGGGGGTAAAGGCTAAAGGGAAACGACTACTTAAGTCTATATGTATGTGAAATTATTTAATTAGGGAAAAACTCTTATGTGACATTTTTTCTTTTTAAGTCATAGACATTTATATTGAAGATACATAATAAATAAGTTGGAAATAAAAGTTTTAAAAGTAGAATTTGTGTTTAGCACCAAGTGTAAGTTCTCCTATTTTTTGCCCATTGCCGTCAGTATTGAGCAGTGTGATCATGTCTGCCTGTTGTCAGTGAAGTGCCTGCAGTAACAGATCAGTGATGCACAGAAGGGAACCCTGTTTATGCCCTGTTTGGATAATGTTGGGAAGGAATATGGAAAGTTACTCTTCTTTCTTGGGAAAACTTTTGTCCATTATTCACTTTCCTGTTTTGTTAGTGATCATGACTATATTGATAACAAAACTAAGTTAGGTGCTTCCAAGGTACATCAAAATACAAAATAATATTAGGTTTCCCCTTAAGGTGCTTCTTTTAGTGATACATGGTCAGCATTGCATTAATTATATACTCTTGAGAACAAACGGCTTGGCATAGGCAGATGCTGTACATTCCACTGTAGGGTAGAGTGGGGTGTGGCACACCAAAGCTGACCGTATTTCTCTGGGAAGGTACCTAGTGGAAGCCAGGAGCTTGACCTCTAGCGGTGGCAGAGATGAAAGTCCCTCCTCCACTGTTAGAAAATTCTAGAAGGCCCTCCCAGGCTGGTAGGCCATGCTAGGAAACAGGCTTTTGTGTGCCACAAGAGGGAGCTCCTGAGCTAAGGCATGAATTTCTTTTTATTTTGCTGGTATTTGTTTTGTTTGAGCTGGAGTCTTACTATGTAGCCCTGGCCAGACCATAACCATGTGGACTAGGCTAGCCTCCAGGTCAAAAGAGATTCACCTGCCTCTGCCTCCCAAGTGCCCCACCATGCCCAGCTTTTGCTGGTATTTACATATATAGAGGAAAGCTATAAGTATACTGTGGTAGTGTTTTAAGTGTAGTTTTACTGTTTCAGTATTGGAAAAGGTTCAGAATTTAGAATAATCTTAAGGCGTCTCCCTTGGCCCTGGTTGCTACTTACATGTTTTTCTCTGTGACTTGTTTGTGGCAGGTTTAAACACTACCCCAGTTCAGTCAGCCTCTCCTGGTTCACATACAGTGCAGTTCCTGTGAAGTTGGCATGGTAGCATTCTCCTGCGGGTTACCTGTCACTCGAGTGGAATCTGATACTGCCTGGAATAGAAGAAAGTGGAACTTTTGTAAAAAGCTGGCATAATTTTATCTTACTGTGTATCACCATGCTTGTACATGCTCCTCTCCTCCCCTGCGTTCTGTCACAGTACCACGATACTCCCATCGCTTACAAGAGGTCAGCCCTCTTGTTCAGGGGGTCAGAAAGAAGGTAGAAAATGGTTGACACAGAGGCAGCTGTGTTCTTCTTAAGTTACTCTTTAAAATCACAGATCATTTTAGCAATACAAAGAAAGCATAAGGAAGTCAATATAGAATTCAAATAGTATGTGGTCATTAAGACATGACGTGTATTTTTTCCACAAGCCTTTGCTCCTCACTACCTTCCAGAAGGGTCATTAACCTCTCTACTGAATCTGTTTGTTATTTCAACACATTTAATAGTGGTGACAAAATAAACACACATATATTCTCAAACATAGACAGTGCCACCTCGCAGCATGTTGTTATTGTGTATTTTCTAAAGCAAAGTGTCAGAGTGCCTGTTGTGAGTCAGGTTCCACGGAGGCAGAGGGAGGATGGCAGGTGGATCCAGGGTTGATGCTCACGGAAGGGACGAAGTCAGGACTGGGCAGCCATAACGCCTCAAGAAAGGTTTCAGCTGGTCCCACGGGGAGTGTTGGGGTGGGGTGGGTGTCCTTGAGGATTGTCCCGAACTGGGATGAGAGCCAAGCCACCGTGGCTCCACATTGTAGCTTAACACCAGCCAGTTCTACAGCCAAACTGCGTCCTCATGACTCAGGTTGTGTGAGTCCATGTGTGGTAGAACACACCGTCACCATTTGTCAGGTTCTAGGCTATTTGTGCATGATATGATATGTTTTATTCCAGATGAACTGGAAGATGATTTAGTCAACCCCTGCCCTCCCCACCTCCAAACCCTCTGACTTTGATTGACTGTTAATTTTCTGAAGACATTCATACTTTAATTTTCTTGCCTGATGATTGCTGTGCGTTCACTCAGTTCATACTTTCTGAAACTCTGGTTAGAGCAGATCAGTCCCCAGATTTCTCTTTGATTGAAATCCGAGGCAGTGAAGTCATCCATTTCGGCATACACGATCACAGCACATGCTCAGTGCGCAAAGGCGGAATGTTTGTCTGTAGTGAGCACTACCTGAAAGATGATGCGGCCAGCTCTGTCCCACGTGCTTCCTGACTGGACAGTTGTAAATGTCATCTTTTATGGACTGTTGTGTTGGGATGTCTTTTCACATGGCTGCTTCGTCTCCGGAGGCTTTGAAGGAATCCCACATCCCCGATTGCCTGTGTTTACAGTAAGGAAGTCAGACACACAGGGCTGTGGAGACTGCAGAACTCTGTTACACCAGCTCGGGATCTGGCGGTGGTGTTTGCTAAGTGAAATACGAGGGCTGGCTTGTCATGTGTTTTCACAGAACGCTCATGGCCCCTGGCCAATCTCTTTAGTCTTAGTCTTTTTTTTTCCCCACTTGCATAAAATTGCACGTTTTTCACTTCAGATGGGGGTGTGAGGCAGTTCTGAGGTGGTTTTCTCCCCTCATTGCACGCACACCATCTGTGGTCTCCTGGCAATTCCAACAAGTTCCCAGATTGTCCAAGGTGTCAGTTGGTCAGCACTCAGAGAACTCAGGATCCTAGCCCAGCTTGTCCCTGTTTGTACTGCAGTCCTGCAGCAGTCAGTCAGCTCAAGCACTGAGTGCCCATGCTGTGGGCCTGGGCTTGGTTTTGCTTTAAATAAACTCTGCAGAGGTAGTGCAGAGAATTTGTACGTGTCCCTCTATTCAGTCACAGGAACAAACATGGGGACGGAGCTGTGAACAAAAGTGTGCTTTATTCAGTGCTCACGGAGGCTCCTGTAGCATCCGTAATCTGCGCAGGATCTGCACTCAGGGCCGCCGTGTTACTCTTAGCCCCGTGCCTGAGTTGCCTTTTGCCTTAAAGTAGTTCATTGCGGGTGTTTATCTTCACTCACTTGGATGACGTCTCTTGCTGTCAGGTTTTTTGCTTTGTTTTGTTTTGTTTTGTTTTGTTTTCAAGACAGAGTTTCTCTGTGTAGCTTTTGGCTGACCTGGACTCACTTTGTAGACCAGGCTGGCCTCGAACTCACAGCGATCCGCCTGCCTCTGCCTCCCGAGTGCTGGGATTAAAGGTGTGCTCACTGTCAGTTTTACTGATTATTAGTTTGGAAAGGAAGACTACAGAGTGAAGTTTCTTTTATCACATCCACATGATGGCAGTACGCTGTCTGTATGACATCGCCACTGAAAGCACTTGTCACTGGCTCACCGTTTTTTTCTCTTTCCTCCCTCCACCCTTGGAAGCAAGTCACCAAGGACAGTGGTCTCCAGTTATTTTCTCCATAGATATTTGAAATGCTGTATTTGAAGTCATGCCTACTTTGGGGGAAGGTATCTTGATTTCAAATATCTATAGTATAGACTTCATGTTTAAAGCCTTAAATGCAAGAATAAATAAAAATTGTCTAAATGCAGGGGTGTTTTGAAGCAGTGTTTTTAGCAGCAGCCTGCACTTGGGTTAACTAGTTATACTTTAAAATCTCCATAACCTGCACACTGCGTCAGCTGCTCTGCTGCGCTCAGATGGCTGCACAGATTGCTCCTGATTCTTTTAGCATAAGAAAGCCTCAGATTTGCCTCGTACAGTTGGGTGGGGTAACGTTTAGCATCATAACATTTTATCCATACTGACGTCTGTCTAGTAAACATAAAAATACCTTGATTATGGTTAATTGGACGCAAGTATCTTTGAGTATAAAAGCATTGGTAAGATTCGTGAGTTCCCCGTGGACTCTGGGCTGGAGCAGTCCGTGGTCTGACCCTCCGCTCCTCACCAGCTTCTTCATCTGAAAGGAGGTGACTGCAGGGGTTCATGTCCTTTGCCAGCTATCTTGCCTTTTGTGTTGCATGAAGGGGAAAAATCCTTCTGGTTTTGTCATTACTAGTTTCTTTCTTAGTCAAGTCAAATGGTATTATTAACATTTAGGAAAAATATTTTTTATTTATTTTAGCATGTAATCAGAATATTCTGAAAATGATATGTAAGAGTGATGTATGTAGTTCTCGTATCTGTGTAAGGATAGCATCTCAGAATTTATGATGAATTTTGTGATTGCCAAAATAACTTGTTTTGTGGGTCCGTGCTGGGGAACTGTTCTGTGTCATCATGGTTGTAACCATGGGTCCGGGTGTACTTGCTAAGTCTTCTTTCAAGACTGCGGAACGTAATGTCTCCTCTTGTTTGTGTTACCTCGACCTTGGGAGCCATGCTTAGAGTTGCTTGACTTTGAGCCAGTTTCAGAATCTTGCACTGTGGAAAAAGGTTAAAAAAATACATCTGAAGGAGTCTTTTGCTCACTTCATAGTCACTTGGGGGGACAACTAAAAACAAGAGTCGTGTTTTTAATCAACCGCAGGGGAAGTCCTTTCCTTGGCTTTCAGTTCCACTCACAGAGTCAAACGACTCCTTTGGTTCATGTGGGGATTCCCACACAGCCTGTCAGGAGGCCCTCCATCCCATGTGCACAGTGCAGCAGAGAGCTGTGTTTGTGTTATTTCTCAACTGGGTGAAGCCTGTGCCGTGTACCATTTCTGTACTGATACTACTCATTCTTAGTATGGACTTGCAAAGTCTGAACATCAAAAGGTTAAATATAGAAAATTGTTATCAAGTAGGTTAAAGGCCATTTTGTAAGATCTTTGGCTATGTATTATATATAATATGATATTATACCATATATATATAATTTTCTTAATTTTTTTATGTAGCAAGTAAAAAGCAGACAGACAACAACAATAACAACAACAAGCCAGAACATTCCATGCAGAATCCCAATTTAAGCTGCCCTTTATCCGCTTAGCTGTGGCCTCTTCCTTTCCTGGTAGGTCCCCTACCTTGCTCAGGGAGTAGGATGTGGGTTTTTTCCAATTTATTCTGTATGTAAGAGTGCTTTGTTAGCGTGTATATATGCACACCGCATGCATGCCTGGTGCCCAAAGACTCCTTGCTAAGGACTGTACAGTATAAGTCCTGTTTTAGGTTGGGTTTCAGTTGGTAAAGAAAATGCGAGCATTTAGATAAGAGCACGAGCTGTTACTTAGACTTTTGGCCATGCAAGACCCTGGTGGGCATACAGAGACCCACTCTCAAGTGCAGCAGTAACGCTGCAGTTCTGAGCGTTCAGTGGAGCTCCAGAAGACCTGGCTTAGATTCCCAGCACCCACATCAGGTGCATCACAGTGCCCATAACCCGAATGCCAGAAGGATACAAACCTTGTGGCCTCCATGGGCACTTGTGACACGTGCATACCCATGTGTGTACCCATAATTCAAACCAGTCATTTTCCAAAGAAGATCTATTCTTATTAATGACCTAAGAGAAAGAATGGTCTGCCCGATCATCACTGAAAAGATGTGCAGTCCTTTAACTTTAGCCAGGAATAGAGGTGTATGCCTTTAATCCCAGCATTTGGGAGCAAGAGTCAGGGTCTCTTGTGAGTTCAAGGCCAGCCTGGTCTACAGATACAGAGCAAGTGTCAGTATATCCAGAGCTACATAATGAGGCTCGGTCTCAATGGGGGAAGAAAAGAAAACACACCAAGTAAGTAAATCGTCTTCCACTTCGACAGCTGGCAGAAAGGTAGAGTATCCCCAGAACACATACAGATTTCCTTCAAGGACATTAGAAAGTTGTGTTAGAGTCACACGTCCCCCTGGAACCTGGTCACACCAGCCCATGTGAGTTGCACAGCTGCAGCTTTGCTCTGTTCAGTAAAATCTGGGACACTTCCTTTCATAGGCTGGAGGTCACAATGGGACACGGTTGCATTTTCTAGGAGTTAGGGCCTCATACCTAGTCAAGCACTTTGTAAACTAGGCTGTAGGGGTATACATTTTTATGTTAGGATCACTCACAAGCCAGAGTAGGAACTTAAGAGGAAGGAGGTCCTAGATATCAGTTTGGCGTGGAGCAGCGGTGTCAGCACTTACAGGAACAGCTTAACTAATAGGGGGAGATGTGGTGCCAGCTTGCAGTTGTGTTCACTTCTTCCCCCCCCCCCCCCGGTCTGGAGCAGCCCTAGGGTAACTGCACAGCTGAACTCTGGGGCTTGGTTTTAATTGTTTTATTTTGGCTACATGATGATTGAAAGCTTGGGACAGCAGTCAGAATTGACAGCAGGAGCTTGGGGAACGTAGCAGCAATAGATAGGTATTGTTTTTCTTTTTTTTAAAAAGATTTATGTATTATGTATACAGTGTTCTGCCTGCATATGTGGCTACCCACCAGAAGAGGGCACCAGATCTCATTATAGATGGTTGTGAGCCGCCATGTGGTTGCTGGGAATTGAACTCAGGACCTCTGGAAGGGCAGCCAGTGCTCGTAACCTCTGAACCATCTCTCCAGCCCCTCGATAGGTATTCTTTACCCCTACCTCTGGTCAGAGTTCCTCTCCCTCCCAGGCACATTCCAGGACCATGATACTGTAATTTTGCTATCAGCTGGCCATATTATTAATCTGTCCCTACTACTTCTCCCTTCTCCAGAGGCCAGTGGTCCACATCTCCTATAGCCTATATCCTCACATACTCTGACTGGAGCAAACCTCCTGCACAGCTGCCTCAGTCTAGGCCTCAACTTTAGACTATACTGTGGTCCGTGATCAACACCATCCGCTTGACGTGCATCAAAGTGACCTACCCAGCAGTGACATGAGATCCCCTTGTCGCTGGAGTGTGAGGAAGGCAGGGAGCCAGAGCCGAAGTGGGAGTTATAACGGTGGGCATCTTTGGTTCTTGAGAGCATCACATGACTGCTGGACGTGCTTTCTGTGGGTGTCCCATGGCCTTGCTTTCCCAGTGTGTTCTCTGTTTTATTTTTAACAATCACTATTTTGTCAGCATTGACATAAAATAGCATTCCATAATTGCTATTGGATTACATTTTTAAAGCTGTTTTATGTGTGTGAATGTTTTGTCTGCATATGTGTGTGTGTGTACACACATACACATACACACACATGCACCACATCTATGCCTAGTGCCCATGGAGTATGGAAGAGGGTATCAGATCCTCAGGAGCTGCATTTAGAGATACAAGAGAAAAAAATATTCTTAACCACTTGGTAGTAGGATTCTTGAAAATGACCGTTTCTCCTCTAAATTTAATGTGAATGGGACTTAGTTTGTTTAACTTGTATTTTTGTTAGAAATTCTCAAAGTCATTACTCATGTACTTTCCCCCCTTCCTGTGCCATCAGGCTGCAGAAAGAACAAGACTCCAGTAGCTGACGGACTCTATCAAGCAAAGATGAGAAGTCTGTCTTCAAGCTGGGAGCGAGAGCTCATTTGCAGGTCTCCATTTTGCCAGGAGGTTTCCTAGGCAACCACCTAAGCAGTAATTAAGGATAAGGAACTAAAAGGTATGTGCTTAAGAATCTTAATCCTCGAATGTAGTGGTCATCAAGTTGGGATCACAGTGCATTTTTTTCACTTAACATTGAGTAAATAAAAATTTAAAAACCACCAACATTTAATTAAAGGACACACTATGTTAGGATGTGCTTTTATTTTTATCTTTTTCACACATTCCTTGAACAGAAGCTCAATCATCCCATCTCTCTCTCTCTCTCTCTCTCTCTCTCTCTCTCTCTCTCTCTCTCCCTCTCTCCCTCTCTCCCTCTCCCCCTCTCTCCCTCTCCTTCACCCCTCTCTCTCATGAAGAGAGAAGTGAGTTCCTCAAGTGGCCTCCCCGCATGTGGGAAGGAACACTTAGTGATCAGACATTGCTGCTTTCTGTTTTCAGTGATAAGATTCCCCTCTAGTCTTCGATTGGGTCCTTTTCATGCCAGTTTCTACTTGATTTACCCAACATCTTCCTTCCCGTGAAGCACGGACACTTCCAGGCTTTAATGTGAAAGTCCATTCCCTTCAGACAAAAGAAATTGGTGACTTCTAAGAAAGAGGAGAGCCATGCTAGTTCCCTGCCACTCGTCTGTGTGTTTAGAAAGAGCAGATGCTCACAGAGAAGCAGAACACATACAGGCGTCCGCGCGCCCCGCCTTGCGTCAGATAATGTGGTTCTGAGTGGAGAAGGCTGAAGACTAGGATGCTCCCCGGCTGTAGGAGGGCCTGTGCTAGGATGCTCCCCGGCTGCAGGAGGGGCTGTGCTAGGATGCTCCCTGGCTGCAGGAGGGGCTGTGCCCTAGGTCTCGGGCTTCTGTGGGCTTTGTGGACAGTTGGAATGATAGTCACAATGACTAGAAACATTTCTGTCTCACAGTTGTTCCCCATCTGTCACCCACAGCCTGGAGAGACACGCCTGTTGTCGATGGTGACAGATGAAGTAGGTGCGCCCCACTACAGTTCCCCCTTCCCCCCACCCCCACTCTCGAATTCCTAGAGCTTCAGATGAAATCGTTACAGGGGAACACTAGGGAGCCAGTCTCTGGGGTTTACTGTAGTTTTGCCCCCATTTTCTGTGGCAAAAGTAAAAAAGAAAATTAATTATTTAATTTAAAGTACATATTTGAAATGTCAGGTTGTGGAATTTTATTTTTCAGAAACCAGCAGTTATACACAAGGGACTATTTTGACTTATTTGTAGTCACCATATCTATTTGTTGGGGTAGGGTTCATGTTGTGGCTTGAATGTGGAGGTGAGACGGCAATTTCCTACCGTGTGGATGCCATGTGTTGAACTCAGGCACTGTTAGCTCACTGAGGCATCTTATTAGCCCTGTTTTGTTATTTTTACTATGTACCTTTTTGATTTTTCTGTGAGGTGAAAATTGTGTTCACATTAGGCAGTCATGGTGCCAGGCATTGGAATACCAGGGCCTAAGATGTGTGCTGGCTCCTCTTTGAATGTCCTAACAGATCTAAAAAAGGAGGCATGCAAATGATAACAGGCGCTTCTCCAGGACTTACTGTGTGCCTGTCACATCCTGGACTCTCTAACAGCTCACGTGGTGACACTGCCTGATGAGCTGCTTGCCACATCATCCTCCATCCTTCCCTTGAGTAAGTTAACCAGGAGGCAAGGTGCTTTCCCTGGGTTGTTATGTGTGTTTGCCTGATGTTTCAGTGCATCCAGGGCGGCGGCAGCACTGTTAAGGAAGCATCCTAGCAAAGCAACGGTAGAAAAACAGAGGTATAGTTTTTTTTAACAGGAGTTTTAGAAGTTAACTAGTTGATTCCCAGGAATGGAAGGGTTAAGTTTGCTCATGCAAATGCTGCATGTCATGAGTCCATAGGTTGAAACAGTTACAGACACTGGAAGATGAGAGATAGTTACAAAAACCAAAGCCCAGATCTCCGCATCTTCAAGGAAAAGAGACAGATCCCCACTTGTTCAGGCTCGTACTTTCTCAGTTACACACAGGCTGAAACTGTCATGGGAGACTTTGGTAAGTGCAGGCCCCAGGACTGCACCCCCCCTTTTCCCCCCTGTGGTGAAAGTAAAGAATCTCTAAGATACAAAAAGGCACTTATATAGAAATATTAATTTATTAATATTATATCAATTAGGTTTCATTAATTTACTAAACTGCATTGATTTATTAATATTAGTTTATGGATACTAAGTCAGACTCTGTTATAAATGTATAGTGACCATCTGGCTCTCCCTCCTCAAGATTTTAAGAGGAATTTTATATTCCCCAGACATTTTTTGAAAGCTTTCAGTAGCCTATGTAAATACTTTATTTACAGTATTAATGTTGCATGAAGGAAGGTAGCTGACACAGTATGCCTGCCTTCCAGAAGGTGGCATCAGAGCCCCTACAACAGCACAGCTACAAGACTATGGCTTTCCACCTTTGTGCCGCAGCCAGGCCATGGGCATATCACCCAGGTTCACACCCACGCCTCTCACACCTTGCAATCGATTCACTCTCCTACCTGTCACCATGACTGGCTCTTTTCTTTCTTTCTTTTTTTTTTTTTTTGCCCTGCCTAGAATTTATTGGACTTTCATTGCTGCTTCTACTTCCTCTGATCAATGGACTTTGTCCCTTAATTAAGTTTATTGCCCCATCCAGTTCTCTACTTCCTTTTACAGCAGTGGTACCATCAAACCATCCCAGAACCCCCACTCCTTAAAACCTTTGTCTATCCATGGCCCAGATGAGCGTCAGACATTCCCAATCTGACCGCACTCCTGTGTTCACCTACCCTGTTTTCTCATCCACCAACTCTTTGCCCTTCTCTTTAAAACAACCTTATTTTTACTTTTCTTTCTTTGTATATGTAACTGTTGGCAGCATGAAGCCATGAGCAGGGTCAGGCCCCATGGAGCTAGAGTCACAGGTTGTGAGGACCTGATGTCGGTGCTGGGGACTGAACTCAGGTGCTCTAGAAGAGCAGTTAACCCGAGTCATCGCTCCAGTCTCCTTTGTTGTCAGTCTCGCCCTGTGTGTTCCTCCACGATCGTTTTCCCTCAGCCAGCTTGGAACCACACTTTTACTGAAGCCCTCCATGTCTGACCCTTGACGCTCTTGCACCTGAGCAGCAAGGCAGACTGGGCCTTGTTCTCCTAGGTTCAGGACGCTGTGGAGCATTTCTGGCAAATGACCGTCCCCCGGGCAGGTCGTCGGCACGGTTGCCTGCTCCCAGCTTGGTCCCCACTCTCCTCACCTGCTCCTGCTGCCTCCCTTTCCCCTGCTCATGGTGCCAGGAGAGTCTCATGTTATCTAAACTTGTCCTCCTGCCCCGTCTCAATGACCCTGTTCACTGTGCCCGACAGGGTTTTCTTCCTTCCCTTCCCTGCACATTCCCCGCTTGGCTGAGTCCCTTCCTGCACTCGGTGCCCTCCTGCAGCCTGCTGCCGCAGCTTCTGCACCATTTATGCCCTTGTATCTGTACCAGAGAAAGTCCTGGCTTCCTCCTCCTCCCAATGCCGAGTCATCCTCTTGGTGTCCTCTCAGACATCCTGACTTTTGTGAAAAGCCAGCTGTAGACGTTTGCTGGGAGACAGGGTCTCATGGTATGTTCATGCTGGCCTTGAACTTGATTGAGACTCGTCTTCCCCTGCCTCTGGCTTTATAGACATCTGGTGCCTAGTAGCGAATGTCTGCTTTTAACAAAGTATAAGGAAACAGTTTTGATTTTTGTTTTGTTTTAGCAGAGCTGGGCACAGAACCCAGAGTCTGACTTAGGCTAAGCAGAAGTTTTACCTCTGAGCTGCTGCCCAGTCAAGGAACAGGGCTGAGTTTCTTTTCCTTTCTTCCTGCCAGAAACCTGGGGCTGCTCAGGCAGTGGGCATCGCGACACCTTGCGTGACCTGGGCTCGATATGGTGCTGGTGTCCATTGTGCGGGAACCCTGCACTCTGCGGAAAGCGTTCCCCGGGATTTATTCTGTCCTGTCCGTGTGCAGGAGCATGGTTCCCTCACAGTTCTCAGATTAGAAAGGGGCTCCGGGACAGACGAACCCCTGCTAGGCATCTTTTGTTTTTACAGAGTCCAAAAAGGCAGTTTTGATAGTGGGTTAATAAGCTGGTTGGACTAGGAAGTCTGAATTTAGGATGTCAGCTTTAATAGGGTATCTTGGGAGGCCACTAACTGCCCTGTTCCCAGAGACCCCGAGACCCATGAGAAACATCAGGCCCTGCTGAAGCAGGCTGAAGAGTGCCTGGGACAAGCGAAGGGCAGCTCTGCTCACTGAGGATGTGCGAATGAGGGACCACTAGATTGTGCTTTCAAACTGGAATCTACCATCCTAAGCTCCAGAGACTTCTGTATCACTGCCCAGGTAGAAAGGCTGTTGTCAACTGTTCAAGAGGCAGATATCAGAAGCCTCAAAGTTAGGTTTGCAGATCTTGAGATCTGAGTATATGGAATGAAAAAGAAAATACCAACCAAACAAAAAAACCCTCACACATACACACACAGAGGAAAGGAAGCTTCCATGCTTTCCTCTGATTCGGACATGAATGTTTGTGCACCCCCCTCCCCCAATCTGTAGTTAAAATCTTGGTTTAGATGTGATAGTGCCTACAGCTAAGGATTCTGGGAAGTGATGATGTTCCTATGAGGTCATGTGGGTGAAGCACAACACACAGGAAGTCCGTGTGTAAAAATAGACCAAGCCAGAAGGAAAGGCCTCACCAGGCACCAAGTCACATGTCCTTTTACCCTCAGAATACCAGTCTCTTGAACAAGGAAAAATGACTGCCACAATCTAATCCATCAGATGTGTGTGGTGAGGGGTGGGGTGTTTTGTTGTGTTTGTCAGAGTAGCTCAAACAAAAGCCTCTCTGTCTTGTTTAATACAAAATACATGCAGGTGGCACAAAACTAGTAAGTAAATCTAAATAGTTCTGTGCTGTTTAAAGTTTAAATGACAGCTGCTTGTCAATCGCCCTCCAGCCAGTATCTCTTCCAAGTATCTGCTGGAATAGTTAGGGCTTTATTTGGAGACCTGAACCATCTAATTGATAGCCACTAGCCCACTGGTACTCTCTCAGTGCAAATTAAAACGAAGCAAGGGCCAAGGAGCTCACTCAGAGAACTGGATGCATTGGCTAGTGTCTGCACCCCAGCATTCCTAACTTAGAAATGGGAGACAGAAAGAGAAGTGTCCTCACAGGCCAGCTTGTGCGTAGTATGTGGCACAGTGGAACAAATGACCAGAGAGACACATGCCTTAGCAAAGTGGGAGTCAAGTGACTTCCTAAAGCTGCACTTTGTCCTCCACATGCACACTGTGGCACATACATGTGCACCCATACACACAGGTTTAAATTAAATGCAACTAAACCTTAAGACTCCTCAGTCATGCCAGCCACGTTTGAGGCGCTCAGCAGCTACCATGTGCACAGGGCAGGTGTAGAGTGTTCTCGGCACTGCAAATGTTCTGTTAACAGCAGGGATCAAGATGGATTCCAGTCATATATAAACATATACACACAGTTGGCATAACATTGTACGTACTGTTTTGCAGTTTGTTTTTTTTACCCAACAGAGAAACTGTTAACTCAGTGTGAGCCACATGCAGGATCGTGCCAGAAAAAAAAAAAAAAAAAAAAAAAAAAAAAAAAAACCAGAAGGAGTGCATTAGCAAATGTAAAAAGCTCAGTACATCCGAACTTTTTAGTTTTAGATTTCAGAGATCATTGCCCCATCTCTCAGTGCTCATTCTAACATTAAATAAATTATGTGTAGACTGAGTCTGCTCA
Source organism: Acomys percivali (assembly GCA_907169655.1). Classification (NCBI taxonomy): domain Eukaryota; kingdom Metazoa; phylum Chordata; class Mammalia; order Rodentia; family Muridae; genus Acomys; species Acomys percivali. The sequence continues at coordinate 89,599,411 of OU015744.1, forward strand.
GCTCCAAGCATGTCAAGAAAAGACAGTTCAACCAGGCTTGGTGGCACACACCTTTAATCCCAGCCCTTGGAAGACAGAGGCAGGTGAATCTCTGTGTTCGAGGCCAGCCTGGTCTACTAAGCGAGTCCAGGACAGCCAAGGCTACATAGAGAAACCCTGTCTTGAAAAACAAAAACAAAGCAAAAAAGGCAAGACAGTTCATAATATATATTTAGGCTGATAGTGCTGTCCTAACCACAGACCCAGCACACACAGTTGCTCTTGCTCCTCTGGGGTATCAAAGGTTGCCCTTTTCCTGTCTCCTCACTGGCCAGTGGCTGTGGAACACGTGTTACTATTGATACACACGTTAGATAAGATGAAGTAAAACAGTTCAGCTAAGGCCGGGCGTGGTGGCACACGCCTTTAATCCCAGCACTCGGGAGGCAGAGGCAGGCGGATCGCTGTGAGTTCGAGGCCAGCCTGGTCTACAAAGTGAGTCCAGGACAGCCAAGGCTACACAGAGAGACCCTGTCTCGAAAAACCAAAAAAAAAACAAAAAACAACAAAAAAAAACAGTTCAGCTATTCAGCTGTGCTGCTGTTAACTGGATGGCAAGTGCTGCTGGACACATGTGGCGGTGGCTTTAGTGTTGAGGCTCAGTAGGACACTTTATTCTGCCACACTTTCCCTGAAGTGCAGTGACATTTCCGTGGATGAAGGCTGGAAAGCGATGGCTGCCTAGGAGGACAGACTAGCGTTCTTCGGAATGCTTGCCATACGTTTTCATGCCCTTTCCCATGGGAGGGGCTGAGCTCCTCTTCTAAAATACAGGTTTTCCGTCTGGAGAATTGGCAATTCCCAAAGAGCTAGGGCAGAGAGTTGGTACTTTGTTTGCTGGCTTGTTGGTGTGTTTTCTTTTCCTTTGTTACTGTATCTCATACAGCCCAAGCTGGCCTCGAACCTCTTAAAAGGCTGAGGACAACCTTGAACTTCTGATCCTCTGACCTTTACTCCCTGAGCACTGGAATTGCAAGTGTATGTCACCATACCTTACCTTTCATGAGATACTGAGGATCAAGCTCAGGGCTTTGTGCTTGCTATAGGGAAGTGCTCTGCCAGCCGAGCTACATTCTCAACCCCGGTCCTGATGGGTTCTCAGGTGGAAATATGCTTGCAGCCATAGATAGGTGGTCAGAAATAACAATGTGCTAACTATGAATGTGATTGTTGAATTTAAACTGAAAAATGTGCTGACAAAAACCTACAGTAGGGCAGTGGTGGCGCACGACTTTAATCCCATCACTTGGGAGGGAGCGGCAGGCAGATTTTTGAGTTTGAGCCATCCTGGTCTACAGAGTGAGGTCCAGGACAGCCAAGCCAGGACAGACAGTTCCCGTCTCTGGGGAAAAAGGCTAGAAAACATGATGTATTTATACCTCTGTGTATTTAGGAAATACATGATCTGGAAAGATTCACAGAAGCGAGAATAGTTTGTCTTGGGAAGGAAATGGGGAAACAAGTTTCTCTGTGTCACTTTTTCTGAGTGCTTCCTATAAACCTGGGCTTCCCATGGCTGTCACATGAGCCTCCCAAAGCCCTCCCAGTGCACAGTGGCCTGGAGGCTGGCACACCTTTGCTCCTTAGAGCAATTACTGCACGGCAGCTAAAGCTCTGCAGAACTGGTCTCTTCATATAATGTAAGTATATTTCTGAGGGAATATTATTAGCAGTGAAATCGTTTCCCATGTATCCATTCGTCACCCTTGTGGAAGAGAACGCAGAAGATGCTGACTGAAACTCTCAGAACTAATTAGAGCAGAAAGATGAGGTTGACAGGAAATTATTCCAGGTCTGGGGCACCCTGCTCCAGCTTGTCTTTGAAGAAGATGAATGCTGGTGTTAATTGCTTTTGGGCTGAACAGTGATGATGGAGCTCACTCAGCAGCTACCACCCACACTGAGGAGCCCACGCTCCTGAGAGGTGGAGAAGTGGGAAGCGGGGACAGTGGGAACACAGCTGCTCTCCCGTGCTTCCACCACACCTCCATAGTCCAGCTCCCAGGGCACTACGCCCAGACGGCTTCCTGTACTTCTAGAGTATTAACTTTTCTGCTAAACCACATTGCTAGTTCTGTACTCTTCTTCAGGAAAGAAAACGATGAGGAAACTAGATATGGGAAATAGACATGGCATTTCTTAGCTTACTTTTTTTTATTAATAATTTATTTTATATGCATAGATGTGAAGGTGCCAGATCCATTGGAACTGGAATTACAGTTTTGAGCTGCCATGTGGTTGCTGGGAATTGAGCTCAGGTCCTTTGGAAGAGCAGACAGTGCTCTTAGCCACACTGAGCCATCTCTCCAGCCCTTGCTTAGCTTACTTTGAAAAGAAAATCTCATTAATTGTGGTACTTTCAAGAAAGGCTTCCTCAATGCCAGAGTAAACTTCACTACGTGTGACAGCCATGGCAGCAGGAGGATCTAGTCACTGAGGGTGTAGATGCGTACACATCCTGGAGGTGAGGCCACTGTGGGTGGATGGTGAGCTGCTGCCACATTGCAAGAGAGGTCTCGCTGTCTGTTCCCTAGTGGACATCCAAACCTCCCTCTCCCTCTTAGATTTGTGTTTGTTCTAGTTGGTGTGTGGAAAGAGGTATAAATATATTTCACACGGTCCCTTCCGGGACTCTGCCTTCAGGGACAATGTGCTCTGTCTTTCTTGTGTCCCTTTTCTGTTCTGCCTTCATTGTGACTGTCACTGTCTTAGATTAGGCCACAGTGTGAGGACTGCAGATAGGGTCCTGCTGGCTGTCCTGGGCTCCTACAAAGTGAGGGAGCACAGCTGTTGGCGCCAGCCACGCTTTGGGCTTCCTTTCTCCCCAGCCAAGCCGTAGTTCAGACTCAACATCAGGTCAGTTTGCTAGGCAAGTTCAGCTTGAGCTTACTGAACATGGGTAGTGATCTTGGGCACCTGGCATTCTCCTCCCCGTGGGTTGGGACCCCTCCCAGGTGGAGCCAGCACTCCAGTCCATGTGGCAGTTTCTCTGGCTTCACGTCCCCAAAGCTTCACTCTCACTTTTGTGGCACCATATGATAATGGCCTATGGCCCATGGTTTTGTAATTTTCACATTTGGCAGAGTCCCAGTTTTGTGGATTTTTTTTCTTAAAGAAAGACACTGGGTTTTTCAGAGAAATTTGTCTGTGGCTTTTTGAAAGTGACAAACAAGTTAACTGTTTTTTAGTCAATAATTGTTATCACAAAACCTTGCTGGCAATTCAAAGAAACCTGCACCATTCCTTTCATTTTTAGTACCTACTTAGTTGTCATTTGATAATTAGGACATTTCTATGATAAGAGTAGTTAAAGAGAAACTTTCTGAATTCTTTTATTCTGTCTATATAGAAGAGATTTTCAAGAAAATTTGAAAGTCCCCCCCCTTTTTAGTTCCCCATACACGGCAACTGATGTGTCCTGGCCTGCGAGACAAATCGAACCAGGGTTCACCTGGTTTTAATGTAGAATGCGCTCGTTCCATCATACCTTGTCCTTGAGGATTATAAGGAGTACCTGTAACATGCTTTATGAAAAGCTTTGCTGACATACCCTGAGCCATTATCTGTCTTGATAGCCTTAGGCACACCAATGTGAGAAAAGGCAGACAGACAATGAGCAATTACATTTTTTGTGGCTTCTCCAGATTGGAGAGAAGCAATTAAATATCCAGAATATGTGTCTACAGACACATGAATGTATTTTAACTCACCAAATTCAGGTAAATGAGTAACATCCATTTGCCAAAGGTGGTTAGGGACCAGTCCTCTGGGATTAACTCCCAGATGTGGTACAGGAAGAAACTGAGGACATGTGGAACATGCCTTCACAATGGCTTGAGCTTGCTCTTTAGTAATCCTATGTTGAAGTCTTAGACTTCGGCTGTTAATATGATGTAAATTATGAGCTTTTTGAGCCTTTTCTACATTTGTAAGGCATACCAAATTTTTGGTAGTTGCATCTGCCAACGCATTACCTGCAGCCAAAGGTCCAGGTAAATCAGTGTGAGCTCTTAAATGTCTTATAAAAAAAAGGATGTTTTCTCTTTAGAATAGCTATCTGGATTTGAGAAAATAATCCACTAGCTCGTGATTGGGGTTGGATTTGTCTTGCAGTTTCTAGGCGAGGAACTGCCTTTGCTACACAGCCACTATCTGAATATAAATTAAAGGAGCAGAAGACATAATGTTGGAAAACATTAGCTACCGCTTGCAGCTCAGCAATTTGAGCAGACTTAGCAGTCATAGAAATAACATGACTATCCTTCTACTACGTAACTAGCTCTTCCATCAGTAAAAATTAGCAAACCATCTCTCACAGGCTGAAATTCAGTTATCTTAGGAGAAATAACTGGACGTTTATTTAAAAGTGGAGAAACCTGTTAGAAGGGAAATGGTTATCTATATACCCACAAAATTGTGCACAAGCCAACAGCCAATCGTCCGTGTTAGCAGACAGCTGATTTTGCTGTTCCTTAGAATCTGGCTGAATAATAAAATCAGGTTCTTTGCCAAAATACTTTTCTTCCTTTCAATCAACCTATATGAATCAACTTTGCAATGACCAAATAATATGGTACTATTACCTTACTGGGAGAAGATGGCAAATGTTCCCACATAATAGGAGCCCCTTGCCAGAACACCGCATAGGTGTAGTATGAGTGGTCACGATAAAATACCCTAGAGGCTTGTCATATCTGTATAGGTTGTGAGTTGATGGGAGACAGCCTCTTCCACTAACGCCAAGGCTTTCCTAGCTTCAGCTGTAAGCTCCCAGGGTGAATTTGGAGAAGAATCTCCTTGTAAGATTTTGAATAAGGGCCATAAATTTCCAGTTGTTAATTTTAAATAAGGTCTTGTTGGACCCTGGAGTCCAATTCAGGAAGGAGGTCGCCGCGAGAGACCACTCAAGTCACACAGACTGGAGGTATATGTAAAATTTATTACTGACACATCAGAAGTCCCAATTGTCGATGTGTCAGGGTCCCTCAGCACTCGGGAGGTGAAGGACCCCGAGTAGCTGTTACAGGCTAG
>OU015744.1:89604490-89617254 GCA_907169655.1 Acomys percivali
GAGCAAGGCTGAACAAGCGAACAAGCATCTTGTATTTTACAGTTTTACAGTTTCTCAGTCTAAGCCAATTTATATCACCAAGCAACTTTTGGCAATCATTTAAAGTCTTTATTTTATTTTATTTTTAAAGCATTTTTATTAATTTATTCATATTACATCTCAATTGTTATCTTATCCCTTGTATCCTCCCATTCCCCTCTCACTCCCGCTTAACCCCTACTCCCCTCCCCTATGACTGTGCCTGGGAGGGACCTCTTCTCCCTGTATATGCTCATAGGGTATCAAGTCTCTTCTTGGTAGCTTGCAATCCTTTGAAGACCACCAGGTCTCCCCATCAAGGGGACATGGCCAAATATGGTACACCTGAGTTTGTATGAAAATCCTCACTTTCCAATCAACTGTGGAGACTGTCCTGTCCATTGGTTAGATCCTAAGCACAGAATTTCTAACATGGCAGAATTTGGCATAGCTCCTCACAGGCAACGATTCCAGAACATTCACCATATCAGCTATGTTGGCTCTGTTTCTTAACAATCAAACTTTATTATACAATCCAACTAGCTTACACAAGAAGGAAAAAAGGTTAAAGGGACAAAGAGTGAACCTTCTGGTATCTGTTCCACGGGACGGATCCTTAGGTGTCTCTCTGGCCCGCGTGCTGATCCAGCCTGTTCGCTGCTCCACACGAGCTCAAGCCCGGTCTGAACCTGTTGTTCTCTCCTCCCCACCTGCCTGAGTTACGTGGGAAGGGCGGTCTCCTTCTCCCGTTGAGGGTCAATTAGAAAAACAATAGTCCAGGTGGGGTTCCCAGGTCTGCTTCCTGAATTCCAGGCCCAGGATGGCTCCACTCAGTCTGTCAGCAGGTATTCATGGGGTGCCCCAAGGGTAAAGCCCGCCAAGACTGCTTCCACCTGTGACAACGCTTAATCTTTCCCACACAGCTATGTGGCAGTAGAGAAATTAGGGGGCACTGACACAAAGCTAGAAGTTCTATTTAGATTGTCACTTTGGTGTAGCCTGTGCAGTCAGCATCTCTGTAGAAAGAACAGGCCTGACATGGCTGCCGGGGGGCGGGGCAGCTGACATGTGGAGGGCAGGTGGGGCCAGTGGTCTGAGGAGTGTAGACAAGTAGTTGGCAGTGGAGCCTGTACTAGAGAGGGGGTCTTGATCTGCTGCCAAGGTTCCTTCTGGTGGTACCCTGGTGACCTTTGCAAGTCCATCCATTTATGTCCTCTTTGAGTGGAGCTCTTAATTGCTTAGCACAGCAGTCACCAGTGCAGTCCCTGGGTGAGGGCCCTGCAGAGTGCAGAAGAGAGGGAGCCATGGCGAGTGAGCTGGGAAGTTTCGTGTTCTGTTGGTCATTTTGAAATCAATCTCTCTGTCTCTCTGTTGACGTGCATGCATGTATGCACACAAGTGCTTGGTGGGGGTTGGGAGGTCAGGGAATGACTTCTTGTAGTGGCTTCTTTTCTCCCACCTTTCTGTGGGGTCCAAGGACAGAACTTGGGTCACCAGGGTACATGGCAGTTAAGTGCCCTTATCTACTGAGCCATCTTGCCAGCTACTTATGTAAGTGACTTATGTGACTATGCTATAATACCTCTCCTGTGAATTCACAGTGCACACTTAGCACTTTGAAAGTCTGTGAAGTTGGGAAATTAACTTAGATCCAGCTTCTGAAACTTACTCGAAAAAGTGGACATTGAATCTTAAAAAAAAAAAAAAAAAAAAAAAACAAACCCAAACCAAATCCCTTTCTGGGGATGATAGAAACCTGTAATGGCATCACTTGGGAGGGTGAGGCAGAGGATACCAAGTTGAAGACCCCGCTCCTCCCTCATAGGCTGCGGTAAAATGTTCTCTGAAAACAAAACAGCAGCAAGGCCCCTTCTCGTCCTCTGGCTCTATCCCTTTGTCATTGTTGTGATGAGATAGCTTGAGAACTATAACCTACCTGACTTTGGCTGGGGCTTGAGAAACAGGGACCCACCAGCTCTAGGAAGCTACTTAGATGGGGAGCCTGAGGCTTCTTGCTAGTAGTATCTGGGCATCCCAAGGGGTCCCACATCCTTCCAGACTGTTCAGACACATGAGTCTGTGTGAGACCTTCCACATCTAAACCAAAACAGGAACAGTTGAATGGCAGCGTCTTCCGACAGGCAGCTACTAGTGGTCTTGGACTATTAAGTAGACGGAGGTATTTGGATGTGAACGTCAAATCAAGTACCCTGGGGCTGTGGGTATTCACTAACTTGTAGTCTCTGATGATCAATGCGCTTGGTGCTTATTTCATAAAGTAAGACTTTGACCCTTGACAAGCCCTCTGAGTTCATCTCATTCTACTTCCTCACTTGCAAGTAGGAGGAACTAGTTTTTTCAAAGGTTGAATAAGTTACTTTCCAAAGTTCAAACACTCAGGGATTCTGGCCCCGACATCTTACAGCGTAAGGCTGGGCAGGGCCCAGTGGCCACTACTAGAGGAAGTCCCTGAGTTTAAGACATTGTCAATGTTGTCTCTGGCAGGGGGAAGATAAGAACAAAAGTTTTGAGTCTGGTAAAAGGAGCAAGATGTGGCCTCAAGGCCTTGGGAATAGCAGGAATCACACTGGACTCTGGGAGAAATTCCTTTAAACAGCTCAGTATGATTTCAAATAAACTTCAAATAAAGAGATGCTGCAGAAAGCATGAATGGCTCCAAAGCACTGAAAGACAGACAGCTAGACAGTACCTCAGCCGTTCCTGTATGTGACAGGCAAGTGGCTACCTGGAGCCAGTACATCCCTCTTAACACAGGAGGTGTCCAGTTGTCATAGTTACAAATCTGAAGGCTGTAAATTATTTTGCCTTAATTTGAGTTTTTCCTCCTACATGGGGAAGTTAAACCCTTGCTTATTAGCTGGTATGTGAAATTGAATCTTTTTGTTCTGTTTTTGTTTTATTTATAGTTAAAGGGTCACATGACATGATTTCTTGGGCATTTTGCCTCAAGTTTTTATGAAACTTAGCCTTCCTGTGAAACAGCACTTACTGTGTCACAAACAAAGCTGACAGTGAGGTGTCTGCCTTGGAAGTTGCTGTGTCCATGAGGAGACTCACACCAGATTCCCCACGGGCCCTGGAGAAGGAAAATGCCCTGTGTTTGTGTGTCTTAAGTAAGTGAGAAAATTGCTGTTGTGACTAACGCTGGAGCTCAGTTTCCCAAGTCTAGTGTCCGTTGCAGCCCCTCTTTTCCCTTCAGGGTTAAGAAGAAAAGACACGATGGCAGGTGTGGTGGTGCATGTCTCCAACCCAGCACTTGGAGGCCAGGGCAGGAGGATTGGAAGTCAGGCTTGGAGGATGATCTAGGAAGCTGTCTCAAAAGCCAAGAAAACAACAGGGGGTTTGACAGCCAGAAAGTATCAATCGACTGTTTGCTGGGACCTGAGAATAAATCCTATTTCTAAAATAACACCTCTCGGCTCTCTACACCCCTAAGGGTCATCACATAATTTACTCTTAATTGCTTTTTTTTTTCAACCAGGATGATGCATATGAAGGTCTGTGTTTTCAAGGCTCCTTCAGAGACAGAAAACCTGTTTGTTAGGTTCTTAAGGAATGTTTGGTGTCATGTGAGGATTTTACAGGAAGTGTTCTTTTCTGTCTACAACTGGAGTCAGAGGGGCCACAGAGAACTACCTGGCTGCACTGAGTCCCTGGTGCCTGGGCCTCTGTGTGCTGAAGTAACCCCTGGTCTCTTCCTCTCAGACCAGCTGTACTGCACGCACGACCAGCTGTCCTGTACGTACAACCAGCTGTCCTGTACGCATGACCAGCCGTCCTGCACGCACGACCAGTTGTACTGCACACACGACCAGCCGTCCTGTACGCAGGACCAGTTGTACCGCACACACAACCAGCTGTCCTGCATGCATGACCAGTTGTACTGTACACAGGACCAGCCGTACTGCACGCACGACCAGCCGTACTGCATACACGACCAGCCGTACTGCATACACGACCAGCCATACTGCACACACAACCAGCTGTATTGCACACATGACCACCTGTACTGCACGCACGACCAGACACACTGCACACACAACCAGCTGTACTCTACACACGACCAGCTAGCTGTACTGCACACGTGACCAGCCAGCTGTACTGCACGCACACCTTTCTGTGTATTCCCTCCAGCAAGCACGGCAAGCAGTACCACTTACCACAGGCCGTTCAGGGGATGGAGCTCTGTATCCTTCTTCTCCTCCTCCTAAGAGAGAAAGGATTTATCCTGTGTGACAGGTCAAGGGCACAATCCACTGTGGTGGAGGGCAAAGCAGCAAGAACTTGATGCAGCTAGCCACACCGCACCCACAGTTAGCAGAGATCGAGACTGAAGTTTCTTTCTCTTTTTTCGAGACAGGGTTTCTCTGTGTAGCCCTGACTGTCTTGGACTCACTTTGTAGACCAGGATGGCCTTGAATTCATAGCTACGCAACTGCCTCTGTCTCCCAAGGGCTGGGATTAAAGGCGGGTGCCACCACGCCCCTCGAGACTGAAGTTCTTTACTGGTTTTTTAGAAAGAAACCAAACGATCTGCCAAAGTCACGTTGTAACTAGCCATGGCTGACCCTGTATCTGCAGTGGCTTTTCTTCTGGAAAAAAGAACAGGTGACTCTCCAAAGGACAAAGTCCACGAGCCTTCCTGGTACTTGAAGAACCGGTCCATCTCCTCAAATTTGCTCTACTCACTGAAGAGAATGTAGGGGCAGACAGGGTAAGGAGGGACAGACTGCTTGCCTGTGATCTCACCCCCTTTCTCCTTTCATCTGGAAATGGCACCAGATTGCATCAAGAGTTCTTGTAAGGATTGTCATCTGTAAGGCCTCTTGGTGTGCTGTGCAGTCAGGTGTGCTTGTTCTCCGTGCAAACACAGGTTAGGTAACAACTCAGGAAGTGTGTGTGTGGCCATTGCCACGTGGTGCTCATCTACCTGAGAGCCATCTGTACTGCCTCGAAGAACCTGCCTCTCAGTAGAAGAGTCCCAAGGATGCATTGGATCAGGGCTATATATCTCTCAAAGATCCCTCAATAAAAGGCTGGCAGGTTGAGGCATGTGGCTGACACTGTAAGTGTGCAGTGTGCAGAGCTAACCTACAAGTACAATACCTGGGACAGGAATAGGAGTCAGGATCAGGTTCTAATGCAAGAAGCCATTTAGGGCAAGCGACATGGCACTGAGGCTGTCCTGTATATTAAATGTTGCCTTTGTAAAGACGGCTCTCAACACACTTCGGAGGAGGCCGGTGCAGGATGGGGCCATCATTTAACTTTGATGATAAATGGAAAAACCTAAAGACGTGGACGGGGTGTGAAAGCCACCAGGGCGTTAGGTTCGGAGCCTGTGTTTACTTGCTGGTGCATGATTAACTAGGGAAGTGGAGGATTTTAAACTAAAGGTGGCCCTGGGCTACAGTGGGAGGCTGTGCACAAACATCTCAGGTCTTTCTGGCCAATGACCACTCTGTACCACACTGTAGGCTGTCTCCTTGCGAGCACTCTCTATTGTGAGTTGTGTTGGTGAGATTGTTCATTAAGCTGCTTAAGGGAACTCTGGGCCAGTGTCTACCATATCACCAAGCCAGATGTGCATTTTCTCTGTAAAATGGACTAGGGTCTGCCTGCTATTCTTTCTCTTTTTCCTAGCCATTCTGTGAGTGGATACAATTGGCTGTAGATTATTTGCCTTGAAAAAATGTTTTGCTTGAGAGTAGGTTCTGGTTATATAGCTCAGGCTAACTTCAGCTTTGCAGTCAAACATACCTGACTAACATTGCTTATTTGTAGTAAGACAGAGCCCAGGCCCAGTAGAACTTTAGCCCAAACTGGTCTCAAATTTAGGGCAATCTTCTCAGGTGCAAACCACTACCCTAGGCTAATACTTTCTGGTTTTTGAGACAAGGTCTTGTTAAGGTAGCTCTGGCTGGCCTGGAACTCACTGTGTAGATCTGGCTGACCTCAGACTCAGAGACCTTGCCTGCCTCTGCCTCTAGCCAGCTAACAATGTCATAGAAGTTTTCTATAATGTATAAAAAGTCAGAATAGAATCATCTCAGTGGTTCCTCCACCTCAGGATCCAATCATACTAGCACAACACTGAGTTTCCTTAAATTCTGATATAATTACCTTAAAAACCAGCATAGGCCAAGTGGAGTGGTGCACATCCTTAATCCTAGCACTGGGGAGGCAGAGGCAGAGGCAGGAAGATGTCTTAGGAGTTTGAGGCTGCTTGGTCTGTGTAGTGAGTTCCAAGACAGGACTATGGAAAGAGACCCTGTCTCCAAAAAAAAAAAAACCAAAAACAAAAGCAAACAAACAAAAATACCACCAACAACAAAAATTAGCATAATTACGACTACATAACCTAGAGAGCTTCATTTTTTCTGTGGTTGGTTTCGTTTTGTAGCTGGGGCACACCATGTGTTGACGGTCAGACAACCAAAACTAAGACACTCTTTTAGCCCCAGTGTTTCCTAGATTGAGTTCGCTACAGAGCCAGCCAGATAGAAGGAGTGAAGACAAGAGTTGAGTTGCAGCAGGTAGCTAATGTGCACAAGGGTCAGTGTTGTGAACTAGCCGGCCCCTGACTACTGTGAGATGAGAGCTGCCTGTAGTGGGTATAGCTTGAAAGCAGTGACGGTCACTGCGATTGTCTCATGGTGCTTGGAACCCACATAGTTCTTGGATGCTAAGAAGTGCCATGGGACAAACATTTTAAGCAGCCACCTATGAAGTTGAAATATCTTGACTCAAATGGGAGCATAGGTGTGCTTGGTTTTGTGTGGGCGGGAGGGGGGGAGAAGAGAGGAGAGAGACAGACAGAGACAGAGAGACAGACAGAGACAGATACATAGGATAGAGCAGAGGAAACAGATACCCTCTTTCAACAGTTTTTTATGTGTGGGTCAATACTGCTCCTTTGCCAGCATCTTCTTGGCACTTGGTTGAGATCCAGTTTCAGCCATAGAGCTTCGACATCCCTACTCTTCAGTACCAGTAGCTGCTCACGTGCAGTGTCCTGTTTATAGGTGCTAAAATAATAAATGGATTTCTTTTTCTTGTAGCTCAATGAAGTTGCAAATTTTGGATTTTATCAGGCCATTCTTCGTTACTGCAGTCTTTTCCTGTCCTAGGTTTTCTTAGCACTTAGGTGCTGCCCTTAGACAAGGACAGCTGCTCCTGGTGGGCCTGCCTCCATAAGCTGAGCTGTTGTTGTCGGTGTCTCCTGCCGCGGAGATTCCTAGCAGCTTGCCAGTCAGTGTTGGTGGCAGTTGTCACCGTGCGATGTGGTCAGATGTGAGCTAAGGCCTGTGCAGAAGCAGAGTGTGAGCCTGTGTCTTCTCAGGGTGAACATTCTTTTTCTTGGTGACTGAAAAGCTGGTTTGTTTTCTTGCATTTGATGGATGTGTTGTTTTGGAAGTGTCCCTCTCAAATCTCCTCCGGGTCCTTTCTCCTTTTGGCCAGCAGATGGCACCTTGCTGTCTCCTCTCTTGCTTGCCAGCTTTGCCTTTTGTGTTCTGTTCCTTCTCTGTTCCCCACCCCCAATACTTGGCAAATGTTTGTCACCAGGATTGATGCTGTTCAAAGCCTCACGTGAGAAGCTGGCTTGTCAGAGGGACAAGAAGGGAAGAGGCAGGCTTCAGGCTTCATTGCAGCTGTCCTGTTTGCTTTGCTAACACGCCTGCTACAGAAACGTACGTTTGTTTTTTGTTTTTTGTTTTTTTCTTGTTGTTGGAAGCAGATCCAACGTCTTGTTATGACATTAGGTTTACATTTTCACCTGGGCTGTTTGGCATGTGGAAGGCTCTTTGCAGTGTTAGGTAACTGAGAACCTTTGGTTCATTTTGATTTTTTTTTCCTAATACAAAGATATTTTAAAGAACAGTACAGGTGAATAGATTGCATTTATTTGTATTTAAATGCTCTACAGGCTATTCAGAATTCTGCTCATTAAATATTTATTCAGTTCTTCTAGGTTGAGTGTCAGATAGAAAAAATGCTTGAGCTTCTGTGTGTTGTTAGGACTCCAGGTCTTACTAAAGTTGCTTGCTAGTATCCTCATTGTCCAAGAGCAGCCTGCCTTCATCTGTTATGTAACACTGTCCAAAGGCAGCTGAAGCTCAGCACCTTCTCCAGTATAATTATCTCCCTCCTACTGCCCCTCTCCAAAACATGATCCCCAGCACACACCTGTAATCCCTGCATTGGGAAGTGGTGGCAGGAGGATCAGGAGTTAAAGACTATGCTCAGCCACATAGTGAGTTGGAGAGCCAGCCTGGACTACCCCAGACCCCGTATCAAAACAAAACAACAAAAGAAATGCACGATTTCAGTCTCTGAGCATCTTGAGCATTTCTGGATCACGCCTCGGATGTGCCGCTACTCTGCATAGTCTGTGTATGTTACAGTTGACAAATTGAATGCCTCTTCGTGCCCCAAGTTTCAGCATAGACTCTTGAGTTTCCACGGCTGGACTCAGTGGCCCATTCCTGTAATTCAGCACTCATTCAGGGAAGCAGAGAGTTCGAGGCCAGCCTGGTTTACCTAGTGAGTCCACGACAGCCAAGGCTGCACAGAGAAACCTGTTTCAAAAAAACAAAAAACAAAACGAAACAAAAAACTGCCCAGGTCGTGTTTTCAGCAAACTGTGGCATGCTTGTGCACACAAACATATGCACACACAGCATATGTGTGAGGTTATCATCATAGAAGCTACATGAGTACTTAGTTTGCTCTGCTTCAAGAAAAAAACAGAGCCATTTTGCAAGGAAGATATATTTTCAGAAACCACATACCTGTTATTCTTTGTAGTCAAAGACTGGGTGGTATTGGCCACCTGACATCTGCTGATATGCTGTGCTTTTTAGGGCCCTGACACCAGTGTAGCTTCTCTGGTGTCTCCTCTTTGGCCAAAGTGTGGCAGTTTCCCCAGGGGATGTTTGAAATGAAGTAATTTGGCAATAGCTTTACCAGGTGCTCAGCTTCAGTAGTCTGCAGCATTTTGATGGTATATTTCCAGCATGTGTAGAGAAGGGGAAATTACCTTGGTAACCCTCCCTAAAGGTAAGCCCAGAGGAAACCTTGGAGCTTCAGGGTGGGTCAATCAGGGGTGAGACAAAGTAGCTTAATAACAGAACTTTCTAGTGGATTTGTAACCAGCACTCTTAAGTGAATGGATGAGGAGTAAGGGTAGCCCATGGTATTGAATCACACCAAATACATAGGATGCTCTGGGCTTCTTGGGCGGTCTCTGATCCATCAAGTATAGACCTTATGTCTAGTCTATAAATTTAGTGCTGGTAGATCCAGTTGACACGGGAATCAGCTGCTCTCACTCATGAATACATAGTGGGACCTAGTTTAGATGCTACACTCCTAATTTGAAAGTCTTCACAGACCAACCTGGGAGGCGGAGGCAGGTGGATCTCTGAGTTCAAGGACGGCCTGGATTATGTAGTGAGTTTCAGGGACGCAGTTTACAAAGAGAAGGAGAGGAGTCCCAGTGGAGAGTCAGTGAGATGCACAGTCGTTGACTAGAGTCTTCACGGAGGGCTGCAGTCACTGGTTGAAAACGCCAAGAGCAGTCTGAGGAAGTTGAATGTAGCACTCCGTCCTTACCTCACCCACAGCCGAGCTCTTCTCCTGGGAGAAAAGCCTACTGAAGCTGCAGGGTGCACACTGCCCTGGGCAGGATGCAAGAGAGCATGTGCGTCTCAGTGTCCCCAGGTGGGAGGTTTCTCCTGGAGATACATTTGGTAGAATTTGTATTCCATGGCAGTTAGAATTGATAGGTACATTTAGCATATTTATTAGTTCAGTTTTTGTTAAGTATTTTTTTAAAGTACCCAGGGAAGAGTGCTTTATAAAGAGATGTTTTAAACTCAGTTTTAGAGATACAAAGTCTCATGGTCAGGTATCTTAGTTTTTATTGCTGCGAAGAGACATCATGACCAAGGCAACTCTTATAAAAGCACAGCACTATTTGGGGCTGGCTTACGGTTTCAGAGGGTTAGTCTGTTGTCATGGTGGGAAGCATGGCGGCACGCATAGACGTGGTGCAATTCTGTAGATGCTTTTGCCTTAGTGTTATTTTACACTCCTCCCAGTGTTTAATGAAGAAAAGTTAGATTTTCTCTCATCAGTAAGGCTAGTAAAAAAGAAAAAAAACGAAAAAAAGTATGACTTTAGTAGGCCAGAACCAAAAAGGGGGAAAAAAGTCTTACTTTTATGCATGTATTTCATACTGTAAACTAGGATTGTGTATCTGTGTATACCCACATACTTTCTTGACATTAGAATTCTCCACACTGTGTAACATAGAATCCCAGTTTGATAGATTTCGGTCACTTTATTTGAGCTTGGTTCTGTGAATCAGCTGGGGCTCAGCTGAGTGGCTCTCTCTCTGGTCTCTGAATGTCTATGGTGGCTCCAGTAAGATGATGCTAAAGGCTGAATGGCATCACTAGTATCCAGCGCCTAGGTGGAGATGGTTAAGAGGTCAGACCTGCCTCGCTCGCTACAGGCTTGCTTTTTCTTCTTGATAGGGCAGCTGAATTTTAGGGACTCTGCAAGGAGAGGCCTGCACAGGCAGCATTTGTGGGCGTTGGTCCATCGTGCTTGCTGACACCTCTTGTTCTAAGCCGAGTTGCTACCTGTGTGCAGCAGCTCATAAGTCTTCACTGTTGCAACCGTTTTATCATTTTTAGTGATGTTGGCGGTGGGTCTGAGTACACGTGTGCAGGTGCCTGTGGCGTCTAGAGGGACAGATTTCCCTAGCGCTTACCTGTGTCTGTGCTTGTCGGCCAGTCGATGTGGTTCCTGGGAACTGAATCTGGATCTCCCAGAACAGCAAGACCCCCTCCCCGCCCCAGTATAGGTATGTAAAGGTTAATTTACACTCAGTGTTTTTACTGTTCCTACTTGTGTGCAGGAATTGATTGATAACCCCAGTTCTTTTCTGATCCCTCTCAACAATCCATATACACCCCCAAAACAACTTAAAATGTTTTAAATTTAGTGAACAGAATTTTTCTGCATTTCAGGCCTTCCTTGTCTTTTGTGGCTGCCCACGGGATCCCAGTTGGTTTTTGCAGGCCATGTCTTGCTTAAATGGTGAGTGCTCAGTAAATGTCCCCTTTACTGTAGCCTCTGATGGTACCTAAGACTAGAAAAGACAGAGTTCATCCTCTGGGAGTTTGAGTTTAGGTGTGAAAGCTGAACAGGTAAATTGAAAGAACTTTGAGGAGGTGGAATGGAGGGATGAGAGTTTCATACTAAAAGCAGGTTTCTGTTTTATCGAGTTTGCTCTTCATCTCATTTAAGGATGAAGGATGAACTAACACATTAAGGATCCATCACAGGCCACATACTTGGTGGAAAAGAGGAAGGGCTGGTAAAGACACAGGACACTCATCTCGCTTTTCCTTTTCCTTTCTTTCTTTCTTTCTTTCTTTCTTTCTTTCTTTCTCTTTTTCTCTCTTTCTTTCTTTTTTTTTTGTTGTTGTTGTTTTTGTTTTTCGAGACAGGGTTTCTCTGTGTAGCCTTGACTGTCCTGGACTCACTTTGTAGGCCAAACTGGCCTTGAACTCACAGTGATCCGCCAGCCTCTGCCTTCTGAGTGCTGAGATAAAAGGCATGCACCACCACGCCTGGCTTCCTCTCACTTTTCTAATGTAGAGATTTTCAGAGACTCTAGGTGACCACTAGGCATTCCCAGCTTGACCGGGAGCCCTGGGCATCACCTGTGGCTCAGAGACTCTGACTGAGAGCTGCAGAGCCTGTGGAGCAGAGGAGCCTGTGTTGGAACGAGTGCGCTGCCTCACCTTGGGTGACTCTTAGCTGTTTTCTTTATCTGAAGGGTATCCTGAGAAGCGGGGCTCTACAGCAGCCTTTCTCCCATCCAAACAGTTAAACTTGCCTGCCCAGGTCCCCTCCGCAGCCTGCAGATAGGCGAGGTTTGGAAAGCACTAAGGGAAGTTTTCAAGCTTTTCAGCAGGCAGGGAACCCTGTGAGCAGGAATGTCTGCTTCGGAAACAAAGGGATATTTTATAGCACGGGTTTGGTTTTGTTTGCCTTTGCTGTGTTTAGTTTCTGCAGGGTCATAGCAACTAGACAAAAGAGTACAGATTATTTTATGACGCAGGGGCTCTGCCCAGAGTCCCCAGCATGCTGGGCAACCTGCCCCCCAAACAGAGAATCAGGAATTAGGTGCCGTTAACTGTGTAACAGTTATTCACACCAGCCCTTGTATTGAGCAGAGTGGTGTAATCTGCTTTAAATGTGTAACATTTTAAAAGCTTTCCTCACAAATAATTGTCTGAAATCATAACAGGGTTTTGTTTGTTTTCAGTATGTGTTTTTTGGGTTTTGGTTTCCAGGCCATCTAAGGTGTGGGGAGTGCTTGCTTTCAAGCTATAACCCTGTAACTCAACTGAGGAAGGAGTTGCTGTCTTCCCTTACCACACCTAGGCACGCAGGAAATGTCTCATATTTTGAATAAATATTTGGTCCTTCTCAGACAGGTTGCTATCCCAGAGGTCTTTATCAGTGCAGTGTGATTCCTTGGAGATGTCCTAGGCCTCACCTGGCAGCCTTTGGAAGGCCACACTTAGCTTGGCCTGCCATGTTTTTGCTTTCTATAAGTTCAATAGAGTGGGATGGACGGGGACACACACACACACACACACACACACACACACACACACACACACACACACACACACACACAC
>OU015744.1:89625790-89675317 GCA_907169655.1 Acomys percivali
ATGGTATTCAGGGGAAGGACAGTGGTAGGGTGACGTGGTGTCCAGGGGAAGGACAGTGGTAGGGTGACATGGTGTCCAGGTGTCAGGGATTTACCGCTCTGAGGAAATACATTTGTGGATGGGATAGGAACTATTGACCAAACTGGATGGAGTTGTGGGGTTTTGTTTGTTTGTTTGTTTGTTTGTTTGTTTGTTTTGTTTTGACAATTCTGGTTTTATTACAAATGAATACATGGGCACTATGACTGTATCAGTCTCTTAAGAGCTGCCCTAGTGTCTGACCTAGGCCCTCTGCATACGTGTTACAGTTACACAGTTACGCAGCTTGGTTTTCTTGTGGAACTCGTAACAATGGGAGCTGTCTTCTGGTTCTTTTGCTTTTTTTGAGATGCTTTTCCTCATACTGGGTTGCCTTGTCCAGCCTTACTATGAGGGGAGGTGCCTAGTTTTATTGTGACACTTAATATGCCATGTTTGGTTGATACCCCTTGGAGGCCTGTCCTTTAATGAATAGAAATGGAGAAGGAATGGATGGGGGTGGGGCAGAGAGGAGATCAGGAGAGGAGGGAGGAGGGACTGCTGTCATGATGTAAAAAAATAAATAATATAAAGCATTTTTAAAAAAGAGCTGCCCTAGCGTGAGTCAGGAGTGAGAATCATGGGTGCTTTAGGGACCCTCTGTGAGAAAGTGCCTTAGAGTCAGCAGGGCTGAAGGAAATGGACAATCCTGCAACAGCCATGTAAGCACAGAGGCAGGTACCAAGCTTGCTGCAGGATCCTTCCACAGCTGGCAGGAAAGACCTCTGAGGAACCTTGGAGAAGGTCTCCCTGCTTCCTCCCCAGTCACCTCCCCCCAACACACTGGGTGAATGTCACTTGAACCTTTCGTAATCAGTACCTCCCCCCTTGGCAGAAACTTTCCATTACGTTGTGCTGAATCTTTAAGTAAATCTTTAAAAGGCCCCTATGCATTGGTCTTCTCTATCCAGTATGTCCTCACAGGGCGGGGAGGAAGTGGGAAGTCAGATGGTCACCTAACAATGGCCTTCAGAGGGAATGTGACCTGGAAAAAAAGCACATCAAGGCTGTCAAATAGTTAACCAATAAAGGTGCTTGCCTCCAAGCGTGGTGACCTCAGTTCACTCCCCAAGACCCACTTGGTGGAAGGTGAGAACCAACTGCCGCAGGTTGTGCCCTGACCTCCACAGGTACTGTGTGTGCCACACAGGAGTCCTGCGTTGATATTATTACATGTTGTATTTTTAAAATGTGTCCAACAAAAGGACCCAGAGTCAAGAGACCCTTAGCTAAACTAACCTCACGGTATCACATGGTTTTCTTTGAAGATAGGAGATCATTGTTTTTCTCAAGTCCTTATTACTAGTGAACGCAGAGATGATTTTCTGAGTGGACCTTTTTTATGAACACAGTAAAGCTAGACAGCCTGCGATGATGGGTTATGGTTGCCTGAAACAGTTCTGGTTCTCCCGTGTTTGGAAAGTATCATATAATGATCAAAGACATATGGGTTTGCCTTCGTGAACACTTGCTAACAACTCTGTCCTCTTTTTCTGCAGGGGGCAAAATGGCAGTAACCTGGCCTCTTTTAACGGAACACAATAAGCCACCAAGCAGGTAACTGAAATTAGTTTTGCTTACATTTATTATACTAACATTTATAAGTGCTTAGGATAGCGTCTGGCACAAGAGACAGGAGACAATGTGTGTTTGCCCCCCTCTAAGTTATTTTTAGTGTACCTAAGCCCCAAATGAACCCCATAAACATAGAAAATGCCACATAAAGCCATGCCCTCTCTTCCAAAAGGAGGAGTGAATGAACAGCCTTCTTAAGTTCCAATACAGCTTGAGTGGCTCTAAAAACTTTTATCCTGGCACAGCAACTCATTTTTGCCTTAAAGTACCCATTTATAAGAACTTTGAATGTGAAATTTGTTTCAATTTTAAACTAAAAGGCTCCTTTGAAATTTGTTGATACTTTAATAATATTTTTAAGAATAGTAATTATTACGATTATTAAGCCTTCAAAGTCAGAGCTGCATGTAGTAGCTCAAGTCACTCTCATACTCTTTATGTTACTGAGAGAGTGGCTTGAAAGTTCTGAGCCTCTTGCTTCTGTCTCCCAAGTGCTGAGATGACAGGCATACACCACCAAGCCCAGCCTTGAAATAAAAGCATGTTAGTTTGGGGGTGGAGGACAGATTGTGGGAGCTAGTTCTCCTTTTCTACCGTGGGAGCCCCAGAGATTGACCTTCTGTCGTCAGACTTGGTGGCAAGCACATTTACTTCCTGAGTCACCTAGCAGGACCCTGAAGTTCTTAGAGACGTTAATCATTTGGGAAAACAGAGACCAGCTTTTTTTCAGTTGACCACCAAGCTAGCTTAGGGATTGGCATTAATGATGGATAAAGATAACACTAAGAATAGCACCCTAACTTCTGATGGTCCAATTTTCTGGTCCCTCTGATGCTTTGACACTGAGCAGACAAGGGTAAGGAGACAGGCTGTTGCCTGGGGACTTAGTGAGCACAGCACCTTCCTTCTCCTCACTCCGCCCGCCATGCGTCCTGTGTTCTGCATTATGTCTTCTCCTGAGGATACTGTGGACTCCGTTCCTCTGATCTTCAGCCTCTTCGTCTTCTTGGTCCCTCTCTTTTAACACACCAGCGGCCCTTTACCTGGGGTGAGGGGCCAGTGTGGTAGTCTTTACTCAGGATGGCCTTCATGGTGTGTCTTCCTATCTTCTGATGTGGCTCAGTAAGTCACCTGTCTAAGTAAATACAGTGTCACTTGGTGTTTTAGCGTGCAATGCCGCCTGTGCTGCTGTTTGCCTCCTGACAGTGCTAGTGCGGCCACTCTTGGCACCAAAGCTGCAGTCAGTGTGCCCGACACTCAGACTCACAGAGGACATGCCTGATACACTACATACATTGATGCCTGTCGCATCTAATCTAATCGATTTTTGTTGTTTTGAGACAAGGCTTTTTACGTAGCCCTGGCAGTCCTGGAACTCACTCTGTAGACCAGGCTGGCCTTAAACTTACAGAGATCCTCCTGCCTCTGCCTTCCTCATGCTGGGATCAAAGGACCAAGCCTGGGCCTCTAATCTGTTTTATGCTAACACTTTCCTATTTCTCTTTAATGTAGGTCACGACTCTTCTAGGGGTATTATCCTTCGACAGACTTCTCGTAAAGCCTTTTTTTTTTAATTTTTAATTTTTATTTATTTTTTTTTCTGTAAAGCCTTTTACTGTGTTAGCAGCCCATGCTTTGTTGTCCTTGAACTTGTGTGCTGTGTGCACTGCTATTCCTTTGCCCCTAGAACTCCTACAAACTTACCTTAATTTAAAAATATTATTTATTTACTCTGTATGAGTACTGGCCTGCATGTATGTATAGGTATACACTCTGCATATGCCATGTCCACAGAGGCCATAGAGAGCATCGGATGCTCTGGAAGTAGAGTTACATATGGGTCTAAGCTGCCATGTGGGTGCTGGGAACCGAACTCAGGGCCTCTCAACTTAATCCTTTGTGCCAAACTTTATCCTTTTCGTAACTGAACTCTCTGGTTTTCTACTTGCCATCCCCTTCTTAACTGTCTTTCTGTTTGAGCCTTGACACTGCTTTCCTGACCAGTAGCACGGAATCATACTTACCACTTTGAAAGAGTACAGCCTTCTGTGGCATTACATTTCACTATATATAAAGTATGACAGAGGAGGTAACCCAGTTAGTAAGCCTGAGGACCTGCATTTGGACCCAGCTCCCATGGAGAAAGGCCGGCATGCCAGCATGTGGGGCAGAGGCAGGAGAATCCCTGCCGCTCGGTGGCCTGCTAATTTAGAGAAATCAGCTGAGCACAAAGTTCAGTAAGAGACTGTGTCTCCAAAGCAAACAAGCAAATGGCCATGAATGACACAGGATAACATCTGACAGTGACCTCTGGCCTCTCCCCCACACACTCATGAACATATTTGCTCTGTGATGCTCTGACCTTAAAATTTATCGTATGCTGGGCACAGAGGCAGGTGTCTGCAATCCCAGCACTCAGGGAGGCAGAAGCAGGCAGATCTCTGTGAGTTCCAGGATAGCCTGGTTTACAAAGCACAAATCCAGGACATCCAGGGCTACACAGAGAAACCTTGTCTCATAAAATCAGTACAATAGAATACAGTACAATCCACTTGTGTAAGGGGTCGGGTCTAGGGATCACGTGGTAGAGCAACGGTAGGGTCTTCCACACCTGGTACTCTTTTTGGTTGGCGTCAAACACTCTGGAGAGACACAGGCCAGCCAAAATGTAATGTTGCACTGCTGATTTTTCCCTGGAATTTATCATACAGGACCGTATTAAGCTTTTGTAGCGTATGGATGTGTTTTATGCTAGAAGGCACTGAAGTGTCCTGCCTAAGCTCCTCAAACGCCCTTGCCATGGCCAGCTGGGAAGTGTTCATGCCTTAGAACACTGCTGAGGGAGGGAGGAGAGCGAATAATGAAGAAAGGGATTTCATAATAAGACCCTAGTCCTGTCCTTTACACATGTTCAGTGAGGCTACAAAACGATCACGCAGTAATTATTTCACAGACCTGGGGCATTTAAAAGGTTATGAAGGGGGTAAATCCAAGACATTTAGAGCTGACTTTCAGACGTAAGCTTTAGATGGTGGAGTTTTGTTACCTGAGAGGTGCTTTTGTTTCTGTTTATAAACTTTGCAGTAGAAACATAAATCCAGAGACGGTGAGTAAGAGCACGTGTTGCTCTTACAGAGAACCCGGATTTGTTGCCCAGCCATCCCCATGGCTGCTCACGGCTATCCCTAACTCCAGTTCTGGGGGATTTGATGCCCTCTCCTGATTTCCGTAGGTATTAGATATGCACGTGGTGCACATATATGCAATATACATGCAGGCAGAATACCCATATAAAGGAAATTTTTTAAAAATCAAAACAAATTTTTAGAAAAAGAAATCCTGAGTATTGGCACTCAGCTCAAAGCTCCTAGTCAGAGCCTCATGGCAGCTTCTGTTCAGTGTTTGGTGAAGTCCTCACTGAGTGCAGGGCCAGGCTAACTCCCTCCACCCCTCAAAAAGATGACAGTTACGCACTTCTAAGGTTATACCATGTCCAGAACATATTTTAAGGACTATCATGAACAAGATGGTTCTTTTAAACAAAACTAAACCAGTAGTAGCCACCTGCCTATGAGAAATATTTTAAGCCAATAAGTTATTAAGAGTCTTTGGCTGGAATTTTTATCTTTTTGCTTGGAAATGATTCTGGGATTTTCACCTGCTTGCTAACCTGTCCTTGTTTAGTTTTCTGCCCGTAAGTAATGGGAAGTTGGTAGGAAAAATAGCAGAATGTGTGCGTTAGACCCTGTAGCCAACAGCTTGGTAGCGAGACCAGGAGCTCAGTGTGGGCCTCCGTGCTGCGCGCTCTCGCACACGTGTCTCCATGCCTCGTTTTCTCCCTAGGTAAACTTCGGTGTCACAGGAAGGACTGCAGCGGCTTCAGAGGAAGGTGGCACTGAGCAGGTGAGCTGACAGCTGAAGGGAAGAAATCAAACAGCATTTGGGCTTTATAACCTCAAACGTGAAGAGTATCTATTTTAATATATCTTATGCTTTTCCCATCATTCTGGTTAGTGTCCCGTGAAACTGTTCCTCTGTCAGGGCACGTGGATTGATCTGAAAATAACGAGAAGCCCGTGTCGAGTAGCCAAGCTTAAGTGAGACTAGAAGGGAGCTAAACTGCACCGGGTGATATGGTGTGTTTCAGTCATGTGTTCGAGAAGGCTGGTTTTCAGCCCCGGGCCTGAAGTCCAGTGTCTCTCTTGAGATAGTGCATGCATTAATCACTTTCAGTGGATAGCCACTGTTAAAGGCCTAAGGTAAGATGCTGCCGAAAGCAGCCACAATTAGTCCGTTGATTCATGTCTCCTGGAGTTAGGGTTTTTTATCTGCTTTGTGAGTTTTGTTTTGGGACAAAGAAAATAGTAATATTAGGGTAGGGAGATGGCGCGGTCACTGGCATGCCTGCTGTGTAAGCCCATCTCAGGCGCCTGTGTGAAAAGCCAGTAGTGGGAGCACATGTCTGTCACTGGATCTCTGGGTGCTGAGGAGGGGCAGAGACAGTCTAGCCCATCCATGAGCTCCTGGTTACGTGAGAGACCCCCCCCCCCATAGGTGCCAAGTAACCGAATGAGACAGACACCCGAAGTTGACATCTGTCTTCCACATGCATGTGCACACATATGCCTACATAACACACACGCAGAGCAGTAACTAGTTTTCAAAGGTCAATAATCTCGTTACCAACATTTGGAAAGGCCCACATTCTAAGCATTGGCTGAAAGCTTAAGGCTAGGTCTTGCTGTCGTCCAATGTAAACAACACTCATGAGATTGGGAAACTCAGGTGAGCACAGCCTGAAATATACTTGCCTGCCCCTGCTGAGGATCATGTGGCAACCAGATCAGGCCAGTCGGGCTCAGGTAATATTGAAGCAATGTTGGAAGTTTTAAGAAGTTTCTCGCTTTGCAGTGGAGATGAGCTCTACTGACCAAAGAAGAAAGTTATTGGAGTGTATAAGAGAATAATACAATGACTCAAGCTCTCTGCAGTTGGAGCACCATTTTAATAATTTGGTGTTATAAGTCCTAAAATGAGAACTCAGAATTTTAACTGGGGAGTTTAATCATCAGATAGAGCAGTGTAATTAAAAAACACCTTCTTCATGTGCAGCGCTTGTAGACAGCGGGGTGTGTCTGTGTCGGCATTTCAGGTGTGGCTGCATCAGGGATTCGAAGATTGGAGGTGGACGTGCAGGTTCTGGTTCTTAGGGTAGCGCGTCGATTCCGCGTGCGTGCGTGTGTGCGTAGAAACAGTATTCAGTAGCAGCTGCATTTTATAGCAGCAGGTACTGTACAAGGAAGGCTGCAGTTTCTCAACTCTTTGCTGACCTTTTTTTTTAAAGTAACCATTTCCACAAGATGGGAAGCGATGGCCTACTGTGGTTTATTTTGAGACAGGGTCTTACTATGTAAACCAGGCTGACCTGGACCTCACGGAGCCCAGTCTGCTCCGCCTCCTCCTGCTGGGACTGAGGTTGGGACTGAAGGTGTGCTTAACCTCACTCAGCTCCCACTGTGGCTTTGATTCGTATTTCCTTGCCAACAACTAATGTTGAAAATATTTTCATGGACATCATGGTCATATCTGCATGTGGTCTTTGGAGAAATGCCCACCTTAGAAATCAGATTGTTTGGCCCCAGAGCTGAAGGCAGGCCTTATGCTCTGTGTGGATGTGAGATATGTGCCAGACACTGTCTTACCCAAGCCCACAGGTCTCCTCCGCAGCCCCACCTCCTGTGCCATGCTGAGCGTGTTTGCCTGCTGAGATTTCACATCTGGCTTTGTTTTTGTTGTCATATTCGAGAAACCATTGCCTAGACATAGGAACGTAAAGCTCTCCCTGTATTTCCTTCAAGGAGGTTCATACATCCAGGGCTTAAGTTTAAGTCTGTAGTCCATTTGTGTCCATTTCTAACTTCAAGAGTTACATTGAATGCGTTTCCTTACTACATGAGTGTGTACGTGTTTGACTGTGTGTGTGTGGCGGTCAGAAGGCACCTTGCAGGGGAGGGTTCCCTCTAGCTGGGGTGGAACACAGTCAGTCGGATTTGACAACAGGCACCTTTCCCCATAGAGCCACCTCAGCAGCCTGTGCGATAGGTTACTTGGTAGGGTGTAAGATAGGTCCAGTTTTAGTGTTTTCCACTCTCCTCAGCACTGTTTATTGAGGAGCCTGTTCTTTTGTATGTCTGGGTGTCCTTGCTAAGATAGTTGGCTAGGCACAGAGGCTTCTTGTCCCACTGGCTATGTCTAATTTAATGACATTGCCATGCTGCTTTAATCACTGTGGCTTCATAGTGTGTTTAGAAGTCAGGAAGTTTTCTCCCTCCCCTGTTCTTCTTTCTCGGGCATCCTTGTTGTTCCGTAAGAACGTGAAGATACATTTTGCTAAGAGTTGCCACCAGAGTGTCTCTCGCAGCTTTAGAACCTGTTACTCACCTTGTGAGAGCTGTCCACTCGTGTCCCATCTCACTGGTTTCTCCACTTTGCCAATTTGCGGACAGGGAGGACAGGGGCCCACCCTCATCCTCTGACAGCGAAGGCTTGGTGAGCTGCTTTCAAACCCAGAGCAACTTCCTCTAACAATAGTTCCTCCCTCAAAAGTTCCCTGTCCTCCCTGGCTCTGCACTCTTCCTCAGCTCCAAAACAACTGCCCTCATTTCTGTTCTCAAGGGACCAGTCAGATTCTTAGTACAGGCCAGTGCTGCTGGCTACAGCATTGGTAGCGTGCTGTTTTTACTGGCATGAGGGAAGGGGGGCTGTGGGGCAGTGATCCTTGCTTTTGTTTTGTTTTTAGACTGGGTCTTAGGGACCTCTAGCTAGCCTGATTTACTACGTAGCCACAGATGACCTTAAATCTTTGTTCCTTCTGTCTCCATGTCTCAAAAACTGGATTACAGGCTTGTGGCCCCACGCCTAGTTTTATGCACTTGGGAGTGAACCCCTGGCAAGTGTTTTACCTGCTGAGCTTCGTCCCCAGCCCCTGGGTGCAGTTTCAATGTTACATATAGTAATAAATTATGTTTGCAAAGGAAACAGTTTTGTATTTAATTCCTCTGCCACACAAACCATTCTGTGTCCAGTTAAAAGGGAAAAAAAGCCTGATTCCCACATTCAGGGTACTCCTCTCTTCTGAGGGCTGTCTTGCAGAAGCGTGCTCTTGTCTCAGCTCAGGAAACAGGCAGGCTAAGTGGGACAGGAAGAACGAGTAGCAGCATCAGAAAAGCCCCAGCACCACGCCTCAGCCTTCCTTCCAAGTGCAATCATCACTGTTTTCTCCCAAGGGTATCTTTCTCAGAAGCAGACTGACCATATTAGTGTATAACCGAATTGTCCTTTTATTTTTTGAAACCACAGAGTGCATCCCAGACCATGTCAAATGTACTGCTTTCAGACACACTGAGTGCTTTGTAGAAATGAACAGCTCAGTCTGTTCATTAAGAGAAATAGCCTTAAAATACCTAAAAATCATTTCAGTGATGGAACAGTCACATGTGAACTGTTTTAGTCAAGAAAGGCTTTGACAGTGCTCGTCTGAACTGTATGTTCTAAATGGAGAATTACTTCATTAGGTTTTAACTCATCTAGAGACTGTATAGAAAGATGAAAAAGGAGCATGGTACAGCACAGGCACAGCAGTGAAGCCTCAGATTTGTTCAAGTGTTCCGTTGCACTGGGAGGCAGAGGCAGGCAGATCTCTGTGAGTTCGAGGTCAGCCTGGTCTACAGAGCAAGTTTTAGGAAAGCCAGGACTACACAGAGAAACCCTGTCTCAAAAAACAAGACAAACAAACAAACAAACAACCCTAAACTATTCTGAAATGTAATTCTCCATGTCATGACGTGTAAACCACCAGCATGAATTAATTTCAATAACTTCTATTTTTAAAATACTTGGGTTTGTTGCTGTGTTTGAAAGGTGCTTGCATGCGAAAAATTTGTGGTTGCAGGTGTCAGATGGAGACCTGAGCATTGCCGTCATTTTTCAGTTGCCCTGGCGACTTTAGCTCACCTGATGCAAGAAGAGCGCTACCGTAGCTATCTTCTCAGCATCTGGGCTAGGTACCTTTTATTGGGAACAAACACACAGCAAAAGCAGCTTGAAAGAGGAATGGATTTCTTTGTCTCACAGTTGGAGGACATAGTCGTCATGGCAGGAAGGCATGCTGGAGTTGTAGTGTACGGCTGGGACTCCTCACAGCACCTCACCTTTTAAAGGTTCTACGGTTTCTCAGAACAGCTCTGTCAAGTATCCATTAAACATTTAACCTAGGATCCTGTCAGGTGACATTTCACATCCGAATCACAACAACCTTTAAATGACAACTTGAATGGTGCTTTAAAAGTAAGGGTCTTCTTCTCGACTTATTCCTAGGACTCACGCAGCCAGCAGCAGTGCTGATGTCTGACTTGCTGTCTGTATAGGCCCTGTTATAGAACTTGCTAGGAAACCTGAAGGCAGTAAGATTGGGGAAATCATCAGGGACACATGCCGTTTGATGTTTTCCTGAGTCATGACTTTACACTTGTCACAGCGTGGCAGACCTACAGTTCCCTCAGAGCCTGTTTGAACCTGGTGAGGCCCCTAGTCAGAGAGTGCAGTGCCTGAGGCACGCCTGGAGCGCCAGATGTCAGCCCAGGAATCACCTGTCACTTGGAGATGAGTTCTGGTTGTGATGTTACGAATGGCCAGTTAATATTGAAAGTTGAGGACCGACACTATAATAAACTCCTTCTCTCT
Source organism: Acomys percivali (assembly GCA_907169655.1). Taxonomy (NCBI): domain Eukaryota; kingdom Metazoa; phylum Chordata; class Mammalia; order Rodentia; family Muridae; genus Acomys; species Acomys percivali. Next base: position 89,636,186 of record OU015744.1, read on the forward strand.
GTGATTTAAATAATAAGATGTAAGTTTATTGCAGAAAGGTATGGGTAAAAGGAAGTGGTGTCCACTCCTGTTCTGGTAAGCATGGGAAGTACGGTCGCTCTGCACGTCCTGGCATAACAGTCAGGAATAGGTGAGGCTAGACCCAAAGTAGTTTCATGTTTCCTTTCACAGTTGTGGTACTGATGCTCTACAAATAAAAGCATGACATCCCGTGTCTCATACTAACTACATTGCAAGCAAATGGCTTAATGTTTGTGTTCTTTATCTGTAAAACAGATAACGTTAGTGTCTACTTTATGGCACTACAGAGAGGATTAAGGGAGTTAATGATGTATACAGTGTGTAGAACACATTGTGTATGGTGCATGGTAAGTGCTCACTGTGTGATGGCTGCTATTACTGTAAACTTACTTAAAAATTAACAATTAGCCCTATGTAATGGATTTGAAGTAGGTTTTTATTGCTGGGTTTTTTTGTTTTATTTTGTTTTGTTGTTTGAGCTTCATAGTCTCTTCTTAACCCCTCAGGGAGAATAGATACAGGGTGAGTGACTTAACAAGATACTTTGGGGTCAATACTCAGCATAGCTGTAAACACACCTTGCCTTGTGGGTTTGCTCCCAAGATGATGAGGATGGCATAGAACTAACTTTTCATGTGATCCACCTACTTCATTGCAAGCATGGTTTCTAACCTTCCCTAATAGGCCATTTTCTTCCCCCAGAAAGTGTTCACCTTTACAGCATGCAGGAGTGCACGCCACACATGCAGTTACATAATGTGACAAGCTCTAGCCTTCCTATGTGTTTATTTCATTTTTCTGAAAGTGCTGCTTACAGCATGAGTGGGGCCTTGCATGGCTTGAAAACCCTGCGTTAGGCCACAGGATAACTTCACAGGGACCCAAAGGATCAGGATTGTAGTGTTTTAAAAAAAAAAAAAGCGTGCCTTCATGCACCCAAGCCCCCTGCTGGCAGAACTGGAAATTTGCTGTTCAACACATTTAACTTTATTGTTATTGTTGTTGTTGTTATTTAAAACAAATTTTAAATTTAAATGTATCTTGTTATTCTTCCTCTCCCCAAGTCCTTCCAGATCTTCTCACCCTCCCTGCCCACCCAACTTGATGTTCTTTCTCAAAAAACAAACAAATATGCAATACAACTTTCCCAAAACCAAGAAAAGAACACCCAAAAAGAGGGAACAAACAAAAAAACAAAAACACCACCAAACTATAACCAAATAAAAGCACACACGTGTGCGTGCACATACAACTGTGGACTCCATTATGTGTTGATCACACAATTTCAAATGTCAATAAATTTTGTAATGTCAATTTATGTGATCATTTTTAAAAAAGACCTTTCAATATCAACTCTAGTTCGGTGGTTCTCAACCTTCCTAATGCTGGGATCCTTTAACATAGTGTCTCATGTTGTGCTGACCCCAGTTTTCATAACCAGTTTTTTGCCCCTGTTACGAATTGTAATGTAAATATCTGATATGTAGATGGTTTAGGCGACCTCAGTGAAAGGATCATTCGATCCCCAAAGGGGTCACAACAGACAGGTTAAGAACCACTGCTCTAGTTCAATTCACATTTGGTAGATATGTAACATTAAAATGGGTAAGAATGATAAGATGAGATGCATTAATTGTTTCATAAGTGATTTAGAATTAGCTATGCTAATAATAACAACAGATTCTTAAAACTATAGTCCTTAGCTCCCTCCCCTACAGAGTCTTTTTTTTTTTTTCTTTTTTCTTTTTTTCAGAGTCTCTTTTGTTGGAGGACAGAGGCCTGAAGAGTTAGCTGCTCTGCTGGCTCATGCCTGCGCAGCCATCTCCAAGCCTGTGGGGAGCTCACTGCTGATCATGCTTGGACACCACAAAGCCAACCACACACTCTGACACCATGCTGAACCCTGTGCTCTCACCATCTGAGTCACTAGCTGGACCAAATAACTACTTCTCTGGCAGAGTGACAACCAGCTTCTTACCATATTGAGAACACACATACACACACATACAGCCTTTCCAGATTGTAGGCTCTTGGTTTGCACACATCTTGTTCACACATGACTGACTACACACACACATACACATACACACACACACACACACACACACACACCACCTTCCTTTGGTCAGCCGTTGACAGCAGCATGGTTCTCCTGGCACAGGGTGTATGTATGTTCATCCCAACAACTTTCTGCTGAACCTGGAGCGATTTGAACACCATTCTCATCTCATCTTGGTGACCTTTCACCACATATATGAAGTAGGTACACATATCTATCTGCATGATAAGTCCCTTTATCTTTACCTAAGATCACATGCTTGCTTCCCTGTGAATTCAGTTTGGAGTGCTAGTTATAGCCAGAAAGTTCAAGAACAGTCATCAATCACACGAAGGTAGGAACACACTGTGTGGTCAACTCTGAAAGGTCCCAGACATAGTAGTTAAATCTTCTGACATGTGCGTACAGACAGATGAAGGCCATTCTTAGCATGTTGTATGTCCAGTGATGGCCAGCATTGCTCCACGGATGCACACTCACTCTTCACAGCTCTTCACGTAGCGTGACACATATATCACGAGCAAAGTCGGCTCTGTCAAACGGCAGGATTCCCAGGAGAAGACGGTCTGCAGTCCTAAGCCCACACGAAATAAGACTCTTTAAAACTTTGGTTGCTAATCTCTTCCTGCACTTAGTTTATGAGTTCAGGTTTGTCATATGGATGCATGCATAGGATACAGTACAGCGTGTGTAGGGCTTTCTGTATGAGATGATGCTTCAGGCACCCACTAAGGCTCTTAGTGCACCCATGATTAAGGGCAGACTTTTTAAATGCTGTTAACTTTGCCAGAATATCTCATCATCATTTTCAAGACAAAATTAAATTCAGAGTCATAGGAAGATACATAGTTGCTGAAAATAATGATTTGTACATGAATTTGGAAATGGTGGATCATTTAAATTCCCTGTATATTTCTGATACAACACTATAAAGTTCCCTGCTGCTTTTACGTAGGTAGTGTGTTTATTCTAAAGGACAGTTGATTATGGAGCCCCACGGCTTCCCAGATTCAAGCCAGTGGCCCTAGTGGGCATCCCTCCTGATCATCTACCCTCACTTTGAGCATTTTCCCTCGCATTAACTTAAAATATAGCAGTTTTGTCAGATGAGACACATCTTTTTAAAAACCAGAAAATTGCACCCAGAAGACAAGAGAGGACTTTGGTATTTCTGTGTCGGCAGAGCTTAGAAATAGCCAACTCTTAGAGGCGGCGGCGTTCCCATCTTTGCCCTCTGTCCTGACGTGGTACTAAATCTTTCAGTTAATGATTACCCAATATTAAGTTCCCCTTTCCAGTTGGTTCTCTGATATGTGCACATGAGCTCTCAGTTGACAATATTTAAGTTTCACACTACAGCCATGTACCACTTAAGGACGGGGCATGTCAGGTGGCATCACTCATTTTTGTCATTGTGTAAGTGGCAGGATGTGCTTTGCAAATGAAGGCATCCCTGGCCTTGTGGGTCTGTTTTTGTGTAAGGTCCTGTCGTTGGCAGAAAAGCCATTACATGGTATAGCTTAATAGATTAACACACCAGCATATAAAAAGTATATACATACCTGAGTTGAAATGTAACATGAGCTCTCGTACATCAAGATGATGTTCTTAAAAATTTGAAACATGTCTTGACCAAAGTGTGTGCTTCTAAAATAACCTTAAACTTACTCTAAGGGTATAGTTCCCCAGGGGTGCTGGTAGAGATAGTAATGTTTGTATTCGGGTCCACACTTGTCAAAGGTGTGACAGAACTCTAAAGTTAAACATAGCAGGAATAGGAAGGATGCTTGTCTGAGATTTGACCTTACGTGGCTAAAACAAAAACAAGAACACCTCAGGCACGCCTCACTCTTGAGACATAAAGGCACACACTGATAAAGTTTAAATGTAAAGAAGAATCGGTAGGGTTTGGCTGCACCAGGGAAGGTAGTGCCAACAGGGGGAAGCTGGAGGGGCTGTGTCCTGTGGTGTGCTGCCATTGAGAGTGCGCCGGCCGACCTTCACCTGTGATGTTAGTGGGGAACGAAAGGGGCTTCGGTGCTAATATGAAGTACGGAAATCTCTGTTCTGATACAGCCAGATTTTACTGTTAGGAGTAAACAAAGCTAGGTCAGCTGAGAGTCCCAAATTAAGTGTTAGCTTCCTTCTTGTTTGTGTTAGGCTGTCCGAATAGATAATGATGCTGAAATAAGATGTGTGTGTGTGTGTCGGGGGGGTTGCTTTTAAAGAACTTCTTTGAGAAAATGCTGTTTCTCTGCTGAGCTCCCGCTTCAGAAAGTACCTGTGGAAACAAAGAAGAGTAAGATAAAGCCTCTCGTTAAGAAAGGATCAAGTTTCCATAGTTCGCGTTTCACAACATTCCTGAATCCATGCTGTAAAGGTGAGACTTCCTTGCCGTGTTTGAGTGCAATGAGTGGGTAAGATGGAGGGGAGATGTTGGGAAATTCTGGGTTTCTAAATGGCCATAGGCCTGTAGAAATCAAGTAGAGCAGAGAGAAGGAATGTGAGGTTGAGCTGGAGCCTCTGCTCTGTGTCTGAGAGGGCCGCGTCCTTTCTCTGGCAGAGAACCCAAGTTTCCAGCTCCAGGGCTTCTGTGCTCCTCTTTTGGCCTCTGAAGGCACCTGTACCCACATAGTGCACATAAACTCACGCAGGTGTACACATAACACAGAAAACGTTTAAAGAGAAACACAGGAAGGCGATGCCAGGGTGCTGAGATTATTAGGTGCTCAAAGCCAACACCAGCTGTGTAGGAAATGCATTCACATGTGTCCCTCTTGCCCAAGGCAGGAAGCTGAGCTGGTGAGCCATGTACTACTTTTAAAAAAGCCCATTTGTATAAAGTCCTTGATTTGAAGCTGGTATCGTGGCACACCATTCAGCACCTTCAACTTTTCCTCACATCCAAGCATCATTTTTTTCAGCATCTCCTTTGTTTTCCGGGCACACTATCTTCTAACGCAGTGATTTTCATCCTGTGGGTCGCAATCTCTTTGGGGGGTCAAATGGCCCTTTCATAGGGTCACCAAAGACCATTGGAAAACACAGATGCTTATATTACCATTCATAACGGTAGCAAAATGACAGCTTTAAAGTAGCAACAAAAACAGTTTCGTGGTTGGGGATCACCACAACATGAACTGTACTAAGGGGTCACAGCATTAAGAGAGTTGAGAGCCACTGCCCTAACATAATGTTCAGAGTCAGTCTCAAATACTGCTCCTCCCACCCATATTTCATCAGCTTGGATTTTACCCCTCTAGTATGGGGGAGGGAGGACAGGCACACGCAACCCAGCCAGGCTCTCGTCTTGCTGAAGTTACAGCCACACTCGCTGGAGTTGTGCTGATGACAAGAATCCGAGTGAAGCACTGTCTGAAACGGGAGATGGCAGTGTCTGCAGTCAGCTGCTTCAGCTCCACAGTGAGGAAAAATGGAGAATGACCCAGGCTGTGGTGAGGAGCACACTCTGGGGTGCCACTGAGGCATCTAAGCACACATGTGTCAAGAACACGTGGAAACACCGGTCTAAAGGATCAGATACAGTGGCTCTGGCAGTCTTAGTTTTTTCCTCTCTTGTTGCTCTCCAGGCAAACAAAAAGTTAACATTTCCTCTTTTTATAATTTTACTACTCTTTGGCAGAATTTGCCACCTCCATGGTACTCCCAAACCGTGGCCCTGTCCTCTTAGCCTAAGAATGTGTGTACCTTGCCTGCACCTCCATCTGACTCCCAGGCAGCCGTATACAGTGAGCAAGCTCTGGCATTGCTGTGGGATTCGTTGGTAAATTGCCGGTGTCGACATCATAATTTCTTTTCGCCTGGTGGAGGAGCCAGATCTCCTGTGGTTGGCTGTGGTTTCCTCTGGGCTGGAGAGAGTGCCGGGGAACAACGAACCCTGTCTAGTTTTGACTCTCCTGGGGTGTAGTGCGATCTGCGTCCCCCCTGAGATGGGCTGTGACAGGCGTACCCGAAGGTTGGCAAATCAGACTTCCACACGCCTTGGCCTTGTGTAGCCAATGGCTTGCTCAGCCCACAGACACTACCCTGTGTGGTGTCATGCATCCAGGGGCTCCCCAGCCTCCGCAGCGCACAGCCCTGAGTCTTCCCTGAATCCTCCAGAAAAGCAAGTGCGCACCTCTCAGCCTGAGGAGATCTCAAGGTGTCCTGGGTAAGCAGGAACGGGAGGAACCTTCCTGTAGCTTCCTCTGCGTGGATTTGTGGGCTTGGGGACAGGAGTCTTCTTTCCGGAAGAACTCAGAACTACCTTTCTATGCAACTGCTGTTGAGCGTCTCCCACTATCTTACCCTCTTCATGTGTAATTCACCTTCTCCAACTTGTGCTTTCAGTTTCAGATTTTAAATTACAGGATTCCTCTTTTCGTTCTACATCTGAAAAAAAATTTAAACTAAGTAGCCACAGTTGCTAAGTTATTAATTATTCCTGGTTCCTGGTTATAAACCAGAGGCCCACATTTTTAGGAAGTGTTTCCACAGCTAGGCAGAGGGGAAATTTCCCTGCAATTGATTTATGAAACAGTGATGGTAACTTGTCTGTCAGGCTTTCTTGGCTCAAAGGCCAGCCTCGGAAATAACCCTGCTGCTCCATTCTGATGAAGCCGAGATCTCTCTTCCCCATCTGTTGATCTGTTGTCTCTTGGCCGAACCAGCTCATCTCTTGTCTCTAAGCGTGTGGTTCAGTCTGTGTACACTCACAGCAGTGGCATTTTTCTAGAAGAAGTGACTAAGTCTTCTTGGATGAATTCTCTCTTTGAAAGAGGTGGTTGGATTGCATCAGAGAGGCATTTACAGTAAATGCCCCCCCCCCCTTCCTGTGCCGACCACATGTGAAAGAATGCTCTAATTCTTGTTTTGGGGAAGCAAGAGCTGTACAGCCCTGAAAACTCCCTAGTCTCACTACTTAGCCAGATCTGAATCTTAAAACTTTTCAAATTAGAATCACTTTGTGCTAAATAAATGGCACAGGGAAGAGAGCTTTCCACTCCGAGTTCTGTTGGGAGCAGCGGATAGTTCTAAGAGGAAACGCGTTGAAAATAGACATAGTGAATGACATAGGTCTTAGCTGACTTCTTCGTGGCCATTTTGTATGAAGTTAATCTTTTTTTAGCTGGCTCATGCTTGATCTTTGGGGCATTGGTTCTCATTGTGATCCCATAAGTCCGCCGAGATTCTCAGGAAGTAGGGCTTCCCCCTAGTGGAAATTTGTGAAGGTGGTTCTGCTTGTACTACAAGCATACGTTTAGGGGCTAGTAGCCCCTTACAGAAAAACATAGCCAGTATCCCACATGACTTGTAAGTTTATAATTTTCTGAACCTAGACTTAACTCCATTTTTCATAAAACAAAAGTATTTTTTTTTTGCATTTGCATCCACAGAGTATACTCACTTTCATTTTGTTGTCTAACATTGGCTCACCGTTGAATCTGCCTCTTTTAAAAATTACATTTATTTATTTGAGTGTCCGCATGCTATTGTGCGATTGTGTGCTGTGCATGTGTTGAGGCCAAAGGGCAACATACAAGAGTCAGGTCCTGTTTTTCACTTTTGAGTTCTTGCAAGGAACTCACAGGAACTCAAGACAGCCGACTTGGTGGCCAGTGCCCCTAACCTGCTGCCATCTCGCTGGCCTATCTGACTTCTAAGTTCAACTAAATTACAAGGGCCGGTTTTATCATACAGTAAATCAAACCTCAAACTATATATTGAAATATGAATATTTTAATAATACATTGCTTTTCTATTTTATGTTGAATTTAGGGAATTGCTTTAGCTTTTTAAAAGCCATTTATACACTAGCTAATTCTACTGTTGACTTCTTTTTTGGAATAGTACCACATGAGAGCATTTTTTTAAAAATAGAGGGCTTTGGTGGCGAGGGCCATCACTTTGTGGGTAAGGTGAGGAGGAGTGCGCCTCTGTGATCCCAGTGCTCCTTGCAGAACGTGGGGCCCAGCTAGCCCGGCCTTCACACAGGCAAGAAGCAAGGTGGAAGGTGAGGACCTGCCCCTGTGCCCGTGCTCGTGCTCACGAACAGGCACAGGTTGTTTTAAGAGGGCTCTGTGTGAGCGTTGTTACTGACCACTGATCCACTGCCCTTGTTGTTTTAAAAGGAAGGGCCGTGCCAGAAAGGCCATTCATCTGTGCCTTCGGCTCACTCAGCCTCTCGATATCCTCTCAGTAGGCTTTCTGGGCCTGTGTACTTTTATTCTTTCCAGCACTCACTTGATCTTTGGGGTGCTCTTTTGTCGAAAGGAAAAACAGGTCTGAAGAACAATTCACCCATCACAGTGTAAACTAGCCCAGGAATTTCGCAGATTTTCTTGCAGTGGCACATCATGCCTGTGCCTCCTTACCGTGAGCCTGTGCTCTGTGTGCCGTCCTAAACTTACGACAGCCACGTGCAGCCTAGCACGCCACAGGAAGGCACCGACTGCATGTGGGGCGAAGCTCTTGGGGGAGGGGTCCCAGCTGTAAGTAGGCGGACCAACACATAGTGCTTTCTTTCTTGGGTTTGTGATTTTTAAATTTCTTAGGCCTTTTATTTGGATGATGTCTTGATATTATATGGATATTGTTTCTCAATTTTTTTTATTACTAATGAAAGATTTTATTTTTCTTTTTAGAAAAGAAACTCTTTGCTGTCTTGAATTTTATATTATTTCCAGTGTCCTTTTGTTTTTTATCTTGTTTCTTTTTGATATTTGTCTCTTTTTTCTGTGGTTCATTTGTATTAAAGTTCCCACAGACTGCAACACTGAGTGTTAGGGTGGTAGCGCGCCTCTCCCTGTGAGTGGGCCTCCCAGTATTGTGCTAGGGGAAAACTACTAAAGGTTGCAGTGAGGAGGACTGGATTTGGGGGGTGGGAGTCTTACAGCCACATTAGTGGTTTAGTTCTCATGAGGCTTTTATTCAATCTTAGGGAGTTACTTCCCTGTTTTCATTTTGCCTGGGGTGGGGTAAAGGTCTGCTCTTTCTTACAAGCACAGGAAGCTGGCAGGGGAGGAATACTTGTGTGATGCTGCCACTACTTTCCGTTCTTCCGACCACTTCTGTCCCAGAATGCACTTGCTTCCTTTCAACTTGGAGCCTTATGGGAATTTTCCTGAATAAAGTCACTTGCCCTCCTCAGTGTCTCAGACAGGATGTAGCTGCCTCTGCTTGGCGTATTGGGTCCCACTTTACCCTCCAGACATTTGAGCAAAGCTCTTGGCTTTAGTGTGTGTGTACGGGGCAGGGGGTGTATGTATGTGTGTACTTAGTTATAGAGAGGAAGCCAAGATAAATTAAAAAAAAAATCCTTTTAGTAACTGCACTGAGATCTCTCCAGTAGCACAGCCCCCCTCAACCACACCCCCACCTTAAAATGTCAAGTTCTTCACTAGCTGATTTATCAGAATTAAATCTGAACAATTAAGTAAAAAAAATAAGCTCAGCCAGATGTGTTCACAGTAGTCAACTTGCAAAGAAAGGAGGAAGAGTTTGGCTGGTGGTCCTGGTCCTCAGACTGTCTGCTTCTTGTCTACGGTCTGTGTTGAAGCAGTGTGTGGTTGTGGAGCTGCTGACCTCACGGTGGCTAGGAAGTGAAAGGAGAGCAGGGTCATGAGCCCCAGCATGACCTCACTTCCGCCTGCTAGGCGCCACCTCCTCAAGGTTCTGTCTGCCACCTCATGGCACCAAGAACTGAGAACCAAGCCTTCAATGCATGGCATCTTGGGGAACCTGAGCATTTGGCAGTGGTTGGCATTTAGTCATGGAAAAGAGTTCATTAATGGGGTTCCGTGGCCACAATGGGCTTTCTGAAAACTAACTCAGAAATTGCCTGACAGGATGAAAACATGAACTGATGTTACTTCACAGAGTGAACATCACCGGGTGCTTTCCAGCCTAGTTATTAAATTTTACAGGAGTACTGGTAGCTGTTCTTGATCTGTGCCTACCATCTATTTTTGTGGCATTCATTCCCTGGAGAGCGTAAACCCTCCCATTTCTTCCTGTTCTTTGAGATGTTTCTAGATCGTCTCCGTTTGTTTGTTAAGGACCTCCAAGCCCATGTAGATTGTCCTCGCCCCTTTTTGTCATACATGCTATGAAGTGGGAAACACAGATACCAATTTATCAGCTCCAGTTGCCTGACACAGTTGAGGAATTAACTGTGGGAAAGTACACGGGTCTCCAGGGGACTCTTAAGTCTGTGTCCCAGTCAAGAGAGAGAATAGCTCCCTTACGTTGTGTTCCTAGTCCTCTGCCTAGTCCTTTCCCTCCCTTGCTGCCATAAGCATGCTGTCGCTCTAGGGTCATACTACAGATGGAGTCACAGAGAGCGGGAGCTCTGGTCCACCACCTTCCACCCAGGAGCTTTACTGCTGTATGCGTCTGTTCTTCACTCTTCCTCTGTGGTGCTGCAGGATTCTGTGTGTGCAGCAGAGATGCAGCTGGTGCCTCTTCTTGAACTACGTTTGGATCTATGTTACCTTTATAAAGCTTATGTGTTCTCTTTTGTGTATTACGCCAGCAAGCAGGGTGGATTCCAGGAGCTCACTTCCTCCCTAACTGTGTATGTTGTTGATTTTCTAAGTTTGCTTATTCTCGTGAACATCAAGTAGTGTCTCACTGTGTTTTTAAAATCTACATTTCCTTCATGAATAATATGTAATTACCTGCCACCTATGTGTCATATTTTTGGATTATCTATTCAAATCTTTTGAATTTTTCTTTTGTTTTTATTGTTTTTCTTTGTATTCTGTATGTCCCAGGCTGGCTTTAGCTGATGAGCCTTCTGTCTCTCAAGTGGTAGAGTAATTGCTATATATCTGACTATGTCAGACCCTTATTTCCTGAGTTTTAAATTAGGAAGTATCTTCTGCTGAGAAGTTTAAAGTTTAAGAGAATTTAAACACAAAAGATTCCTGCACAAATGGCAGATTTCCCCCCTAAGTATCTTGCCCCAGCTCTGTGAAGCATGTGTGTGCAGATTTACACTTTGGCCAATATTCAGTCTCCAGTTAGTAGTTCTTTGTGTGTTCAGAACCTCACATGCTTTGTGTACACCTTTCTAGCATGACTTGTAAAGGGGCTGTATTTTCATACTTGTCTGGGTACTGGTGTTGGAAGTCACTTGTGCATATATGTGTGGATCTGTTTCAAAGGTACCTAAACAAGTGTGTAAAGTGGCCAGTAAGTACATTTTTTAAAAATGCTCAGCATTTTCAGCTATCAGGAAAATGCAAATCAAAACCACAGTGAGATTCCATCTTGCCCCAGTTATCATCAAAAAATTAAAAATCAGCAAGTGCTGGTGAGGCTTCAGGGAGAACCCTGACTTACTGTTATTGGGAATGTAAATTATTGCAGGCACTATGGAAATCTATGTAAAGGTTCTCAAAAACGGAAGAATAAAGTATGGCCCAGCCCCGCTGCTCCTGGGATACACCTAAAGGAATCAAAGTCAGTGTACAGCGTAGACATCTGCACACCCATGTATGTTGGCGTGTTCCCAACAATAGACAAACCATGGACTCAGCCTAGGCGTCCAACAGATAAATCAGTAAGAAAATGTGGTGTACATGCATAGTCAAGCAAAATAAGCCAGACTCAAACAAACACCATTTTCTCTCATGAAGGGTGCAAATTAAAATTTAAAAAAAGTAGGGAAAAGAGAGGGAATAAGAGTGGAGGGAGCAAATATGGTCAAAGCACATTGTGTATCATGTGAAAAGGTCACATTGGAACTCAAGATGTACAATGAATTATATGCTAATAAAATCTATAAATGAGCAGGGATGGTGGCACACACCTTCAGTCCCAGCGTTTAGGATGCAAAGGCAGGCATATCTCTGTGAGTTCAAGGCCAGCTTGGTCTTCATAGGGAGTTCTGAGATAGCTAGAGCTACAAAGTAAGACCTTTACTCAAAATAAAAAAGCTGCACAGATGTATGCATGTACCGTGTATCACCTAAGTCATGGGGTAACAGCCCCCAGTTGGTTGCTCCATCATCCCTAAGCTCCAAGTGTGACTTGTGTGTAGTGGACAGTGCTTCAGAAGTGACTGACGGAATCTGGGTGTGTAAGAGACATTGTTGTACCTGTGCCAAGGTCCCTATAAGTTTCATGTTAAATGCAGTGTATTTACCTGTGCAGAGCAAAGAACCATAAGCTGAGGTTCACAAAGATTGTTCATACCACAAAACATGGATGTGTATGACCTGCAAAGTAACTGACTTGCTACTTACCCTAGTTGATGGGCCCAAGTCCCAAAAAATTACTCCTAAAGTGTTTTTAGCAGCTTGTGAAGCAGTATTCTAATAGCAAATACAGTGTGTGCAAAAGCAGACCTGATTTAAACAGGCCCTGAACACTGACTGGGGAACCTTTCGTATAAAGTTGGAAGTTTTTTAAAAAAACAATTCACGGTGTTTTAAAATATGAATATATTAACATTACAAAGATTCCTTACTTGAAAACTAATGGATTAATAATAGTATAAGGAAGACAACAAAATTATTCAACTAGAGTAAATTAACTTCCTAACCCCAAATATAAGTGGCAAGAGGAGCAGTTTGTTCTGACTCAGGTGTTGTATGTTCTATGCCATGGCAGCCTTGACCCATCGCCTTTGGAGGACATTAGCACCCTGCGTGTTAGGAGACTGGACAGGATAAGTGAGATTATCTCTCTTGACATCCTCTGAGCTTTAGACTTCAGCTTGGCGTCTTTATGGACACCGGCCCTGGCTGGATTAGATGTGCTGGCCCAATGCAGGGAGACTTGGGAGGGAGTGCCTGCTTCCAGGGTCGGTTACAGCAGACAAAGGGCATAGAGTTATGCCCTGATCACAGCCTGGCTAACTTAAGGAAATTAGTGTTGCTCTCATGCTAAGAGGACAAAAAGTGTGCCTTAAGAGCATGAAAAGCAACAACAAAACCCACAAACAAACAAACAACCGTGTGAACTGTTCTACATATCCGCCTTGTGCTCATCACTCGCATCCCGGCTGTACGAGCCAGGTTTGAGTATTAATCCACTCTCACCCAGAGTGCAGACTGCGAGGTTTTTCTAAAGCACTCCTTAGCAGCTGCATGCCCTGAAAACAGCGGGAGAGCATTATATCAATCATTGGAATTATCTCCTTCCCTATGCAAGAACTTTACAAGGAAGCACGGAGTCTTAAGTTCATCTCTTTTCTTCTGCTTAAGAAAAGGAGCACCCTCACTTGAAACGCCACCTTCTGAGCCCGTGTTTGTACTTGCGTGTCTGTGCTCAGCTCCTGGCCAGCTTCTGCTCTCCTGAGCAGTTTTCTGGCAGGAACAGAATGAGCAATGTGCCTGGGAGAAGTGGCTGAGGTGGGTCCTTCCTTAGCTGTCTTGCCTGCCGTGCTCAGGTCAGACCTGCACATGTTTAAACCCCAGCTCCAACTGGACTGATAGGTGTGCGAGTGCTGTGAACCTTTTCGTTTGAAGACATGTACTTCATGATTGCATACACCCAGGATGGCCACTGTGCTTGTCTGTTGTCCGTTAGTGGTCCATCTGACTGGTAATGGCTGGCTTGCTGACAGTGAGACCTCTCTGAGGCCGCTCAGCATCATCCAGTTTCTGGTTTTTATTTGGTTGTTTGCTAAGGTGGGCAAAGAACTGGGATGTGGGCCTCAGGCTTTGAGCCACAGAGAAACCCATCAGACGGACACTTACTTTCCAACTGTTTTCCTATGTGTTTTCCCAGTAGCTGCTGACAACTGCCGTGTGGCAGAGAAAAGAGGAAGGAGTGGCCTGCTGCTTTCTCACCCTCCTGTCTCCAGGGTGTGAGACCCCGTGTCCGCCCACACCTGCACCCTCAGCCCCTCTGTTTCCCAAAGGTTTTCCTTCCCGTGACCTTACACCTCTCTCCCTGCTGGCTTTTCCAGTGAGCCTTGGGCCCCATCCCATTCTTTACTGCTGCTTCTGACACGGAGCTTTAGTGGTTCCTTATCGTGAGGCCCCCTGGGTTCGTCTCTGCCAGGAACCGAACCTGCTTGTAGAAGTGATGTCCCCAGTCCCCACGTTGTTCTTGTTTGGGTTTTCGCTTGTGACCCGGTGGGTGTCCAGCCAGGCTCCTTTAGGTTGTGGCCTCAGTCTACAGTCACGTGTGCTCCTCTTTATGGCTTCTTTGTGGTGAGCACTGTCCGATGGACTCTCTGCCCTGCCCCGTCCCTGTGGCCTTTGCCCTCGTTACCTACCCTTTGCCAGAGCTCCCTGGTTAGGTCCCAGATGGGCGTCTCCCTACAGTGCTTTGCATGCTGCCTCCTACTTACGGAATTACCCAGGCCTATGATCTGTGACTTAGTGTACTGGTTGGCCCCTTCTGGATCCTTCTCTCTCAACTTTGAAGACAAATCTGGTCAAAATACAACATCTCACCAGTTCCCACATCCTACTGCTTTTGGTGTCCATTGTATCCCCTTCCTTTTCATTGCCTCTGACACAGATTTCCATGGGTGCATCCCTGTCCCTGCTCTGGAAACACTCTCTGGACCATCCTTCTTTGCATCCAACGTGACGCCTGTTAGACCTCTTGTAGCCGCATGCTCATGACGTCTTGGGCTCTGCCCTATGCGTCACCTGTTCCCAGGGAGATGTACAAGAGTGCCTTTTCCACAGCACATAGCATAACCTTGTGAACCCCTCTCTGCACATCCACCACTCCTGGCCTTGGGCTCCCCCACCCCCACTCCATTCACCAATTATGCTTCTGGGACCTGGCTTCTCCCACCTGGAGAACCCTTGCCCTGTTCGTGGCCCGTTCTCACTCACAGCAGCTCAACTCTTTTCCTGAACATTCTGAGTCTTAAGTTTCATCCCTGCCGTGTCTGTTTCAGTTGCTGAAGAAGTGGATACTGAACAAGGATGCTTTCTGATCCCGTTCATTCCTTGGAAGCTGAGGGAAGTCTCTGTGCTTCAGTTCTCTCATCTTTAGAGGGCAGCTTTGTGGCCTTGCAGAGGTCATTAACTCACTGTCCTGTGTGACCCGCAGGGAGTGGACCTCTCTGTGATGAAACCCATGACCCTGTCACTTTCAGGCATCCATCCTCTTCTCATCAGAGCCCCCTCATGTCTGTACCTCCAGCACCTACGTCTCCTGTGGAGAATAATGACCAGTTCAGTAGAGACAGGATGGTGATACCGCATGTGCCACCCAGAACCTAGTTTGACGCCTAAAATGTAGTTACGTACTGTGAACTCTTAAGTCTTTCTTGGATGATATCAGACACCTTGTACAAAGAACATTCTTACTACTCTGTTTTTGACATCAGCAACCCTGCTCAGTCCCTCCTGGGATTCACATCCCTGAAGCTGCTCTGGGGCGCGCGCGCGCGCGCGCGCGCGCGCGCGCGCGTGTGTGTGTGTGTGTGTGTGTGTGTTTGTGTGTGTGTGTTGCTCTGGGGCAGGTGAGAGTGTGTGTGTGTGTGTGTGTGTACACATGTGCGTTTTGTCCTGCTCTGCAGTGCTCACAGCTGAGGAGGAAAGGGGACTAGAGCAGGCTTATAAGAGCCTTAGACTTGCCCCCATGCATAGGATTTTCCCTCTTGCTGATGTCGTTGCTTGGATTTGTAGGTTCTTTCCTAGTTGTGGGGATTTTTAAGCTGGCGTTGATGAAAGGGTCTTAAAAAGCCACAAGGAAGCCTGGTGCGTTCTCAAGTTAAACAGCATACCTTCTTTATTAATTTTGATCTGTATTTCTGAGCTGACTTGTATAATTACATTTAAAGAATTTAGTATCAAGAATAATGTGTTTTGATGTTTGCTCCATCGACCTTTTTCTTGTGCCCATCAGAAGCCACCTTCCAGACTTTCAGAGAAACACAATTTTGAAAGAGAATATCTATTATGTGTGACTATATGGTCTTAAAATGCGCATATATCAAGGGCTGAAGAAGTGGCTTAGTGAATTAAGTGCTTGTCAAGCAAGCATAAGAACCTGAGTTCAAATCCCCAGCCACCACGTAAGGGGCGTAGGTGCATGTCTGTAACCGCAGCACTCATGGGGTGGTGTTGGGGTGCAGAGACAGAAGGATCCCTGGGGTTCACTGAGCAGCTGGTCTAGTTGAAATAGTGAGTTGTAGGTTCAGTGAGAAACCCTGCCTCAAAGAGAGTCAGGTAGATTGATGGAAGAAGACGCTTAATGCTGACCTTGGGCTTGCACGTCGTGCACATGCGTGGGTGAGTATGCACCCCACACACAATGTGTATATTATTTCTAATTATAAAATACATTTTTAAAATGTACTCAGCCACCACTCAGTGCACTGACCAGTGATGTCACAAACACACTGACACACTGTGCAGTCACTGCCGTCTGTTTTCACAAATCTCCATCAAAACTGTATGTATTCCTTAAACAGCCGACTTCGTCTACAAGGAATCTCTGGTCTACTTTCCAACTCTGTGGCTCTCACAGTAAGGACCCCGTATGCATCAGAGCACACCATGTTTGTTCATCATTGTAATCTAGAAAGGAGCTCTTTCCTTTTTAAAGCTGAGTAATATTCCATCATGCACAGCACATTTTCTCTGTCTGACCACCCACTGATGAATAACCGCGTAGCTTCCACTTTTTGTTGGTTGTAAATAGTGCTGCTGTATGGTTGTGTAGGTAGTTGTTGAATTCCCTGTCTTAAGTCAGTTAGAACCTAAGACTTCTCTGTCCTCATTTCTCAACACATCTGTTGTTTTTATGGATTCATGTCTTCCTCTTTTGTCTGCTTACTGTTTGCCCACCTGACCTGTGGAGCATGACCTGAGTGCAGAAAAGTCCCACTTACAATATTGAACTACGTACACACAAACCTCAAACGAGTTGAAAAGGCAGAAAACGATGCTCACTGACCAAGCCTATGTACTCTACTGTAGGCTGAGACAGAAGCAAGTTCAATGGCTGCCTGAGCTAAAGTGCAAGGTCAGCTTAGTCAAGGTAGTGAAGAGGACTGTGGAGGTGGCTCAGCAAGTAAGTGCTTACTATGCAAGCCTTGAAGGCCTGAGTTCAGAGCTCCACCACCCACATAGCAGCTAACCATGTGACATGTGCCTCTGACCTCAGGTGACCGCAGGGGCAGGCAGGAGACTCACTGTAACAGCAAGCCCCAGGTTCTGTGAGAAGCTCCTGCGTCGGAAGCCAAGGTGGAGAGCAACAGAGGAACATGGCTGGAAATGACCGTGTCCTCTGTACAAGCAGACACACAAGAGTGCACACAGGCGGTTGCACTTACATGTATACATTGCTCACGCAAAAAGAGAGAGATTTCGGCTGTCTGTCACTGTGCCGATAAACATCATCCTTCGGCAGCACAGTGCTGTCTTTTGCTTTGAGCATCACATGGCTGGCAGGGAGCTGTAGGAGCAGCCAACATTGCCCTAGAGACCAGAAGATCAAAGGTCCGAGTGTGACTTACACCGTGTGCACATTGCATCCAGTCCACCAAGTCAGAAAACCAGAAGTCCGAGCTGGGGGCCATCAGTAATGCTCTGTTCCCCGGAGTCTCACGGGCCAGTACGGAAACCATAGTCCGGACAGCTGAGAGGTGGGCTGAGCTGCTGCTTTCTGAAGGCATGCCAAGGCTCCCCATCAAAGGAAAGCCCTTAGCTGGTCGCATGCTGCATTTTGAAATTGAACTGGCATAGCAACAGTGTATTCATGTGTCAGTCTTAGAATTGTGAAAATGTTACAGAGGTGTGACAACTGTGACTCAAGAACCACAGGAAAAGTTCATGTGGAGTACTACTGTGCAGAGGCAGCCACCGTGGCATGAGGATTGGTGTTCTCTCATGGATTTTACTGTGAATCTTCATGGATTACATCTTGAGGGCCTAAAGAAGTATAAGCAATATAAATTTTACAGAGCAGAGGAATATTTATAGGATAATCATTACCTTAGACTTCTACAGACTTACTCTGCTGGGTGTCAGGATTTGAAATTTTCAAAATACTAATGTTCCTGACTTTCTTCAAACTCCCAAGTCTAGTTGTGTTACAGAGCAAAGCTGGTGGCTTTTTCTTTCTGTCTCACTGGGGAAGATGAGGAGACTGTGGTCCCAGTGGCAGGAGGAGCTGCTCAGAGGGGTCTGTAACCCTTTCAGAACCTTCCCTTGCCCCACACTACCATGTCCCCTCCCAACCCTGATGCTCCACGCTGGCCCTGCCTCCTCCCAACCAACCAAGCCTGGTGTGACCAGAGGAGAGAAACAAGGAAGAGTTGGGGGCGAGGACCTCGTGTGTAGCGTCGAGCCCGCTTCTTGGCTGATTCGGTTGTCCCTGAGTAACTGTGGCAGACAGGAAGTAGACCATGGAGCCAGGGCCCAGCCTGCTCACGTTGGATATCTTGGCTCTGATTTCAGCTGTCCTGACAACTGTCTGTGTAGCAGGAAAGTTTAATTTCTCTAATTTCTTGACATAAAGAAAAATCAGGCTGCATTCTCTGTAGCCTAGGCAGCTGGGCAGAGGGAGATTCACCACGGATCTGTTGAGGTCTAATTCTGGGTCTAATCAGTGGGTACAAGACCAAGCCCTGTAAGATACCTCTGGGTGCCCCTTAGCGTTCCACCTTGGGAAAATTACCTTCCCCCGCTGTTCCTAATCTTCTGGGAACATCCCTCTGACAGATGGTCTTGCTCATCGTTTCTTTCCTCTTGTGTAAAGCATGAGGCACGGTGGACCGATGGCAAGGGAAACCCAGGCTGATCACCTTCTCTCACCTCGCCGAAAACATCAAAGTGATGGATGGGCTGGCTGGAAGCAGATGCCTGCTCTCACGCCGTGGCGGCTGTCAGTATGCATAAGTGATTCCTAGGACTGTACTAGTAGTAGGAACTACACTGAGAAATGAAACAGCCACCAGCCAAACCCTTTTAATTGGAGATGTTTTTACTAATATACTCCAGCTTAGAAAAGTAGGCCAAAGACTACACCTCAAGTAGTTTTTATAAGGTACAGTCGCCCGTTCTTTATTCTCACCGTGGTTTGGTTTTACAGTAACTGACATGGTGTAGGCTGTTGGGTGTAGCCTCCATAAGTCACACACTATTTAAGGGTACCTTTTGTTAAACCCAGATGTTACAGCTTTGTAATATTTTCCCCTTGGAAGTGTATTTGCTGTCGTGCTGTACAGAGCCTCCTTGAATCTACAGAACTTGTGTGGAGCAGAGAGAAAGCTGAGGTTTGCCAGGACTACCCAGCACTGTGCAAGAGAGAAAACATACGTGTTCATAGGGAACTGCAACTTGTGTTCCATTTGATGATATGCTGCAGTCTGTGGTCTCCAAATAATACTGAAAAAGTAGCCTTGCACAAACCTCCAGTGGATGTTACCTTCAAAGGAACGGCCTCTTTGATAGTTAAGCTTTCATTTCTCTGCTTTAATCTCACTTGTAAAAAAAAAAAAAAAACACTCTTGGGGACTTGTTTTCAAAGCTTCCAAACAAATCCCTACTTCTCAAAGGCCACAGTCCATTCATGGCTCCGTTCATCCCAAGGATACTATTTATAAACGCCTGCTAAGTTTCTTTTTCCCACTGTGCTAATCGACTGCCTAATTGTCTTTGCTGTGGGTCACATGACTCCTCCCGCCCATAACACACGCACTTAAAATTCTCACTTCCTGATTGAGCCATCAAGATTACATAAAGTGTAAATCAGCCTAAATACCTAGGAGCAGAAATTTTCAGAGGAAAATGCTGTTTTCTTGTTCTGTTTTGATAATAAGCCCTGAATGTGTGGTTTCCTAGTCAAGAGACTGTTAGGATTTTGTTTTGTTTTGTTTTGTTTTTCATCTCTTTCCTTTGAGATTGAATCAGACTTTGCTTTCATTATAAAAAGTAACATGCCAACCAGATAGGCTGTGGGGGTGGTTCCGTTGGAGGAAATCAAAGCGGTTCTGATTGCCGGGAGAGCCACTCACTTCTTCATGATCCAAACGAAGAGCCCTGCAGCTCTCAGAAGGTAACGATTTCATGTTTCGGAAGTGTGCTTGGCCATGTAGCCTCTCTGCTGCTCCTCATTTCTGCCTGGCAGGATTGCACTTGTTTTATCAGGGACCTTAACTCTATCACATCACCTCAAAGGCGACTTCAAGGCATAACAGCTTGGTGTTCAGGGCCTTGGAGGCACTCTTCAGCCTGGCTTTATGTTGTTAACTGGTGTTTTTCTGTGTATCCCTCTCTGGTAAACAGTGGCACTCGCTGCTCTGATGTGTATTTCGTGTTCTTTTGGTCTCTCTGGCTGTAGTTTAAAGACTTGATGCTTATAAGTGTTATTAGCAAAGAAACCGAGATAGTTCTCAGCATCTCAAATCAGCGGCTTTTCATTACTCAGTAAAACGGTGCGAGCAGTTTGGGTTTAGGATTTAATTTTATTTCAAGAGGGTGAGATATGGGAGATGCTCTCACAGATGCAGTTATGATAGGACTCCAGCTGCAATTGTTCTTTGCTTTAACATACTCATATTAAGAACCGAGGAGGGCAAAAGGAAAATGTATCAAGACTTAGAAGGGAAAATTACTCATTTAAAAAGATAACTCTTAGACACAGTACCAGAAGCATGTTCTGTAAATTCTCAGACCTCCTAGCACTCGGTGAAATCCTGTAGTACTGCAAAATAAACTCCACCTGGAAAAATTTGTAGGGAGCTACGTGCGCGTGGAAATGAGCCGTACCTTCAGTGACGCTCCGGACAGTAGTTCTCAACAATATGGCGGCGGGTGAACAAGGAAGCCAGTCTCTCGGGTGAGAAAGAGGACAGGCAGGACTGAGTTTGGATGTTGTGACTTAAATGTGATCTGGTGTAGCAGAACTTTGCTTTCCTGTAAGAGTGGCCAGAGGTCTCCTGTGGGTGCTGGGGGACAGAACTAAAGCCACTGTCCCGGCAGTGCCCCGGCTCCGACCGCCCGTGGGCTGAGCGAGGCAGCTGGAGCAGTGTGTGCAGCCGGCAGCAGCAGAGGTGCTAATGCATGGCCAGTGATGTCAGGAGTTACGAGACCGCGGTTTCAAAACACTGCAGTAAACAAGGTCAAAGTGTCCCCCTTGTACTGGAAAGAAGACTTGTTTTTATGAGCTGGACAGTACATGGATGAAGTAATTTTCCAAACAAACGTCATATTTATATATATGGTTTTTTTCTTTCTTGATTAAAAAGAAACAAACAAGTTGTCCAGATGAGTTTTGTTACTGGTTACATTATAAAGATTTTTTTCTTTTTCTTTCTTTTATTTATTTATTTATTTATTTGCAATTTTTAGTAAAGGAAATAATCCAGAATTCTATTTTCTGCTTGCTTTTTAAAAATACTTGTGTTAATTCTTTGTGAATTTCATACATGCGAGTGTGCTTTTAATGTATTTACTCTGTATTGATCCCCATAGTTCCTTCTAGACCCACCTCCCTCTCCACACACCCAGACTTCATATCTCCTGAGCTAAGAATTTTAAGTCCATGGTAGGTATTATTTTAAGTCTTGGTAGACGGCACTCACCGCCAGTAGCAACATGGTTCTCCCAGTCTTCTGCCTTTGATTTTTTTTTTTTTAACTTGGACACAGGTGTCCAAACTAAAGAAAGTTAATGGTGCAGAATACTGCTGACTGTGTGATTCTTGCTTTAGGCACTTTCCAGCCTTGAACTTGAGAATGGCAGAGAGTGGGGTCTCTGGCTCTTCCTAGGAGCAGTTACGCTGGCCACAGGGTTTTGGAGGTGACAAGTGAGTGTCAATTGGGTTATGTATGTGTGTGTGTGTAGTGACAACGACAGTAGAGCCACGTGACATCCAGAGGTCGTCTCAGTCTGCCCTGGAGCTTCTTGTTCTCCTAAGTGTCCTGAGCAGTTTTGAGACAAACTGAACACAAGGCATCAATAGCAGCGCAGGTGTGTCGGTTCCACGGCGGACCTGGGTGTGTGCATACAGGCACAGCTTCTAAAGTGAAACCAGGGCCTTGAGGAAGCAGTTGCCTGGCAGCCAGTGCACAGCCTGCTTGCAGCTGGTGAGCGAAGTAAGCATCTGTTTGTTTGTCTGTTTGTCAGGCTCTTCTGTGTGCTTTTTCTTGTTAATGTTGTTGGACGCTCAATACCTGGCAAGTGCTGAGTTTCTCTCCTTTATTGGGAGGGGGGAGATGTAGTTATGTATGGCTAATGGCTTCATTTTTTTAATCATCTCAGTCTTCCCGTACCTAAGATGCGGGCTTGGTTTTGAGACTGAGGAGTACTACCAAGAAGAAAGCAGGCTCAGAGGGTTACTCCCCGTCCCTTGGCTCTTGTCTCTCAGTTAAGCAACAGTGACACAGACAAGCCTTTCCATTCGGGTGTCCTTCAGCAGAACAGCCCGGTTCACAGCCATCTCATGTCCCTGTTGGAAGCAGAGATGGTGTGTGCTCGCAAGACAGGTGTGTAGGCAGAGTATTGTGTGGAACCCAGTGAGGGGAGGGGTCACAGACAGGAGGGAGTAATCTGGAGACCTGTACGGAAAGGGAAAGGTGCCAAGGGACAGCGTGAGATGATATTTAAAAATTAAAGTTAGGACAAAGTGGATAGCGATCCTGTCAAGAGAAAATAGTCTTTTCCTCTGTTAGGAGGTTTTTGTGCCCAGTAGATTTGTAGAGAATGTGGGTTTTTTGTTTGTTTGGTTTTTTGAGACGGGGTTTTTCTTTGTAGCCGTGGCTGTCCTGAACTAGGGTTGTAGACCAGGCTGACCTTGAACTCACAGAGATCTTACTGATTCTGCCTTCCCGAGTGCTATGACTAAAGGTATGCTGTGGTTTTTTTTTTTTTTTTTTTTTTTTTTTTTTTTTACAAAGAGGCATTGTCACTTATGTGGCCTGCCATGATGGCAGCATAAGTCTCTGTATTTGGGCCTGTATGTTTGATTCTGATAGGTTTCTGTATTAAATCTCTCTCTATAGATAGCTTGATTCAACTTTAGTACAAAGTTGTGTGGCTGTGACATTGCAAGCAAAACACAAAGAAGAGCAGAGTAGTTTGTGATTTGTAATTGAGTTGTTTCTCTTTAAAACAGACTGCCGTTGGCAGTGAATGTGTTTGACTGTTTTTCTCCTCGGAAAAACAAAACTTTGCGGGTGGAAGGGGGCCAGCGTGGCCGTGGGGCAGAATTGGGAAGCGGAAGAAAGATGTCTTGTGCATCAGTCTCCCGTGGCGTGTGTCCGGGGCTTAAGTTTTGAGTATTGGTGCTACAGGAATTCCCTTTTGATCTTAGAGTTGTGGCGACAGGACTTAGCGTGGCAGAGGCCCATCTCAGGCAGTCCAGGCTCTCTGGGAACATTGGAGGACTGCTAATTCAGCAAACACCAGCTTCCTTCTGATAGTGACACGGTGGGAGCCGTGACTCCACACAGCTCAGTTTTCAGAGCTTCAGTGTATACAAATTAAAGATGGCGAGCAGGTTGAGAGTGAGTGAGCAGAGCATTCCCAGGGAGCCTTTCTTCTCGTTAAGGATGGTGCCAAGCAAGCCTGCAGGTCCCTGGTGAGGCGGCCCTCCTAATTAAAGGGGACGGTAACTGCCATCTGTCTTCTTTCATTCAAGCCAATAGGGGGCCTGGAGTGGAAGGAAGCAAACTCCCCTTTTATTTTTCTCACACTTATTTTTTTTTTTATTCAGCTTTCTCCCTAGTCAGTGACCCAGAAGGTCATTGATGATCTGTCTGTCTCAGTCTGAATAGAATAGTACCATAAGCATGCCTGGCACTTGGAAAACAAAGTTCACAGCAGTGCATTTACCCATTTAGAATTCCACTTGAATGATGTCTCAGAATATTGCAACTTCCACGTGGCTGTCTCCATCCCTCTGGATCCTGAGGGTACTCCTGGTAGGAAAAGTAAGGAGTTTGATTTTTATTGATTTTACTTTTCTATGAAAGTTTACATCCCACTGGGCATAATCAAAAGATGGCAACATGTGACTGAGTGTGGGGCACAGGGGATGCGTCCTTGGGCACACCTGATGATTACAGTGTATGTATGTCATCTGGGGAGCGAGAACATGGAAGGGTGTTAACAGGTTTCGTGTCATTCAGTGGTTGGGTCCAATAGTCACTGCAGTAATTTCTTTAGTGACGCAGTAAGCTTGTTACTTCTCTTGAAACTGTTCTTCAAGAGAATTTAGTTAGTTTAGGGCCACAGCTTGATTGGTTTTGAGATGTGAAGTGCTCTGAGCAAAATGATTGCACTTTGTTGCCTCAGTTTCCCTCTCGGTCAGAGGAAAACAATTATTTTGCTTAAGTATTTAAAAGACTGTGAAATAGTCTTGTTAATACTTGTTTTTCATATAATCAACTGAAAAGTTCTAAATTCTTTAGTTGTTTTTAGTTTTAGTTTTTAATACACTTTGGCAAAATGCTAACAGCCGTATTAAAATGGCCAGGAGTTACACACTATTCCCAGGCACTAGTTTCAACTACACAGCCAGTAGCAGACTTCAGAGCTGTCTGTGTAACGTGGAAGTGTGATATTCCTTAGCCCTGTGATAATATAGGTAAAACTCAGATGTGAGCGTTCCCCCTCCAGTCTCACACATAACTCTTCAGATTTCTCACCAACCTGTAATGAGCTTTCTTGGACGCATGGGTGTGCACAGTGTCTGGGATTAGAAATATGGGCACCTGCAGACGAGTGTGCAGTTCTCAGGCCTGTCGGTGAAGGCGTGGGCTGAGCGTGAACAGTGGGCACCTGCAGACAAGTGTGCAGTTTGCGGGCCTATTGGTGAAGGCGTGGGCTGAGCGTGAGCAGTGGGCATTTGCAGACAAGTATGCAGTTTGCGGGCCTGTCGGTGAAGGCATGGGCTGAGCGTGAGCAGCCAAGCCTTGTCGTCTGACAGCACTTTCACTTCTTTGTTTTTGTTTCGTTGTTTTATGGGTAAAACTTTAGATGTCCAATTACATATTGAGCTAGCCATATACAGTGTGACTAAAATTCATTTTACCCGTTAGTATGCATTTCAAGAGGACTGAAACTAAATGAAGTATGTCTATAAAGCATAATTGTGAGGTGATGTGGTTAGGTTTTTATGTGTGTGTGTGGTGTATGTGAAGACATGCAGATAGATATGTGTGTATAGGCCAGAGGGCAGTGTTGGGTGTTCCTTGATGACTCTCCACTTCATACCTTGAAGTGTGATTTCTCTCCTGAACCTAGAATTTGCCAGTTCTGCCAGTCTAGGTAGCCAGCTTGCTCTGAGAGTCCTGTCTCCACTTCCTGAGTGTTGCGATTATAGGCAGGCCACCATGCCTGCCTGCCTCTTCCCCCGTTTCCAGGTGTGCTGAGGCTGTAAACCCCAGTATTCACACTTAAGTGGCATGAGCTTTAACCCCTGAGCCAAGTCATCAGCGTTTCAACACACAGTCACGTTAGTTAGCGTCAGCCGGGAACAGTTTAAACTTTTCTAAGGCCGACTCTACCAGGAGCACATTACTTCCTGTCTTCCGTTGTGTTAGGACCCTTTTGCGCCTTTTTTCCCCTGTTTTTTGTTTGTTTGTTTGTTTGTTTTTGTTTTGGAGTTGGAAGGAGCTGGTTGTGAGCTCTGATTACAGAGCTATGTGTGTATTTCTTGTTTTCAGCACCCAGTGGGCCGCCACCTCATCCCTAGAGTTAGTGTGACATGTTCAGAAGCAACTAGCTCATGGAGCCACCAGTCCAGGGGGACACCACGTAGGTGGGATAAACGACACCATAAGGTAACACTGCAGAGTGGTGACTGCTGTAGCTGAGGAGCCTGTTACTAGAACCCAGGTCAGATAGAAACCTGGGGGAAATTGAAGACTGTATGTGTGACTTAGAATTGCTAATGTGAACAGATTTTAGGAGTGAAAGTCCTTGTACTATCCCTTGTTATTTTAAGGATTCAAAGCAAGGGTTGTTCCTGATCTACAGTTGCTAATGCTTTCGTTGAATCAGAAGTTATCTCTTACCTCAGTTAAGCTGTTGTATACAAAAGGCAAGATCTAAAAAGGTTCTTATATTCTTGGAATGACTTACACAGAATAATTAGTTTTTTAAAAATATGGTATCGTACACTTTTAATCCCAGCACTTGGGAGGCAGAGGAAGTAGATCTCTGTACATTCAAGGACAGCCAGCGCTGTGTGGAAAGACCCTGTCTCAAAAGATATATTAAATAAACAAAATTGAATTGAAAGAACATAGCCAGACATATGGTATGTGCCTTTAACCCCAATACTTGGGAGGCAGATGCAGACAGATCTCTGTGAGTTCAAGGCCAGCCAGTGTTTCATGGTGAGATGGTGTCTCATAATTTTAAAAAATTGTGAGCTGGGCATGGTGGCGCACGCCTTTAATCCCAGCACTTGGGAGGCAGAGGCAGGTGGATCGCTGTGAGTTCGAGGACAGCCTGGTCTACAAAGTGAGTCCAGGACAGCCAAGGCTACACAGAGAAACTCTGCCTCGAAAACAAAATTGTGAAGACATTAAAGCATCACAGATCATTTTACTGTCAGAAGAAGCTCTATAGCTAACTTGTGGGAGGGTGGACTGCCCCTTTCTGAGTCTACAGAGAGGAGGCTTCTTCATAGCCACTTACATGTTACATTCTAAAAGGACAGAACTTCTGTGTTGCAGCTGATAGTGTCACTCAGTTCCAGGCAGTGTTGGCGGATGAGCAGGGCTGAGTCAGGGGCTCTGGGCATGGAAGGCTGCTGCTCCTTGCAGACTCTGAAGGCATAGGGACTTCCTCCTGCACGACTGAGTATCAGGACCTGACACTGTCCTTGCAGAGGGTAAAGCTAAGATTCTGTGCACAGGTCAAGTTAGAGGGGAGGGTAGAGAAAACTTTAGAGAAACGTAGAGATGAATAAAGCAGGCACATAGCAACTAGGAAGTGTAAGGCTGGTCAGTGCTGAGAGGTTGAGCAGTGCTTCCTGGTGGTGCAGTGCAGAGAGAACAGTGCTGTTGGACTTGTGGCCTTCGAAGAAAAGCATCCTTATCTATGGAAACAGCTGGTGGTGATGGGAAATACCAGTGACAGAGTGGCCATTCCCTGTCTCACAGTGCCTGGCAACAGTGAGCCACAAAATGACTAGGAGACCATCAAGAGAGCAAGGAACCCATAACTGCCAGCTCTGGGAGGGCCCACTTGCTGCATGATTAAACAAACTAATTTTAATTCTGAGTCACAAGCGAGCCGGAGAAGAATTTGGGCAAAGCCCCATGCTGGTGTGCTTGAAAGGGTGTGGCCTGGACAGTGAAGTGACCAGTGATGAGAACCCTTTTAGAGCTGTTGAGATTGTCCAGCAAGGGGTGAGAAAGGCTGGAGTAAGGGGGAGAGCTGCAGTGGGACGCCTGGCAGAGTCCATCGGCAAGGTGTGTGGGAGCTGCTTGAGTTCCATGACGTTGGCTAGATGAAGGAACGTCATCCTAAGAAGGTGGTAGGGGGCACCAGAAGTCGGCGAAGACTTAATTTGTAAGTGCAGAAGTAAAGAAGGTCAGGTGATCAGTGAGCTTGATCAGTGAATGGTGAGGGACGCCGCGGGGAGAGACTGGCTGTGGAGAGGGTTAGGAAACCAAAAGGCTGATGTGGACCTTGAAGTCAGTCACTGTCTAATGAGGCATTAGACTAAGGCGTGCCCTACAGAGGTGCTTTCCAAGGACAGTGTGAGCAGCTGGAGGAGAGTGAGTTGCGGTGGTCGGACCAGGGAAAGGGTCCATAGCGTGTAGGACACAGCCTCTCAAAGGGGTCAGGAACGGGGCCTCGGAAGAGCCTCCTGAGGACGGGAAGACAGTAGGGCGATTTGGACCCCGGAAGGCCACAGAGGGTCCGGCCAAATGGAGGTGAGATGAACAGTGCTTTGACACTAAGAGCAGATGTGAGGAGTGGCCAACTGAGCTTGCCAGGTGAAGGGGTGCACGGGCATCCGTGGGTAAAGCAGAGCCCCCACACAGTAGGTTCTGTGCTGAAATAAAGAGCGAAGAGAACTGTGGTGGTTTGCAGAATGTGAGTCCATGGTAGTGTCTGGTCTTGGTGTGTTCTGTTTCTCTGACAGTCCTCTATTAATAGAATTCTTTGCTCTGTATCCTTGAACTAATTGTTTACTCTGTGTCCTACCCTTATGAAACGAACAGCTTTCTCATAGATTTGTCCTAAGAATCCAATGAGTTACAATGCAGTTCCTGACATACAGTAACTGTCATATAGTAACTGCTTATTATATAATAGGTATAAGCATGCATGTTTGTACATGTGCATACAATCAGTGGCCCTATCATGTTTTAGGTACATTTACCCGGAGAATTCTGCAGTGTAGGTCTTAATAGCTTCATCCTACAAACGGGGGTTGCTGCTGCCGCTGCCTGACTGGCTCACGTGGCTGACCATCTAATATAACTAATAAGCTGCACTGAGAGACTGACCATCTCCCTTCGTCTGCCCTGGAGTCAACAATTCTCCCACAGGACCTCTGCACCTTTGGGTGTGACAGGAAGAAGTGTGGACGTCACAGCAGGAAGCCTGGAACAGCTCTACCAGCCAGGAAAACACTCCTTTTTAATGTCCCCCACTCTTCCTAGAATCTGCCTGGCACTCAGACTGCTGTGTTTGGACTCTGGCACTTTGGACATCCACCCTGGGGATTGGCTACATCCTCCTGACTCACTTCTGCCTGGACACCACATCTTCTGGATGTGTGCTATGAAGCGTTTCTGTATTACTTGGCATTCACCTCCAAGAGAACATAGCTTCTTTGGCATCTCTGGCCTGCCCCGTGTTCTCTAGCAAAAAGTGAAGTCACTGCAGAGGCTTTGCTTCAGTCGAGAACTTCCTGTCTTTGAAAGAACAGTGTGATAGCAAATTTGACTAGTGCATATAACCCTAAGTTTGATCAAACACCAAGCTAGATGTCACTGCAAAAATATTTTTTAAATGAGATTAGCATTAAAGTCAGCAGGCATTTTGACTAAAGCATATTACCATCCCCAGTGTACCTGGCCCAATCAGTTGAAAACCTTAAGAGAAAAAGAGAAGTCTGTGGAGAAAAAAAAAGGCACGTTCTGTTCAGTGCATTCGAGGCTGAAGCAGAAGCTCTTCTGCAGGCTCGCTAGCCTGCCCTACACCATGAAGACAGGGTTCTCCGTATCCTTGTGAGCTAATTCCTTAAGGTGCATTATATATGCCATGCCCCTTACACACATACGTACATACACAAATCCATGTTCACACACACAACGTATATATACTCTCATACTATCAGTTGTCCTGTTTCTGAATACTCACGGAGAATTAATCTCAGTTGCATGAACATCTTTCATCCGAAGCGCCAATATGATACCACATCATTCAGATCCTGAGTTACTGAGTGAGGGACGCCTGGCTTAGTAAAGTAACAGACAGCTCCCTCGGGCCTCTCAGCATGGCCGAAGGGACAGGATCACTCAGACTGGTCCAGAGAGTTGATGAGGTGGCCGGGGTTCCTTCCGCTTGCCTTCGCCTGCCTGTTTGCCATGTGTGTCTCTGGGGTTTCCGTTGTGAAGTTGTTGTTAACACACAGTTTTTACTGTGTTTCACCTACTGCCATGTTAGTGACTGGCTCTTAAAATCACCCAAGGAACTAGGTAATCTAACCACCATTGCCTAGATTTTAAACACCAAGGCCCACTAAGCATCATGGACTCTACTGCATAGCTGACGAGCGACAGACCCAGAGCTGGAGGCCCAGGAGGCCTGGATACAGGAGCTGGACTCCTGAGCCTCTGCCTTACCACTTACCAACCCTGTACACACTGCACACAGCTCTCTAAGTCTCCCTTGAGAGCCTCACAGAACGTACATTACCGCCATGGCACTGTTGATGGGGCAGGCAGGTACCAGGGAGAGCGTGCTTAATTCTTTCAGTAGCATATCCCGTCTCCTTAATAGCAGGACCTCAGCTCATTCCATCAAGCCTAGTGACCCTGCTGTAGACATCTGGTTTGCCCAGTGTGATTAGGAAAGTGACAAGATGGTGACAAGGGTCACCTCCACTGTTCGTGCATATTCTTTGATTCTCTGCAAGAATGACCACCTGCTGTATGACAAACTGCAGCTATAAAAGCACTTTAGAAACCTCATCTCATGGAGTCTTCCAGCAGTACAAGAGGCTGGCCTTAGTCCATTTTACATACAGGGACGGTGCTGGCTGAGGAATTATGGGCTAGCATTTCCAAGGTTAAATGGTAGAACAGTATTTTTAGCCTCACCAGATTGGTTGCTTCAGCGCTCTTGTCCTCCCTCTGTTCCTACTAGCAGCTGCCTTTCTTCCCTGCTAGACTGTGGGATCCCTACAGGCAGGAACTTTTCTCATTGTGTTCACGTTACAAAGTGCTGTTCCTGACGCATAGCCGATGCTCAGCGCTCATACATTGGGAGCCTAAGTGGGACTGACTGCATGTGTGTGATCACACCAAAGGGCTCTGCAGAGTAGGGCACCACGCTCCTCTACTTCTGGTGGGGCAGGCAGAGCACAGGCCTGTGCAGGTGCTGTGGACTCGGGCAGTTGAGCCCACCCAGCCCCGCTTCTTTAGTATTCTCTCTCCATCCATGCTTTGAGACAAGCACACTCGCTGGGCTCTCCTTCCCAAGAGAAGTGGTGACGTCACCGGCCTCCTGCCCTCCATGGCCAGGACCATTTTTTCCTGGCTTACTACACTCCACACTTGTCTGAACCAACATCCAAAGAACACTGGTGCTCTCTCTCTCTCTCTCTCTTTTTATTTTAATTTATTATAATTTATTCAGGTTACATCCTGAATGTTATCCCTCCCTTGTATCTTCCCGTTCCCGTCCTCCGGCCAGTGCTGTTAAGGACCCAGCGGACTGTTCACTTTTCAAACAATCTCGGATGTTTTCTTTTCAACTTTAAATTCTGTAAATCCAAAGTAAGAGTGCGTTCTGCTTTCCTGCACACACCAGTGCCTCCAGTGTGCGTGTTTCACGCTTGTTCTCACCTGTGTTCCAGCTCACTGCCTTGGATGGCCGCTCTCAAGCATGGATGGCCTTGCTCTGAAGCTTCTCAAAATCACAAGGAAGCTTCTGCCTGGCGCAGGGCAGCCAGATGCTAAGGAGTTTTAACATGAAGTTTTACCAAGGGAGGCCTTGGCCTCCACATAAATTCTAAGGCCTCCCACATCAACAATAATAAGAGTTTCTAGGTGTGCACAGACTTATGTATTCATGCCCTTACTGAGGTCTCAGATTCACAATTTTAGCTGGCAGCTCCCCTTTTCAAGTGTTAATCTGGTTTCCTTTCTTAAGTTGGGAAAAAATACCAGTTCTTCTTAAGGAATTCACTAGAATTCCTTCTTAGGAATTCACAGTCAGCACTCTGTGGTCCTGGGAGCCTGGTGCAAGCCTTGGCTGAAAGAGCTGTGGAGAAGGAAGCCAGTCCTGGGTGGTTCTCCAGCACACCTCTGCCACGGCGGCGAAGCTGCCATTCCACTGGGGCTCTTCCGCTCTCTGTCTCGCCAAGCCCAGTGGCTTCTGTTATAACATGCGGCAGCTTCTCCCTTGGAGGCTAACTCACCCAAGCTGCGATAATATTTAGGACCAGCTACAAAGGCATTTCTTCCCCTGAACCTCATGCCAAGTCTAAATTAAACTGCCTCCTCCTTGGCCATTCCGAGAGATCCACCTCTTACATAAGGAGGATAGGAAACCTATATGCCTCTTTTTTTTTTTTTTAAGCCTGTTCAAACACATAAACAAGGCACATCATGCCTAGCGTTGCTTTGAGCTCACTCGCCCTGCGTCAAAGTTCATCATAAGAATCACCATAACAAATCACCTACAGCAAGTGCCGGAGGAGGAAGAATGGCTTACACTCACTGACTGTGAGCAGAGCCAAGGCTCTCGGCAACTTTCTGGAATAGCATCAGGCTCTGGGGACAACAGAAAGTGGGATCATCCACCTGCTGGGCTGTTGACTGAACAAGTAGCATCCGTTAATTTTGCCCCTTAAGACCATCCTTACCCGGGCATGGCAGGGCACGCCTTTAATCCCAGCACTTGGGAGGCAGAGACAGGTGGATCACTATGAGTTCGAGGCCAGCCTGGTCTACAAAGTGAGTCCAGGACAGCCAAGGCGACACAGAGAAACTATCTCGGAAAAACTAAAAAAAACAAAACAAAAAACAAAACAAAACAAAAAAAAAAAAATCCTTGCAAATTAGAGAAGATTCTTGGTTCTAATCTTAAGTTCCCCCCTTGTCTGTTCACTTTACCCAGCCTTGCTAAAGCAGTGGTGCTCTGCATCCGGCCTCGTCATCTTTTTAAAGGAAGGATTACTTTCCTTACTGTTTTGAAACACGAGCTGCTTTCAGCAGTGTCTGTGGGTGGCAGTGGCTTGTGCAGAAGGTTATAGACAGCAGGCATACAGTTCAGAGTGGGTGTCATTGAATCACCATGTAGCTAAAGAATCCACACACTACAAATATTTGGGGAGTCCTCCTCTGATTCCTATTATACTACCCCCCACAAACACAGAACTGGAGGTTTTATTTACAATTATTTTCTTGCTCTAAACACATACGTTTTTATCACATAAAAATGCATTGGTAAGAACACTTCAAGATGTGACACTGTGGCACCTTGCTGTCTACGGTCTTCTTTGCAGCTTGAGTTTTCCTCCTGAATTGTGCTTATAAAAATCACATGTGTCATTGGGGATAGCAGCAGTTTCTTCGTCCATGTTGTTTCACTGTTCTGAGTATGACTGGGTCACAGTTTTTCTCTATTTATGGAAAGTGGGAGAAAACCAAGGGTTCTGCTTTTGACGTGTTGAGTTTATGTCTGAGAAACCGTTGATGACACAGGCCTGGCGGGGCTGGGAGTCATCGATGTGCAGATGGCGCCCAAGGCACTCAAGTGTCCAGAATGCTGCAGAGCACAGTGGGTGAGACTTGCATGTCGGTGCCTAGTTAGTGTTTATTACGTGTCTTTCTGGGTGGCCGGGTTGTTCTCAGGTAATGCTGTTTCTTTGCTGTAGTGTTGACATACAGGGAAGGAATAAAGAGCATAGACACCTCTAGGAAAGAGGAAAGAAGTGTTCACAAGCCCTAAAGGGTGACATGAAGGTCCAGCCTTGACTTCGGTACTCCGAGAGTTTAGTGGGATGGAACTAGTAGTAGCTTAATTTGCACTGCCAACTGAAACATCCTGTATGGAAAATCACCACAGTTCGCTCCAGTACCTGGTCAGCTCTTGTCCTCTGTGTGCCCACATCCCCTGTAGTAACCCGTCCATTCTTCACTCAAACTAGGATAAGTGGAAGCAACAGTGCACAAAGGGTGGACTGGCATTTGAATGTGTGTGATCAGTTCCTACGAACCGGATTCTGGCCTGTGTGGCCTGTTATTAAAATGACAGGCGTTCACCTCCTCCTTCATCTTCAGGCGTTGAGACACTTTCAACTGTTTCAGTATATCTATGTCTACCTGAATGCATCCTGAGTGCCAGGGTGTCTGTGCTCCTAGTGCCAATACACTCTACACTATACACTATAGTTTCACTTCTGAGCTCAGCGCAGCTCCTGAGCGACACTTGTGCACTATAAAGTTGATCCTGCTGATCTGCTTCAGAGTAGTTTGTTTTAATTAAAATATGTGCTGTGGTGCACACCTGTAATCCCATCGGTCAGGGAGGCAGAGGCAAGTGGATCTCTATGAGTTCAAGGCCAGCCTAGTCTATAAAGCAAGTCCTGGACAGCCAGGGCTACACAGAGAGACCCTGTCTAAAAAAGCCCCAAAACAAATACATATTTAAAAAGTGATTTTACTGGAGTTAAGCTTTTTGCCTGCCACCACCCAGTGAGTAAGCAGTGACAGGGCCTGGACCCCTGCCTCTCAAGCACACATTTGTTTTGTATTAATAAGCCATATATCTCCAGGGGATCTGGCAGAAATATGAAAGCACTTAAGTTTACCTCATTAAATACTAAGGAACTTTCTTTTATCAAAGAGACCAAGCATGAGCAGAACAAACGTGCTTTCCTCTGAAGACCTTTGCCACTCATAGGTGCTAGGATTAGATCAGAGAGCTGGCCCTGGGTGTCCTGCCTCCCATTGGGGGGTGCGGAAGGGGCCAGTTCGTCTGTAATGCATGATCCCACCCACTGTTACCAGAGGGGTACGATGAGATGCAATGGGTGGGTGGTGCTGAGGTGGCTCCCTGAATTGGTGCCTCCCTGCCTTATTGCTGTGTGTACAGACACACGCAGTTGTTAGCTTCATGTGCTTATGAAAAAGCTTCACCACTTAAGGAAACAGTGTAAGTTTCCAGAAGGAAACCATCTGATGAGAAAGCAGAGAGTGACCAATCACCTTTGTCAGCAGAAGGTTGCCAGCAAGGTAGAGCCCCTGAGCTAGTCACACATGTTGATGTGTTGGTGGAGAAGTACGCCTGAGAGACCGCGTGGAACAACCTGGGAGCTGGATGTCTGTGGTCGGCCCGACGGGAGGGGGAATACAGGGGACATCCTACCCGAGAATTCCAGGGCAGCGCAGATGGGAGAAAGGAGTGTCTGACTCTGCCACTAGGTATGAGCTGGTGGTCAGCGCACACGTCGGGGTCATGTTGGTGACTGTCTTGGTGAGCTGCTTCAGCACTGGAGCATACCTTGTCCCGGAGAGGTCCGCACCCCTCCTGTAGCTGCAGGTGAGCTGGTTGTTATTTTCTGCAGCCCTTGCGTTTGTCCTCAAGGCCACAGCCTAACCCTGCAGCTGCCTTTTCAGAGGCAGCACACCTTTCAGCCTGTGCTGAGCTGCCAGCCATGTCCGCCTCTGTTCCTCATTCCGGAACACTGTGCTGAGGACTAGTGAGTGAATGGAAAAGAACACGAGGGCCCGAAGCCAGGAGACCTGCACAGCCTCGCTGCTCTGGATCTGCCTCCTGAAAGAGCAGCTGGGACGTGGTGATCTCGGCGATCTTGGCTGGCATAGATGACCAATTTGTGACGTTGTGGAATAGGTCACATGATGAGGAACCAAACATTGCATTTCATCTGAACCTGGGAACCTGGTGTCCATGAGCACCCTGCCCTGGTGACATGGCCTGCCTTCCTGTGTGAGGTTTCTCTCAACTCCCAGCGACCCTACTAAGTGGCTCATAAGTGGCTTTATAAATCAGATACATCGTTTTCACTGGAATCCTGTGCATGTGCGTGGTAAGAATACAAAGAAATTGCTTACAAAGTCCTCCTTCCTTTGTGAAAATGCATGTGCAGTCTGGGCTTCGTGTTCATAAGACACGCTGAGTGGGGAGAGCGGAAATGCTGGGTGTTTGTCACGTTCCTCACTCTGGGCTTCGCCTGGGTTCACACAGAGCTGGCGGGAGAGGGCAGTGGTGCCTCTGGCTGCTGTGGCTGTTGACATGGTCAGGAGAGAGTCTCTCCAGTGTCTGTGGCACTGCCACAAAGGAGGGCTTAAGGGCCCTGAGGTCTCAGGGTTTCATGAAGTCTTATTTGCCAAGAAGTATGAGGCACGTGTGAGCATGGGAGGAAACGGGCAAAGCGCCGCTTACAGAAGCCAGCAGTGCTGCCCTGTTGCCTCCTGCCCTTCTTCCTGCCTTCCTTTGCGTTCTGTTGCATCTCCTTTCCTTTCACCATTTCTTTTTCTTTACCCCATCTCCCCCTTCCTTCCTCTTCTTCCTTTCAGTACCTACAGTGTTCAAACAGGGTCGCCATAGACCATCACCCTTCCTTCCTGAAGCCTTTGGGCTTGTGGAGGAAGCACTCAGGGTAGCACAGCACATGGGCAGTTGGAGGCTGTGAGGGGTCATGGACCATGGTGTCTCATCAGAGCCTGCACGCCTCAGCTCAGGGCGGCTCTTCTGTCAACAGCACCGCCAGCATAAACCCTAGCTTCATGTGGGGCAGAGGAACTGTAAGAGACCGCTGTTGGAGATTTTCTTTTTCCAGTAGATGACAGGTAGCAAAGGCAGGTTCCTCACATGGCCTTCACAGAACTAGGCAGTGTCTTTGTTTGGGTGTGAAATTGACAGAGAAATCTTTTCAAAAGTTGCTCTCACAAATAAATTAGAGCAAGACATCATCATAAAATACTACTTTCAGAAGAGGAGCTGGGATGGAAGGAAACTAGTTCTGTGGTGTGAATGGCAACTGCAGGTTCCCTCCTGGGAAAATAGCAATAGTGGCATCACACTGAAAACGAGTTTGTACTCCTGTGGGACTCCAGAGGCAGGAGGAGAGTGCTGGGAGGCGAGCAGGCAGGTGGGGTAGCTAAGACTCGCCTTTTGAGTATGAATGAGTGCTTGGCAGCTTCTGAATCCAGCAGCTCTCCAGTGTAGTTTGTTTCCTGTTAGGAGGAAGCGTGGAGCTGAGCTTGTGTGTAGCCAGCCCCACCCCACCCCCCACCCCCAGGAAGCAGGCTAAGGTGGAGTCTCTGGTTCTGGTAGCCCGTCTGACCTGGACTCTGAGCATCTGTCTCTGGTCCTCTCAAATCAAGGCCTCTCGCTCTCTTGGTCCTTCTGACTAGAAACAAGCAAGGCTTTAGAACTCACCCATTTAAAAGATTTCCAAAGCGTGAAATCTGTTAAAGCTGGAAATTATCTCTGCAGCACATTCTGCATTAGGGAGGAGTGTCAGTGCAGTGAGCTTGTTTAGCCTCGTGGCCCGCCATGAATTTATAAGTAATTTAAAATAACCTTTACTATTACTAGCATTCTCAATGAAGTTCCAGTTCTTTCGCAAAGAAATGAAATAAATAGTATACTTTCTTAATGGCATGAATCAAATCTAGTTCCAGTGGTTGCCGGAACCATCTGAACACGCAGCCAGCTGAGGGCATTTGCCTTGGATAAAGACATGTGCAGGATTTTAATCACACCATGTTTGCCCCTCTTTTAAATATCGCCTTTCCGTGGTTGCTTCTTAATGAAGGACTGATTGTTTACTGAACTCTATATCAGGGTTTGGAACATTAAACAGTTCTAATCAGAATATGATTTTGGAGGAAATTTTCTGCTTATTTTCTCACCTTTACATCAGAACAATAAAAATAAATTGATGTCCTCCCTCTGGGCATGTAATGATTTGAGAAATCCCAGAATGCTCTTTTCGAAAACTTGAAGTGTAATAAACGAGTTCAGAAGAAATTTAATTATAGTTCTTAAACTGTAAACCTCTGGAAGTGGGCCCCAGTACCTTCCACCTCTTGAAACAGAGGAGCCATATGCCAGAGGAGTAACATTTGACCTCTTGAGTGTGACCACCATCTGCTGAAAACCTGCAATTACAAAATTATTTTTCTTTCTCTTTTCAAAATATTACTTTTCCTTGTTTGTTATTTTATCAGTGAACAACAAAAACAAAAAATCATCCTTGGGTACAGAACCAAGACCCCAGCATTTGTTAGCTGCCTAGGTGAGGCTGTTAGCATGGCGGCGGGTACTTGGGCCAGAGTCTCACCCTCTGGCTTTGGAAGACCTGGCTGTCCATAGCAGATCCTTCTCTTGAAATAAGCTGGACATGGGACTTCAGAAAAGGATGCCTTAGAAATGCCTGAGTTTTTAAAAAGCAACAAAGCATCTCAGAAGTGTTAACCCTTCAAAGAGGGGTTCTCCCGTTGCCTTAAGGTATTCTGCATTCACCCACATACCTCCAGCCAGGCACACCCAAGATCTGGCATGCATGCACTGAAGCTCTCACACAGGGACAGTCCGTGACGTCCACTCCAAGCCTGGGTTTACAGCTTGGGGTTTACAGTTCTCTAGGTCCCTGAGGACCGTTGGTTCAAAGTGAGGTTAGTGAAAATTGCAGGTTGACCACTCTCCCACTTCCCCCCTCAGGACTCTCAGTGTGGGGCAAACACTAAGCAGCCACAGAAAGTTCTGTCCTGTTCTGTAGAGGTAGAGTGATGTTTTCACATCCCAACTGTAGATTGCCCAGGATGCCTGTAGTTAGTTTGCAAGGAAAGAGATGATGGGACGTTCAGGTAAGTGGACTTAATTTATACTTTTGATGTAACGTTGAAACTGGGGTGATCATGGTTTTCAAGTGGCTCTGATGGTATCAGACAACTTGCAGCTGATGGCAAGCTTTGGCTGCCAGCACTCAGCATTTTTCACCCATTGGCTTGACCCTACAGCTGGGCATACTTAATCTGCTCAGACCTAAAATCTCCCAAACCTACCATCTCCAGAGTGTGTGCCAGCCCTCGGAATGAGACCCGCCTTTATATCCTTACAGAGATCTAAACCATCCCTCATATCCCTGCAGGCATCCTTCAGGAAGGCCACTCTGTCAGGAACCATTGACCAGGTGCAGGTAGCCCTGGCCAGAGATCTGGCCCATCTGTCCAGAGACTACCTTTCTGTGTCTGCACATGCATTGGTTCTGCAGCGGTCACAGAAGATACCCGAGTGAGACTACAGTAGCCTTGCCACTGGGACAGTGGGGGCCCATTTGGCTTGTGCCTTGTTATTTGTCCCTCCAATGATTCCTAGCTGTGACGTAAAGAGCAAAGAGCAAAGAGCAAAAAGGAAACCGTGGCCTCTCTTTGCATCAGTAGCCCGGACAGACCGATGTTCCTCAGGCATCCAGAATGCTCTGTCTGGCAGAGCTGTGCATTCCATGCCTGGGTGACCTGGTCACATGGAGGAAACCAGACGCTGTTTCCTGAATGGTCTCCAAGACAAACCTTCCACCCAGGCGTCTCAGGCTTAGGCCCCACAGCCTCCCAAGGACTGAATAGCTGGGCCGCGTTGCTGGGCCAAACTGCTTGTGC
Organism: Acomys percivali; assembly: GCA_907169655.1. Taxonomy (NCBI): domain Eukaryota; kingdom Metazoa; phylum Chordata; class Mammalia; order Rodentia; family Muridae; genus Acomys; species Acomys percivali. Next base: position 89,675,029 of record OU015744.1, read on the forward strand.
ATTCAGCTCCCGTGCAGCCTCTGAGGCAGGAACATCATTAGCAGCTGCCTTGGTTAGCAGCCTCCTCAACAACATCACTACGAAGCCTTCTGGTCGGTATTGCAGGATTCTTTCTGGGGAGAAAATTGCTGTTTTAAAAAAAAACCTTCTGGAATCACAGTCATAAAGTGTCAGCTAGTGAGCAGCGGGCTGACCAGCTTCTCACTCCCAGCCCCAGGCTCAGAGATCTGAATTTCAGAAAGGTGTGTGTGTGTGTGTGTGTGTGTGTGTGTGTGTGTGTGTGTGTGTG
>OU015744.1:89675327-89717884 GCA_907169655.1 Acomys percivali
TGTGTGTGTGTGTGTGTGTGTGTGTGTGTGTGTGTGTGTGTGTGTGTTTGAATCTTAACTCATCACTCTTCTTACTTACCATGCATGTGCTTTGCTTATGAAGAGCGTTGCTTTGCCTTGGGCATAGGGGGCAGTCAGAGTAAATCAGAGCCTCCCCCTTCTGCAGCAGATGATGTCATCTTGTGAGACCATGTGCTCCCTCCTCATGGTTTGGTCTCTTACAACAGTAGATGCCTCAGATCTACCACCTTAAGAGTGAGTCGTCACAGCCAAATGTGGTGGCACATGCCTTTAATCCCAGCACTCGGGAGGCGGAGGCAGATGGATCACTGTGAGTTCAAGGCCAGCCTGGTCTACAAAGTGAGTCTAGGACAGCCAAGGCTACACAGGAAACCCTGTCTCTTAAAACCAAGAGAAAAAAAAAAGAGTGAGTCGCCCTCTGAGGCCACGTTTCCTTGAATTTTCTCCTGGCATGGAAGACCACTTAATTTTACGAGTCTCAGAGGCGAGCGTCTCAGTCATGAGGAGAAGCACGGATATGACAAAGCACACTGTGTTTCAGGGTTGTTTCACACAAGTCACCGTGTGTTTGAGGTTTTGCATTGGAAACCCCATTGAGCCTTTCTCCGAATGCCTTTTCTGTAAGCCTTGGACCCAAGGATGTTTGCAGAAAACAAAACCACTTGACCTGATATGTACATGAGTATATATGCACATTTTATGTCAGAATCTTGATGGAGTAAGGCCTTGTTTTGGAGACAGGGTCTTGCTGTATAACCCAGTCTAGCCTCGGATTGTAACCCTAAGGTATCACAATACAAAACATAACCATTATTTTTGACTTAAAATTATTTAACGGCTCTGTAAAATGAAATACCTAATTTGTCTCTCATCATGAATGAAAGACATGATACAGCCATGCTGTTATCTTTGGACAAAGATTGCATGCTGACTTCTAGACTTACTTTAGAGGGGTGATTTGTACAAGCACTTGAGATATTCTCAAGTCTCTCTCTTAATTTTTTAAGTAGAAAAGCCAGTCTCTTAATTTAAAAAAAAAAGTCTAGCTTTCAAATAAGCATCTCTGTACGGCTTTCTTTTCCTTAAGCCTGATAATTCAAACACTGACTGTGTTACTGCAGGGGTCTTATATGTAATATATTGTCAAATTTGGCAATTTGGTGGAAGTTTCCAATTTCCCGTTACATGCTGGCTGTTGTGTCTGTACTGTGTTCTGCGCTGTTAGCCAGTCACGACGGTGAATAAGAGGAGACGCTGGTGACACAAGTCTGATCATCGCATGACCTTCTTTGTCAACGTCACAGTTAGGATGAACTTTGCCTCCGAATGCGCAAAGTCCTGAGGTGATGACTCGGAAACAAGAGCCCCTACCCCAAATATGTAGTGTTGTCTACACACACACGCGCGCGCACACACACACACACACACACACACACACACACACCACTGAAGGCAGAGGAGAATTGTCAAGTGTTTTCTGTTTATCATTCTGGCTTACCCACACTCAGACATGTTTCCCACTGGATCCTGGAGCTCTCCAGCTTTTTTTTTTTTTTTTTTTTTGTCTTTTGTGTGTGTTTTTCTGGTTTTTCTATGCTGGCTGGCCAACAAACTCCAGGACGCCAGTCTTCGTGCTCCCTCCCCACCCTCTAGTGCTCGTTCCACAGCCATGTGCAACTGTTCACAGCTTTTACACGCGTGCTGGGCATCTGAACTCAGGTTGTCGTGCTGGCACAGCAAACACTCTCAAAACCGAGCCGTCTCCCTTGCAGTGTCTTTAAAGGACTCACTGTGCTTCAGTGGCCTTTCTGGTCAGCCTCGTGTAGGTCTGTGCCCTTCCTGACATGTGACATGTAATAGCCAGCATAATAGTGGGCGAGTTACAAGACTTCAAGGGCATTTGTTGTGTTCCGTTCTGTTCTTATTTGGGGGGCGGGGCATGTTCACATGATTCAGCACACATGTGAATGTCCATAGTCAGTTCCTTCCTTCCACCCTGTTAGCCCACGAGTTGAACTCAGATCATCAGGCCTGGTGGCAAGCTCCCGTAGGCGCTGTGCCCTCTCACCTGCCTCAAACCGTAGGTTCCTGAGCTTGAGTGTGGAGTGAGTGACACAGCTGTGCACTCTGGTTGAAAGGACTAGAACCCCTGTGTGTAAACCCCTGAGAAACACAGTGCTCAGAGCTCAAAGTATTGTTTTTGTGAGAGCAGTTAGCATGTAGCGTTTGTTTTTAGACAAGGTTTCACCATACAACTCTGACTTTTTAGTTGTGACTTAACATTTTGTATAAATTCTTCATATTTATTTTAAATTTTTAATGAAAACTTGGAAGTTGATGGGCATATTTCTTTTCTTTGTACCCAGTAAGATAACTGAAGATTATCGTATGTACTAACACATAGCAACTATATTTCAGGAGGTTAATAGTTAGGACTTTTTATGTCATGGGATAGGGAATTTGAGAGCCATTGTCTTCATACAACAGGTGTGGACACTCAGTGACCTTCATGGGAATGAGAAAGCCTTCATCTTTCTGCTACCTGCTCTGCCTTCTGCCACAGCCACTGGTTGGCAAGTGACCAATTAAAAGGACTATCCTGCTCATCCAGGAACAAGTGACAAAGATGTAAAGTGTGAGGGACAAAGCAGAAGTAGCAGAGGTAGACAAGTGCTGGCTGGACTTGGTGACAAAACGAACAGGCCTGCCTCGGTGAAGGTGAGTGCCCAGGCCTTGCTGGATGGCTGCTCTTGTGGGGGGGGGGGGGAGGACAAGCAAAAGTTAACTCGTGCTATTTCCAAGTTGAACTAAGTTAAATACAGAGAAGAAATGCAAAGGAGCATCGAAGGAGAGCGGAAATGGTGCACGTGAGTATGTCTACATGTGTGTCTGTGTGCACTGAGTGCGGTTATGTGAATATATCTGTGTGTGTGTTGTGATGGTGTGAGTGTGTGTCTGTCTGTAGGTGGTTGTGGGTGTATGTATTAAAGAGGTTGCACTGTAGTCTTATTTCAAGCCTGGCTCAGAATTACACACTGCCGAGTAGAATCACAAACTCCTACCTTCATCAGAAGGACTTTGCAAGGCCTTTTCTGTAAGCTGTCAACCTAGGATTTTTTTTTCAGTCATTAGTTTCTGCGTTTCTCACCAACATGGAGAAGCCGAGGAGTTTAGAAACTTGTTTTCTTCTAGAAGTAGACAGGAAACATTGTATGTGCCTTTAGAACGTGCGCAAGTACCCCTATAAAGGTCTCTGGGTTGTCATGATTTTAAGCCTGGACTGTAAGTTCTGAATGTGAGCTGCAGCTGCAGCTACCCCATGGCCCTGCATGGACAGTGCGCTGCTGCCCCAGGCCCTGCATGGACAGTGCGCTGCTGCCCCAGGCCCTGCATGGACAGTGTGCAGCTACCCCATGGCCCTGCATGGACAGTGCGCAGGAAAAAGGGAAAGGCCTTTTGCCCTTAGAGCTCTACGGGCCCTAATGGGATTAGTCACCCAAGATGGGAAAGTGTGATACAGGTTTCCCAAGAGCCAGTGAGTCAGCCTGTCGGTAGATGGAATATGAACTTAAACATCTACTTACAGTGTTTTGCTACCTGTAGTTTTTGCATGGTTGATTTAATATCCTGTCCAGGTTCAAGTTTTTATGACAGGAAATGTATGTGAATGGTTAAGATAGGAGTAAATGATACTTGCTCTTGTCACTATAGTGCAGGGAGGAACTTTTAATAGCAAATAAATCTTTGGTTAGGGAAAAGTTCTGGCTTATAGCTGTAACACATGTCAGTTTTCCAAAATCTTGTGTGCGGTTATTACTTGTCTTAAACTAATACCAGAAGAACCTGTTTAACTTTTTTTCCTCATCTTTCATGTTAGTACCTTTGGTTTAGGAAGACTTTATAAGGTTTTGTTTTTGGTTTTCATTTGTTTTGTTGTTGGTTTGTTTTTTATGGGGGGCGGTGACCCAACATGATACAGAACCATTAAAATGTGGCAGGGGAGGAGGAAAGGCTGTCAAGCGTGCTAGGTAAGCACCCTACTACTAAGTAGTAGTAGTAAGTCTATGTAGAACATTCTAGAGCAGGGACAAGTGTGCATGGCATTGCAGTAAGAGGTGGCCGGCCCTTTGCTTGAAGATTGGAAGGACACTGAGACCCAGGAGACTACCAAGTGCCACCTTGGACAACCTGCTTTACACGCCCCAGGGAAAAGCAGCCTGATGGGGCACCAGAGAGGACACAGCTGAGCAAACCCAACGAAAAAGGAGCTTTGTAAAGCTCGAGGCCGTTCCTAACCTGCAGGCCTTCTCCCTGAATGTGCTTCTCCTGGGAGACAGCACACTGGCAAAGGAAGAGGGGCTCTCCCAAGGCCTGGGCGGGTTCACACTAACGCTGCGCGTGCGTCCCAGCTCGCACTCAAGCCTCCAGCTCCAAGCCCTGGTTGGAGGATGGGCTGTCGCGTGGCTAGCAGGGATGCGGAGGGGATGGGCCAGCTGGCTGAGAGTTTGAGAAACAGGTCCTCTGGATTCTTCTGCTTCTCAGAGTGTAGTGTCACAGATTTGGCGGGCAAAGTTTGTAAGGCGCATGAAGGTGTGTGCCTGTGGACAGATTGACATGTTAATTCTGGACTCGCTAGCACTTAGTTGTTAAAATTTGATTAAAGTTCCCAGAAAACCGTATTAGCGAGTGGCATGTTAAAAAACCCATCAGGCTAGAGCCTCTCTGTGGCTTTAAGGTTGCACCCGTAGTGCTCTGTCACTTATGGTGTACCCAACTGAAGGTGGCTGGCACGCTCTGGATTCTTACAAGTCAGGGTCACGCTCCCCTGGCATTGAGTGATGTCTCTTCCATCCAGTGATTGGCAAACCTTAGGCAAGTCCCCAAGCGCCCTCGGTTCCCTTTTCTGTAAGGATGAGTAATAATAGACCTTAGCCTGTAGGGTTGCTCTGAACGTGGCTCGGATAGTGCCTGGCCAGGCCTGTGTGTCACTGGGTGATTAAACTGGCCTAAATAGGTTGGGTGACCTGCATAAGAGCGGATCCGCGAAAGGGCAGCCCACACGAGGCTGCTGTGTCTCCTGTCCATTGTTGAAAGGTGAACTTTGAGTAAACGTTAAGTACCCAAAACACTTCTGTGTCAGGGTTTTAGTTTGTCTGAAGAGGTGGACTCCATACACTTGAATGGTGTCCACAGCAATGCCAGCGACAGCAAGACTCGGAGCACCCTCAGAGTCCACCCTTAGAGCACAGCCCTGAAGTACCACAGTGACCTCCGAAGCTGTCTCCTCTCCTCCTAGCTCCTATTCATGACGGTCTAGGTTGGCTTTACGTTCCCCTCCTCCTCCTCAAGCCACTGCACTGACCTCCCAGCACTGTCTTGTCAGCAGCCAGAGATAGGCCAGGACCGGCCACGCACAGCCGTCGCTATCTGAGCTTCCCATGTGTACGCAACACTGCGGCAGGGAAGCTTCGCGTTGGCGAGAGTGGGAATGAGAAAGTTGGGCATCTGAGCAGTCCTCAGAATGCCAGGCGCTGCTCCGCCTTCTCCCTGTGTAGCAGCAACAGGGTGTCTAAAACCGTGGCCTTTTCTCTCTCTCTCTTCCTCGCTGAGGACATTGACTGGTTCTCAGCGGTGAGGACAGAAGGGAGGCCCATGTATCCTCGCCTCCAATTACAGGCCCGTGTGACCTGCCCCCAGCTTGTAAATCATGTTCACATTGTGCAAGTGCTTCCCACACTCTTCAACAATATCAATCTGGTGGCCTGGGAATACAGCTCCATAATAGAGCGGCTTGCCCAGCATGTGTAAAGCCCCAAGTTCAGTCCCCAGTGCTGCCAAAAGCAAGCAGCCACAGCAACAACAAAACCATTTGTAAAATGCCAGGTGTGGTGGCGCACGCCTATAATCCCAGCACTTGGGAGGCAGAGGGAGGCGGATCGCTGTGAGTTCGAGGCCAGCCTGGTCTACACAGCGAGTCCAGGACAGCCAAGGCTACACAGAGAAAATAAAAATAAAAATAATAATAATAATAAATTTTTAAAAATCATTTGTAAAAATGATCAAAGCAGGATGTCCCGTCTTACTATACAAAAACAAGGAAGAAGAGAGCCAGGGCCAAACATCCAAAGGCACCAAAACACATACAGGTAACACTGGGTCTGTCTTCACTCTTCATTCTGTAGTGCATGCGCGCACGCACGTGCGCACACACACCACCCTCACCCAAAGTAAAAGGCAAGGCAAACTCTTAAGAAAAAACTGCCCTGTAGCCAGCATGGCTTAGTGTCTCTGGGAAGGCCCCCTTCTGCCATTGATCCTCTGTCTTGGCCATGAGTCAGAGCAGTTCCCTTACGCGCGTGTCCTGTAAGAACACCTGCGCCCTCTATGCGGCATACGTTAATAGGCTTGGTAAGATACGAAACATCATACTTTGCTGGTGGCTTCAAAGGGCACATTAGGGTTGGATGACATTTGGCCTGCTGTTAATGTGACTGTCCCCTCAGACCAGTCTGAAAACATACTTGATTTCTCAAACCTAGGAGATGGCAGCAGAGTCTGTTTAATGCCATCTGGGAGGAAAAAAGACTTACGTGTTTGAAATTAGGGGACAAACAAAAACAGCTTTCTCTTTCCTGCAAGGGTTAATGATCTAGTCAGCTACAGATCGGTTCTCTTGAATTTTAAAATTACTTTTCTGGTCACGCGCTCAGAAGGTCTAAGCGTTTGTGAATCCCCCCCCTCCTCAACCCACCCCCAATGCTATTCTCTTTGGCTGTCTTAATTACACAGGGGTTGGGAAACCAAATTAAAACTAGGCGTGGCTGGGTAAACAGCGATCACATTGCAAGCTTTTAGCCTTGCTGTTGGAGTTTTTTCTCCTCCCTCCGTAGCTTTCCTTTTCACTTCTTATTTTTCTAAAGGAAATAGCATAAGGTCTTTTGGAAATACTCACAGGAAGTGGGTCTCTCTGTAGGCTGGTTACTCACCAGACAGGGAGCCCTGACAGGTGGCAAATGCTGCTGCCTCCCTCCTGATTTAATGTGAAAATAGCCCCCAGAGGGGTGGACATGAGGCTGGGTGCACAGCCCAAAGGGCTTTTTGTCCACCAAGTGGCTTTCACAAGGAAACTGGTCACGGTGTGTCATCTGGAAGGAGGGTGACTCAGGGAACTGAGCTGGGGTCCATGTACACACGTGGTAGCCACTCCGGGGTTTCTGCTCAGTTCTCAAGAGTGCAGGCTGTCTCTTAAAGCTGATGGCTCCCACCCCCAACAGCCGTTCTTCCTCAGTGAGTCACTTCCAGAAACGAATAGCCACAGATTTTGGAATGAGCATTGTGAAATCCCTCGTTTATAATGGCAGGTTTTCAGTTGGTGGCTCGATCGGACAGTTTCTCAAGATGAAAATGAGACCTTGTCTTTAAAAAGAGAAAAAAAGAAAGTACGCCCTGTGGATTCAGAGAGCAAAAGTCTCCTACCGAAGAACTGTCTCAGCCGATGTAGCCACCTCTGTGTCAAGCTGTGTGTCCTTAGATTTGCCTGCATGGATGAGTTCTTGGAATTACCGACCTCTCACTAGCAGTGGCTGGTGGTTTCCGACGCAGAAGGTTACTGGCTGCATGAAGTAGCTCTCCTCGGGGTGAGTAGGTGGTAGTTTCCAAAGGTGTTCAGCTTGAGTCATGGCTTAAAAAGGCTGCTAGCGGCGTTAACACATTTCTGCTTTCTGACGCACAGTGGACGGGACTGCCGGACAGCAGGAGGACCCTTAGGTGTGTTCTAACAGTGTGGGCAGTTGAATAACCATTCAGTCGTTTGAATGTGGAGCTCTTTTGAAGAGGAGAGAGTATTTTTGCAGAAGGATGTGGGTTTTTTGCGGGGAGCTTTCAGAGTTGTAATTATTGGGTGTCTGTGTTTATCTTTGGGGTGAAGGAGATGAGTGAGTTACATGGTCTCAACAGAGAAGGTGAGCTAACTCTAAGGAAGGTTCACCCAGGCAGCACTACTAACAGTACCCTCTGGCAAAGGCAAGTGCCCCAGGGGAGCCTGGCCATCTGCCGGGATCCAGACAGGGTCTGCCAGGCCCCATGGGCCCCTGAGTTAGTTGGAGCACTTTGATCCAGGACAGAGAGAAGGGAGCCCAGTTACTGGAAACAGGGAGTGTAGCTGTAGGGATTGTGGACCAGTTGCTTGACCTACTGACTCATTTCATAGGAATTAGGAAAACAACCTAGTGTGGTTTTATTGTTAATGCTCAAGGAGTGCAGAGTCCCTGGGCCTGCGAGCACGATGGCTGAGGGAAGGCAGTGGGGACCCACTCCGCCGTCCTAACAGAATCCAAACCTCTGCTTCCAGGACAAGTCCAGCCTGCACTTGGGGACCCGTGGGTGTCCGGCCAACCGTGAGTACATATGACAGGAGTTCTCGATGCTCACTGATTCTTGATTAGAAACTTCTAAATGGCTTTCAAAGAACTGTCTTTGCTGGTGTGTATGTAATGCATCTTACACTTACCTTGGAAAGTAACTGCAGGTGTGATCATAACCAGAGAAGCAGACGTGACCTGTGCACAGTTAAGAATTAAGATCTGTTTTTCATTTTTACAGCATATAGATAAAAATGAAGTTGTAGGTTTAGTATTGTGTTTCCTTTTTATTTAAAATGTAAGGTGAGATAGACCAGTATATCATAGAAAAAAACCCGAAGGATACACATTTGAAGCAAGTAACATATTTATGTGCAGAGAGGTTTGCGATTCCCGATGCTTCACTTTCCCTCCAGTGCCAGCGGATACGCCTCAGAGGAAAACAGAGAAAGCACACTGAATCTGTTGTAAGAGCAGAGACTAAGCACATAGCCCTGACGTCACAGACGTCACATACACATTACTCTCTGTCTTACCTGTGCTGTCTGCCTCCTCCTAATCACGTTCTCAGATTACACCTTTAACTGGTGTAAGGGTGCTTGATGGGTGGGCACTGTGGGTGTTCTTACTCTCCCACCAGGATGCTGAGTTGAGGGTACTGTCTGTTTATTGAGTTATGCTCTGATGCCTTAGAGTGAGAGTTGCCAATCTCTTCTAGATGCTGGACCCCCTAGAGATTCTGGCAGAAGCCATGAATCCTTGTAACTATGTGGATACACGACATTTGCTTCCACTTGGAGAGACATCCATAGAAACAGAGAAGCCTCTCCAGATGCCCCAAGTATAGGAGGCTGAACTGGCCTCTGGGGCCTTATCCTGGCTGGGGCTGTTAGGCTTCCCAAAGAATTACTGTTAAAAACTGGAAATATCCAGGCCAGAAGTCCTTTTTGTGTGGCTGCTGGGTGGAGCTACAGAGCCAGAGAGAAGGATGCAAGGGTGGAGACCACATGGCTAACAGCAAATGGTAGAGTGGCTGATATCATCTGGAGTCCAGAATCCCTCTCTGTCCATCCAGGCACTTCCGTAAAGTAGTATGACTTTAGGTAGAGAGCTAAACCACTTTGGCTAGCTTTCTCAAACCAGTCTTGGCCATCTTTTTTACTCATAAAATAGGAAGTATTCTTTCTTTCTTTCTATCTATCTATATCTATCTATCTATCTATCTATCTATCTATCTATCTATCTATCTATCTCTCGTTTGCTTGCTTTTCATTCGTATGCCACCAAATCAGGCAGGATAACAAGCCATCTGAGCTTGAAGTAATTCGTAACAAATTGGAGGGATGTGGAGGGCATAAACACATGAGGGGTTGTTGAATACAAAAGGAAGAACATTTGAGGGGAAAAATACAGCCCTTATTGCTCATGAGCCACATTGAAAGCAGCACCATGGGGCCGTGATGGGGAAGGAGGAATGTGCTAGAAGGAGTGTGACACAAAGGTTAAGAGCGATGGGGCCTGAGTCAGACTCGGTGTACTCAGTTTGAGTCACGCTCAAAGAAAATGGCCAACGATGGTGAGGTGCTGATGCACAATCAGCAGAAATCACACGCTTTTTAGTAAAAGATACAGGAGCTGAGGGTTTTAGTCTGCAAGGGGGGAGAATTTGTTGCTGATAGACTTGCGCAGTAACGGCTAGATTTCTCTTGACTCCCTGAGCCTCCAAGCTGCCAGCCTTGCCTTGCTTACAACACAGTGCAGAGCTGCCGGCTTAGGAGTACTTGTGACACTTTCATGATAGACTTGCTGCAAGTAAATACATCTACACAACCCAAAGAGCTGTTGTCATGACACAGGAATAACCGTAGTAATACATTTCCTGACGGTGATGAGTAGGTAAGAAAGGTTGCGCTTAGGGGTGTCATGGAATCTTTGGTGATAGCCTTCTAAAGAGGAGAGGAGGCAACTGTTTTGAGTGATGCAGTATTTATTTCTTGAAGAAGCACTGTGGTAGGCAGGTACAAAAGGAATGCCACAATGCTTGATGACTCTACTGTGGCGACATAAAGCACCAAGTGGTGGGGCTTGCGGCATTCAACCACCACCTCATTGGCTTCCTGATGTGCTTCCTAAAGGACGTCCAGCCATGGGGGTTAGCAAGACTTGGGGGTTAGCGGTGAGCCATCCCCATGGGGGCCAAGTGCTTAGGGGCATGGACCTAGTAGGTGTGGCCAAAGGTATAGGTCCAGAAAGCAATGGCTTCAAATCTGATAAACAGACAGTTTACTGAGCATGTGGTCCTGACTGGTGTGAAGACCCATTTCCAAAGCAGTGGTCATGTCTTGTTGTTTCAGTAGTTTTCATTGGTTCGTGAACCGATGGTGGCCTTCACTGGCCTTGAACTTACACGAAGTCAAGCCTGGCATGGAACTCGTAATCCTCCTGCCTCATCCTCCTGAATACTGGGTGTATAGGCATACACCATACTTGGTCTTTTTGTTTTAATCTGATTCAAAGTTATTGGTAGTAAAATTTTCCATTGTATAGCTTTACAGTAAGCAATATGACATTTTGATAGAAATGATAATTGCTTATAGTCAAACCAATTCATATATGTATCTCACACGGTTACACTTATGCATGTAAAAGCCCCTAAATTCCCCTGAAGTACAGCGTTGTCTGTTACTGTGCAGCACTTCCCATTGATTCATCTTGAGTGACAGAAACTACAGACCCTTTAACTTGTAGCCCCAATCCCCCTTGTCACCGTTCTATTCTTTTTATATATGCTTGACATTTTTATATTACACATATAAAAAAGAAGTGAAATGATCTCTAATTCCCAAGGATCTGTTGGTGTTAATTCATGTCATATACTTGTGTATATCTCTCATGTGTATCTCTCCCCACAGCTACCTCCTCACACAATTTGCAGGCACTTTATCAACCCTTGGTATAGCCCACTTTTTAAATGAACGTTTTCTCTATATGCTTAAAGCATGCCTTTACAGCATTTTAATGGTATGTTGTAATCTCCTTTGGAGATTCAGGCTTTGGGTTTTGTTTTATTTTGTTTTTGTTTTTGTTTTTTTCACATTTAAGTGGTTATTCTTTAAAACACATGAGTACCAGAAACTTGTTTCCTGTGGGGTCTAGGTGGTGTGCGCCTTTATCCCAGCGAGGAAGGGTGGCAAGGCAGGCCTACAGCAGCTTCCAGGCCAGACAGGGCTGCGTGGCCAGGTGGCCATGGCTGGTTTCTTGAAGGAGTTGGACTTGAAGGTCTTACACTTGCTACCTTGGTCTCTCAAGTGCTGTGCCACAGGAGACGCGTTTTTAGCAAACTCTGGAGTGTCTCGCCATCCCTTTATCAGAGGCATTACCTTCTTCTTCAGCCGTCCCCTGACGAAGATGTTGCGTTCGTTGTATTCAGCAGGGATGTACCACGTGCCCACCCCATGCTGGTTTTTCTTAGTAAGCTGAGCTTGGCTCCTGTGTTCATCCCTCTGTTTTTCTTTGTAAAGTCTCTCAACATCTATTACCAGTACTTCTATTGAATATGACTTTCTGAAATACAGTTTTTGAATTCTGTGTCTATGGGAGGGACTTAAGATACATAGCTTCTTTTCCTTGCTCAAATAATTAGCATCTGCTTTATTTTCTCCTTGTCCAGTGCTTACTGCTTTGTACTGAGAACTTTCCTCTTACTCAGAAAGTGACAAGACTCGTTTTATTTTTTAATGGGTAATTTTATTTTATTTTTTAATTTGACAAAGTAAAGGGAAGGTATATGTTGAGATGGGTTTTTTTCAGAGTAGATCCCCTAGCATGGTGCACTGAGTCATCAGTCTTTCCCAGGCAGTCTGCAGTGGTGTCCACTGTGTTCTGTTTCATCGTTTGTCCTGCAGCAGGGTGCCATGGAGTGCTTGGATATTAACACTTGAGTGGAGGGTGTGGTCATAGTTCCTACAGACATTTTATTATAAAAAGTCTCAAGCATATAACAAAGTTGAAAGAATTTTAGAGTAAACCCATTCTGTTCACCAGCTGGCTTCTACAATTAATATTTTACCACTCTTACTAAAACTACACATGACCGGGCACAGTGGTGCACACCTGTAATCCCAGCACTCATGAAGGCAGAGGCAGGCAGATCTCTGTGAATTTGAGGGCAGCCTGTTCTACAGAGCCAATTACAGGATAGCCAAGGCGACACAGAAAAACCCTGTCCCATCATTTGAACTCCTAAGAAGAGTCTTAAAGAAGTTTTCTTTCATCCAAATCTTGTTTTCTTTTAATTTGCAGACTTGTTTTGAGGGCTCTTGGGATTTTATATTAGTACTGTAGGCAATGAACAGCACAATTCGTATCAAGGAAAACCAGTTTCCAGCATATTTTTGTGGTCTGACTTGGTAGCTTGACTTGCAGAGGTTATGAGGTGGTAAATTTGTTTCCTAGGCATGCCCTCCCCAAAAGCATCTGTCTTCTGCCTTCATGGCAGGACCGAACAGAAGCCTTGAGGAACGGCCACAGGCAGGCCGCAGGAGGTAAGAGCCGCTGCAGCAGCTGGACGGAAGCTTGGGCCTGAGTCACAGTGCTGGCCTCAATGCCCACAACTCGCCCAGTCTACTTTCCTTAGTGGCTGAGTGTTACCGTGCCCTTGACTGCCCAGGAGCACCTAATGCTTGAGAGCAGGCCTCCCAGAGGGCTGTCTTTGCCTGGCCCTGGTTCCCAGGGAGCAGCAGGACCTCAAAAGGCCTGAGGTCAAGGAGCCCCAGCCCTTTTGTCAGGCAGCGAGCCACCCTGCAGGCTCCCAGGGGACCGTGGGCCTGTGGGACCACAGCCTGAAGGTAGCCATGCTTCTTCCTTAGTGCAGAGTGCAGCCAAATGGAGAACTCCCAGCCTGCCCTGAAAGAGCACACGCCTGTAATCCTAGCAGTAGGGCAGGCAGAGGCAGAAGGATCTCTGTGAGTTCCAGGCCAGCCTGGTCTACAAAGGAAGTCCAGGACAGCCAGGGCTACACAGAAAAAAACCTGTCTTGGAAAACTTAAAATAGACTTGCCTGTGCTCACAAAAGCAGTGTATTTTCCTCAGACTAGCTCTGGAGTTAGGATTTCAAAGCTGTTAGTTACAGCTGCATTCATGGAAAGGGGGGCAGGGGTATGAAATCCAATAGGTGGGATTGGCAGCCATCCTGCAGTCCTGCAGGGGAGGGAGGTGCCCTTCCTGGCAGGAATTCTGGTGACTCCCTCCCTACTAACTGTCATCCTTCCTTGATTTCCTTGAGACACACACTGTAATCCAGTGTCTCCTCAGTTCTGAATCCCCTGCTTCCCAGCCCAGCCAACAAGCTCTCTCAGATCCAAGGATACCTGGAGAGGTTCTGTCACCTCAGCTAAGGCTCTAGCACGTCCGGCCTTCAGGTGAGGCCTTCTGTTGGGGCAACTGGTTTTTCAGGGGGAGTGATCATGTTTCCTGCTAATGTCCACCCAATGCCACTTTAATGTTCCAAGAAGAGCCGGCCTTTTGCTTCCCAACCCCACCACGTTGCTGTCTGCCTTTCCTCTACCTCATCCCACTAGCCGCCTCAGCATCAGAACGCTGGCTCAGGACAGCCTGCGGCTGTACCGAGATCCACACATTAAATGAGGCACCATTCAGATTTTATGAAGTCAGCTGAAAGCAAGGATGGGAGGTCCACAACTTGCCTCTCACATATTACTTTCCTTAGTGTTAAGATACACGGGCGGATGCAAGGACTCTGCACCACCACCTCTCATCACCATGGTATGTACAGAGTGTATGACTCACCTTCTAAATCCGCAACTAGGGTTGTGCTAGCTTCAAGGTTAGATTCCCCAGGAAGTAAGACTGATGAGGTCATAAGCCTTATGGAGGGGACACGAAGCCACTCACCACAGGGAATCCTGAGGAGGGTGTCATAGGAATGCTGGGTGTTAGGCTCCCAAGTGTTATCTTGCCGAAATATTAAAACCTACCACCAGTTTAGATGAAAACAAGGTCTGCATGTATTCATAAACCCTGAGGCTATACAGCAGGTTAATGGAGCATAAGACTCTTGTTTGCAGCTAAGTGTGGTCGGCACACACAGGTAATTCCAGCACGTTGGTAGTGGAGGTAGGAGCATGGAAAAGTTCAAGGCCAACCTGGGCTACATGGTGAATTGGAGGTCAGCTGGACTACACAGCTAGACCCTGTCTCAAGATGAAACAAGACACTCCGCAGAGACAGTGTGCATCATCTGTGGGATACTTTGACTGTGGAAGCTTGGTCCTGAGGTGGAAGCTGTAATGGGGTATTTTGTGCTACTGCCTCTGGGATACTGAATGTGACCACCATTTGCCAAATTGTCAACTCACCCACAATCTACCACGTGCTAAACCCTGGCTAGCCTAGAACCCCAGCTCCCTGCATCTACGTTTCTTGTACCCTCGGCGTTCTGTACTCAGAGTCTGGGGAAACTCATTTTTCTGTTCTGTTCCTCATTCCTGTAAATTGCCCTCAACACAGAACCTGACTGAACACAGAAGAGGCCAGTGACAGCGACACATGCCGGAGGCATGCACCATGAGCTAGAGACCTCTGCACCAGGCTCCTGTGTGGCAGGAGACTATGGCAACACCCGCCACACACAGAAATCTTAGGGGTTGGAGAGGAAGGCGTCGGTCATTTTCTCTGGGATCACACAGCCAACAAATGCAGGAACCAGGATTGAAAATCACACTAGCCGCCCAGCTACACCCAAGCTTTGAATTTGTACTCTATTTGGTTTCCTGACTCACAGATTAGATTTTATCTATGGGGAGGGGACCATTACTCAGTTTGAGGTAGTCACATATCTTCAGTATATTACAGGAGAATGCTCCCGTCCAGTTGGATGCTTCCGTGGCATTCCTTGTTCTAAGTCCTCCTGTGACGGCTTAATGGTGAATACTCTTTAAGTCCGTCTGCATCTACAGAATGCCCCGTGACCACAAGAGATGCTTTTCAACAAATGCACTTCACAAAGCAACTGCCTCGGCCACCAAGGACAAGGAAAGTGGTGTGGGTCATGAGGGACCGCCTCCCTTTTCTTGGTCATAAACCAGTGATAGCTCATTTCTCTTGTGCCGTCAGAAAGTTGAGGTTTGTCTTTGCTGACTTAACTGGGAATTGGATAGTGTGCACTCTTGGGTAAGTACATGGCCTTTGAATGAGAGACAGAAATGGCAAAATTGTGTGTGACATGTCCACACACATTACGTATGTTTGACTGCGACTTGGATAGCGTTCTCTGTCCGCATCTCACTGATGGGGAGACATCAGCTTGCCTGACATGGCTAGTGAGTGGCAGAGCCAGCATCTCACCTCAGCTAGTTAGGACCTTTAGTTCTTGGGTCCTCTTCTCTGGTTCCCTGTGTGGCTCCCCCTTAACAAATGTGGAAAGCTGTTTTCACAGCCTTTTATGAAAGCCATGTGTTGTTCTTGTCCTGGTCAGCTGGACTCAGAGAATTGGTTGGTTTAGTTTCAATTTTCTTTTTCTTTCTGCTCTCTCCTCCTCATTAACAGCTTCTTGTCCTCCTACCGCCCACATGTACACACTTTGAGTTGGTTGACAGAACCTCCCCAAGTCAGAAGGGGTTGACATTGACTCTTGTGCGTTTTAAGACCATTCTGGCTGCCTCCTTTCATTGTAGAGATTTGGGAAAGTACAAAGTCACAGGGTTTGGGTAAAATGTGTGAGCAAATTGAGCGTGAAAATCATGGTTGTGTTGGTGAGAACTGAACAAGACAGGAAGTGTATGTACCTGGGCAATGAGGAAGTGAGTGAGAAAGTGTGCGTGGGCGGCCGGTGTGCTTGGCACAAAAGAGGCCTTAGAGAAGTTGCCGGCTGGGACAGGCCGTGTAATTAAACAGTTGAACAGATCTTATTAACAGCAGGGAGGTGTTCTCCACAGGCCTGCAGGTGAGCAGGGAGACTGAGCATGAGAGCTGGAAATGTCTTTGGACACGTGGAACTAGACACGGGTTTTTCACAAGCAGGTGGGCTGAAGACTAGAGAGTCCAGGTGGCAGTTCAAAAGTTAAAAAGAAAAAAATCAACCCGGTATACAACTTAGGTTTCTTTTAAGTAATATTGGTCAAAGGAGGGATTTTTAATTTCACAGAGAAATTAATACTGTCCAATAGGATACAATACCAAAGTTGTTTTTTCAGTGATTGTGACACTGGCCCGAAATTGGCCTTTTATATTTGGGTCTCTAGCGAGACCCTCCCTACATTTATTACTGTTGTGTTGTGGAGGACAAAGCAAAGGAGAAGACGCCGCCGCCGCCATCAGAGCCCCCTCCTCGGGTGGTTGGAGGCCTTCAGCTCAGGATGCCCAAGGCAGCTGATGTTTTTGTCCGGCACTCACTAACCCTGTGCTTCATGAGCGTCCCTGGTCAGCACTGAACTCAGACTGGTCCATGACAGCACAGGTGAGCAGGCGTGGCCCCCGCGGCTGTGGAACCTCGGTGAGGCAGGGGAGCTCTAGCAGGTGATTTCAGCCCACAGACGTGGGGTGAAGAGAAAGGCAGGATCATGGGAGAGTCAAGAATGAGGGCTCCAGGCCCTAGAGGGAAAGGCCCTAGAGCAGGGGCTCCCAACCTTCCAAATGCTGCACCCCTTAATGTACAGTTCCTCACATTGTGGTGCCCCCTCAACCTTAACATTACATTTGTTGTTACTTCATAACTGTAGTTCTGCTGTTATGAATCACAGTGTAAGTATCTGATATGCAGATGGTCATAGGATGGCCCCCGTGAAAAGGTCAGACCCCGTCCCCCAAAAAACGGAGTGGCGGCCTGTAGGTTGAGAACCACTGTCCTAGAGTCCAGGGGTGAGTGCAACAAGATAGGATCAAAATGAAGGCAGTACAAAGGGTGCCTCCATTTCAGAAGCCTCATGGAATCTCTGGATACGCCCCTGGGAAGTTTCCAGGCTCTTAGGAGTGCCCCACCCTAAGCCACTGCCTGCCACTTCCTGTTCCTATGACTGTCCCTTGTTGAGGGGAATAAACAAAGACGGTGAAAGCACATGACAGGGAACCCGAAACCAGCCGCATTTCAGGTGGCCCTGAGCGTGACAGTGACTGCAAGGCTATCGGAGCCAGGGGGAAGGGGAGTCAGGGGACCCAGCTCCTTCTACTGCGGTTCACACGGTTGGGGTGCTGAGGCCGAAGCAGGGACTTTGGGACAGACAAGATGGTAGGATGCCAATCACACATGGTAGTTAATTCTGAAGAGAGACGCCTACACAGCCGGACCCCAGCCTTCCAGGGAGCCGTGTGTGCAGAGTGAGATGGACTTTGGGCCCCACTCCTTCACGTGTCAGCTTCAGCAAGTTCTCAGAGGCAACACTCAGGCCTGTGCTTCCCTGCAGACCCCACGAGTGGCATCCATTTGCTCTTCTGCCTCCAGTTCCCACTCCCCATTCTGCTTATTTAAAGTGTACTGTCTCCACCTGGGAAGAAGTGAACTTTGACCTTGGAGGCTGGTTGGGGTGGGAGCTAAAAGGAAGCACTGTGGAGCCCAAAAGTGTTGTGTCAACACTGTGGGTCTGAGCGTCTAATCTTTTACTACCTGTAGGGACAGGTGGATGTGGAGTCGCTGCTGGCAGGGAAGGCCAAATTCTTTCAAGGTTACGATTGTGCAACAGGGAGTATCTTTTGAAGCTGCAGGGGGAGGTCAGTGCAGCGTGTTCACAAAGCTCGTTTTCCTGAACTCTCTCTTCACAGGAGTGCGTTTACTTGACTCTCTGAAGTGATCTCTAAGCCAGCATACAGCATATAGCTGGGTCTCCAGAGAGTGGCCATTACCAATCCGTAGTTAAAATAAGCATATTTGGGGGAGGGGTGGGGTAAGGATCCTCCTTTTAGAGTTTTGCTAGGGTGCTGTTCTAAAGCACTTACATCAACAGCTTTTTAAATAATGTCTTTGTTTTAATGTCCAAGGGGAAAGATGGGGTAGTTTTTCCTCATCCAACAAGAAGTGACAGGGAGCAGCCACTCAGCAGGTTGTAATGGTGAGGCTGTGCTGAGCTTGCGTCTGGCACTACAGCCAGACAAGGGGAAGTTTGAGAAACTGGGGGGTATTTTTAGCTGACCAGGGCTGCTGTGAAACAGATTGCTCCCCGTCCTGTAGTCCCAGTGGGAGGATCCGGCAGTGAGCGCCTTCACTCCGAATGTGTTGGTACAGTTTCAGACATGCACAGAAACAGTGTGCACTGTTACGGTGACAGTGCAGCAGCTTTCAGACCCATGTGTGTGGGCATGGTTTCCCACATCCTTCTGCCAAGTAAGTGTGCGGTGTGACCAGGAGCCCTTTCGCAGAGCTGTGATTGGATTGCCCAAAAACCCCTCTGGGCTGGCGGACCCCTGTTACGTTGCTCTCTCTCTGGTCCTCTGTCTGCTTTGACATGACAATGGAGTGGCTGCTCGGTGCGTTTGGGTGCCCTGACAAGCAACAAGGAGTGTCAGTTAAATCCTTCTGTGAGTACAAGTAACGCCCCGTGGGTGACTGACACAGGGACCCTCCCCAGCACCTGTGGGCAATCTCTGCAGACACTTGTGACGGTTGTCAGGGTTCTCCCCCGCACGTAACCAGAAAAGCACGAATCCCCACCACAGAGTCTTATCACCCCTTTTTTATTTGCAAGGTGGCTGGCCCCACCGGCCACCCCAGCCTGTGGTGCTGTGGAGGAGTGCTAGGAAAGAGCATCAGCAAGCCAGGCCCCACCTCTTCCCCCACCTCTTCTTCCTTCCACACTTCTCCCCACATATGGAATTCTGAGCAGGTAACCGCTTACATCACTGTAACACATATGCCTAGAGGATCCAAATCATAGCTCTGCTGCTTCTGGCTGATCTGAGCACACAGAGAGTGAGTGTATTATCTTTTCTCTGAGAACACAGAGAGACAGTGCGTATATTATCTTTTCAATCATTCCACACTCTGAGGGGCTAGAATCCTCCTCCAAGGCTGTTGTACAGATAAATCTAGTTGTGTGTGAGAGGCCTACATGCGGTTCGCTCTTTCTAGAAGGCCTAAGTCACAGGTGCCCCTTCGTAAGTGTGGGGTTTGCTTACTGTCCTCTTCCCTCTCCAGACTGTCACTGAGCGGCAGATACTGAATAACTAGAATGTTCTTTTAAAGATCTAACTCGAGAGAGGACACGCTGGGAAGTCTGGAAGGCTGGCCCTGGGGAGCCCAGTTAGGTTATCCACTCCTTTCTCTCCTCCTCCTCCTCCTCCATGTGAAGAAGGCAGCCTTTGTGACAGCAGGAAAGGGAACCCCCCTGGGTCCAGCTAGTGTAGGAGGCAGCCGCTCCCTGGGATGAAGGTATTGAGGAATAGAGGGAAGGGGTGCTTGTAAAGTCCACCTGACTCACCTGTATGTTGTGCCCCAAGCCAGAAGGGGTGGGGTCAGACCCAGACTCTTAACCCACCTGCCTTTTCTGATGGAAACCTCTCCCTCAGCCTGTACTAGTTCCTACTTGGAGGTGTTTCCTACAGGCCCTGCCTGCCCTCTGTTCTGTGCTCAGCCAGCAAGTCAGGAGCTCTGCTGCTGCCGCCGCTGCTCCTTACCCCAGACCCACTGGCATTCCCAGTGCTCCTGCACGGTTCTCAGTGGGAGAGAAGTGTTGGTGGAGTGAGTGTCCTTAAGAGCTTATACCCTCTCTGGCATTCCTGTGGGATTGATGTGGTGCTGCCCTGCAGTGGGTGGGAGCCCCATTCTTTCTAGTTTAGATAGCTCTGTTTCCACTGCATTGGCTGTCCGAGGCTGCCACCTGGTGGCCAGCGCGAAGCAGTGTGTAACTTGCCTGGTGCTGTGACCTCTGACACACTCACACTAACCCCCACCGCTCCAGCTTAAGGATTTAGCATTTCTGCTTTGGCATCCATATGATCTGAATTTTGGGTTATTTCACGGACAGAGTCACTGTCCATATGCCCTTCTGAGTCCGCTCCAGGCCAGTCGTTCTGAAAGGCAAATGTGGCTCCCTGAGTTCCAGGCTCTGGCCCAGCTCTCAGGAGGTCAGCCAAGCCCTTCTGCACCGCAGCGCCTTCCTTCCAGCTTACCTAGATGATGCTCACCTCTCTTACTGTCATCTCAGGTGCCACCTCCCCCTGTATACCTCCCCCTTAACCATGGCTGGCTCACTTCCCTCAGCATGCCTCAGCTCCTTTTTTGGAAGAAAAACAAAGAACCAGAAAGCCAAGTGCCTGGAAGGAGGAGGGAGGGGGAATCTGAGAGGATTTAACAACTGTATTATAATCAGATGTTTTTCTTCTTCCACAAGCTATTTGAAAGTAGAGACTGTCTTTTGTCCCTGGGTCCCTATGTAATAGGATCGTGCCTGGCACCTGACCATTGCTCACTGGCTATGAGGAGCAATAAAGGGAAGAGAGTCAAAGCAGGCAAAGGGCTTCTTTGAAGCAATGGAGCTCAGAAAAAAACTTAGGGTGTGCTCATGGGGCGGAGAGACTACCTGAAGCTAACTGATGAGCGGAGCCCGCAGACCTCACCGAAGGTGTCTGCAGCACCCGGTGCTAGGGCTCGTCTGTTTAAAACTCCTCTCTGTTCATGCAGTTTTCCTCCCAAGCATCTTCAGTGACTTCTCAGTCTTGGGCCCCCAACAAATGCCCCAAACCTACCTGTGGCCTGTACCCGACTGGAGGACTTAGTAACGATTGGATGATAGCGTGCTCGTTGACTGAAGAGGCTCTTCATGGGCTTCCTGGAAGTGTTCGGTTGAACTTCCCCGAGGATAATAAAGCCTTGGGGCAGGTTGCCTTGGGAACCATCAGGAGAGGTTGGGGGACACAGTACAGGAGCGTGACAGCAGGGAAGAGAGCATGACCAGACAGCTTGTGACTGGTGGCCAGGTAAACAAGACACCTATAGAAGATGCTTTTCTCCTATGAAGTACCTCATTCCAGATCCATCCTGTAGTCACTTCCCCTCACACACGTCATACTTCAGACCTCAGAAGTGCTCGGCTTTCATGAAAAGATCTTGAACCCAGGCCTCCCTCCAAGCTGCAGATGACTGCAGCAAACGCCATGTGTAGTTTCCCACAGTGGGTGCTAGTCTGCCCCTCCCACCCAGCTCCCTCCCTTGTCAGACATGTTCTTTAAATTTTTATATAAACAGCCCCAAGGTCACAGTAAAGCATCTGCTGCTCCAGGCAGGACTAGCTTCCTCCTCTGAGAGTTTCACTGTCCTTGCTAAGCATGCCAGCCTTCTGTGGCCACCCTCTCTAGCTGTGACCACCTCGCTTTCTCTACGGCCTAAGCATTTGATGCAAGGTCTGGCGCACACTGTGTGGACTTGGAAATGTTCCCCTTTGAAAGTACTTAACACACACAAAGCCAGAGGACATCATTCGAGCTGTGAATCCAGAGGAGGCGCAGGTCGGAATGACTCCGGGACAAGTACAAATTGTTAGAACTGAGCAGCAAAAGTTCTTTCTATTTAAAAGATGAGACAGTTTCAAGGAGAGGAACTCAATGTCTGAGGTTCTGCCAACTTGGCCAGCCTAGCAGGGGAGAAGCACACATTGTGGGCAGCAGGTTATCCTCTCAGCAGAGGTTCATCTAAAGGCAGGAGAACGCCCAGGGGTGGCAGCTAGTGTGTGCCAGTTGCCTCTTTAAACACTTCCAGAGCCTTCAAGGTTGGCGAAAATAATCCAGGGTCATTTTTTTTTCTACTTTTAGCGACAGGAAATCAGGGCAGGCCAGGCTGGCCTTGAACTTACTATGTTGTGGCTGAGTCTCGCCTTGAACTCTTTAAGCCTCTCCCCCCCCCCCACTTCCCAAAGTACTAGAGTTTCTGGGTGTGCTGCATCAGAGTCCTCTTTTTAATGCACTAGCTGCCTGCCCTGCAGCCCTGCCTTCATTTCCTGTAGTGGCGTTCACCTTGATGTCCTCCTTGTGGCCTCCTGGCTTTGGCCTTATGACCCGCGTTGCTTTAGGCTGAAGGTATGAAACCCCTTCAAGCATTTGCTCCTTTCCTCCCTTAACAGACTTTCCTCCAGGGCCACCTCTGGCTTGCCCTGGCGACTGCAATGACCTGGGAAGCAGCAGCACGCAGGCAGCAGGTGGTCCTCTGGAGCTGAGTCACTGCCCTGGGATCAGTGCCCTGGCGAGGCCATCCCAGGCTAACTGGGTCCTCTCCATCTGGCCTGCAAGCCTGTGAGGGCTCTTTTGAGTGTGACAGAGATGGCAGAGGAAATAGGGGTTTTCTGGCAGAGCACGCAGAAGCTTTTCCCACAGTTACAGTCATCTCACTTCGGCACACCAAAATTATCCACTTACAGATGCCCTTTAGAAATAGAAGTGAAGGAATTTTAAAGGGGTGTTTTGCTTGAACTTGTGGTTTAAGAGAACCGAAGACTAGTGTGACATGGGCAGACATACAAGCCATTGATGTTCTAGAAAAAGTGTAAAAATGAGCTTCAAGTTATTTGGGGGGCAGGGGTGCCAAGTAGGCAAGCATGAGTGTGGAGGCCGCTCTGGTGCTCTCCGACCTTACAGCTTTGAGACAGGCTCTGCAGTAGACTGGAGGCTCATCTTCGGCTAGGCTAGCACCTAGGCTCTTAAGAGCCACCTGTCCCCATGGGGTTAAGGAATGCACAGCCACACCCAGCTTTTAACTCTGATCTTAATAAGGGCTCTTACCACTGAGCCATCTCCCCAGCCCTGTGCTGTTTTTTGCTTTTGTTGTCGTTGTTTCCAAGTTAGTTATTTGTAGGCAACTGCGATGGTTGCTTTAAAAAGCTCAGGTGCTTATGTATTCCCAAAGAAAAAGGGGGTGGGAAAGGGCTCCTTTCAAACGTTCCGTTTTCACAAACGTGTAGCTGCTTCTCCACACCTGTTAGAGCTGGCCTCGGGCTGTACCAGATCCTCAGCCACAAAGTAACTTCCCTCTTTGCCTGAGACAGGACAGGAGCATCGAAAGGACACATGCTGGTCTGACTGACCATGCAGTCATGTCAGCCAATCAGAGCCTTCCAAACACAACGCACAACACTCTCGGGACTTAATTCCGACTGTTAGGAAATACTTATCAATAAACCATTTTAAAAACTGCCTGGTGTAAATGTTGCTCCTGATGGACTGTGATGTCCTCCTGGGAGCTTCTGGAAGAGGAGGAGAAGCGGCAGAGGCTCTGGATGTCAAGTAGTGAGGTCCCTTTGAGAGTCAAGTTCTTTTTCAGGTTTTGGCCACATACACCATGTGACCAGTTAATTCTGCTGAGCCAAAGTGTCCTAAAGAGAAAAGCCCACCACTCTCTTCACCTACCCTTCTTCGGGTCTGGGGATTTGTGCTTACTGGGGACCAGCCTGGACCCCGCTAAACTCAGATGTCTCAATGCAAACTGCAGTGTAACTGTGCTGGGGGGTGGGGCAGGGGGCTTACTCTTTATTTTTCCTTTTGTCTTTTAGGGTTGTATGCATAAAATGTAAGAATGGCCAAGAGGTTTCCTTGTCTCCTCCCTTCTCCTTGCAATACTGAAAACCAGCCCTTCTCATTTTACTACAGTAGAGAAACTGGGGGCAAATTCTAGAATCCAGAACCAGCCCCAATTCCTCAACCTTTAATGTCTGGTCATCTAGGGTTAGCCACAGTTGGTGAAGTTTGAAGGCAGTTAGTTAGTCCTGTAGACTTCATTCTCCAGACTCCTTAGCCCACGAGAAAGCTGACCTGTTTCTGCATAGAGGTTACAGAAAAATCAGTCTTGCTGACCACATGCCATCACTGAGCATTGGGCACCGAGATGCCCAAGTGATGTGTGATAGCACCGTACTGAAAAGGCCTCCTGGAGGTCTTGGGACTTGGGCACCGGTGAGTTAAAAGGCAAAGGCTCCGGCCGGCATGAGTTTGCTTGTCTTGCCTTCCTGAAGTTGAAGCCAACATTCTTACTGGCTTTGAGTAATTCCGTAGGCTCCATTTTGGGCAGAACAGCTTTTCGGGCATGAGCTAAAATCTCTTCAGGTGAGGTGCAAAGCAGAAACCAGCCTCACACTTAATGTCATTTTGTAGGATCATCTCATGTTGGAGAGGGAGGCAACTGAAAAACAGCTTGCTTACTTCAGACAAGGCTCAGCATCAGAGGCTTTGGCCTGCTGCGGTCATGGATTCGGGAGGGGAGCCATTCCCAGTCAGGACTCTGAATCTGCAGCCTAGGACACCCAGTCCAAACCGCAGAAGAGGTCCCTGCCTATCCTTGGCTTTTGCTGGAAGAGACAGCTCACCCTTTGAGGAGCGTTCTGGGTGGAAAAGGAAAACTTCGCTCAGTACAAAGTGGAACAGACCTGTGTGTGCTGTAAGTAGCCCTTTCAGAAACCCACGAAGGGATTGCCCATGTGTCTCACATTTATTAGCTCTTGGAGAGAGTGGCAGAGTGAGAGTGTTTCTGTCTTTCTGCTAGAATCGGACTCCTCGTAGCTTTGTGGGGCTTTTCCTTTAGATGAGAACTTGTGCCACAGTAGTTCTTAATAAAACTACCTTCCCACAGGAGACAGGGCAGAGCACTGTTCTAAGGACATGCTGTCCTGTAGGGCTTGAATAGATGTCATATTTAGATGCTCTGGGTACTTGGAAGTGCCTGCTGCAGGAGATACAGGGGTCAGGGCAGCCTAGGGAGAACAGTGAACTCACCCCTCGCTGTTCAGCCAAGGCTTCGGGGAGGGTAGCCTCCAGGAAGAAGGATGCATGCGGTGCATTGCGTTTCCTTATAAACCTAGGAGAGACCAGCCACCCCTGCCGCATCAGGGAACATGCCGGACAAGCCTAATGGACTAGCCCCAAGAGACGCCAGACTACAGGCAGAGCCGCACCAACCAGGGAGAGAGCACGTCAGCTGATGCTCAGCATCCATTGCGCACTGGCACTCAGCCACCAGCATTTCCTTCACGAGCACGTAAGACAGCATAGTGCTCCCGTTTTGTGTAAGAACAGTCACCTGAGCCAAGAGATTAAAAACTTTGTCTAAAGAGAGAGTCAAGTCAAAGGCATGGGATTTATATCCAGGTCTGTGCCACGGAGCCCTCCAGTGAGTAAATCCTAGGCATGTCCTTCTAGGTAGAACTTAAGACCGCTGTCATTCATGCCCCAGCTCTCATAATGGCCTCATTATTGCAACCCTTGCTTTCCCTGGAACATGTAAGCCCAGCTTGTCAGCCTGAAGTGGAGGCCCTCCCACCCAGCTAGCCTTGGCTCTACCAACGCTCAGTTTGAGCTTTTCAGAGCCCATGGAAGCAATGTGGAGGGTGTCCATCCTGTTTAGTTCCTGGCATGACTCTGGAAAAGAGTAGCAATGCCCCTGCCCCCAGCACCTGTCTAAATGTCAAAAACAGGCGATTCATTTTACGATAATTTTGTTTTTAAAGACCTGCTAAAGAAAAGAGCTTAGCAAGTGAGCCACCA
Organism: Acomys percivali; assembly: GCA_907169655.1. NCBI lineage: Eukaryota > Metazoa > Chordata > Mammalia > Rodentia > Muridae > Acomys > Acomys percivali. The sequence continues at coordinate 89,701,178 of OU015744.1, forward strand.
ATGTGTCTATCTATGGTGGTCTTTCCTGGAACCCCTGTGCACACACATGCACCTCGAGGCCAGAGGAGGCCATTGGGTCCTTGAAGCTGGAGCTCTAGGCAGCTGTGAGCTACCTGCCTTGGGTGCGGGGAACCAACCTACAGGCCTCTGAGAAAGTAGCCAGTGCTCTTAACTGCAGTGCCCCGTCTCCAGCCTCTACCTTGGGTTTTTAATTCTTTTTTTCCAACAGCAGGGCCTTAACATGACCATGTCTGCGGCATGGACAGACTTGGGCCGGAGGCTCTGCCTGCTCCAGGGTCCTGGCATTCTTTGTGAGGCCAAGTGGTCCTCACTTGAGTTATAGGAAAATCTTGTGTCTTAGTTGTGCTTTAAAGGCTGCTCCAGTGTGAGTGTGATTTGGGGACTGGTGACATGTTAACTTCCTTTGCTTTTCTAGAAGGAGTCAGGAAACGAGACAAAGACCTATGTTGGCCTGAAGGGCCTTTATAGGCTGTCCTACCATCTTTTCTCCATCTCTAGCCACATCAAATTACAGATAATGGCACTGTGCTCCTAAGGCTCCCAGGGCAAAGGCTGTCGCGGCCATCCTGGGACACTCAAGGGACTGGTCCCTACCCCTTTACTCTCACCCTTACCTCTGTTTGGGACAAGGAACAGTACGCCCCAGGAAAGTTTATCCAGGCCCCGAAGTCTGGTCCTGTCCTGTGTTCCCTGTCAGTGTCTTCTGTTGGCTTATAGCCAGCTGCAGGGTGGCTGGCACCATGCTCTGATCACTATCCTGTCGTCAGCAGAGCTTGCACAGGCTAGACCCTAATAAGCATTTACTGCTTTTAACCACCTTCCCCCCCCCCCCCCCCCCCCACCCATAAAATTCATGGTTCTTCTTATCTCCTGCCTTTTCTCTTCATAGCTAACCTTTGGGGTAGGACGGGTACCATGTTACCTCAGGACCTTGCAGTCTGACTTCGCGAAGACAGTGGGGCCCATCTGTCAGCTGTGACAACTCTCCTGTCCTGTCCCTGCACTTCCTTCCTGTCCAGGCTGCCCTGTGGGGGTCCAGCAGAGAGCCTTGTCTTCTCAGGAGCACCTCCCTCCCAGTCCATCCAATTCAGAGTGAGTGCTGCACTCTGACAGCGTGACCCTAGCTCCAGCAAGATTCTTGCTCTGTGCAATAGAGGTCATCCTACAGCTGGGTTAAGGTCAGGGTCAGACATCGTACATTCTCTGCCTAGGTATGTCTCTAGCGTTGGCCTGTGAACACTTCCTGGTTGGTGTAGGAGTATGGGAGGTCTGCTCCTCGAAGACCATGTGGCCATGTTGCATTGCTGTTGGCTAATCTATTTACAAACGAGGTAGCATGTCCCTCCCGCGTGCATGGCACGTGGGAGCTGGCACCGCTTGTGTCTGTCCATGTTACATCTTGTCTTTCTGTCTGGCACCTGTTCCTTTGCCGCCATTTCCGCCGTTTATAATTTCCTTACGTCGGACTCATTCCTCTAGACTCTGGAGTACCATGAACGCAGTGAAGCTGTGGGCCTGAGCGGGTGGGCCACAATGGCCAGAATACCGCAGTCTGTTTCAGATCTTAATCTCTCTTACCCAATTCTTGGTCCTTTGTTTTGACGTCTCTTGGCCTGGCCTTGACCTCCACAGAAACCTCCAAAGCCACCCACAGTCTTTGGTTACTAATGCCCAGTCCTGTTTTCATATTCATTAATATCCTGATTGTTTGTGGAGACAATAAAGATAATCATCATCTGAAGAAATAGATGTGCCGTCCACTCAAGTCAGGAAAGGGGACACGATTGGAAGCTTCCCGGGAGGGAGGGGGAGGTGTGTGCTAGAGAGAGGAGAGGAGAGAACTTGTTTTGAGACAGTAATTCTGCGTAGTCCAGATAATCGTCCTGCCTCAGCTCCCTGAGCGTTGGCATTGCAGGTGTGTATGCCTTGCACAGTTTCCCTCTTCCCCTCCCTCCCTCCCTCCCCCCCCCCAGTTAGTTTTCACAGTCTCAGAGTTAACCCTAAAGAAAGGGTTAAGGAGCTTGCCAGAGGCAGCAGAGAAGAGACTGACATCTAGATCTTCTTCCTAATCCAGGGCTTACACTGTTTGCCCTTCTAATTCCAGGCTAAAGGCGCCACAGACGAGAGATTCCTTTATAACATGTGACAAAGGGCAGCACATGTGTCCTGGCGCTCAGCAGGCTGATGGCCAGTGAGGAACAGGAGTGAGAGGAAAAGTACTTGTTGGTAGATCTGTTTCTGAGGTAAGCCCCTCCGTCTATAGAGTCCAGACTTTGACTTACTGCTGTCACCTTGCCAGAAGCAGTGAGTGTGCTCCCTCACCAAGCTAGGTGCTCTGCTCTCCCTGGTGGCACATACAGTGTGAGCCTCACTTCAGTTCTGTCCTGACAGCAAACTGGCATGAGCTGCCTTGACAGCACAGTTCTCATGGTGCGAGGCAGAACAGAAGAGAGACTGACTGCACGTGATCTGTCAAGTCAGACCCTTTGGTGTGAGGAAACTCGCAGGCTCCTGTGGTTTTCTTACTTGGCTACAGAGACTGTGCATATAGCCCACGGCCTACGAAGCTGCAGGGTGCTGGCCATTGGGCCCAGGTCCCCTGAGGAGAAGGTGAGTGGCACACACTCTGTAATTAGGTTTGCTCAGGCACTGGCCTAGGAGGCTCTTCACCAGCTTACATGTAGTAGTAAACCACTTTCTAAACCCTGAGTGCTCCCAGACCAGCTGCAGCAGGTGTCCTGTGACACTGCTGTAAAGCACAGGATGTCCTCTGGGACACTAGTTAGTCTCTCTCCTTATTTCTGTGACCAGACAGTTGGGAAGCTGCTGCTACTGGATTGTGGTAGCATTCGATGTACTAGCTGCACTTTGGCCTTCCCTTTGTGTTGGTCTTGATAAGTCTTCTTCTCTACCTTAGTTCTTAACCTGCCCCTACAAAACACACACACACACACACACACACACACACACACACGCACACACGCACACACGCACACACGCACACACACACACACACACACACACGCACACACTGTTCTATGGTTAATACCATGTTGAACGTTATGCTTAAGAATCTTCCCAGCAGACACTCCATTCTCGTTTGGAAATTGTTTTGAAGTGTATAAGCTACAAGAAGGAACTTTGGGCATTTCCAGGGTAATGGATAGAATTGAAGACCATTGTGTTCAGTGAAATAAGCCAAACTCAAAAAGACAAATCATACTGCATGTTTCCTCTCTTACATGGAATCTAAATTTTAAAAACAAAACAAAAACAGCAAGGTGTGGTAGTACACACCTTTCAGCCCAGCGCTGGGGAGGCTGAGGCACGGATCGTGTACAGAGCTAGGCTCTAGGACAGCCAGGAGTACAAAAGGAAGCCCTGTCTGGAAAAGCCAAACCAACAACAACAAAAATTACATTCTGATCCATAAAGAGAAAGGGGAGTGTTTGGGAAGAGGCTAGGGACCGGTGGAAGGAGAAAAGGCTGCATAATGAGGGCGAGCACTGGCCAGAGACTTGCTGCGTGTGTCTGGAGATGGCATAAAGAAACCCACCAATTTGGGCAATAAGATACACTAATAATAAAAAGAAAACAGTGCTTGGCTTAGCATGTGGTCTATCCCAGTCTGACCCGCTCACAGAACTGGCCCACGCCGTCCTGGCTTGATGATAAGCCTGAGGCCTCTGCTGATCCAGGTTCTGCCAGGGGCACTGCAGTCATTAACTTAGACGTTGCCACTGTTAGGCTCTCGGCTGCTGAGTCACTCGTCCTCTTTTTGTCGGTATATTAAGTTCCTTGCAAAGGTCCTGCGTGGGCCTGCTGGGGCAGCATTCCCAGATTATTAACTTGAGTGATCGATATTTTGGAAATGGCAGCGTCTACGCCCTCGGCTGCTTTTCTAGTGAAAGGCACCTTCAGCTTTAAAGTTAGACCGCACAGGAAAGCGTAACGTAGTTTGAGTTCCGTAACTGCCCTCTGCCTGGCTGTAGAGTGAGCAAAGAAGCTTGTGCGTGGACACAACTGTACTGATACGCTCCCCCTGCCGTCTGCAGCCTGCGTCGCTAGAATTTTGGAGTTACAGATCAGCCTGGAAAATAAAAACCTCCTGCCCTGTGCAAGATGCTTTCATGCATTCCTGCTCTGATCGGCTCTACAGGTTAATAGCATGCAGCAGCTCCTAAGTCACTGTGCACAGCACACCTTGCTGGTCTGCACATTGGAAGGCCAAGGGGCAAGTTTCTTAGTCATAGCCACCAAATACAGACATCCCCAGTGCAGAGCGACGCCTGCATGAGGAGGTAAATGCCACTCACTAGGGAGGACCTTTCCCAACTTACCTGTCTTAAGCAGCAAGGAGAATGGACCTTTTGAAGGTGTGTGGGCAAAGGGCCCAGAGTGATATAAGCTGCGAAGGGGAACCCGCTTACTTCCTGGGATACATCCTGAGGTTCATATGTCACTAAACTATCACGTAACTGCTCCATTAACGAAGGGCCTCTCCAGCGTGTCTATGCCTGGAAAAAAAATCCACGTAGCAGGATTTTGTGGCACTGTGGAAATATAAACAAATGCTTGCAAATCACCCCTATATTCTGTTCATGGTGAGTCCCCGGTGAATTTTTCTAAGTGACCATTGGCATCCACTGTTACCTTGCACACCCAGTTGCCAGTTCACAATCAGGAAAGATGTACATAAACTCCTGCTCATTAGCGACAGCAGCGGTCCCACATGTGGGCCCTTGAATGGAAAATGAATCCGAATACATTGCGGGAGCTCACTCCAGTACACTGAGACGGAGGAGCCAGTCATTGAGAGACCCACAGGTACCTTTCTAATGCATCCATGGATGCCTTCCACTTTGCAAGCCGTGGCAGGCCTCCTAGCCCTATCCCTCTACTCGTGCCAAAGAAAATGCCACATATTGCTTGTACAGTCATCTCTCTCATATACTGCCTGATTGAACCCTCACATTGACTTTGGTGTGATGGGTTAGGAAACTGCCATTGTACAAAGAGGAAACTGAGGCACAAGGGCCTAACTCACCCCCTCTGGGAGTAAATGGAAGAGCTGTGCATCATAATGGCGTCACCCTTGTCACCACCTGACCACACCTCCTAGAACTGGGAGGCTCTGGAGAGAGTCGGTGTGTTAACAGCAGTATGCTCACATGGAAGACATGAGCTGGGAACCAAGCATGACAAGCCCTTCACTTAAGGACAAGGTTGCCGAGAAGATGGGGGTGTCCTCAAGGTCACACTGGAGTTCAGGGAGTCTCTGACCATTCGGTGTGACCAGATCTTACTGGTTTCCAAGTCTTCCTTCCCACTGGTGGCTGATGTGGTATTGCTCGGTAGATTAGGGCCAGAGCTGGTTTTAATGGTTTGTTCTAGTGCTCACTGGCAAACTGAGGGATTTGCAGGCAGTGGGTGCTCCTCGTCAGGGGAAGATGGGCAGTTATGGTAACTCTAAGGTCTCTGGTAGCAAAGAACTAATGCCTCAGCATCAGGCTGGTCCGATGGAGCCCCAAGGTTGCCACTTACAAGCTCCGGGACAAAAGTAAGTCCTGTATCTACACCCGACCCCCCCCCATCTTTATGTTCAGATGTCTCTCTTAATGTGGCCAGGATAAGCGTTCCAAAGTAAGTTATTGACGCCAGCTGGCTACAGAGGGAGAACCTATTCCAAAAGATGATAATTTCAAAAAACTAAGTTAAAAAATCTTTGATTAGTATAAGAAAAACTATGTTCTCCAAAAGAGCACCAAACTAGCTGGGTGGTGGCGGTGACGCACACCTTTAATCCCAGACTCAGAAGGCAGAGGCAGGTGGATCTCTGTGAGTTTAAGGCTAGCCTGGTCTATAGAGTGAGTCCAGGATAGCCAGGGCTACACAGAGAAATTCTGCCTCATAAAGTCAAAACCAAACCAAACCAAAAAACCGGACAACAAACGGGCAAACAAACAAACCAAACTGGAAGACGGTCTTCATTCAGACGCACCTGGAAGGCCCTACACCGAGAATAGAGAAAACTTCCGGGGCTGGAGAGTGAGCTCCATGTATTTGGGAAAGTATGTTTGTGTAACACCAAATAAACAGAGGCCGTGAATTGGAGAATGCACGGGAAAAAGATTAAGGGAAGGGAGAAAATGATATTAATTGTATTTTAATTTCCATATATTTTAGAAATTACTTTTAAAAAGAAAGTTAACATAACAACATTGTATAAAACGTTATTTTTTAAAAAAGAATCTGAAATGTTCCTCAGTAGTTTTTTTTCAGAGTGTGGATGTAGTTAGCATGACCCCTGGCACACTAAAAAGAATGACAGCAAACTGCCTAGCAAGACTATGTCAAGAGTTAGTGGGAGGGAGACATGAAATTAGCAAAAATAACCCAGTGTGGTGGTCACAGCTTTAATCCCAGCACTCAGGAAGCAGAAGCAGGTGGATCACTTGAGATAAAATGCCAGCCTGGTCTACATAGCAAGTTCCAGGACAGCCAGAGCTACGTACTTAGACCATGTTTCAAATAATAGTAGTAATGATAATATGTCAGATACCTAAAATTCAAAGCTTCTGTAGGAGCATTGAAGGTTAGCAAAAGACCTGAACTCACTATTCTGGAAAAGGGAGGGATGGGGTCTTATTAGCACCCAGCTTTGTCTTTGAGCTGGCCCAGTGTGCTCTTCAGAATCCAGAATTGCACTCACTCACCTGTCAATCTGAGCGGTGCTGTGCTTACAAGGTGTTCTCAGCTCCGCTGCTCTGCCCCACTCAGCACCATGCGTGTGGAAGCGTGGCTCCTGTGGTCCACGGCTGCCTGTGCCAGGGTCTCAGGAGAGTTCTGTTCTGAGCTGAGGGCTCAGCTTTATCATTCGGAGGGCAGACTGTAGTGAACGGTTGACCTAGCATCCCATCTCCTGCCGCATGAAGTCACATAGGAATGCCTAAGATTGCCAAGTAATGCACAAACTTAGCTCTTGCCGCTGTAGGATGACTGGAGATGGTTGGAAGGACATGAAAACAGAGATAAAGCTTCTTCAGGAAGCTGGTTTCATATGGTGGTTTAGATTTAAATAGTGATTGTCTAGCACCATTTGAAATCAGTGTTCTTGGTGGAGAACAGCTTCCCTGCCAACCGCAAAAGGAGTGGGTGGTACAGCCCTGAATTATCCAGAATCAAAAAGAGGCCGCCAGGCCTGCTCAAGTCGCAGCCCCTGCCTGCTGGCCTCCGTGCTGTGCATAGCTGTATGCGTCCGTTGTTAGAGTTGTACACGTGTTCACGCAATAAGCCTTCTATGGAAGCGGACTCCATCATGCCTGGATGAAGACCCTATGGGACAGAGTGAAGGCTTGGACCTTTTCAATTCACATGACCTCTTGTGACCCCTTAGAGGATGACTGATTTCTTTTGGTGTTCAGAGTCAATAGAATTTTCTAGCACCATCTGAAATCGGTTATAATGATTGGGGAAAAGCACCATGCAGCCAACTAACGGAAGACTAATTCATTGCTGACTTTGGGGCCACAGGTAAGAATAAAACAAATACCAAGACACACTACGGTACATTTTCTCCTTTTTTAAACATGAGTTTCATTACATATGTCATAGTATCAACAAGTGGTTAAATATTCATGCAGTGATGGTGGTTATATTTTAGATAATTTGTGGAGATTTGAGGTTTGGTGATAACTAGAGGATAAAAGAGCAAAACCGATGACTGGCCACACCAATTTGAGAGGAGCCGCGAAGACGTTTAGTTTACTTCTAGAAGCTTCTATCAGCTCAGCTAGGGATAGTCACCTAGCCTGCCTGGCCACTGACCATTGCATGGTGAGCTGCCCGGACTCAGGAGGCCTAGAAGTTAAATGGTTCGGCTAACTAGTTGGGCCTGTGTCTGTGACTCTGCTAAATTAACGCACGTAGAAATAAGAACTTAAGCTATGGTCTTGAAATGTCCTTAGGAGAGAGATACGCTAGGTAAATCCACAGTGACTTTCCTAGGCCTGTGAGCAGTAGGGAGCCCAACCACTACACCTCCCAGGTTGTCCTACCCCAGATGTTGATGTCACCAACAGCTCCACCCCCAGCTACATGCAGGGACACCTAAAGGACAGCTCTTCTGTGCCCTAACAACCCAGAAACCCCCTAGCTGATTTCTCCTGACTGCCTTTCATCCTTCCTCAAAATCTCTCTAGAAATGTTGTTCCCTCCAAGTTAAAACACTGGGACAGTCTGTCCCCTGGGGCAAGGCAGATGAGCCACAGTTCACCCCCTGGACTCCTGGGGCGCTTGTCTTCTGCTTTCACTGCCACTCTCTCTGTTTCTCCTCTACTCCCAGGCCCCAGACACATCCCCATGTGCTTGCTTCCATCAGCCTGGAGTTCTAGCCCCCAGGACTGCATTGGGGGTCTCCTACGCAGATCAGCCTGCATTGCTCAAGCCGTTCCCACCCAGCATGTCGGAGTCATGTCCTTGGTCTCCGCAAAGCTGCCTCTTCCCACACTGCCCATTGGTAAAGTTGAACGTCCTCTCCTTCCCCATCCACCCTCAGCAGGCATCATCCCTGCCCGCTGCCTCAGAACTGCCCTTCAGATCCCTCCCTTACCCTCTGCCGCCTTAGCCTCCTGCATGGCTTCCTGGCTGCACTATTCCCTGTTTCTCCAGCCTTTGACCATCAGTTACTTGTGTAAAACACGAGTTCATCCTCAGTCCTTCTCCCTCGCCTTTCAGGGGTCATCCAGGTCAGGCTGCTGGAGACTTCCACCCCAGCCTGCATGGCCACCTCTGCCTTCTCTCTGTCTCTGTCTCTGTCTCTCTCTCTCTCTGTCTCTCTCTCTCTCTCTCTGTCTCTCTCTCTGTCTCTCTCTCTCTCTGTCTCTCTCTCTCTCTGTCTCTCTCTCTCTCTCTGTCTCTCTCTCTCTCTCTCTCTCTCTCTCTCTCTCTCTCTCTCTCTCTTTCTCTCTCTCTCTCTCTCTCTCGACCTGTCTTCTGAGCTTTCTTAGCCTGCTGCCCGACATTCCAGGTCCCCCCAAGCCTGTGTACAGTGCCCTTCTGCCCAGAGGTGTCCTCCCTTCATCCTCAGCTCAGGTCTTCCAGGACTCTGCCAACCCCTGGATCACATGTGCACTACTGCTATGTGTTTCCTCCATGCCTTCACACCAGCTTAGGTGTCCCAGAGGAGCACTGCTGGTGACTTCTCCGCTGGGCTCCCGGCTGTACTGTCCTGACTTACCAAGCTTCTCTGTTAGAGGGAAGTGCCGTGCCTCTACAAAGAAGGACCGCCCATGTGCTAGGATTTTAGAGAAAATCTGTCAACACTACAGCTGCTTACTTGAACCATTTTTCAGTATTGCCCTCTGTGTGACACACTCACCTCTGGTAGATGTATCCTGCCTTTTTCACAGTGCAATGAGATTTTGTCATCCACAAACTTCATATTAGCTAGTGCGATGGAGCTGGAAAAAGTAATTTCATAGGTTTTAAGTATACTTAGGATGTGTTGGACAGAAGTCATAGCTGTCCTGAGGGAGGTGTGGCCCGTGGGCTACAGGTCAGACACGCCTAGCCTGTGGTATTTGTACCATTTCCAAGTACTACTTAACAGGAAAAAATGAATCTTACAAGTGACTAAGGTTTGGATAGATCTAAAAAGTCATTGAGCGAGATAGGGTTTTAATATTTTTTTCTTAATGAACTAACAAAAACCAGAAATAAACCATTTTTTAAAAATCCACAAATCCTAAATTTTAACTCTGAAATGGACAGACAAATATGGGTGCCTGGAGTTTGCTTTGCTGTTGACTCTAGGGTCAGGCTCTTGCCGGCTTAATTGATTTTTAATAACCGAGCATCAAGAGCTATTGTGAACATTAGTGGGGGCATGCCAAGGAGAGGGAAGTGGAATTTAACGATGATGATGATGATGATGATGATGATGATGGAGGAGGAAACAAAACAAGACGCTCCTTCACTAGACCTCACTGCTCAGAACCCCAAATCCAAGTTTCCTGTGCTTCTGTTTCAGAATAAAAAGGCAACAAACTGTTGGTAATGGTGAAGAACCGCGTGTGTCAGTAATTCCTAATACTGTGCAGCATGCTGGTGCTGGGTCATTCTGTTGTGCCCGAGTGAGATCGCACAGCCGCAGTGACTCTGCCATTACATGTCACCCAGGTCAGCATCCAGTGCTTACAAAGTAAGAATGTGTTTGCTGCCGAGACTGTGAACAACTTTTTTGTTTTGGTTTTTGTTTGGTTTGGTTTGGTTTGGTTTTTCAAGACAGGGTTTCTCTGTGTAGCCTTGGCTGTCCTGGACTCACTTTGTAGACCAGGCTGGCCTCGAACTCACAGTGATCCACCTGCTTCTGCCTCCCAGAGTATTGGGATTACAGGCGTGCGCCACCACAGCTGGCTTCCATTATCATTTTTGTGTATTTTTATTATTACAATAAAATAAAGTAACATAGTTACAGAAAATATGAAGTTTATCATCGTAACCATTTTTAGAGTATATAATACAATGACTTTTAAGCTGTTCATGGTGTTGTACAACTATCAAATCAACAAAGTCTTAATTCTCACTTTGAAAGAAAGCCTGTACCCAGTAAGTCAGCATTTCTCATTCCCTACTTCCTGGCTCCTAACGAAATCTACTCTTTTTTGTTTGTTGTTTGTTTGTTTTCTTTTCTTTTTTCGATACAGGTCTTCTCTGTGTAGCCTTGGCTGTCCTAGACTTGTTTTGTAAACCAGGCTGGCCTCGAACTCATAGCGACCCACCTGCCTCTGCCTCCTGAGTGCTGGGATTAAAGGCGTGCGCCACCATGTGCAAAATCTACTCTTTATAGATTCATGTGTTCTGAACATTTCACAGAACCATACACTATGAAATCCTCTTGTCTAGGTTCATTCAATGTGATGTTTTCAGGGTTCACTCACATTTTAGTATCCAATACTCTGTTTCTTTTTCGTGGCTAAATAATATTTCATCGTATGGACATACCACATTTTGTTTAGGTGCTCATCAGTTTGGCATTTGAGTTGGTGTTTTTTTGTTTGTTTTTTTGTTTGTTTTGGCTTAATCTTTTAATGTGATTGATGTGTTATCCATCCACAAACTATATTTGGTCTGTGTCTTCTGATTCCCTGCATTTTAAGGTGTTGACTTCTATTCTTTCTTTCTGACTTCTTCCCCTTTCCCTCCCTCATGGGACGTGAGGATTTAGCTTTAACACTACCCCACTCCCATAAGCATCTCACTCCATTTACCTTCACATTCAATTATAGCCCAAGGACTAGTCAAGGACTAGTGAACAAGATGGTCTCAAAAAAACAGGTGGGCAGCTGGACTAGAGAACACCTGAGGTGAACCTGAGGTGCCCGTGTGTGCACATGTTCACACGTATGCGCACAGAACACACATGTGAACACAGAAAAAGGACTAGTCAAGGATTAGTGAACAACATGGTCTCAAAAAAACAGGTGGGCAGCTAGACTGGAGAATGCCTAAGGTGCCCGTGTGCACACATGAACACACATGTGAACATACAAAAAGGACTAGCGTTGGTGACATGGAGAGAGGCCTTTGTAGCCCACCCAGACAGATTCACATTCCTTCAAAACCCTTACTTAAATTCTGAAACGAGTTAACTATGATTTGAAAAATTGTTTCCACAAACTTCACCATTCACTCCTAATCCTGACTGCGGGGCTGTAGCTTCCTCTCAGCGTGTTGGGACGAGTGTGCGGTCACCATTGTTTGTGCTTTGTTTTCTTGGAGCCCAGCTTCCTCCCACACTGGTCTGGATCAGTGCCTTTCTCGGCTCCCTGGTTCCCTTGCTTCCTTCCTGGGCTAACTGCATTCCGGGTCCTCACCTCTGTCGTCCTCACCCCAGCTCCCTTCTGTGTGTCTGAGATGTGCATGTGTGTTAAAGAAGCACACACACGCCCCTCGGTAATCACCGGTGACCTTTGTTTTGGGGATTTATAGTGTTAGTGTGGAATTCCTGGTTAGAAAAAGAAAATCCCTCGGCGTTGAAGGCCAGTGCAGAGCTGATCGATAGACTCAGTTTGCTCCCTCCCCCCTCATATCCTGTGTTCCCCAGGGGTTGGCCCCGTAGTTTCGTTCCCTGGGTTGGGCTTTGGGCATTGCCACCATGTGGACAGTGCTGTCGCTCCACTCCAGCAAAAGTTCCTTCCTGGCCTCGTTTTCTCTTTCTTTCCTGGGGCCACCTCTTTCATGTGCTGCACTCTGCCCCTGGCTTCACTTACCTTGCCCTTTTTCCCTTGTCTCTCTCTGTGTTGTCCTTTCTGGAAATATCCCCACCATGTCTTCTAAAACATCACAGTATTTGTTTCTGCGACTGCCATTCAGTACCTGAAAGCTGGGTTTAGTGTCATTCTTCCCCTGTGTGAGGGAGTCCCAGCTATTTCAGGGCTGTTGATTTCTTTCCCAGTTTATAATTTTCTGCCCACTGCTCTACCGGATTCTTCCGGGTGCTTTGGGTCCTGGCTTTCGTGTTGTGGGTTCCCTGGTTCCTCGACTCTGTTCGTATTAGGGACAGGACTGCAATGTCCAAGGTCTCTGACCACTGACAGAAGTTTTCTGGTGGCTTATCTAATTGCAGCACGCATGTAGGTAGAGCAAAGGTCCTCTCACACAAGCAAAAAAAGGTCGCTGTCCTTGGGGCTGGAGAGGTGGCTCAGCGATTGAGAGCATGTGCTGTTCTTGCAGAGAATCCGAGTGTGGTTCCTCGTGCCCATGTGGAGTGACTTAACGGCCACCGTAAGTTGGGCACTCCGGGGCATCCAGCACCCTCCCCTGGTCTCTGTGGGCACCCACATGCCTGTGCACAAACACCCACAAGATGTTTTCCTTTTTTCTTTTTTTATTTTATGGGCAGTAAATATTTATGTTCCTTGATAGATTTTTTACATGTACATTTATCTTATTACACATAAATATAATAAACTACATACAACAGGAAGAACCGTGAAACAATCAGGAATTATAAAAATGTTACATTCATAATGTTTTGGCTATTTTAATTTGGCAACCTTGAAGAGAACATCTTTCCTATCTTGTTAAGTCTAAATTTTTTAATGTAAATTAATATCTATCATATCTCTATCAACTTAAAAAAATCTATCTAGACCTACAAATATTTTAACCCATAAACAACTAAGCTTAATTGTAAAACTAAACTATCTGGTCTTCAGTCCCATTGGAGACTTGAGAAGGAATAAAACTTAATTACCTGAGTAAACAGGAAGTGCAAGTAAGCAGCTTCCAAAATGAAAAAATGACAGTTTGCTGTCTGAACAGTCACTCAAAACTCTCTATAACATTGGAGCATCATCTTCAGCCTTCTGGCCCAATATATCTGACAGACATATTTGTGAGGCAGGAACTATTGAAGACTTGCTTACTCTGCCTTGGCAGAGTTGGCTGTCGACTCTGCCTGCATCCAAGCTTGCCCATTTTTAGGCAGAATTCTGTCTTCGGTAGAAATGAGGACATTTTGCCCAGTGGATTGTTTGCCACATTGGAAGCCATCTCCATAAAGAGGTTCTTTGATGCTCATCATCTTCTTTGAGGTAGGCTGGGTGTTGCCATGAGTTAACCTGTCTCATTGTCAAAGAATCTTAAAAATAATAAAAACATCTTTAAATGCCATATTCTGCAGGTCTCTGAGGTTTTGAAGACCTTATCTAACTCTTTTACCTTATCTGTCTATAGAATCATATCTATCTGTAAAACCTAGGATGTATATTCTTGTAATAAAAATAGACTAATAATTGATATGACCATGATTTGATCAACTAACAATTAATTTTTATTACTTAATTATCCTAAACAGCCTGCAATAGCACTTTCAAAGTAGTGGAAGTAAACGGCATTATAATTGAGTTGTATGTATGGGTACAATACCACATACTAGAGTAGAAATATATATATTGTGTGTGAAGAATTATCTTAAATTTGAATTCTATACCACTGTATCAAAATTAAACTTACTGTGCATAGATACACAAAATTCTATACCAATGAATTCAAAATAACCTTATTTGTGAGTAACAATTAAGGCAATTAAGTTGCGGAGTAGATTCAATAATCTACTTTTTGTCCTATCAACCCTATATATTTCTATATTCCTCCTTTTTTTCTTTTCAACCCCTATCTCAATACCTATGAAAGATAGACAAAGGAAAAGAGAGACATCCCTGAGTCCAACCTCGTTTTCTCTCTGAATAAGACCAGGATTAATTTATAACCAACTCCAAATGAAAATAAGCATCTGTATCCCAAGAGAGAAAAAAAAAAAACCTACCAACTCCACTTAGGGGAAATGAGGCATCATTCTGGCTGATTTGGGGCAAATAATACCTTCATAAGGGGCATAAAATTATTTTTAAATCTTAAGAAAAAAAGCCCATGTGCTAATGCATAAATTCTGTGAAGATGTGGCCTTATGTGGGCTTGGCAGATGCAGTGGTTCAGGCACTGTGAGATGGGACAGCATCCTGGCTGGTCCAGGAGCCTCCCCAGTCACTCCTAGCCTTAAAAGCACAGCCCCTTCTTGGCTGAGATCAAGGAGATGTGAGGATGGAGGAAGTAGAGAGGCACACATTGCTGCCTCTGGGATGGGTAAGAGGCCCCTGAAGTGTAGAACGGGTCATGTTCCGAAGTGGGAAGGTGATGCAACAGACCTCTCCAGCCTCAGAAGGGCATGGGACTGCTGACACCTGACTTTACCTTCTGAGGCCTTGGCTGACTTGGAAGATAGCGTAGTTAGAGTCATTGACAACACTGCCTTTAATGTGACTTGTCACGGTTACAGTAGGAAAGTCATGGTGTGGCTTAGTCTCCTGGTCTGCTGGGGTGCAGCCAGTTTGCCTATATGTGGCTTCTTCAGTCTCCACCTAGGGGTTGAATTGCTTCAGATACAACAAGGGTTGCTGTGGAGAGATCCTGAAAGCTTCAGCCAGAGCACTGGAGACGTTCTTGCTCAGTCTTGAGCCTACATCACAAGGGCTGGAGTGCTCTAGAAGTTCCAAGAAGCTGCAGATTGCCCACCAGTGGCTGGCTGCTCAGTGGAGGCAGGTAGATGGGACTGTGGACCACTGTGTCTGGCCTTTGGAATAATAACTTCAAGGTGAGCATTCTACCTCTGATTTCAGGTTTCTCCCACTGCCTGGAACCATACAGAGAAGGGTATTCTGGGAAATGTAGTTCCAGCCTTACATGTCAAGATTGAGGGAGTGACTAAGACCCAATTCTACACAGACATGAGCCTGAATGTCAGATTCTGGAAGCTGAATTGAAGAGTGGGCAGTGAGTCTAACCGTTCCAAACATGCATTTCTAATTAGCCCCTTTTGTGGCCTGGCACCTGATCCACCCTTGGCTGTGCCCACTGTCTTCAGGTGCACTCCATCTCTGTCTCCAGTTCTCAGGAGAGTAAAACATGTTGGGGGGTACTTGGGGAGAAACTAGAATTTAACTGGACCTCTGTTCTGTTCCAGAGACTTCTTTCAGTCCACCTGACATCAAGGCACTAACCCTGACCCCGGCGCCTGAGCGTTCCTGCCCTTCCACACAGGTGTGGGGTTCCACCTAAGGACCTTCCTCTCTGGCATCTCCCGTATCACCACTGTGCGCTGTGCTGAATGTCATCTCTGTGGATCTGCTCATTTGTTAAGCTTTTGTCTACAGATTTCCTCGCTCTCACTCTCTCTGTCCTCACTGGTGCATGGTAGTAACTACCATGAGTAAATTTTAAGTTTTTTTCCCCTATATAGCCCAGATTGGGAACTGACTCACAGAGATCTGCCTGCCTCTGTCTCCTGAGTGCTAGGATTAAAGGAGTGTTCTACCACACCTGGCTGCTGCTGCTGCTGCTGTTATCATCATCATCGTCGTCATCATCTGTTTGGTACCCTAGAGCTGCAGTTACAGACAGTTGTTGAACTGCCCAACATGGGTCCTCTGAAAAATCAGTATGCGCTCTTGACTGCTGAGCAATCTCTCCACCCTCAACAGTAAAATCTTAGCAGAAAATAGAAGACCCATCTAGTTTTGTTTTGTCTTGTTAGTGTGAGACCGATTTAGCTCAAGCTGGAAATCAAGAGCCTCCTGCCACGAGTCTCTGAAGTGCTGAGATGACAGGTGTATACCGCTGTCCCGACTTGAGCTACAAGATTGTCTCTGATTAGCTACTTACGTTTGTTCATTTTTACAATTATAAATATAGCCTTCCTGTGTTGCTGCACTGGTTGAAATTCGTCCTTCAATTTTCCTGCATGTACTCTTTATTTACATGACCCATCCAGCCGTAGCCTTGGTGGCTTTTTCTGGGAGGGTCTTTGCAACTGACTGTACCAGGGTTACATTCTTAGGGAGCCTACATTGGGAATATCACTATTCCAAAAATCAGAGGGCAATGGTGACCGTTGCTCTGGACATGGTCTCTGATGGTTTTGGGAACTTAGGATTTCTTAGATGATGGCGTCTCTGCTGAAGCCAGCTTCCCTGAGATTTTCCTGTCTCTTTTCAGTTGTATTCCAAAGTCCTGGGTGATTAGTAAGAAACAAAGTTGCTTTGATTCTCTAAGAAACATAGTTGTTTAATTCTCATTTTGTGTGTGTGTGTGTGTGTGTGTGTGTGTGTGTGTGTGTGTGTGTGT
>OU015744.1:89719639-89734196 GCA_907169655.1 Acomys percivali
GTGTGTGTGTGTGTGTGTGTGTGTGTGTGTGTGTGTGTGTGTGTGTGCATGCGTGTGTGCCTATACACACAGCCTGAAGGTAATTTCACGCATTATTTCTAAGGCAGTTGTTAAACTGCAGTCCCTCACACAAGGTGAGGTGTGGAATTTTCCACTTGAGGCACCCACTAGGTTCTGACCCATAATTGGCCAGAAGCATTATGGATTGCAGGTTAGTGATGCCCCATACGTACAGACCTGAGCCTGCAGAGGGAAAGTTACTTCAGTAAAGTACTTGGCTAGGACGGCAGCTCTACCAGCAGTTACCCTTTTGCCGAGAAGCGGTGCAGCAGCATGTCCTGGGACTTTGATGGGGACTGAGGGAGTTGGAAAGAAACTCTACCAGGCTCCTTGGTCTATGGAGCAAACAATAGATGGGCACCTTTGTAGGGCACGCTGGCATTGGCACTGCTTTGGTATGTGGGTGCGGCCAGAGAGCTTTGGGCCGAGCTGTGCTGACTCGCTGTGTCAGGGCCAACCTTTTCTGAAGCCAGAGACACTTGGGGCAGTAAGCACAAAACGCCGCCTCCTGAAAGCGAAGGAGCTCAAAGGTGGAGCAGGGGGTTGCTTGTCCGTTGAGCTCATGGTGGGAAGTCAGAGAGAAAGCTAAAGGATGGGAGGTGTGTCTACCACCTGCAGACACTACCTCTGAAATGAAGTCCAGGAGATATGGCCTACTACCAACCTGTACCAACCCAAACATGTTGGCTATCACCCACCATGGGTTGGGCAGAAATGGTGTGGGCCTGGCAGGGGTTGAGTCACCAGAACCATGCCAAAGGCTTGATGTGGCAGGAGGTGACACGACAAAGGCACTAGAGTGTGCCAGTTGGGTGCCAGCCGTCTTAGCTGTTAGAACTGGTCTTGGAAAAAAAGGATAGCCGTTGGATATACTTTTAAAGGAGGCGTCTTTTAAAACTTTAAAGGAGCCCATAGACATGGCCAACTCCCTTCACCTGAGTGGCCCAGCAGTACTGTGGTTGATAGGGACCTTCTGAACATCAGCAGTGTGCAGATACCACACTGGGCACACACCACACAGATGCTCACAACCCTGCTCCTCAGGCATCCCAAGAGCCTGGCTAGAGTAACTTACACTGAGCTGACTCGCCCTTACATATGGAACACGTGTGTAAAAACAGACACCTCTCTCTCTCTCTCTCTGCAGCTTCCCTTCCTGTGAATGAATAGGTAAGAGGACATGCCCTGGAGGCAGGCAGGAGAAGGGGCCGAAAGGCCTAGATTGGATGATAGGCCGAACCTTGGTCTAATCTAGGCTCAGTTATTTTCTGCAGAAGTCAGGAAACAAAAGCAGTAGAGTTGAGGCGGCTGAGAGAAAATGTCAGCAATCTAGAGATTCAGCAGCTGGGCAGCAGGCAAGTGGCGGGAGTCTCCCAACAACTTGGAAATGGACTTGGAAGGGGTCCTGATGCCACAGAGACTGGGCATTAACAGCCACTAGCCTGATTCCCTGCTGGAAGGCGGAGTAAGTACCTCGTTAAAGCTGCATGGTGAAAGTGTGTATAGCAAGAAAACTCATGGACGTTGGCGCTAGCCTTCTAGTGAGGATAGGCTGGGTTCTAGGGATGGGGGAGCTGCAGAGGGGCTTTTCCGGAGCTCACACCTTTACTCCAATATCATGTGGGGTCAGCCATGTGTCCTGAAGGACCCAGGACGAGTGGTCACCTCTTCACCTTCTGCTGTATGGCATCAGCACTGTGCTGACACTAGACACTAGAACCCTGCTCCTCAGGCCATCCCCAGACCCTGGTGACACAGTTACACTGATTGCTAGGCCTTATTTTTCTGCTGGGGATTAGTTTAGAAGGTAGAATGCTTACCCTAGCAAGCACTCGCGCACAAGACTCTGGCCTCAACCTGAGCATTGCCCAAGCTGAGTGTGGTGGTACACGCCTGCTGGAGAAGAGACCCCAGAAGGCATGGGAGTGGAGAAGCAGTCCTGATGTTCACCTAGGTCAGCCAGAGGAAACGCTCCTGCCATGGCGTGCTCCTCCTAGACACATTCCGGTGTGTCCTTTTGTTCATGCCTCCCCCGCATTCCGACCTCTGCTTGTGTTAGGGCACAGTGTGGAGGTGGGACTACTGTTTGCATCCTCGGAGCAGGCTAACCACGCTTTGTCCCGACTTGCTCATGCTTAAGCACCCACTTCCTGCTTGGCAGCCCTCGAAGGGATGGATGCAATCCCAAAGACACCCAGCAAGGGCCACGGCCAGGGCGTCACAGCCACATGGAACTCCATGCCTGGAATAAGCATGAGAACTTGGGTTTGCTTCCTGGAAACCACATACTGAAAAGCTGTGAGCACACTCACGGCTGCTTACACTCCCTGCTCTGGGGAAGCTGAGGCAGGCAGATCCCTGGAACTTTCTATCCAGTCAGCCCAGCCTGCTTGGTGAGGTACAGGCCAAGCAGAGACCCTGTTTCAACAAAGTGGGTGACTCCTGAGGAATGGCAACTGAGGTTGTTTCTGACCTCCACACATACATATATGTGCACATACATGTCCCTGTACACATGAACATGCATGGACACACATAAACACACACACATACAGTTAAATATGTTATCCCATAGCTGGAATAGGTGGTCATGACTAGAACTCAGGGCTGGAGAGGTGGCTCAGTGGTTAAGAGCACTGGCTGTTCTTCCAGAGGTCCTGAGTTCAATTCCCAGCAACCACATGGTGGCTCATAACCTCCTATAATGTGATATAATGCCCTCTTCTGGCCTACAGGTATACATGCAAATAGAGCACTCATATACAATAAATAAATAAAATATTTTGTTAAAAAAAAAAGACTAGAACTCATAGATTTTTCTTCGGTTACTTTTCAGGGTAGAATATGCCACTGTCTGTCACTGTCCTTCCCATGTGTCATCTCTGGCCATACACCTCATTGTACTGTTTTCTCACCCAGCTGAGTGTATAATTTTTCTTTTTCTCTCTTTCAGATGGGGTCTCAGTGTAGTTCTAACTGGCCTGGAGTTTGCTATATAGGCCAAACTAGCCTTGAACCCAGAGATCCATCTGCCAACAATCTCCTAAGTACTAGGATTAAAGGCGTGCACCACCACACCCTGCCCTCTGAAGCCTTTTAATGTAAACTCTCTGCATATCCAGGGCCCAAAGGGCTTTTTCCTGCACACTTTGTCTGTAGAGGACAAGAAATTGTCCCATGACAAGTCTCCTGGGAGCCCACATCTGTGGGGCGTCCTCATTGAAGCAGGGAACATTGAAAAGCAGAAGGTTTAGGGGTCACTGTCCCAGGAACTGTCACATACATATCTGGTGTTCTCCACACATGGAAACATCGTACTGCGTGCAGCCCATCTCAGTTTGCTTTTGCAGCCAGGGTGTATTGTGACTGGCTCTTCAGACACTACTCAAGTTTAGATGATGCACAGGAACTGGGCATTCATCTTAGCAAAGAATTCTCTCCCGTGTCTCACTGCTTTCGTGGAGGTCAGGGAGTGGAGGCACTCGGCAACTTAGGCAGGCAGCTAGTGGAACTCCAGTGCGGAGGAGGGCATGTGTCTACTCTCCTGAGGCTCTTCCAGCACCCCCACTACTCTTGGGGTTCCTTCGGCCGCTGTAGGAGTTGTGTTGCAGGAGCATTCAGCACCACGGTCAGCTTCACCTTCACTAGGCAATGCCCTCCAAGCCACTGCCAAACCCATGCTAGAGCAGGTCCCAGTGTCTGACTAAACACCACTCCAGAACCAGGGCCTTTGCAAGCTGCTGATCTGTTTCTGCTCTTCCATAAAATGGAGCCAGGCAGCACATCCCTTGGATATGAAAAATCTGAGTATCTATGAAAACACAAGCCTGACCTCAGGCCCTGAAGAGAGATCTCAGGTAGCCAGAATCATTCTCCAGTGTGTGCCCCTTAGGGGCTCAGCTCTGGACCCCCATAGTTAGAAGGTTATGGAGAATGGGGCTGGTGCCTGCTGAGTGCCCCATGTGCCAGATGTGAAGCATGCACAGAAACCCAGCGAAGATAGAGGTTTGTCCTAGCTCCCCCCCCCCCATGGACCCATGGGACATGTGTGGACCCATAGCGCAGGTGAGAAAGATAATTCTTGATAATATCAGGATGCCTCAACTTATATAATGTGAGCATTCCTGAAAAGGGGTGTGAAGTTAAGCCAGGAATGTAGATCCTACCACTTTTCAATTTGATTTTGGACTTGGGGGAAAAAGAAATCTCATGAGAGATTAAAACTGGCGGTTGCTATCACCGTCTGCCTTTCAAGCATGTAGTAATCCTGGGCAAGTCCTAAACTCCTTGCATAACCCTCACCACAGGCAGGGCATGTACATTCTGAGGCTCCATGGGGACAAGTCGTCTGCGCAACTGCTGAACAGCACAGGCAGGATTTGAACTCAGTTCTGTCTGACTTCAGCAGGTCTGTGTATCCGTGGGCATAAGGAAAACCACTGGAAAAGTCCCATCTGTTACCTGTTGGGCAGATAACCCTTGTCTTGCTGTTGCCCAGCCATGTGCCCCAAGTTACTTGCCATATTGGTCCTGCCTGGGCTGGTTCTGCTCCACCAGGTCAGTTTTTGGTTTTGCTTTGTGTCTTTGTTGTTGTTGTTAGTTTTTGTTTTTGTTTTTTTTGTTTTGTTTTTCAAGACAGGATTTCTCTATGTAACCGCCCTGGCTATCCTAGACTTGCTTTGTTCTAGACTCACAGAGAATTCACCGGCCTCTGCCTCCAAAGTGCTGGGATTGAAAGGTGTCCACCACCACAGCCCAGCTCGCTTTTTAAATTTTTTGAGTCAGGGTCTTACGGAGTCCAGACTGACCTGATACTCACAGTTCTTTGTCCCACACATTGGGATTGCAGGTGTGCAGTGCCATACTCAGAAGAAAGTAACCGCAGCCAGTGTTTAAAGTCGGAAGTCACATAAAAGTTACATCCTTCTATTTTTTTTCTGTATCTTCATTTTCTCTCTCTTTTTTTTTATTAATTTATTCTTGTTACATCTCTATGGTTATCCCATCCCTGTATCCTCCCATTCTCCCCTCCCTCCCATTTTCCCCTTATTCCCCTCCCCTATGACTGTTCCTGAGAGGGATTTCCTCCCCATGTATATGCTCATAGGGTTTCAAGTCTCTTCTCGGTGACCTGCCGTCCTTCCTCTGAGTGCCACTAGGTCTCCGCCTCACTATGGAATACTACTCAGCTATTAAAAACAAGGAATTCCCGAAATTTGTGGATAAATGGATTGAGCTAGAAATGATCATAATGAGTGAGTTAACCCAGAAGCAGAAAGACTCAAATGGTATATACTCACTTATATCTGCATACTAGCCCAATGGGCATGTCCCACGAAAGCCTTCCCTTACCAGGAAACTGGGACAGAGGGGAGGACATCCTATTGGGACTCTAGATGAGAGAACCATGTGAGAATAGCAATGTAGAAGGATCCAGTGGGTCCTAGAAACCTACAAGTAGAACATTATGATAGGCAGATTTGGGCCAAGGGGTCCCGCTCAAACTAAGGCACTAGCCAAGGACAATACAGGCGGTAAAATTTAAACCCCTACCCAGATCTAGCCCATGGACAGGACAGTCTCTACATCCTTCTGTAAGGCAGATAAGCAGTGGACAAAGGGTTCCTTAGAGTCCGCCCCACCCCCACCCCTCACCTCACTCCAGAGGATGTCGCTGCCTTCTACAGGGATCCTCTGGCACAGCCAGGGGCTGCATCATTCACGTTCTCAGTTCAAGTTTACAGTCTAGCAAAGTTGGAGGGGAAATCCCCCAGATAAGAATTAGAAATGTTAGTCACCGGTGTGGGTGGCTCATTGCTCCTCAGACCTTCCTGTTAGACACAGTGACACAGACACACTGAACACCTGACACCGACACACAGCAGAGGCCGTGGCAATGTCAGGGTGTACCTGGGATGCCAATCACTGGCCCTCCGTTTTGTAACTGTTGGCTTATATCCCAGGGTGGTGAGTCACCTAATTGCTAACCTAAGTCAAGTTCCATGTCTCCTGTTCTTGGAAGTTCAAAGCCAGCGGCTGCTCTTACAGAGAGGCCTCATCCTGGGGCATCTCATACCTGCCGCCACCTTCTTCAGACTTGCTCCCTGTCACCCGGCTCTAGGCTGGGGGCTGCACCGCACCTTCGCTGGTCCTGCAGGCACATCCTGCCTGTCGTCATCTGTGGAACACAGACATTGAGGGATGCTTGTCTCACAAACACGACAACTCACACACTAGACCCTTTCTGTAACCCTATGCGTGTTTCTCCCCCCACGCTATCCCCTAGCTTCCTGCCCTTTGGTGGCATGAGGCCTGCATGGGAAACTCAGCGTACAGGGAAGTGTGTGCCCAGTTGTAGTGTGTTAAATCGTTATTTAATTATTTAAAAGGAGCAGGAAAAAAGTGAACCTTAGATATTAAAGTGAGCAGTAGCGAGAGAGCAAAATGGCGGCCTGTAAAGCAGTGACCTGTGGGGGCTCTGTGTTCCACGATGTCTGTGAAAAAATGTTTATAAGATGCACATCCTGGATGCCTCCTGTGAGTGAGAGCTGCCTCCTCTCCTGCTCCCATCACTGACAGAACACTTTCTGCTCCATTCAGAGCGTGAAGGTAAACCATGTTGAAATTCTCGCCTGACACATGGGCTGCCGTGTGTTTATAGGAAAGCCTGTGTGTGTCCGATCTGACTTTGTTCCTTCCTGGTTGCCAGAAGCCTGGTGCTGCAGTAGGAGGATATGAGCTTGGTGATAACGTCCATGTAAGGATGGCCAAGGAAGATGGCAGCCTCTCTCCAGCCACAGACTCCTTTAGCCTTGCCTTAGCTGAGTATCTAGCACACTCGATGAAGCTAATATGGCATTTTGATGCCTGAAGCCAAAGATAAGTGGGAGCCAGCACTGACACAGCTCCTGTTCCTAAACCCTCAAAGGTCTGCATATGTATCTCCCTAAGTGCATATAAAAGTTCCACAGCCATGCTACCATAATTTAGGGTCTGGACTTCTGGTACTTCTGTATCCAGCCAGAGATAGATAATTACAGGATGGAGTTAAATATAGAAGAAAATACAGGAAATGCGGGTAGTGACATGTGACTACCTACCGGCTTCGGCTTGGCAAAAGTCAGTCTGTCCATCCCACATGCTTGATAGAGCTGTGGGCAAACAGGATTTCAGCTCTGGTGAGTGGGTGGCCTGGGGCAGCCACTTTGGGAAGTGTGCACTGCAGGAATGCTTGCACACTTGTGCCTGAGGGCACTGGGGGACACTCGCTGGAGCAGACTTAGAGGCAGCCTGGGTATCATGCTGAGGAATGGACAAACGCATCCAGGTGCAGGCTAAAAACACTACCATGAGAAACAGAAGTGAAGCCCAGATCCCCATGGGTGCACACCAACTCTATGGGATCCCTTGAGAGCTAAGTGTTACAATTACAAGGTTGCTATCTGTAGCCAGAGATAGCCATGTCAAAAGGAGTTACAATGTGGAAAAGAGCAAAAGCTACAGCTTGCCCACACACACTACTGGAAGCTGGTGTTAAATATTTGCCAGCATAGCACACAGGCAGGCTTTATGTGGCCAGGGTTACTTTAACAGGAGGAGGAGGAGCTGTTCCATTGTTGTCAAGTTTCAACTGTGCAAGATGAATTTGTTCTAAGGAGCCACGCAGCACAGGGCCAGCCGTGCTGTACGCTCACTTAAAACTGCTGAAGAGGGTAAGTCTTGTGGACCATGTTCCTACTCTCATACAAGGAGATGAGGCTGTGGGTACTCAGGCAAGCACTTGGGGTGATGGGGTCTTTTATCTGGATTGTAGTGATTTTTTTTTTACAGCTGTAGGCACATGTTCAGATGCCTCAAATTAGTGTACATTGTCTATATGCATTTTCTTGCATACTGATTATGCCTCAATAGAGGCCTTTTTAAAAAAAAAATAAAACTTTAATTGTATAGCCCAGGCTGACTGTAATCTCTCCATCCTCCTGTCTCTGCCTTCATAGTGTAGGCAGGTACCCCTGTGGCTGGCAGTGTTGCTATTCTAAAATCAGAGTTGAGTAAGACGTATCGCCCTTCACAGGATGAATGGGCCTCATCTAATCAGTTGAAGGTCCTAAGGAAAAAGGAGCAGGTCCCTTCAAAGAAAGATTCTCGCTGACTGCCTCCTCCACCTCCAGACGCAAGACCTCAACCCTAACTCTTGCCAAGCCTGGAGCCAGCTGCAGCTTACCCACCCCCACAGTCACGTTCCGGCCTCAGTGATGCGTATGTTCTCCCTCTCACCTCCCCACACATACATGTGTGCCCACGTGCATGTTCTGTGTTAGCTACGTATGTAAAGTATAAGGAAACCCACCTGTTAGAGTCCTCTATTGAGGAAACACTGGCAGATCATGTATCCTGGACTTCTTTCATGTAAAATGTGTATTTTCACTTCTTTTTAAAATTACTTTTTCACGTATGGGTCTTTTGCCTGCATGTAAGTCTGTGTGCCACATGTGTGCCTAGTGCATTTGAAAGTCAGAAGAGGACATCAGGTCGCCTGGAGCTGGAGTTATAGACTCATGAGCCACTATGTGGGTGCTGGGAATTAGACTTGAGTCTTCTGCAAGAGCAGCCAGTGCTCTTAACTGCAAAGCCATCACTAGCCCTGTCTCTTTAGTTCTGGATTTGTAGATGGAAGAGCTTGGTCACTTACTTCCATCCAAGAAAATTCATGCTGCAGCGTGCAGTTCTCTGGTTTTAATGGCAGATGGAGACTGCATGAAGATAGCCTCCAGCTGCAGGGAGCCTGGAGCAAGGTCACTCGCCCAGAAAAGAAGCCTCGCTGTTGACACCCACGGTGTTTGGAGAGCCCGTGAATTCCAAGGGAATGAACAAGAACAACTCCGACCCAGCTCCGGCCTCTCCATCCTGCCCCATCTTGTCCTGCCCTGTGCGTTCACAGCCTGATTTCCTCCTGCAGCAGCAGGTTTTTCTTTCTGTTCTGGGAAGTCCACAAAGGCTTCTCAGGCAGAGAGCACTGAGCTCCAGGTTGGAACGGTGGCTGCACCCCTGAGGGCAGGGCAGGGGAGGCATCCTGGGAGGGCTGTGCTAGCTTCCCTCTCACCTGAGCCAGGGACATAGATGGATGCATTCGTGGAGACTTGCTGACGGAAGAGGCTGTGTGGCCGGAGGGATCAACAGCTAAATAAAGCTCAGGCGGCCTCGAAGACTGCCCACTTGAGACCGCTGTCCTTGTCACCTAGCTTTAAATGTCACTGCTCAAGTGTTTTCCTGACACCCCTGGGCGTTTCTAAACTTGAAGTTTCCAGTGAGGATAGAAGAATGTGGAGATAAACAAGGGGGCACCTTGTCCCCAAGGAAGCGCCAGATGCCACTCACATGGTTGTTTTGTTTTTGTTCTCAGTACTAGGATTGAACCCGTGCACACCAGGCAAGCATTCTGTCATCGAGCTACCTCCCCACTCCCCCTTTCACCGTTTGGGAGAGGCTTTCACTAGGTTGCCCTGGCTAGCACTGAATTCACACTGCAGCCCAGCTAAGGACTTGAACTTGTGATCCTCCTGCCTCAGACCCATCTTGAAATACACCAACAAAGCAGACACCAAAGCACCATGGGAAACCTTGTTCTCCATGGCAGCAGTGCCGCCGAGTGGTGACTGGCTAGGTGCTGTGGCCACTGAGTCCTTTAAATGTTGCCAATGCCACTGAGCAAGTGACTTTTTTTTTTTTTTTTAGCAGCTGACTTCTAAATTTTATTTCATTGAGAAAGGAGATAGCCATGGTGGTTTAGATGTGAACTGCTCCCCTAGAGGTTTGTGTGTTCAGTGTTTGCTCCCCAGCCATCCATCGGTCTCTTTTGCGAAATTCTGGAAACTTCAAGGGGCAGAGCCTTATGGGGAGAGTATGTCACTGGGGACCCATGACTGTTTCCTGGCCACCTTGATGCACACAGTCTTTGCCAACATGTCTCCACTATCATGAGAGCATGAGCCAAAATGACTTCCTGCCTTGTTGTCCATGTCAGTGGTGGGAGCACAGTTTCCTGTGAGTAACGGCTTCCATATTGGGCAGCACAGCCGTGGGGGCTTCCTAACTCCCTTGTCACTGTGCCTGCCAGCATAGCTTGGGGAAGAAGCATTCTAAACAGATCAGCTCCTGATTCCTTTCCTACTGTGTATCCATAGCTGAGGTGCTGCCGTAGTGATCTGCTTTCTATTTCTTTGGAGTGTACCAAAGAAAAGACCGCAGGCTCAAATAGTATGCAAGCAGCAAAGAGCGTTTATTCGGCAGAAATCCAGCGTGCTGGAGTCAAACTGAGGTAACCTTGCAGGCTCCTTTTAACGTCTTTTGGGGGAACTTCAACGGGGTTAGGCAATCTTTAACATGAATGGAGCCTTCAAACTGAAAAAGTGCGGGCAAACTTAGGGTCATTAGTTAATCATAAGACAAGAGATTTCCAGACCGGCAGTAAATCATCCTTAAGCAATTAGACCAGCATTGTCAACCTTAAGCAATAGTATCTTCCTCTGTTCAGGTGGCTGGGCCATCTCTGATTGGCTGTCTGTTTTCTATAGCCTTCCCAATGAGTGCTAAGCTCATTTCTGAGGAATGGAAGGAGGCTGAGGCCTGCTCTAAGCTAACAAGACACTGAAACCTGCCATGGAGTCAGCTAGGCTTATTTAACCAGCCCCCCAGCCCCCAGGAGAGACTTTTTGTTTTGTTTGCCTTTTGGGTTTTTGTTGTTGTTGATTGTTTAATTTATGCAGAGTTTTGCTATGTAGCCCCTCATGGCCTGAAACTCCAGGAACACCAGGCTGACTTTGACGTTGCATGGGTTGTCCCACCTCCCATGTGCTAGAATCATAGACACGCGCCACCATTTCCACCCTGTCATTGTGCTTTGGAGACCTGAGGGAGGTGGTAGTCATTTTTACCAACCTGGAAACAGAGGCCCGCAACCGAGCAATTGCCACCAGCAGATTGGCCTGTGGGCATTGTCTTGATGAATGTTGATACGGGAGAGCTGCAGGTGGTGCCATCCCTGGGCAGGGGCGTCCAGGGCTGTAAAACAGCCAGCTGAGCAAGGCAGGGAAGCAGGCCGTGAACAGCTTTCCTCTTCGGTCTCTGCTTCGGTTCCTGCCTCCAGGTCTCTGCCTTGGCGTCCCTTGATGACGGCCTGTGAGTCAGCTAAGCAATTTCCTCCCTCATGCAGGTTTTGGTCAGTGTTGGTTTTTTTTTTTAAAGATGTATTTATTACTTATACAGTACTCTGCCTACACGTGTACCTGCCCACCGCAAGAAGGCACCAGACCCCATTATGGATGGTTGTTTGATACCATGTGGTTGCTGGAAATTGAACTCAGGACCTTCAGAAGAGCAGATGGTGCTCTTAACCTCTGAGCCATCTCTCCAGGTCAGTGTTTTATTACAGCAACAGAGACCATGTGGGGTTCAATCTGGTCAGCTGGAAATCTGTGCTCACTGAAGACATACTTTCTCCTGAGTCAACTAAACGGTTTCTCAGAAACATGTGTCTGTTGCTTTTAGACTTTAGAAACAGTGAGAGCTTCATGCTCAGCTTCTTTCTAAAGTGGGATTCCCCCCCCCCCGCCCGCGAGACAGCATTTCTCTGTGTAGCCCTGGCTATCCTGGACTCACTTTGTAGACCAGGCTGGCCTCCAACTCACAGAGATCCACCTGCCTCTGCCTCCCAAGCTCAGGGATTATAGGCATGTGCCACTGTGCCTGACCTAAGGTGGAAACTTTTTTAAAATTATTATTTATATAATATCCTGCCCACATGTATGCCTGCCCACCAGAAGAGGGCACCAGATCTCCTTGTAGATGGTTGTGAGCCATCATGTGGTTGCTGGGAATTGAACTCAGGACCAACAGCCAGTGCTCCTAACCTCTGAGGTATCTATCCAGCCTGTAAGGTGGAATTTTTAAAATGTGTTTATCTCTCCCAGTTTTTGAGAGACGCAGATGAAAGTCCCTGAAGTTTTTATTTTTTATTTTTTAAATATTTTTTCAGGTTACATCCTGATTGTTATCCCCTCACTTGTATCTTCCTGTTCCCCCTCCCTCCCTCCCTCCCTCTTTCACCTTATTCCCCTACCTTAGATCTGTGACAGAAGGGGGACCTCCTCCCCCACCATATGATCACAGCCTATCATCTTGGTAGCCTGCTTCCCCTTCCTCTGAGTGCCGCCAGGCCTCCTCACCAAGGGGACGTGGTCAAATAGGGGGCACCAGAGTTCATGTCAGAGTCAGTCCCCGCTCTCCACACAACTGTGGAGAATGTGCTGTCCATTGACTAGATCTGAATAGAGGGTCTAGGTTTGCTGCATGCATTGTCCTTGGCTGGTGCAGCAGTTGTACAGGGCTCCTGTGTCCAGATCCAGCCTTAATGGTCTTATTGTAGGGTTCCTGGGCCCCCTGGGTCCCTCTATCTCCCCACTCCCACCAGAGATGGATCGTGACAGATGCTGGGAGTCCCTGAGTTTTAAGAGATCATTAAAAGTCCTCTGCTCCACCAAATGAGCCAGTCGATTAAGAATTCTTTGTTCTTTGACCATGTCCCCTGGAGGGGGAGACCTGGTGACACTCAGAGGAAGGATAGCAGGTTACCAAGAAGAGACTTGATACCCTATGAGCATATACAGGGGGAGGAAATCCCCCTCAGGAACAGTCATAGGGGAGGGGAATAAGGGGAAAATGGGAGGGAGGGAAGAATGGGAGGATACAAGGGATGAGATAACCATTGAGATGTAACAAGAATAAATTAATAAAAAATTTTTTAAAAAAGAACCCTTTGTTCTACTGAATTAGCTACATCTTCTACAGAAGTTTTATAAATAGGAAAAAATAAACCATTTGTCATGCTTATCTTGGGATAATTTTGTTCAAGGGGTAAGCAATAGCTGGACTTAGAATGTGGAAACATTGCATATTAGGAATGAAGACAGAGACTGGGCCAGAAATAACTTACTGTTTAGTGCCCAGCAGGCACGTGTGTGTTCAGCCCTACTTATATCTGTCTAGCGGAATGGGCTCTGCTGGCCAAGTCTTCAGCTCAGAGCCTCTGAGGCAAGGACTCTACCCCCAACACTGGGCTTCCTCATCCACACAACTGAAAGAAAAAAGCCTTTCCAGGTTTTCTTTGAGGAAAATGACAAGGTAACGCTGTAAAACATTTTTAACAACGGTAAGCGTCCCCTTCAGTATAAACTATAAGAGTTATGTATTTGATTCCCCTTTGGGGATGTGGGGATTCAGTGTTACGTGAGTAGGAAAGTTGGGTCTCACAAGGTGAGAGCACTGCTGTTTGGTTTCCTGAGTCCACTCGTAAGGGAACTGTTGTTACAGACCTCAGGAGACCCTGTGACTAGCTTTTAAATAATGACTGTGGCTTGAGCCGTTTCTGAGGAACCAATTCCCTCCGTTTGACTCTGGATTCTGTTGCTCCAACCTGTCTGCTGTGCCCAGGAGTTGGCTCCGTCTCACATTGCTTTAGAGGTGGCCACTCAGAGTCAGACTGGGCAATTGCAGTTAGTAAGTTTGGTTTCCGCCCCATTTGGTTTTTTGCTCCATTTTCTAGATCCACCCCCAGTTTCTCTCCCTTCCTGGGAGCCACTTGAGCACATCAGTGGCCTTCTTCAGCTAAAAAGGCCAAAAGGAAAATTCTCCATGATGGAGGAAAACTCACTGTCTAAATCCAGACATGTTAGAGAATAAGAGGATTGTTTTAGTAATGATGCCAGGACTGCAAGCGCGAACTTTCCGCTGTAACCAGAAGTACGCCTGGTTAGCTGTGAAGGCGAGCCCTGATGAGACCCTGTGTCCCTGTCAGACTGGCAAAAGTCGCAGGGTAGACTAGCAAGTGTTAGGGAAGGTTCTGAGCCACAGGGCGAAGTTGTGCTGCTGCTGCTGCTGCTGGTGGCACTGGGGATGTGGCTCAGTGGGATTTACCTATAAGCCACTTTGAAAGTGACTTAACATTAGCTGCTAAAGATCAATTGTTCTTGTCCAATATATAGTTGAGCAGCTTCCTTCCTACAAGATAGATGTTTAAATACTCACAAAAACACAGTCTATAGAGACCCAACATACCCCCAACATTAACATGGATACATTCAAAAGATGACCTCCGGCAGTCTGTGTGAAACATAAGCATTGCGTTTATTACTGAAAGAAGCGATTAAAAAACACAGCCATTTTCAGGAGTCCAAAATTACTAGAACTAAGCAACAACACATGGATAGGTGAAACTAAACATAAAAGATTGGGTGCTGGGGAGACGTCTCCGTGGATAAAAGGCTAGCTGAGCAAGCGTGCGGGCCTGGGTTTGAATCCCCAGCACCCGTATAACAAGCTAAGCACATGGTGAGAGCATCTGTAACTCTAGTGCTGAGGGCTCAGAAGCAGGCCGACCCCCAGGCCTTGCTGAAGGCTCAGAAGCAGGCCGACCCCCAGACGTTGCTGAGGGCTCAGAAGC
>OU015744.1:89734206-89746304 GCA_907169655.1 Acomys percivali
CCGACCCCCAGACGTTGCTGAGGGCTCAGAAGCAGGCCGACCCCCAGGCCTTGCTGAGGGCTCAGAAGCAGGCAGACCCCCAGGCCTTGCTGAGGGCTCAGAAGCAGCTGACCCCCAGGCCTTGCTGAGGGCTCAGAAGGCCGACCCCCAGATGTTGCTGAGGGCTCAGAAGCAGGCTGACCCCCAGACGTTGCTGAGGGCTCAGAAACAGGCCAACCCCCAGACCTTGCTGAGGGCTCAGAAGCAGGCTGAGCCCCCCAGACGTTGCTGAGGGCTCAGAAGCAGGCTGACCTCGAGACCTTGCTGGCCAACGCGTCTAGCCAGCCGCCCGCTCTGGTTCACCGAGGCTGCGGTTGTCTCAAGTAGATGGAAAAGACGTACTAGCATTGCCCTCCAGCCTCCATAGGCACATTCACGGCTGCTGGCATATCTCGTTTATCTATTTCACTTGGGTTGGTATATCTCTACCTCCCTTCCAACCCTTATCCACCCTAATCCCTTCCAACCCCCCAACACTAGGTAGGAGACAAAGAAGGTTCCAGGGGAAAGGAGGTGTTGAGTTCTTTTTAGACTGCTTCCTGCTGATTAGAGGCGTTGAGTTCCTTAGGACAAGTCCAATCCTCATCTCCAATTTCTTGTCTCTTTTTTTCTCAACCGCTTGACAAACCAACAGCATCAGGAGCAGCAGCGGCAGGATGAATAGCCGGCCTCCTCTCTTGGGGCTCTGGTTTTTTTTATAACCTTTCTAGAGTCCCCAGAATAAAATTGTCTTCAGCTGGCAGAATCACATCCCTGCCAGAGCACACAGGAGGCACACAGTTAGCTGCTGTGGACAGTCTGAAGCAGCCCCATATCCCACACGTGGGATTAAAACAAAAACATGTTTACATAACATAGCTAGGTTTTTAAAGACACCAAAATTCTCACTACATGTAGCCATACATATGCTCTTGCACACACATGAGCAGGTACATGTATGTGTGTACACTATATGTCAACAAACACAAATAAGTAATAAAGGCATGGTGTGTATGTTGGTCAGAGTTCATTACTACGGCACATATTTGGATAATCCACATAGAGGGGTGATATTGAGGCATGGTTTGGGAGGTTCAAGGCCATGACTGTTTGGCTCCATTGCTTTGGAGCCTGTGGCAAGTCAGTGCATCACAGCAGGACCATGTAGCTATAGAGGAACCAATTTACGCACCTTAAGCAAAAGAGGTGGAAAGGATCAGGGTGCCTTAATCCCTTCCAGGGGCATGCCCTCCAGTGATTGGAGACCTCCCCTAAGCCCCACCCCCTTACCAGCAGCACCGCACTGACTT
This sequence comes from Acomys percivali, assembly GCA_907169655.1. NCBI lineage: Eukaryota > Metazoa > Chordata > Mammalia > Rodentia > Muridae > Acomys > Acomys percivali. The sequence goes on from OU015744.1 coordinate 89,735,535, forward strand.
AGAGCTGCTAAAAAGCTACGCAGTGGCTGCTCCTTGGAAACGGAGGAAGGTGACAAGAAGGGCAGTCTGAGGCCTCAAATGAGTGATGGGTACACAGGTTTGTCCTTTATTCCCTCAAACTAGAGAAACACTGTGTAAAAAAAAAACAAAAAACAAAAAAACAGTATGAGGATTGCAGTGGCCCATAGAGTCACTTACCTTCAGAACACCTGCTAGATTGGCCTATCTGGCTCTCTGTGGCTGAGTGGCACCATATACTTGCTTTGTCACTCAGGAGCATAAACCCTATGTGTTATTTCATGGCCTCCAGAGCTGTGTCTAAGTCCAGCCTGAGAGCAGACCTTGTTCCAGACAGTGGATGCTCGCTCCACCTTAGGCAGGATGTCACAGAGCGTGGGCCCCCAACAACCAGCAAAGTGTAGAGCCAGCAAGTTGTAAACCTTTCCTGTGTCAGCCACGGCTACGTGGGATAGCACAGATGGCGAGTGCTGGCCTCAGAACCATTTCACACGGCACCTGCTCTGCAAGGGAGGCTGTGGACCAGGTGGAAAAAGAGCACTTCCAACTGTGAAAACTCCCATGTACAAAGACCCTGTGTGGAACAGAGGCAGAGAGAGAAGAGCAGAGAGAACACCAGTGGGGAACTCAGGAAGAGAGCAGTAGGAGCTGTGATCTGCCGGGAGGTGGTGGCGCACGCCTTTAATCCCAGCACTTGGGAGGCAGAGGCAGGCGGATCGCCATGAGTTCGAGGCCAGCATGATCTACAAAGCAAGTCCAGGACAGCCAAGGTTACACAGAGAAACCCTATCTTGAAAAAAACAAAAAAACAAAAAAACAAACAAACAAACAAACAAAAAGCTGTGATCTGAGGAGAAGGTAGGCCTGCGCACACACTGAGACTGTCCCTGGTCAGGCATTTGTAGCCTTCTTCTAGGCAGCTGCTGGTGGCTTCAGGAAGGAGGATGACAGCAGGCTGGTCCCATCTCAAAGGGCTCATTCTTTCTGCTGTGTGGCAGGTTATGCAGCGGGCAATTGTGAAACCACAGAACCCACGTACAAAGAAGCGCACACCCGCCTGGCATACCTTTGACCTTGAGGGTGTTTGCCAGTTTATGGCAAAATGGAAAGGCAGCCCCACAGGCAGCAACAGGTAGAACAGTAAGTTGTGATTCTAGATAATGCAATCACATATATGGAATATTCAGTAGAGTGAAACAATAAATTATTAGTATGAATAAATGTAAGGTGAAATAAGGAAGTGAGAGCAAGGGTTAAAGGTCAGTCTCACTGGGAGCACAGCTTAGTACAAAGCACCTGTCTGGGATGTTCACGATTAGATCTCCAGCTCTGCAGAAAAATATATATAAAAAAATTAAAAAGATGTTTTATCTGGAGCCTGGTGAGATGGCTCATCACTCAGTTAAAATTGCTCATTGCTCTAGCGGAGGACTAGAGCTTAGTTCCCGACATCTATGTCAAGTGCTCACCACCACCTGTAACTCTAGCCCCAGGGGCTCTGACTCCACCTCCTGACTTCCACTTCCTGCACACAAACACATAAAAAGAGAAATCTATCTTTAAAAAGCTGTGTCTTGGAGCTGGAGAGACGACTCAGTGGATACGAGCATTTGCTGCTCTTCCCAAAGAGGACCTGAAAGTGACTCTCCGCCCTTGCCTCAGGCTGCGCACAGCTGTCTGTAACTCCAGGGAATCTCACACCTCTGCCCTCGTGTGCAGACACACAAAACTATAATAGTCTTAAATAGTGAAAGTAAACCTTTAAATAAAAAAATCATTGTGTACAGCAACAAAAGTTAGACAATGAATAAAAAAAACCAGTCTGGCTTCACGAGTGATTGCCTCCTCATCCCCCACCAACCCCCACAGGCTTCCTCCTCTTTGTTGTATTTTTAAAGGATGGACACAGTAACATTTTCTATCCTCTATATCTTCTTAATTAGCTAGAATAGTAAGTAATTGGCTTCCTCTTATGGCAGTCTCACAGTGTACGTCACTATACCCTGTTCCTACTCCCATCCTCTAGTCTTCGCATTCCATGGCTTCATTTTCTTTCCTCTTCCTCTTTCTTTCTTTCTTTCTTTCTTTCTTTCTTTCTTTCTTTCTTTCTTTTCTTTCTCTCTTGGTTCTTTTCTTGGGTTTTTTTTTTTTTTTTTTGGGTAGCGGGTAGATTTTATTGGTTTGGGACACACAGGAAGGTCACCCTGAGGGATGGAGGGTAGGTTGGCGTTATCTGGTGGCTACTTGTGGTAGAACCGTGGGTTCTGGCTGTACTGGGTGAAAGGGAGTCGAGGGCCAGGCTGGCTGGTAGTGGCGACGACGCCTGGCTTTGCCACTGCTTGCATCTGCACATGCATCTGGGGGGAAGCCATGAGTCCAGGGCTTGGGTGCAGAGCCTGGGCGTACATGGGCCACAGAGAAGATGATTCGGAGAAGCTGGTGGTCGGCTGAGTGGCACGTTCCATCTGCTTTGGCAAAGACAGGGCACTACCAGGCTGGAGGAACCCTGTCTGAGTGGGCTGAAAGTGGCCATGCACTGCGTAGGGGTGTGGCTGCGGCTGAGCTAGGTACTGCACTGCAGGAAATGCTGCCGGGGCCCTGAGCTGCTGCTGGCTAGGACTGTAGGCTAGCTGTGTAGGCCCATAGTGAGGTAGGGGCTGGGCAGACCCGTAAGCACCCGCTGGAATGCCTTGGAACTGTCCATGCTCTGGGGTTCCTGCGAAAGCAGCTGCTGCTCCCATGTAGTGCTGGGCCGTAAGCACTTGGGGTCCAAACATCTGCTTGGCTCTCTCGGCCGCCATGAGGATATCTGGGCGGTTGTGACCTCCAGGACTCGCGTGCATGGTGAGGAGGTGAGCTCCTGCGTGAACCGGCAGGCTCTGCTGGTACGCGGCTGGTGTCAGGGCGGTGACGTCGCTCTGTTCCTTTCGCTTCTGTTTTTCTTCCTCATGCAGAACTTTCTTGAGCTGCAAGAAAAGCTGGTGCTTCTCCTCCTGTAGAGCCGAAAGTTTCTCTTGCAGCTTCTGAATTTGTTCCTTGGTCTCCTCCAGGGACATTCTCTCTTCCATCTCCTTCTTCCTTCGTTTCTCCTGCTCGGCTTTCATCTTCTGCTCCATCAGCTTGTCTACCTCTTCCTCTTCCTGCCGTTTGCGCTTCCGCTCCATCGTGATGTGCCGGTGCAGAGCCCTGGCCATGGCGTTGGAAAGCTTGGGGCGCTCCAGCAGTGCTGGCATGATGCTGTTGGCGACTCTTGGGCAGCGGGCGCCTGGCTCTGTCACTGACTGCCAGGCCTCAGGCGGGGCTTACTCCGGGGCCTCCTGGCTTCATTTTCTAGTGTTGGGGAAATATGAGAACAATAAAGGAAATGTTTACTATCATATATATAAATATCAGGAATATATATATATATATTCTTAGAGTAGCAAATGGATGGAGATAAGTAGACTAAGGCAGGTGTAATGATGCACGTCTTTAAAGGCAGCACCAGGCAGAGGTCAGCGCATCTCTGCCTTTGAGATCTGGTTTACCGTGTGAGTTCCAGCAGTGAGACCTTGCCTCAAAATAGGGGGTGGCGGAAGGATTGGCTGTAAAGGCGGGATATAGAAGGTAATTTTCCTCAATATAATCTTTCCCCCATTAGTCACTAAAAACTATGGACTTGTGCATATTTGGCATTTAATCAAAGCATACCATTCATATAGCTCATTGACTTTCCACAAAATGAGCACACTCTTACAGTTACCACACCTTATTAGCAGCCAATGAAAAATTTTAAAATTAAAAGTAATAACTAGTAGAATAAAAATCAAAATACAGCTACAAAAAAAAAAAAAAGATTAAAAAAGCCACAATTCAAAAAAAAAAAAAAAAAGCCACAATTCTTTCAGGTCTACAGGAGAGGGCGCTCTTGAGCCAGCAATGCAGCAAATCATCTCACTTAACCCTTCTAGATCAGTGAGCCTAAAGCAGGAAAGAACATTTCCAAATGGATGGGAGACTGCAAATACCTAAAATGACTATAAAATGAATTAATGAATGAACTAACAAATGAATGAATTAATACCAAATATAAAATAAAAACTCCCTCCCACAAAACGAAACAGGAAGAAGCTAACGCATATTAACAGCCAGAGCCCTTTGTAGACACGAGAAGAGTCACACATTCAAATGCTCAGGATGAAGCTAGACAAACAACCCGGGAAAATCTGAAACAGGAGTGTGTCCTGGAGGTGGAAGAGCTGGCATGGACCGGACTTCCTGCAAGTGGCAGCCATGACTCCATTCAAAACAGTTTGAAAGGAGAGCAACGACCGCAGGACAACGCTGCTAGGACAGACGTGGTAGAGGGAATAACAGTGCTGGCACCGCGTAAGTTCCCCGCTTAGGTGGCTGTTGGCCTGAGGGCGAGCCACAACCCGTTCATAGAACTGACTGACCCTTGAGTAAAACCACAGGCTCACCGGCCTGCAGACTGCGAAGACGCAGTCAGAGGCACGCACCACAGATCTAAGGGGAAGGTTTCCAGAGCTTGTGTCACGAGCTGAGATAGCCCCAGTATCTTCCAGTGTGACCTAACTTGAGGATAAGGCCTGCAGATTTATTGATTCAGAAAAAGCCTTGCGAAAGTCAGACCCCACTCTCCACTCAACTGTGGAGAATGTCCTGTCCATTGGCTAGATCTGGGTAGGGGTTCGAAGTTTACTGCACGTATTGTCCTTGGCTGGTGCCATAGTTTGCACAGGACCCCTGGGCCCAGATCCGCCCATCATAATGTTCTTCTTGTATGTTTCTAGGACCCTCTGGATCCTTCTATTTCCCCATTCTCCTATGCTTCTCTCACCTAGAGTCCCAATAGGATGTCCTTCCCCTCTGTCCCACTTTCCTGGTAAATGAAGACTTTCATGGAACTCTGGTACCCCATATTTGACTATGTTCCCTGGAGGGGGAGACCTGGTGGCACTCAGAGGAAGGATAGCAGGCTACCAAGAATAGACTTGATACCCTATGAGCATATACAGGGGGAGGAAATCCCCCTCAGACACAGTCATAGGGGAGGGGAGTAAGGGGAAATGGGAGGGAGGGAGAAATGAGAGGATACAAAGGATGGGATAACAATTGGGATGTAATATGAATAAATTAGTAAAATATGTTTTTTTAAAAAAAGAAAAGCCTTGCTGGAGTAGGTGGCCCCTCATCCAAAGTGACCATGTCCTGCGGGAAACGTGAGTGCAAGTGTACCCAGGACGCACAGCACGGAGACAGAGAGCAAAAAGAGAATACGTTTTCAGAGTTTTGAAAAGACCAAAAAGCACTTTTAAAGGGTCAAGAAAACAGACTATATATTAAAGCAAAGCATATGGGAAATGGAACAATAAAATATTTCCTAAAGCAAATATCAGCCATTTGAGTGCAAGGAAGAAGAAACTCACCAGGCTGGAGAGGGGACCCCGTGGATTGACCAGCTCAGAGACCACTTAGGCCCAGATCCAGGGCTTTGAGTTCACCCACCCCAACATCTACCCAATGTATGAACTGCTGGAGCTTGTGAAGGGGCCAGATCTACAGAGCCAAAGCTGCAGGATCTCCATGACACAGGGCAACCACAGGGTATCCAAGAGGAGTCCCGGCAAGGTCCCAGTATTAATACTGTAGCAGAAGCCAGAGGCCACAAGCCAGACCAACAAGTCATTGCAGTGAACATTTGTAAGTAAGCAAAGAAGTGTGGGCAAAAGGGTTTACTGTGGGACACACGATGACACACTACAGCTTCCATATGAGATTTTTTTTTAATCTGTTAGTGGGGGCGGGGGAAGATTACAAGGGTGGAGGACAGGTACTAGAGGAGAGGAAGGATTGGGGCACATGATGTGAAATTCACAAGGAACCAATCAGAAAATTACATAAAAACGACACTCAGCTGTCAGAGAAAAGTACTTACAGGTTCATGATAGAGCAAATGTCAGCTGGGGATGTAGTCAAGAGACAATGAGTCATATTCCAAACAGCTAGAACTGAGAAGATGTGAAAGTGTAACAGGCATGAAAACACACAAAAGCAAGGTATGGAGAATGAGCTCAGAAAACACTGAATTTGGGGGAAAATATTTCAAAGGAGAAGCAGGTTTTTTTCCCCCAAGACAAGATTTCTCTGTGTAGCCTTGGATGTCCTGGACTTGCTTTGTAGACCAGGCTGGCCTTGAACTCACAGAGTTCCGCCTGCCTCCCGAGTGCTGGGATTAAAGGCATGCACTACCACCCAGCAAGTAGCAGAATTCTTGATGATATCAAAGACTATGAGGCACAATAATAATATGTCACTGGCACAATAACAGCATCTGTCTGTACTACAGAAAGCCGTGGGGACATAAGGACAAATACACAAAGTCACACTAACACTGCAAGTGGTTTGTAGCACAACACAGGACACTGACATGCACACACATCCTGCCCCTCCCTCCCAAAATAGTCCTACTTCAAAAGCATGCTGGGTAATTAATCCTTTTTGCTTGAGAGTCTCCTGAAGGCCACTGAGACTTGTCATGGGCAGAACGTGTAACCCACTACACCTTGAAGTCTGATCCTCCAATAGAGTGGTATTTGGAGATGGGACCTTTGGTGGACAGCTGGGCTTAGATGAGGGCATGACTGTGGAAAGGGCTTTCCTTATAGGATTGGTGGCCTTATAGAAAGAGACACCAAAGGATTGGCTGTCTCCCTCTTGCACCACCCTTTCCCCCTTTCTCCCTCCAGTATGTAAGATCTCAGCACTCAAAGATCCAAGGCCCAGGTTGCAGCCCAGGGCTAGAGCTCTGGCCTCGCGTGCTCAAGCCCCAGGTTCAATCCCCAGCAGCAAACAGGGAAACATCAGCAATTCTATAGGTTTGCAGAGTTGTCCAGTGTGAAGGGCAGAGAAGAAAAGTGAATGAAGAGTCTCAGAGGAGCGTGGGTCCTCTGTCTGCGCCAATCTCCTAGCGACAGTGAGCCAAAAGGGCAGGAGTAATGAGGAGAACTGTCTACGTTTTGTGCAAAGCATTCATTGTGCACTAGTAAATGCCACAAATTCCAAGCAAGATGCTTGCAGGCTGGGGTGTCAACAGCAAGGTAGCAGAAGAAGGGTCCCCAGTACCTGAAATCACCAGTGTCTGATAACTCTGCTCAGAAGACCCTCCTGTGCTTTAAGGAGGCCAGATGAGAGGAAGCCTGCTTGGGGTGCAGATGCAAGAAAGAGGGCTCTTGAGGGGAGGACAGACAGCCTGGTTCACCCATGCCACTCCTCCCTTCAGTGTGAGGGAGGAAGAGATAAATACGCACCCAGATTTGCTAAGAGCTAGGCCCAGCAAAGAACCCTGGAGGGAGGGAGACACAAAGTCAACAAACTTAACTGGCAAAGAGAAGAAGAAAATTTAAATGCAATTGTAAATGTGATAGAAAACATTGAAGTTATACAGTTATAGATGAAGCAGAAAATTTCATTAATGAGTGAGTACCCTATGGTCCAGCAACACCATCCTTGGGTTATACACTCAAGGAAACAAACAGTATGTCAGAGAGATGCCTGCAACCCCCTGTGCTCACATAGCACCACTAAACACAGTCCAGTGCCGATGAGGCTGAGGGAAAATAAGGGATGCTGCGACAAGAAATAATCTAGACACAGAGGTATAAACACTGCATGCATTCATTTATATGTAGAATCTACATGTGATAAATTCAAAGAAGTAGAGAGGAGGACGGTGGATGTTAGGAGCTGTGGCGTAGGTGGTGGGGACACGGGAGCTGTGGGTTAAGAGATGTAAGGAGCCAGGCGCAGTGATGCACGCCTTTGATCCCAGCACTCGGGAGGCAGAGGCAGGCGGATCGATGTGAGTTCGAGGCCAGCCTGGTCTACAAAGCGACTCCAGGACAGCCAAAGCTAACACAGAGAAACCCTGTCTCAAAAAGAAAAGAAAAGAAAAAAGAAAAAAGAAAAGAAAAGAAAAAAACAAGAAATAAGAGATACAAAGAAAGTTCTAGAGACCCCATGAACAGCATGGCTTTATATTATATTATATCATATTACATTATATTACTCTACTGTACATCAGAAATTTGCTGAGAGCAGATCTTAATTATTTGCTCCATATATACACATAGACATTTACCTTGTGAGATGACAGGCATGCTAACTAACTTGCTGGGGTAGTCATACTGTCTGGCCACAGCCAAACTGAATTAGAAATCAACGGTAAGATAAGCAGAAAACTCCACATACTAGGAAAACCTGAAGTATTAACTTTTAGAGGAAGCCAAGTATAATATTATAGAAACCCTCTATTTGTGAAATTTTATAGCTTTAAATTATTCCAAAATTTGAGCTGGGCATGATGACACATGCCTTTAATCCCAGAACTCAGGAGGCAGAGGCAGGTGTATCTCTGTGAGTTCGAGGCCAGCCTGGTCTACAAAGAGAGTACAGACCAACCAAGGCTACACAGAGAAACCCTGTCTCGAAAAAAAAAATTGCAAATTTTCAAAATTAAGCCATGAGAAACACACTATAGATTGGATAAAAATATATGCTTGAAAGGCAATGGAAAGATGCTAGATTGAGAGATAGATGACAGATGGGTAGATAGATGGATCTGGATTAATTTTAAAAATGAATTGAATCTATATAGTCCATACAGCATTAATAAAAGATAATCCAAATTAAAATGCCCAAGTGATTTGGAAAAACACTTCACAAAAGAGGATGTAGGAATGGCTAGGAGACACCTAAGGTACTCAACATCCTGATTAACCAGGGAAATATAAACTGAACCCACACAGAGGACTCCTCTTCACACTCATTAGGATGCAGACACATATTTAAATAACCGCTGCTCTCATTAAGCACGCTTAGAGGCTAAAACAGTGCGGCTACTTTGGGAAACTAATTATCTACCATAGGATATAGCAGTTCTACAGCACATTCCCAAGAGAAATGGAAATTCATCTTCCTAAAATGACACAATATTTATAGCATATAGCATTTATAGCATTTAAACAAAGCCTAAAAGTAACCCAAATGTTTACCAGGGAAATAGTGATACAGTACTCATCAATGAAAAGGAATGGACCACTTATGTGTACGACAGCTTAGATAAATTTCCAAAAGACATATTAATCAGTTATCCAGAAAAATAGGAAGAAGCAATGTACACATACAAATAGATCAGATAGGTAGTAGGCAGGCTGCCGAGAGACAGGCAGGCAGAGTGCAGTGCATGTGGCTTCCGATATAAAGAGAAGTGGCTCATATGATAAAGGTGAAAGAGAAGTCCTGCCATCTGATGGCCACAAGATGCTCACCCTCCTCCCCCCCCCCCCCACACCAAAGCTGCTGGCTCTAATTCAGCCTGATTCTGAAGGCTTGGAATGCTGGGTGGGGGTGGGTAGGACAGAAAGCAGTGGCTGTCCCCTGCTCAGGAAAAGAGGCACCACCTGTCCTCAGCATTTCTGTCCTAGACAAGCCGCAGGCCTGGAATGATGTCCACGTACAACAGTGAGGACAGATCTCAGCTCAGCCTACCAGTTTAATTAAAAAATATATCAAATTATTTTTCTAAAAGCTGATAAATATCATAAACATTACCTAATTTATTTTTTTTTAACATTTTCTGCCTGAAAGCCTGTTTTTCCTATGTGTTTTGGCTGCATGCTCTTTGACCATGTCTCTGTAGAGTAGCAAGTTTCTAGTGTTTTCCCCAGAAAGATAACACACTCTTCTGGCAGAGTTAGTATAGTGCTGTTGTTGTTGTTGTTGTTACAAGAGTCTCACTGTGTAACCCTGGCTGCCCCGGAACTCACTACAATGACCAAGCTAGCTTCAAAATGGCAGTGATCCTCCTGCCTCTGACTTCTAAGTGCTAAGATTATAGGAGCACACCACTGCACCCAGCTTGAAACAACTGTTTTATGATTCATTGTTGGACCTCATAAGAGGCGCGACTTTGCCTGTGGAAACCATTCTTTCAGAGTGTGCTGCAGACCCATGCCTTGTAGGCGTTCCTTCATGGGACTCCCATACAAACGCGCACGGCACTCCGTACAGTTGAGCATTTTTATTTTGATTAATTATCTGTGAGAATCACATCCTGAGCTTAGCGTTGTTTTTGTCTAACAAGGGATATCAGAGTTCCCTGTGGACCGGCTTTTGCTGTTGGCATTTCTACCAACATCATTTTGATGCTGGGCATACCAGGACCAGCAGCCCACACCTATATGTCATCGCACAGAGCGAGTGGTGGCACCAGCCCACCTTGCAATAACAAACAGCTCCACAGAAATGATGGCAAATAGAGTCTCCCCATTAACACCAAACTACAAGAATCCCAAACTCCACCCCCCATGCCCCCCAAGCCCCCCAACCCCAAAACCAGATCCAAGGGATGCCCGAAGCTATTCAGTAGAGCCCAGCCGGAGTAAGTGTGTGGCCAAGAGAAATGTGATGAAGAAATCGCCTCTAATTGTGGTTATGATAAATGTCACACTAGTACAAACTTTATAGAAGTTTTAACACGTTGCTAGGTCTTGTGCTGGGCCTGGGAAAGAGCCTGAGGATGTGGGTGGTCCTAAGATTCCTTTCATTAAGTGGGTTTTCTGTCTCTAATCCTTTGCCACTTGTCGGGAGAGCATGTCTCTCATTGCAGCCATACAGAAGCACCAGCCATTTCCGTTTTCTTACAAAAAAATCAGACATGTGTTTGTGTGTGTGTGTGTGTGTGTGTGTGTG
>OU015744.1:89761154-89808122 GCA_907169655.1 Acomys percivali
AAGAAGAAGAAGAAGAAGAAGAAGAAGAAGAAAGAAAGAAAGAAAGAAAGAAAGAGAGCAAAAAACCTACACCAAGTCCAGTTTGTGTTGCCCATATACTTACTGGCCTATTCTCAAACTCCCAGTGGCCAGCCCCTTAAAGCTGAGTCTTCCCCGCCCTCCCCACCTGGCCAGTAGCCACCAACTGTGGAGAGCACCTCTATCACAACTTTTAAGGATGCTCTTCAATGGTGTCCTGTCTAGATCATTTTCTTTTGGGGAAGGGGGAGGTTGTCACAGAGGCCTTCTATCTCTCTCATTCTCAGCTGTGAATCTGCAGTCATTGAGAGTCATCAAGACTCCACACTGCAAAAGACACTTCCCTGCCCATAACAGCCAGGGGCAGCATCACCATGGTCTTCCTCATGGTTTCTGGTGGCAGCATGGACCACACACATCCACATAGCATCCCGTAGCATGAAACACAGACCTCAACATGGCCCCAGGTGGCAACACAGACCACAAACACCAGCACGCCCTCTGGCAGTAGTATGGACCACGGACATCAACATGGGCTCAGGTGGCAGCACAAGACCACGAACACCAATGTGGCCTCCAGCAGTGACACAGACCACTAGCATCAACAAGGCCCCCCGGAGGCAACATCATCCATGGACATCACCATGGCTTCCAGCAGCAGCTTGGATCATGGACCACGGACATCCACATGGCCTTTGGTAGCAACACAGACTATGGGTATCAATACGGCCTGAAGCAGGAGGCCAGACCATGGAGGTCTTTCTAGGCAATACAATGCAGAAAATGAACTGTTCTCCATCCTGGACATCCTATCTTTGAGTCCGGGAGATCTGTGGTTGGGCAGTATACTCAGGGGTGGAGCCTGCAGGAGCCTGGGGCCCTATTTGGGAATGCTCCCCCATCCATTGCAGCCTTGCTCCCACATCTGTCCTTTAGGGCTCCACTCCTCTACTCTGCTGCTCGACCCCACTTCTCCACCACGCACTCATTCGTTGAAGCGGCCCTGCAAACTGCAGTGTGTCACACAGCATTTCCCCCCAAATAGCTTTATATGCAGATACTTATTGCAATGAGTCATTAGCCTGGTTCAAAGTCTCTGGTTTCTAACGCACCCTAAATACTGGACCATCACCGAAACTCCTCTTGACTGTCCTGTTGGTGCCCAGAGTCAGGGTTGTCTTACAGCTGGGCAGGGTATTCCAAGGGTAGGATCCATGAGAACTCCAAGCCGCGGCACACCTCAATGCCCTTGCCAACTCACCGGGGCTTTGTACTCTCCTCATCCAGGCAGGATGAGCAGCACCATGCCACAGGCTGGGCCCAACGGCCCACCCCAGTAGGCCGAGGACCAGCTCAGCTCAGCAACGACATGTTTTTTTGTCCCCTGTGGCTGCGCTCCTATACCCACTGCATGTCTAGTTTGGTCATTCTCTGCACCAGGCCCTGCTCTGCCATGTTTCCTTCCGGTTTCACGAGAGCACTTTTAAAAGTGTCTTCCCATAAGACCTGCCTGTTTGGAGTTGTCCTGGAAATATTTCGGGCTCTGCTGACTCTTCTGCCTCTCCCCTCAGCCTCTGTGGGTCTCTCAGGTTCCTTGGAGCTGCTCAGTGGTCCTGTGGGTGTCAGCAGCTGGTGCCATCTTGAATCGTCTCCCACTGTACACGTCTTTACAGGTCAGTTTTCCAAAGCACAGAATGCTAGCTGTGATGTCACCCTCATGGCTGGTCTCAGGTAAGACCCAAAATAGAGCTTGCAGACAGCACAGCATACTTCAGTATGCTAACCACTGTCTTCATTATCATCAGCGTGAAGCCCATCTGTGGTCTGTTTTAACTCACACCGAGTGCAGTGGGTCTTTCTGAATTCAAAATAGAGCATATTCATCTCTGCTGCGTTTCTTTATTTCCCAGATTAGTTTAATATTGTATGTTGTGAATCCCTATTGTGCTTATACTTTTGTAAAAGGACTAATATAAAGTGTAGTGCATTTATTATGGGTAACTTTCTTCTATGACTTAGTGCTCTACTGCTGTGAAAAGACACCTGTTAAAAGATTACTGATATTTAATATTGATTTATAATGTTAATAAAATCAGTGCTTACTCTTTAACCAGCTTTATATCCAAATAACCACACAGAGAGACTAGGATCTACTTAATTAGCCTGGAGAACAAAGTTGTGCAAATATTACTCCATCCTAATCCTCCAAGCTAGTATAGTTTCCTCCCATTCGGATTTCCCGCATTGTATTTGCTTTTGCTCATATCCTAGGTCTGGCCCACTCCTCCTGATGCTTCCTGGTTCTCTCCATGTGTATTCCTCTCCTTCCTATTCTTTGTCTCCTCCTCACTGGACCAGGATGTCCCACCCTGTTCTCTGTTACTGCTCAGCATTGGCTAGTTGATTTTTATTGGCAATACAGAGAACAAATGGTGACATGTTTACACAAACTTGAGACAGGCGATCCTTAGAATAAATGTCACAATGCAATGTCTGAATTGAAATCAGATAGTGAGGTAGAAAAATCTACATATGAACAAACAAGGGTAAATTGTACACAGTCCACAGGAACATGATGACAACAGACATCGTGACCACGGCTGCTCTTATCAACGAAAGCATTTAATCAGGGGTTTGCTTAGAGTGTTGGAGGTTAGTCTGTTATTATCATGGCAGGGAGTACGGTGGCATGCAGGCAGACATGGCACTGGAGAAGAAGCCAAGAGCTACATTATGACCTATAGACAAAAATATTTGGGACCTAGCATGGGCTTTTGAAACCTCAAAGTCCACCCACTATAACACTTTTCCTCAAATAAGGCCACACCTCCTAATCCTTCTAATCCTTTCAAAAAGAGCCACTCCTGGTGACTAAGCATTCAAATATATGAGCCTATTGGGGCCATTCTTTTTTTAAAATATATTTTACTAATTTATTCATATTACATCTCAATTGTTATCCCATCTCTTGTATCCTTCCATTCCTCCCTCCCTCCCATTTTCCCCCTTACTCCCCTCCCCTATGACTGTGACTGAGGGGGACCTCCTCCCCCTTTATATGTTCATTGGGTATCAAGTCTCTCCTTGGTAGCATGCTATCCTTCCTCTTAGTGCCACCAGGCCTCCCCATCCAGGGGACATGGTCAAATATGGGGCACCAGAGTTCATGTGAAAGTCAGACCCCACTCTCCACTCAACTGTGGAGAATGTCCTGTCCTTTGGCTAGATCTGGGTAGGGGTTCGAAGTTTACTGCCCGTATTGTCCTTGGCTGGTGCCACAGTTTGAGCAGGACCCCTGGGCCCAGATCTGCCCATCATAATGTTCTTCTTGTAGGGTTCTAGGACCCTCTAGATCCTTCTATTTCCCCATTCTCCCATGCTTCTCTCACCTAGAGTCCCAATAGGATGTCCTCTTGGGGCCTTTCTTACTCAAACCACCATATCCTAATACTGTACTTTGAAGCTCTTTGATGGAACTCTTCAAAGTTGCTTTTAGATGTTATTGGTTACACTTTTCTTGGGAGGCATAGTCAAAAATTGCCACATGTAAGGATAAGAAAAGAAGTGGACAGTTAAAGTGGGACAGACAAACATGGCCACAGAAATGGAAATCTTAATGATAAAAATTCATTTTCTTCCTCTAGTCTCTTTTGCCCCCTAGGATTCTCTCCTTTTCTTTCCCCAAATTTACTTCTTTTCATTTTGTCTTTTTGTTGTGGATTTTGTTTGTTTGTTTGTTTGTCTTTAGTCTTTGACTTGGTATATTTTTGCCTCAGTCTCCCAAGTCCTGGGATCGTGACTGTGTGCACACACCCATGCCTTGAATGCCTCTCCTTTCTCAAGGTAAAACCACACAAACAGTTTGATGCCATCAAATAAGTTGCAGAGACTGAAGAGGGGACTATTCTCTAACTAATTGTATCAATACTTTAATCTATTTTTGTTATCCTGCTAAATCTAGTGTATTATGTGATAACTACTTAAATTTTTTCTAAATATAATTCACTTAAGTGGAAATAAAAGCAAATAGGAAAAGAAAATAAGAGTAAATGAAGTAAATAAGAGTAAAACAAATATATATTAGTACCAGTTGTAAAAGTGCTAAGTCCTTGCCTTAAGCTTTTCTTGCTCTTTTTATTCCAACGAGGCGATTTCTATCAGGGGAAGTAGGGTTTTAAACCTAAAGTCTCATCTCCTAGATCTGAATCAATGGCTCTCACCCAATATCCCTAGCCAGAGTAGGATTCTTAATCATTTCAGAACTTTCACTGTTTTTAAGATGAAAGGATTATAGACTCATCTACATTTTTATTGTAAATAATGTGTTCAGTTGTAGAGCAATTGAAGCTTTGTGTTCCCAAGCCTCTGAGAGACAAAATGAATTTGCCTGAGTCAAATAGCCCAGGTGTGAGGAATCGCAATTTGGAATAAGCCTTGATAAAGGCATACCAATTAGCCAAGCGAAAATCATTTTTATATTTGTGCTGGTGCATTGGTGACAGAGCATTAATTCACATCTTTTCCTTAATCTTTCTCTCCCTCCATATCTCACAAAATGTTACTGAGAACACAGTGCCTGACCTAGAGGAGAGTAGAGTATAAAGGTACAGGATAGGCTGGAGTTCCCCCACGTCACCCCAAAAACAGGGCCACAGCTTCACTATGTTATAGCTTCTTCCCTGAGACAATTCCAAAGGGCTCAGGCACACTGTCATCGTGTGGCAAAAGGACAGTGCAGTTCAAGGAGAAAGAATTCACAACATCTTCAGATGTCAGCGTGGATGCTAAGGACTTGCACATTCTAGCAAAAACTTCTGGCATGACATTCATAAGGAAAGGCGTGGCCTGTCTACTCCCATAAGTGCATATCGTTGAGGATAAACCCACTATTTTGTGTGATAACTTTAAAAAGAAAAGAAGCTACTGGCATGAATAGTCAGACAAGTGTCACTTAGAGGAAGATCCTGATGATGGAGGAAATGCCTGAATTGGGAGGGTAAATGTCCTCAGAGGAAGCCACTGACATGGAGGACAGGCAAAAAGAGTTAGGGGCTGTACAATCCATAAAACGAAAACAGAATTCCATTGAAAAGAACAACATAGAGTTAAAAGGAAAGATCATTTGGCAAATAAGAATGTTTGTCAAGTGGAAAAGCAAAACAACAGAACACTCTCAAAACAGCGATATAAGACCTAATGAAGGTTTCTTTTTTCTCATCCTACCTGGTACATTGTCACAGGAAACCATGGTCTGGGCCAGACATCACAGCCTGTGAGCACACAGGAATGGGCACACACATCACCAGCACATGGGCCAACCACCAGGTGCTGTTGCTGCTGTGGTCTCAGAATTTGAGTCTGGGCAAGGCACTAAGCACTTATCCCTAAAGAGAAGTTAATAACGTGTAGAGTGAACGATGTGGGCAAAAGCCCTTAGCTGGCTTCCTTCCCCTGATTGGGATACTGAGCCTCTTTATGTGGGCCAGGATAACAAGTGACACACAAGAGGGACAACACATAAAATTAAATGGATATGATTTCTTAGAGTTCCAAACAAAGGGACTGATCATGGGACATGGGACAGACACCAGGTTCTCAAGATTCACTAGGCATGAGAGCATCGATCTCTATCCAGAACTTAGAAAAACAGAGTAAAGCTAAAACAAAACAAACCTGTCTGTCCTTGAACGTAGGCCAGCCAGCTGCTGCTCTGAGCCCTCCTCAGAGTCAGTCTGTTCTTTCTTTGTTGACTACTCTCCCATTTGCACCTTGTAGTGTTGTTTCGTATCTTTCTGCGTGTGCACCCATGCATGTGGACATGTGTATGCATGTTCTATACAGTTGGAAGGATGATTCATGTTAGCCATACTTTTAGTTTTGAATGAGTGTGGCTATTAAGTTATAATATAGCAAATCAAAGTAAAAGAATAAATATCGAGAGACAGGTAAATAACAAAACATCATCAATTTAAGGCTCAAAACACCCAGCACAAATTGATTGGGGAGGCGTCTTTATAGCAACCCGTCTGGGGTTTCTAACAGAATCCCAGGCAGAGCAGAGTGTTCCTGTGAGTGAAGCTTTTAAGTACAAGAACAAACAGCGACAGATAGAGATGACATCATCAAGTCAGGCACTCATGACACCCAGCAGAAACTGAATGGGGAAGTTGAGGCAGTCGGTCAACTGAAGTTTCCAGGTGAGCTTTCTCTCTGGGAATAAGCAACTTTGGGCTTCCTGTTCCTACTACAAGAGCTTTTACATCACAGGGTAAATAACAGTAAGCTCTGTTGGAAAAGGTCTGCCTTCCGAGTGTGTTCAAGAACAAAGTGCTTTTATTCTTAGGCCATTTTGATGTTTTCTTCCCTCCCTGCCACAGAGTTGGGGCAGGGAGTAGCCTATCCCTAGCCTTGGAGGACACACTGAAACAAACATGCTTGGGTCTGAAATGGGGCACTAGATAACCCTGTCTTCAGAGCCAGCTTCTCAGTGAACCGAAGAGCATACAACAGTTTACTACTACAATGTACACTATGGTGCAAGTCAGCTTTAGGTATTATTTCAGAGGCAGCCACCTTGTTTCTTTGAGGCAGGGTCTCTCACTGGCCTGGAGCTCACTGATTAGGCTGGGCTTATGTGGTGGTTTGCATATGAATGGCTCCCATAGTACTCCCATGTTTGAATGCTTGGCCTAGAGGGAGTGGTACTATTCAGAGCTGTGGCCTTGTTGGAGTAGGTGTGGCTTTGTTGGAGGAAGTATGTCACTACGGAGGCTGGCTTTGAGGTCTCCTATGCTCAAGCCATATCCAGTGTGGTGCACAGTCTCCTCCTGCTGCCGTGGATCGAGATGTAGAACTCTTAGCTCCTTCTCCAGCACCATGTCTGCCTGCACACTGATAATGGACTAAATCTCTGAAACTGTAGGCCAGCCCCAATTGAATGTTTTCTTTATAATAGTTGCCTTGGTCATGGTGTCTCTTCACAGCAATGAACCCCAAACTAAGACAGAAGCTGGTACCAGGAGTGGGGTATTGTGATAGCCCCAACCATACTTTTGTTTGGAGGGATGTGGACTTTGGGACTTTGGGTTAGGAAAGCTGTAGAATGCTTTAAGAGTTGCTCAATGGCCATGCTAGTAGAAGCATGGAAGATGGTGGTGCTCAGGGTGATTTGAACTGTGGGGACCTGGATCAAGGGGCTTCAGAGGAGAAGAATTTTAGTATTTTGCCTAGAGAAAAAAATGGGGCTGTTTTTTTGTTTGTTTGTTTGTTTGTTTTTGTTTGTTTTGTTTTTGTTTTTCCCTTGTCCAAAGAGTTTTCCTGATGCTAAATTGAAGAGTTTTGGATTAATAGCATTGGCAAAGGAAATCTCAAAACAGCCTAGTGTGAACTGTGTCATGTGATTATTAATGACCATGCTTAGAAAGATCTATAATGAAAAAGGGCACGAGGAAGAATGGAGATAAAGCCTGAGTTCAAGGAGATAAACAGATCAAAGATATTAAATAGAATAAAGGGGGTGATGACCTCAGGGCAAGATTGTAAATGGAATTAAAGAACAGTGTAGATCCAGGTGTAGTGGTACAAGTCCTTAATGCCAGCACTCAGAAGACAGAGGCATGCAGGTTTCTGAGTTCGAGGTCAATCTGCAGAGCAAGTTCCTAGACAGCCAAGCTTAGGCAGTAAAGGAAATCATTAAAAACAGAAAGCTGGTGAAGATGTAACAGAAATAGGGGGCCATGTTCCAACCTCAGCAAACAGCAGAACTTGGCATCTTCAGCCAACATGGCTTTAGCTTTAGAGTCGAGAATAGAGGAAAGGAGTCATAGAATCCCCCTCCACAACTGAGGAAAGCAGTTGAGGCCAGGTGTGTGCCAGGGGTGTCCCTGCATGGAAGCCTAGAGAGGCCATTATGTGAAGCTGTGAGGTTGAAGCCTGCACTACCTTGGAGACTCCAAGATGTTAGAGATGCCAGAGCTCGGCAATGCCTGCCGAGGAGAGCTGCCAACAGGGAGTGGAACCAGCCCAATAGAAAGAAGTATGCTGAAGTCAGCAAAGCTGAAAGGAGCTGGAGATTGGGAGAGGGCTTTGACCTCAGACGTGGAGATACAGAGTTTGGAGTTTGCCTGCTGGCTTTCTGTCTTGCTTTGGTCCAGTATTTCCTCACTCTGCTCCCTCCCCTATGTTTTGGAATGATAATGTATATCTTCTGCAACTATATGTTGGGAGTATGTGATGTGCTTTTTCATTTTGATTGTATAGCAGATTACAGTTAAGGGATTGCACGGATCTCAGAAGAGAGTTTGAACTTTTAAACAAAGTTGAGACTGTGATAGACTATGGAGACTTTTGAAGTTCGACTAATGCATTTCTGCATTATGTTATGGCTACAAGCCTATGGTGGCCAGGGAGTGGAATGTGGTGGTTTGAATAGGTATGGCTTCTCCCCCTACCGCCCTCCCCCTCCCCCACCCCCCACCCTCACTCCCCGCCATGGGATGTAATCCTTGGCCCATGGAGAGTGGCACTATTGGGAGATGTAGCCTTCTTGGAGTAGGCTTTGAGGTCTCCTATGCTCAAGCTATGCTCAGTGTGGTGTTCCTTCTGCTGCCTGCCCATCACGAAGTATAACTCTCAGCTCCTTCACCAACACCATATCTACCTGCAGGCTGCCATGCTTCCTGGCATGACGATAATGGGCTGAACCTCTGAAACTGCAAGCCAGACCCAGTTAAATGCTTTTCCTTTATAAGAGTTGCCATGGTCATGGTGTCTCTTCACATCAGTAGAAACTCTAAGACAGATTACTTGTTCAGAAAGCCCCAAGGGTCCTTTATTTCTGCCTTTCTGGTGCTGCAGTTAGAAACTTGTGCCAACAAACACAACTTTTTATATGAGTTCTGTGGCTCAAACTCAGGTCTTTGTGCTTATGTAACAACAACATTACCAACTGAGCTACCTCCCCTGCCCCTAATGGCTTCCTTTGTGTCCAAATAAGTAATCAGCTTTAACTTTCACGCATAGTGATTCTCACTGCAGTTGGCACAAAGGGAGACTCCTCTATCTATCCTAGCAACTAATTTGAGATGGAAATACTCAGCTTTGGAGCCAACAAAATCATTCATTGAGTGTTGACACTTGCCACCAGCTCTGATAATCTGGGTTCAATCTCCAGGACCCACATGGAGACAAGAGAAAACCAACTTCCCCCAAGTGTATCCCTCTGACACACAAGCCATGGCACAAGGGTGCCCACAGATAGATAGACACATACACACAAATAAACAATTTTGTTTTAAAAAGTACCAATTGGGAGTGCGGGTGAGCTTGCCCATGGCCTGGGAGAGCTGCCTGTCCACTCACCTGACATGGAGAGGCCGAGAAGGTGATATCCTGTTATTATAAAAAACAAAATCCAGAGTGTTCAATTTTACTAATAAAGAGCCAGATGATGGGGGCAAAAATTTGCTACCTCATAGAGGCAGAGATAACCTTCCTACTCAGCTCATGTCCTGAAGGAAAAAGCCAAAACCCAAAAGCTAAAAATAAAAGCTTGTAAGCTTACCCAACATTCCAGGAAGAAAAAGCCAAAAGATAAAAGCCAAAGGGTTTCTCCTTCTCCACACTGTCGTAAAGGCTCTTCTCTCAAAGACCCTCCTTTTAAACTTAATCCTTGTCAGCTGGTTTCTTGCTCTGTCTCTTGACCTAGGGTTAACTTTATTAAGTCATGTGTACAGAAAGCTCTTGGATTAAAGGTGTATGCTAGGGCCAAGCCACACCAAACAAGCAACAGGTTTTTATAGTTCACAATCCTGGGGTTTGCAATAGCATCAGATATTCTGCAATAATTTCACCACTCCCCCCTCCCCACCCCTTGCCACGCAAAGTAGTCAGGAGAGCTGGTCCAAAGACATGATAGTGGGAGAGATGTCCCTACCTCTCACTGGCTGAAACACTCAGGAGAGTGTGCCTTGCACCTCTCCTGGGCAACACAGTGGGGCTGGCCCTGATGACGAAGGCCTGGTGAACCATCCCTGAGGGTGTGGGAGCAGGAGAGCTGTCCCAGCCCCTCACCTGCTGCATTACTTGGGAGAGTGAGCCTCACACCTTGACTTGGCAGCACAGTGGAACTGGCTCTGGAGGTATGGGTGCAGGTGAGCCATCCTGAGGTCATGAAAGCAGGAGAGCTGACCCTTCCTCCTGCCCATGACAGCAATAGATGGCATATCCTGAGCAGTGCTAGAGAACTTTCCCTGGTGCTGTGGATAAGGGAGAACTTATATTTGTATCTTATATTTGCCTGATGTAATTGTCATCTTGGAGGCTTACTGCTTCTGTCTGCTAACCTAGGCCTAGTCCTGGAAGCTTCTAGTCTCCATACAATCTACTCTAGGCCTAGAATGTAAGACTCTGAGAGTTACTGCTGAATAAGCTCACTCTTTCTACATCTTTCTGAAGTCTGTCTGTCTGGTTCAACTTAGCTGCTCTGGCTCAAACTCTTCAAGCTGACTGACTCCAACTGGCTTCTCTCAACTTCTGACTGAATTGCTCTGCTTGGCCTCAAACTAACTCTAGCAATCTGCTCAGTTCTTCTGGCTCCTTCTTACTCTGGCTCATTCTGTCTTCACCTGTGTCTTGTTCTCTCTTCAACCTGTCTCAGTAAAACTCTTCAGGTAAAACTGCCTCTTCCTCTCATCTCTGTGCTGCTCTTTCAAGTAGCTTCTCTTTCCTCTTCATGAGAGTTGGGTATGTCCTATCCTGCCAAATCTTTCTGATTTATCACTTTGTCCCTCAATTAGATGTCACTGTTTGGGATTAAAGGTGTGTACTTAGGGTATATCTATATTCCAGCCAGATCACACAGACCTAGAAGGTCTTTGGATGTGATCAGAGCAGCCATGCTGCTGGATTAAAATTTGCCTACATTTCCCCCTTTCTGTTGAAGCTAAATAGTTTAACTATTACAACAGAAATAATTATCAATCCCACAAATTTAACAGTCCAAATGTCCTTATGAAGATCTGTTGATGTGATGGTCCTCCATACCTGCAGTCCTGATCATCTGTCCTTCAGCAAATGTCCTTTTCAGCATCAAGGTTTTCAGTGTGCCAGTCTGATGGATGATCTGCTCTTCATTAGCTGGTTTGTTGAGCTGTCCCCATGCAAGAGGGACCAATTTTCTGCATCTCGTGCATTTCTGTCTTTCTGTGTCTTTTCCTTCCTTGAGTCACACCTTTCATGTGGAAGCTTCTTTCATTCAGACTGGATCTTTATAAATTTTGATGGAACCCACAGTCTTCCATCACCACTGTAAATATAGGCAAAACCTCTTCCCCAATGTAACACATTTCATGTCTTCCATTCTGATGTTTAAACATCGTTAAAGTATACAGGTTGATCTAATTCAGCAGGGTTTTTTTTTTTTTCTTCTTCTTCTATGATTCAGTGTCTTTCAGATAATCTTATTCTCCCTTCCTGTTTATCAAGGCACAATCAGATCTTTGTGAATCCACACATTAACTGGACACTTAGCACTCATATTCCATTCCTTCCCATGCCATCAAGCAGGGCTTCTCACCCATTTAAACACAGGAACGATCAAGCCGTAAAACATATGCTGCCAACATACAGTGCCAGTTAAAATAGATATTCATTGTTGGAGATTGAAGGCATATTACACTGAGCTTCCCACTGTTGTGGTAGATTTACTCCCCAGAGGTTTATGGGTAGATCTGCCCAAGAAGGCTTTACTCTTCCTTTTAAATCTTCTGCTCCCGTGCATTTAATTTGTCTTACACTTTGCTTTACTTGGGACAATGTTCCAATCCCTACAAAGTGTGCAGATGCCTTCTGAAGGGTTGCCTTGGTCATAGTGCCTCCTCACAGCAATAGAACAGTAACAAAGACAATATAACTGTGTGGTTTGCTTAACCTGTGGCTATGGTGGATGACACTGACTCCCTTTCGCCTATGGAAGTCAAATCCTTCCACGTGCTTTCTTCTCGTTTACTGATACTTGCTGGGAAATGTGCCCCCACGTCATGAGGCTTGTTAGTGTTCCTTCCTGTTGTGTTTTGATGGTATGGGGAAACTGGCCTCATGTTTTCAGTTTACTCAATAGAACCAGTGTGATATATTTTTTTCCTTTTAATGTTAGTGAGATTTATGGTTGTAGCTTCCTACATTTCTGGGGGCCACAGCAAATTCCCCAACCTTCTGTCTCTTACAGTCTTCCCATCTCTTTTTCTGCAATTATCCTGAGACTTGGGTTTGTAAGAGAAGATGTGTGGGCAGATGTGGGCCACACTACAGCATCCACAATGAGATGTTTTCTAGTGTGTGTGTGTGTGTGTGTGTGTGTGTGTGTGTGTGTGTGTGTGTAAGGTTGAAAGGACAGAGGCAGATATAAGGGGATGGTAGAGGAGTGGGACTAGAGTGCCTGGTGTGAATCAATAAAGAATCAGTAAAAAGGGTTTGCTTGTTTTTTTTTTTAAGATACCAATTGTGGATACTGGCACATACCACTTAGCATGCACCTTAGCATTCCAAAGCTTGGGCAGGAAGAACTCAAGTTCAAGACCAATCTGATCTACATAGCAAGATCCAGGCTAAGGAGCACAGGCTGCCTCACATCAGTGTGGCCCCTGAGGCAGCATGGCCCATGGAAATCAACATGGCTTCAGGCTGCAGCACAGACCACAGACATTCTGTGGACACAGACCCTGACTGCAGTAGGACCTCAGACCTGGACCTAGCCCTTGGCAGCAGCACAGACACAGACATCACTGTGGCCTCAGATGGCAGGACAGCACACTCTCATCAATATGTCGCCCAATGGCAGCATGCCCACGGATGATTTATTCTCTTTTTCACAAAGAGGTCAAATCATATTGCTCCTGATAATTTTGCCATAATGCCCCTTTCACTCAACATAAAAGCCAAAGTCCTTACCCTGGCCATTAAGGCCCTTCACAATTTGCATCTTTCCTCTCTACCTCCCAACCACGTGTTTGTTCTGTCACACTAAATGTGGCCTTCACCTGTCCCCAGACAACCAGGTTGCCACCTTGGAGCCTTTGTGCCCACTGGTCCTCCCATCTGGAATATCTGCCCCCAGAAGCTGTGTGTTACCTCCTCTTCTTGAGTCTCCTCTCAAATTCCAACTGGCCAATGAAATCCATCTTGAGAATCCTATGTAAAAGGACGCGCTCTCCATCTAGTCTGCATGTCTGCTATTTGTTGTCACTAATGTTTTCTAACTGCCACATGGAAAGACAACCTGGTCCTGACTACTAAAATGTGATGTGATCTCTCCCCTCAGCTCAACTTTTATTGCAGAGAAACACCTGCACATGTGCCCAAGGAGCCCTGTGTCAGGGTGTTCACTGTAGTAGTGTCTAAAACAGTGAAACTATGGAAATAATTAAAAAATTAAAATTTTTGTTTGTCATTATTATTGTGTATTTGGGGGGGTGTATATGGTATTTGTAGGGTGAAGGACCAAATTTGTGGAGTCAATCCTCTCTTCCTGCTGTAATATTGATACCAGAGCTCAAACTAGGCTTGCATCATGAGCAGTAATTGCCTTTACCAGCTGTATGGATCCAACCCCTGGAAAATAATGTGAATTCCATTAGCCATAGAATTAGTAAATATATTGAGCATATCTATACTATGAAGTTCTTTTCAGAACTTAAATAGAATTGGCTGTTCTGCTAAATGGGTTAATCTCCTGTAAAATAACTTTTATTCTCCTGGCTCAGTTGTTGTCTGTGCTCCTTCTGCCGGCCTAGGCTTAGTCCTGGAAGCTTCTAGCCTCTGTAAATCTAACCTAGGCCTAGAATGTTTTCAGCCTCTGAGACTTACTGCTTAATGAGCTCACCCTTTCTTGATCTTTCTAAGCTCTTTTCTGGCTCAAATTCCTTTCTCAGCTGATTTATGTAATCTGGCTTCTCTCTCGGGCCAGAATCGCTCTGCTTGCCCTCAAACTAACTCAGCAATCTGCTCTAATCTTCTGGCTTCTTCTCATTTTCTGGCTCATTCTGTCTTCACCTGAGTTCTTTCTCTACAGCCCACCTCTCTGGTAAAACTGCCTCCTCTCTCTGAAAACCTGCCTCTTAAATAGTTTTCCTTTCCTCTCTCTTCTCATGAGAGTTGGGCATATCCTATTATGTCAAATCTTCTCTGATTTGTCATCTTTTCTGCCACTCAATTAGGCATCATTTTTAAACATGGGTGCTTCCTTCTGAAAACTAACTTTACATTCATTTGGGATTAAAGGCATGTACCACCATGTCTGGATCTAAGCTTTTCTTTACCTGATACTTGCTCTATACCAGGCTGGCCTTGAGCTCAGATCTGTTTGCCTCTGTCTCCTCAATTAAAGGCATGTTTGTCTTCCAGCCAGATTACACAGACCTAGAAGGTCTTTGGGTGTTGTCTCTTGCCAGACTAGCCATATTCTGAATTAACATTCTTCTATAATCTCCATAATATTTACTGAGTTAGAGATAAAAATTAACATTTTTATCAGAAAGCAAAGAACAGGATCTCTATCATTAAGCGGAGTAATGCCAGGAAGCTTTTGAGATGAACAGTTCTCCACGCTGATTGTGGAGATAATGGTTGTGTAATGATGGTGTGGTGTGGAAGATCTACACATGTGCTGCAATTACACAGATGCACACCATGACTATATGCAACCTGGTACAATCTGACTAAGACTGTGGGTTGTACCAATGTCAGCGGTCTAGTCTTGACAGTTAGCCAAAAGTACATAGACTATTGCCAGTAGGAGACGTTAACTAAAGGGTATTCTGTTCTGTTCATGTAGCTTCTTATGATGAATCTGTAATTATTTCAAAATTTAGACAGTTAAATAAAAAAATAAATCTTGATATCTGTGAAAATTCAATTTTACGAAACTAATTCTCCCTCTAATAGAGTCCATAGAGCTTATATGGAAGAAGAAAGCAGAGAAGAAGGTGTCACAGGAGCCCTCTTGTGTCAGAACAAAGGACAAGGATGTGCTCTGCCAGGCACTGAGATGTATTATAAAGCTACTGCAGCAAGGGAGGGTGGATTTGTCACCTGAATCAGCAAGTTGGTCAAAGGAACCAAATAGGAAGTGAAGCAATGAATATCAGAACAATTGATTAATCACTATGAAGTAGACAGAAAGGTTAGGCTTCCCAGCACCCAAGAGGCAGAGGTAGGAGGAGCTCTGTGAGTTTGAGGCCAGCCTGGTCTACACAGCGAGTCCAGGACAGCCAGAGCTACATCATAAAACCCTGTCTTAAATGTCTTAAAGCTAAAAAGTTTTAATAAATGAAACTAAGCCTCTGCCCTACACAAACAAACAAACAAAAAAACCAATGACTAATTATGGTCTCATAGTTATGATCTTATAGTTACAATCACATAGTGATGATCACATTTAAAGGGGCTAAAAAAAAAAACTTATCCATAAAAGAAAGGAAGGCAGGAACTTAATAGAATATACAAGGGAGAATTAAATAGAAAATTTAAAACAAGAAAATGCAATAACCCACTCAGTGGGTGAGTTCAAAAACAGAATGCAGAGGACCGAGTGAGGGGAGCGGGTGGGTGAAGCTGAAGATAAGAATGCCTACTAAATATTTCAGGAATGTTCACTATGAACCTTGTAGAAGAGCCCCCAACCACCACTTTACTAAAACAGCACACTCCCCGACTGCATTCTAAATATTTGTCCTTGTACTCAGATAAGTGTAGCTCTCACCCCTCACCAGGGAGCTATCTCTCTGCAGCAAATGCAGAAAACCACAGTCAAAATGCAGAGTTGTGGGGCCTGGTCCCAACTGATACACCCACAACACAACTCCTTTACCTAAGGCTCAGGCTCATTGCAGAAGAAGGGATAGGAAGCTTGTAAGAGCCAGAGGATTAGGGAACTTGCTGTGAGATTGTGTCCCCCCAGGAATGCAGGAAGCCACAACCATAAAATCCCACCAACATTTAAAACAGGAAGATATCATGCTGGTTCTATCCAGTAAACAGAAAATGTGAGGCCAGATTCCCCATACTGTTAAAACATACCAGGAAGGAGCACTAACCAGCCTTGTGAACACGAGGGCACATTTCCCAGCAAGTATTAGTAAACAGGAAGACAGCACATGGCAGGACGCAGGCGGAAGGAGACTTCCATAGGTAAGCGGGAGTCAGTGTCATCCACCATAGCCACAGGTTAAGCAAACCACACAGTTGTATTGTCTTTGTTACTGTTCTGTTGCTGTGAGGGGCACCATGACCAAAGCAACCCTAGTAAAAGAAAGCATTTAGCTAGGGACAGTTTTAGAGAGCGAGTCCTCAGTTGTCACTGTGGGATACAGACAGGTATGGTGCTGGATGGACATCGTCATCTACAGGCAGAGAGAGAGAGAGAGAGAGAGAGAGAGAGAGAGAGAGCGCAAACATTCCAACATATGAGCCTATGAATCAAAGCAAAAAAAGTATGTGACAAAATTCAACACCCAGAAGTCACAAGATTGTCCGAAAGCTAGAAACACAGAGAAAGCCATCAGTTGGTAAAGGATGTGTGTAGACACCTGCAGGTAGCACTGGCTGACTGGTAGAAGACTGGATGCCTCTTCTCTAAGCCAAGGGTGGTATCATCTTACCATTGGTATTCAGCACAGTACTGGAATTCCTGGTTAATATAATAAATCCATAAAGGAGAGAAAAACAAATGTGGTTTGGAAGGAGGGTATAAACCCACCTCTATGTACAGACGACAACACGGTTTGCAAAGAACCACACACACACAAGTCACTGTGAGCTGGCCAAATCCCAGAAGGAAAAGGACTTAGGAAGGAGGGGCTTATTCTGGCTCCTCACTTCAGAGGTGGGAAAGGGCATGGTGGGACAAAGCAGCTCACCTTGCTGTGGCATGGAAGCGGGAAAGCAGAGCACCTGCTGCCAGCTGGCTGTTCATTGCCTAGCTTACAGGATGTGCGACCTATGCTCAGGGTGGGCTTTCTCCTGGTCCTCTGTGGAAATGCTCTCACACATACCTTAAGGGTGGCACAATCAGGTTGATTATTATGATCAACTACCACACCAAGTAATCCATGAGAGAAAGAAAGAAAGAAAAGAAGAGAAAAATTGAAAGTCAAAATAAGAAAACAAAGACCATCTCCTAGAACAGAATGTAAGGTCAACATATAAAATCAATTATAAGACCAATTGATGTCTTAGCAGGTAGGGACACTCGCCACAAGGCCTGATAACCTCCGTGTGATAATTACAGACCCTATTCGTTGCTCTCCACAATGTGATGTTAAGGGCCTATTGCTGAAGATATCACTTATGTGGTCAAATATGGAGAAATTGGCTGGGTGTGGTGGTACATGCCTTTAATCCCAGCACTTGGGAGGCAGAGGCAGGTAGATCTCTGTAAGTTCAAGAGCAGCTGGTCTACAAAGTGTGTCCAGCATAGCCAGGGATATTTAGAGAAACCCTGTCTCATCCCCCACCCCCCAAATGGAGAAATTAAGCTAGTTCCTGTAGTGGAAGTTTTGGTTTCTTTAAAAACTCAGTTACATGTTTTTGTTTTAATCCCAAGGATGGGGCCACTTTGGTTTGTCCACAGCTATTAACTATAATCACCTCCTGTGGAGAGTGGTCTTTGCCAGGGAGATGGTATAACTCTGCGGACTCTGGTAGAGTATAAATAGGAGAGCCTGGAGAGAGGGAAAAAAATGCTTCGAGAGGATGCTTTAAGAAAATGCTTTGAGATGCTCAGAGGAGGAAGAAGGCTGCTGCTGGCTCACCCTGCTGCCGCATTTGCTGTTCACTGGCTTGCTAAACTGTTGGATATACTGATGAATGGGATTGGCATTGCCCCAAGGAACCCAGCAACACTAATAGGCAGACATGAAATATATAGAGGTCTACATCCCCTGGCCCTTCTAACATTCTTTCTCTCCTACCTAGTGATGGGGAGTTGATAGGGAGGTAGAGACATAAGAAACACAAATAAAACAGGATTTTAAAAGGTGTTATAGGTACGCAATTAAAAGCTTCACTTCTACTGGCTAGCATTCATGGTCTTGGAAGTACTCTATACACAGAGAAACCTTGTCTTGAAAAATCATCATCAGTATCACTCAGCTACAAACTCTGCAACCTACAACAGTACCCTGCCTGCAAGATATACTGGTGCAAAAATAGCACAGATGGTGCAGGAGCAGCCCACCACATCCTGTTTTGTCTTCATCAGGGTCTTTGTGTGAAGTTCAGGGATCGGTGTGGAAGAGGAGGCAGGAAGATGGTAAGAGCCAGGAGTGGTGGATGACTCCAAAGAAACTGTCTTCTGGATTCAGCACTTCAGGGCAGGTGCCACACCTGGGAGTTGTTGGCCAACACACAACAAATTCAGTCATATTTTCATAAACTTTCTGTCTCATGTTGCTTTGTTTGGGCACTTTTTTTTTCTTGTTGGTCTTTTGCTTGTATATTTTGGCTTCCGTTTTTGTGATTTGGTGTGTGTATGTATGTTGATTCTGTTGTTGTCGTTGTTTTAGAGAGAAAAGGTATGGAGTTGGATGGGAAGGGATCTAGGAGGAGATGGGGGATGGCAAAAGCATGTCAGAATATATTATAAGAGAAAAAAATTTAATTAAAAAAAGACTAATAGAGGAGGGGAGATAAATAATAACTCAACCAACCATAGAAATGACTGGTAAAATTTCAGTTTAATCTCTCAATAATAACTCTAAACGTAAATTGCCTCAACATCTCAATAAAGACATGAAGATCGGCTAACTGGATTTTTACAAAACTGGATCCGGCTATGTGCTGTCTCCAAGAAACACACCTCGCTGGTAAAGACACCAGCTGTCTGAGAGTCAAAAGAGGGACACCAGTCTATCAAGTGACTGGAAGCTGAAAACCAGCTGGCACAGCTATTCCCACATCTGATAAAGTAGGTTCCAAAGCAAAATCAGTCCAAAGAGACAATGAAAGGCACCATATACTTAAAATGTGTCCTACTAGCAGGGGACAGTGCCTCATGACTCAAGTGTGACCCAAGTCCCCATGGTGGAACCAGAGAACTGATTTCCATAAGTCATACGCCCACGGTTGGTGCATGTGTACCCCCAACTCATACAACACATGATGCACATGCGCGTGTGCACACGTGCACACACCCACACACTAGTAACAACAAAGAAAGAGAAATTTAAGATGCTGAAAAAATAGAGGGCCTAGAAATAAGCACATTAAGCTACAGGCACCTGACTTTCAGCAAGGGCTGGAAACCACACGTGAGCAGGGACCCTCTTGATGGATGGCGCTGGCAAAGTGGATGTCTACCTACAGAACAGCAAAACCAGAGCCACGGCTCCCAACCTAGATGAAAGCAAGCCCACGACGGACCAAAGGCCTGCGTGCGTGGCCCGAACATTTGAAACGGAGGGAAGGGGAGTTAAAATGTGTCAGGGACAGGGGCTCTCCAGGGATGAAAAGCAGGATAAGATGGAATTAAAAGGCTTATTCTCAGCAAAGGAAACTAAATTCAGATTAAAGAGGTGGCCTCCCAAACAGGACGAAACGTTGCCAGTTCTTCATCTGAGAGGACAGTAATATTTAGGATACACAAAGAACTGCAAAAACTAAACACCAAAATGTAAACAAATTATCCATGCAATAAATAGGCTGATGAGCCAGGCACAGTGGCACACTCTTGCAATCCCAGCACTCAGGGAGGAAGAAGCAGGAGCATCTCTGTGAGTTCAAGGCCAGCTTGATCTATAAAGTGAGCCCAGGACAGCCAAGGCTACGCAGAGAAACACTGTCTCAAAAAACCAAAACAAAAAAACAAAGCAAAAACCCAAACAAAACAAAACAAAACAGAACAAAAAAAGCTGATGAACTAAATAAACAGTTGTCAAACAAAAAAACACAGCCAATAAAAACTTGAAAAGTATTCAATATCCTTAGTCATCAAGGGATTTCTAATTAGAACACTTTTGAGACTCTGTCACATGTAAATTAGCATAGCATCATGTAGAAAACAAACGCTGGTAAGGATGTGGAGAGAGAGGAATCCTTGTACGCTGCTGGAGGGAGCGTGTCTTAGGTTTTTATTGCTGTGAAGAGACACCATGACCAGGGCAACTCTTATAAAGGAAAACACTTCACTGGGGCTGGCTTACAGTTCAGAGGCTTAGTCCATTATCATCATGGCAGGAAGCATGGCTGCATGCAGGCAGACATGGTGCTGGAGAAGGAGCTGAGAGTTCTACATCTTGATCCACAGGCAGCAGGAAGAGACTGACAACCACAGTGGGCGGAGCTTGAGCATATAGGAGACCTCAAAGCCCGCCCCCAAAGTGACACACTTCCTCCAATAAGGCCACACCTCCTAACAGTGCTACTCCCCTATGGGCCAAGCATTTACACACTTGAGTTTGTGCGGGCCATACTTATTCAAACCACCACAGAGTATAAAGTGAGGTAGCCACCACTGAGGTCAGTGTGGAAGTGTCCTCATCTCAAAATAGAGCTGCTACGCAGGGTGACAGGAATCCTTGCACAGTGCACCCTGCTGTACTCACAGCAGCTAAGGAATGGACCAACCTAGACGTCCATCAAAAGATGAATG
This sequence comes from Acomys percivali, assembly GCA_907169655.1. Taxonomy (NCBI): domain Eukaryota; kingdom Metazoa; phylum Chordata; class Mammalia; order Rodentia; family Muridae; genus Acomys; species Acomys percivali. The sequence goes on from OU015744.1 coordinate 89,781,817, forward strand.
GATAAAGACTGTGGGACACAGCCACAGCCAGATTGTATTTGGTTATAGAGGACAGTGAAATGAGATTTACAGGAACATGAGTCCAATTTGGAGATCATTGTGTTAAGCAAAGTAAGCCAGATGCAGAAAGACAAACAGTGCATGTTTTTCTCATATATGTAAACAGTATGTGTGTGTGTGGAGGGGGTAGGTCATAAAAGTAGAAAACTAGGAGATGTGAACAGGAAAGGATGATATCGTAAGTAGGAGAGAGTAATAAAATATGCATGACATGAAAGCAGAAGGTGTGAGACACAGAGGACCAGAGAGGAGGAGGTGGGGGCGAAGGAAAGGCAGCTAGCGGACAGAGATGGATCCAGACAGCACACAAACACGAATACTCCATAAACAAATGCATACCTTTATATGTTAACTTAAAAAGCTAAAAATAACAAAGCAAAACAAATAAACCCTTAAGCTGTAACATAGATGCCTATGATAAAAATACCAACAATGACCTTGGCAACATGATCTGAATGATCGGCCATAATCTAGGTAAACAGGTGCAACAAAACGTTCTAATGATATGAACTCCCCCACCACGTGTATCTCTTTCTCACAAACTAAATTCCAAGGGGACTTTAACCACATATCAATTATTATTTTTTAAGGTGTAATAATGCTGTGTCCATGTATTTAGTAATAAGAAACATTTCAAAATATATTAAGTGATTTAATGAACGTTATGAAACATGACATTTTGTTAAAAGTTAAATTATGCACATCAAACTGGTTGTCTCTGAGTGATGGAACAGTGGGCTGATTTTTAAAATCACAGTTGTATTTCCTAAATTTTCTACAGTGGGCATATAATTGCATTAAATAAAAGAAAAGGCAATAAGCATTTCCTTTTTTAAAACTAAAAATCTTTAAAAACTAAAATCTCTCCAGATCTGGTTAGAGATCTCCTGTTGTCACTACTGTGATACTGCACAGAGAGCACCACAGCTCTTCGCCTTTTCTTGTCCAACTTTATGCTTATTCGTAAAAGAAGTTATCTGCGTATCCTTAATTCAAACCCTCATACACAGCCCAATAAGATTGGTTGACCAACTGAAAAACTGAAGCAAATCAAACAACATGCATGCAACTCCTTCTCTTACCACTAGAGGGAACCATATCTCTACTAAAACAGGTTGGGGCGCTCGAGGACTCCAGAGAGAAGCTGTTTTTTCCAGCATAGACCGCTTCCACAAAGCATTGTCGAGTCCTCCTGAGGGGGAAGCGACTGTAAACCATTCCCCACAATGAAATGTCGATCTTAAGACGAGCTAGCGTCCCTTTATCTAAACACCCTGCACATTCTGTACTTTTGTATCTGCGCCATCCTTCTCCTTGCTTACAAGAAAAAGCAGTTTGGGGGAGTATAAAATTAGATCCTGTGTTTTGTCTCCACAAAAAAGCAAATCTGTGTTTAAAGTTCATTTCTCATTCATTCATCAGTTCAGCTTGAATCCTTGGAAGTGTAAAAACACTTGCTCCGTTGAATTAAAAGGTTAAGGTTCCCTTTTGAATCGTGTGCCTCTTCCAAGAAAATCCGACATGCAGAGTTCCAGACTTACAAAACACGGAAATAATGTGCTTTTTTGAATAATGTTATATTTTGAATAATAGGGTAATTTTTTTTTAACCTTCTCGGATTTATTGGCGGTTCCAACATAAGTCACAATGAACGGAACGTTCTCCTAATTCACTTAAAAGAAGGTCCTGTTTTTAAAGTTAAAGTGGCAGGCATGTGATTTAAAGACTGACCGATGACAGTGGACAGACAGACAAGTCCACTCACAGAGGCATCGATTACTCCAGAAAAGGATATAAGCGGAGTATGTTTGCTATCTAAAACAGGAGTCGACTAGACGTTGGATCTGCTGTGTCATAGAGGCTGGGACCCATGGAGTCTAGCAACGGCTGGTAAGTCTCCATCACCGCCCCCCACCTCATCCCAGTAGCTACCCAAGTCCAAATCCCAGCTCCCCCGACGACGACTTAGTGATCGCTCTGACCCTGAACAAGCACTCAGCTCCTCCGAGTTTCCGGACCCCATCTGAAACGTAAGGACGACAATGAGACTTCTTGCACAGAAGTCTAGGGGGGGGGGTAAATGAGACGCGGCGAGAAGAGCAGTCACTGCAGAGTACACTGTAAACACTCAAAATAGTCACCGTTACTCACAATCTCACTCCACAAATGACGTAGGAAGTGTCTAACGCATCACGCCTGCCAGAGCGGGCGCTAGGTGTGGGCTGCTAATATCCTGTGAAGGAGAGGTTCTGGACAGCCCATGAGGTCCTTGATCCCCTTCTAAGATGCATCACTGTCACACGCATGTGGCATGAGCCATCCCACTCCATGCAGGTCCCTGATTTCATTTTCAGCCAAGGCGCCTTCTCTAGGAACGCAGCGTTTTACGGAAATGTCTTGCCAGGAAGAGAGACTGTTAGGGGCAGCTGATTCTGATATAACCTGGAGTTGAGGGCGCAAAATAAGCTTACATCTCCACCAATGTTCAATTTGGAGAGACTTTAAGCCTCTCCTTTACCAAATCCGGCCCCTTCTTAGCCACAGATTGAGGCTTTCAAGAATTTTTAAACTATGAATGTCTTATTTTGGCTTATTTTTTTTATTAGCTATTTAGTTTATATGAAGAGTTTCATGATACCATTCCATACACATAGCTAATGTATTTCGGTCACACTCCCCTCCCCCTCCGACCGTTACTTTTTCTTCTCCCCCTCCCCCTTCTGCTGAACCCCATCTTCCCATCCTGTGCCCAAGCTACCGCCGGGTCAGTTCAGTCAGACTGACTTAATTAGACCAGCGGCTATACCACCGAAGAAAACGTCTCTACTCCCTCCCCTGCAAACCAGTTACAACGCATAAGTCCTGCGGGAGGGGTGGGAGTTCCTCGCCCCCTCTATCCCCCTATTACACCGCGTTGGTAGGGACCCCACTCTCGTGCAAGGAATCAATCCCAGCCCCGCGGCTGCTCAGAAGTCAGCATTCCTTACCGCCCCCCACCCTCCGTAGGCCCCTGAATATTCTAAATGGAGACAGGGTTTGTAGGATTCAGGCGGCGGCGGCAAAAGCATTTAGCGAGTACCTGCTGTGTGCCAGGTGCAGTTCAAAGCGTTGCAGAGAAAGGCAGTCAACAAGCCACCCTCCCATCTCTGCTGTCATTGTTTGTGTCCTAATAGGGGAGACAGCCAATGATTACGGGGGTGACAGGCTATGCTAGGTCAGGGACAAGCGCTAAAAAGAAAAGTAAATATGTAAGCGACAGTCAGTGGGAAGGTAGGGGTAGAGAGAAAAGTCTAAACAGCGGCGTGGAAAGAGGTAAGGGAGCACCTGTTGGCACAACAGTCAGCTTTCCCTGCGGTTGAGCTGCTACAATGTGCGGGGGTGGGGGGGGGGAGCAAGAGCTCCAAGTGTTCCCCAGTCTGGGTCCTTCCTAACAATTGTTTCCTTTCCTTTTCTCCTATACTCAGAAGCATGTAAAGACAGGCCCGTCCGGCCCACAGACACCCTCTTAGTCCTGGAAGGCTATAGCCCAGATTTCCCCGGCTGCCACTCCCTCCCATGAGACCCCCTGTCCCACCTCCCAGAGCCTCCAGACACGGAGACTTTCTAGCACCCCCATACCTCTGAGTGTGGCCCAGTGATCACAGCTCCTTTCCTTTCTCATTTTCAACTGCAGGGAGCCATGCCTAATGTGACAGGCAGCAAGGGCTTTGTGACCCTCAAACAGTCCAGTCTGGCTCTGCCTTATGAAGCCTGGCCTCTCCCACCCCAGCCTTGGTCTCCTGATACCGAGAATTCTCTGATCTAGCGTTTGATAAGGGTCAAAGAAGAATCATTTACAGTTTGTGAGATAAGTAGGTTTCTGCCACCTAGTTTTGTTGCTGTCTTACCACCGATTACAATGTGTTTTATTTTGATTTGGTGTTTTGTTTTGTTTTAAGATTTCTTTAAAGTTCTTAGCAGTGGGCTATGTTTGCTTGCTGAGGTTGTACTTCGACCACCCCCATCCCAATCCATTTGTTGATTCTTAGCAGTCACCAGTGGCTCCCTTGTGGTTGATAAAGAAGTCTTTGTTGGCTTGGGGATTTATTGGCTGCCTTATTCCTTTATTTACTTTGGGCTTTTAAGACAGCGCCTCACTACGTAGCTCAGTCTGGCCTTGGATTTGCAATCCTCCTGACTCAGCTCCCGAGCGCGCTGCGACTACAGGCTTGAGCTGCCATGCCTGGTCTTGCTGGTTTAGTTTTGGTGGTTAATTTAGAGTTACAGACACAAGGATCTCTGGCACCACATAGACCCGGCACATAGTAGACCTTCGAATTGCTGCAAGTGAGAAGCGGCATTTTTCCCCCTTCAGCAGGTTCCATACTTCCTCTGTGAGTGTCCCCTGATGGGGACCTTTGGCTGTGGAGGGTGAGTGCCTGCTGATGACTGAAAAGGAGACAGCTACGCAGCAGCACTCTGCAGGAGGCACTAAGAGGCAGGGGGAAGGGCAGCCGGGGTGGAGAGGGGAGGTGGAGTTGGCAGCATCCAGGCCTGCAGAAGCCTGCACAAGTGGCGGTGGTCAAAGCCTTCCAAGATTGTTTAATGATCCATCTTGCATTCTTGGTGCTGATGAGCCTCCTCTTCCCCCTCCCCCCCCCCAAGCCCCCCCCCCCCAGCTCAGACCCTTACTTTGTCCAAGCATCTGGACTTATCAGAAGATACAGGGGAGATGAAAAAAATAAAAGGACACTGAGAAAAGAGGCTTGGAGAAGCCATCAGTCTGGCTGCCGCCCTAACTGTCCGCTGGGGCCACCTCAGTCCAGGTGCAGGGCCCGAGGAGACAACTTCAGATTGCTGCAAGTCTGTGACCTAGGCTCACAAGATATTTTAACAGCCTGCTGTATACATGTCGATTAGGTGAGGGGTAGGTCCCCAAAGCAGACTAGACTACAGCAAACCAAGGAGAAGGGGCTGCAGACAGGCAGGAAGAACAGGCAGTCGCTACAACTACACTGGAACACCAACTCCTGCAAACAGAGTGAAGAAGGCATGAGAAAGAGCCACGGGTGCACTTAGGGCAGAGGTGATGTCATAAATGAACTCCCAGAAATCCTAGGGAGGCCACGGCAATTCCCTTAGCATTGTGGGGAGGGGCTCAAACAACTTATTTTTTAATTCCTAAATTTAGTTTTACTTACTGATCTCATGTTGTTCTTGAACTCAGAACGTAGCTGGGGCATGATCTTGACTCCAGTCCTCCTGCCTGTCCCTCCGGAGTATGGAGGTGACAACTGCTCCCAGTTTGTGCAATGCCGGGGATATATACGACTCTATCTTACTGACTTACCTGCCCACTGCCCATTGGGGTTCTATGCCAGTGGTACTCAGCTGACCTCCCCAGAGCAGCAGCGACCACATGGCGACTTCTTACAAATCCTAACTTTAATACTTCCTTGACTTACCACCCAGTGAGGCCATCAGTCAGCTTGTTCAGAGGACCCTCAGCGCTTCTGCGAGAGGCACACCTTCCAGAGGCACGGTCATAAAGATGTGCCCCTAAAAGACTAAGAGGAGTGGTCCCAGTTCGCTTCTCTTTCCTGTTCACCTGCTGTTCTCTATTGAAATCCCACCCTTTCCCTTTCCTTGTGTCCTACGGAAGTGACATTTCACCCAGTTGACCCTTTATCTGTGCCCCACAGGAGGAGACTTCCACCCTCTATCTCTAGAACCATGCACGGTCGTAACAATTTTATTTTTCCGTTTCCACGGTCAACCCTGAGCATAGTTTTGTCCCTGGCCTTTCCCCAATATTTCCTCTAAGACTGTAGGGTTTACTATCAACATCTAACCCTTCTCAGCCATGCTTGCCAATAACCTCAGTTCCTGTCCCCATCTGTACTAGGACACCTCTTAAATCCTTGTGTTTCAAGGCAACTCAAAGGACAGATGTCTCCCTGGCTCACAGAGGATGTCTTCTGGCCTCAGGATGCTGCCTCAGGGTCCCATGTCCATGCTGAGTTCAAATTCCCATTGGCCATGGCTTATATGGCTTGAAAGTCTCCTCTCCCATTGTTATTTCTCTGCGAGTTTCCCCTAGTTTGTTCCTTTCTCAGCAGCAGGACGAACGCAATCTCAGGAGATACTATAAAGATATTATCAGGAGAGACAGCAAGAGTGTGCCTTCCAGAGGGCACACAAAACCAACGGGGCTGTCTGTCCTTAGAGGCAGCCACAGCATCTCCTTCTCTTTGGGTCCCGTCCTTGTGACACATGGCACTTTCTCTCAACTGCCTAAATGCTTCTGGGTCATGTATAGGAAATCCCATAGCATGAATAGTGGACCCAATACAGAAGTCAGACAAATCATACAGCAGCAGTAACTAGGGCTGGTCTCAGGCTGCCGATCCCAAGTCACCACCAGGCAACCCTTTTCCCAGGATGAGGAAGCTCATCCTGTTTGGGAGCTGGCGACAAAGGCAAGGGAAACATCAGCCCATGCTTAAAGGCTGAGCACCTTGGGTGATGCCCTCATGAGACTAGTCTGTTTGGGGTCTGCTTCTTCCTGTTTGTTTGTCCTCCTCCATTTTACCCACAAGGGACTGCTCTGACACTGAAATTCTTAGGGTCCCTTTCTCTTTGAAATATACTTTTAAAGACAAAACTAAGACCCAGCAGCAACGTCACATTGCTTCTTGACATGGACCGTTCCAGGCCATGGTACATCTCCCATGGTCTGTGTAGGCTTATTATAAATAACTAGCTATCATAACATAAGTACAGTGTCCTCTGGGAGGATTTCTGCCCTTGGCCGTGTCACCTGCACAGGACATATCATTTACCAGTATGAAAGCAATTACATTTGTTCTGACATTCTGTTCCAGAATCCGCTTGTATATGGCTTTAATGCTGCAGTGGCACACACAGACGTGTCCCTCGCTCTGCTTACATTTCTAGTATTCCTACCCATCTCACTGCTCTTTTACCTTCCTGGTCAACTCCATTTTAGAAACATCATATGACCAAGCCTGAGCCCTGCAGCCCTCCTCCATCCCCCACTCCCCACCCCACTGACTTCATTGAGCCTGATAATTTTGGGGTTTGGTCATTTTTAGCTAATCCTATCACGGCAAGAGCTATACTTGATTTTAGTTTTGTCCATTTATTTTGTTTCTTCTTAATACTTCCCTTTTTTTCTTACGCCAGCAATCAGATTTATTCCACCCTCCCATTTGTGATTTGCAAATTATTCCCCATTTTGCTTTCTTGTTTGAGATTACTTAATTTAAAATATATAGAGTTGAATTATACTTCTTCATTCCATTAAGTAAAAGCAGTTGCGCACATGAAATGTTTGCATTTGGAAATCCGAATAGCAGCTAAGTATGGTGGGGCACACCTGAGATCCCAGCCCCGGAGAGAGGCTGAGGCAGGAACATGGGGTCGGGGTGGGGGTGGAGAGTGTTGGGGCCAGCCTCAGCTTACATAGGAAATTCTAGGCCAGCTTGTGCTACATACAGTGAGACCCTGTCACAAATAAAAGCCAAACAAGATCAAGGTATGTAGAGAGAAAAGCTTAAGTTCCTTTCATGGCCCCAGTCTCATTGCTCTGTAATACTGACAGAAAGCCCCTATGCTGACATGGGGGTGTATGGTCCAAACCTTCTCTGGGCATGTGTGAGTGTGTGCATGCAGATTTGTAAATACTTCAAAAATCATCAACAGAGCCCACCTCCGTGGCTTCCTCTTCTTCTTTCGCTTGCTAGCTCCTGCTGTAAGGAAGCAGGTGCTCACACACCTGTCCTTAACACAGTAGCAGTGCCCATGCCGTGGCTTTTCCCCAGTTCCATACCACTCCTCTACTGACCGTTGTTTAATTTGGTCCCTATTTTCCATCATAACAATGTTCTTGTAACAAACCTTTGACATATGTAGTTACATTAATACTTAGGAGTGAAGTTACTGAGTCAAAAAGCATGGGCCTCTGATGTTTCGGGAGTGCCTGCCACACTATCCCCCAAGACGTCAACAGCTCCTGAGATGGTGCAGGTAGCACAGATGCTACTCGGCAGGTCCTGTGACCTGAGTTTGATCTCTGGGAAGAGAAAGCCAACCCCACAAACTGTCCTATGGTCTTCACATGCATGTTTATACACACCTACACACCTACACCTCAACCTCTGAGAGCTCGGGCCACCTGCTGGCTGAGGAACATGGTAATGTGCCCCAGCCTCAAGCCACAGGTCTCTGGCTGATGGTGAGGTTGTCTTTGCACATTGACCAACTCTGTAGACTCTGGGGGCCCTCTGCACCTCACCCTGTACCTTGGGTCCTTTGCCTACTTGCCTATTACACTGTCTTACTCCATAATAACTTGTAGGAGACCTTCATATATGGATGTTAGTCCTTTGTTTGGAATATTTGCTGAGAAACACAATTATGAGTTCACGGCCTGACTTCGTCGTTGTTGTTTATGATGACTTTTGCCTACAAAATTTTATGGGTTTGTAGGGTATACATCTGCATTTTTTTTTTTTACAGATGCTGGGGTTTATATCTTTCTACTCTACTGAATAATCATAGAGGTATATACGTTTTCGCAGTCCTTTCTGAGTCACATTTTTAAATTTATATACAAAAAATTCTCTCTGGAGTGTTCCACTCGACGAATCTGAACAAATTCATACAATTATGTAGTGGCCACCATGACAGCCAGATGTAGAAGAGCTCTAAAATTCTTAATTAACACTCCTGTCTACGTCCCACACCAGCCCAAGGGTGACCCTTGATCTGATATTATTATTATATTATTATTATTAGTAGTAGTAGTAGTATTTTATGTAGATGTATGTGTCTATACGTGATTATGTTCATATGAGTGCAAGTATTTTCAGGGGCCAGAGGTGTTAGATCCCTCAAACAGGAGTTAGAGGTGGTGAACCGCCTGAGGTGGGTGCTGGGACCTGAATTCAGGTCCTCTTGAAGAGCAGCAAGTGCTCTGAACCACTGAACCATCTCGCCGGCCCCTCTAACATGTTAAGGGGTTTCTCGGGTACAGGAAACTAACGTCTTCCAGTCATCATAATGAGGATGAGGCTCAGCCCTGGTGTTGTATGGGTCGGTGAGCACCCTTCACCAGCCGAAGGGCTCTTGGGCTGTTTCTGAAGTTTGGGTTTCCAGAGGGTTGCTGGGTTTGATGGTAACTGTCACATTCTGTCAGGCTGTCCTCCCAAGCAATGGCGCTGTTTGTGTTCCTCCCTCAATGTCTGAGGTGTCCACTTGCTCTGGACTTAGTTATTGTCTGGCTAGAAAGTTCATTTCTAGTGGGCATGCATTGGTAATTTATTGTGGGTTTAGTTCGCACTTTAAAGAACTGATAATGTTTGGCATCTCCCATATATCTTTTTGGGTGAAATGTCTGTTCAAAGATTTTGTTCACTTTATAGACTGAAAGTTCTTTTTTTTTTTTTAATTGAACTTTAGAGTTCTTTACATTTTTGAATACAGCTCTTGGCATATAAGCAACTTGTAAATATTTCTTCTAGTCTGTGTCTTGTTCTCTTAGTATTAGTGCCTTTTGCAGAGAAATATTAATAAGAATACTATAATTTTTAAAGAAGTCTATTTTAACAGCTTTTTTAAAACAGCTTTTGCTTTAGATATTATATATAAGAAATCTTGCCTAACCTGAGAACACAATCAGTTTTTCCCTTTTCCATGGAATTTTTATAGCTCTGAAATTTACATGTAGGTCTATGACCCATTTCAGCAATCATGTTTTAGAAGCTGCAAGATATGTTTGTTTGCTTGTTTGTGTTTTGAGACAGGCTCATACCAAGTAGCCCAGGTTGGCTCCAAACTTGGGATCAGACTCACACTGTCCTAATGACTACAGTTGTAGATTAATTCCTAAAATCAAGTGATTGACAAGATGAACTTTGTTCTTTTCGAGATTTGTCTTCCTTCAGTTCCTGGTGAGCACAGGGGTCCCAGTCCAGCTGGACCCTGCCTAGGCCTGTGCTGCAGCATCTTCCGTGAATCGGTGTTTGTGCATATGCTAGCTGTCAATAATGGATCATTTTGATAATTACATATCATGCACATTTCACCAAACATCTTCTAAATATTTCTCATTGATGCTAATTTTAGTAGGAAGCATTTTTAAATTTTTTGGTTTCTACTTGTCTGTATATAAGAATATTATTGATTTTTTAAAAAAAATATTGATCTTACATCCTCAAATCTTCCTAAAATTACTTTTTGATTTTGGTAACTTTCTGATAGGTTCCTTGGGAGTCCTTGGGAATGGACTAATCTCATCTGAGACTGAAGCCAGTTTTCTCTCTGACATTCCAGCAGGGATACTCTTTTTGCTTTGTCTTGTTTTCATGCCTTGTTACATGAAACAGGATGAAAACCCCCAGTAAAGTGTTGAAGACTGATAGGAGAGTGGCCTACCCTCGCTTCACTGCCCCACGGAGCGGGGGACCATCCAGGCCTCACTGTTAAGCACAAGGAAAGCCTTTTCAGATCTCCTGGCCACAATTTAAGTTTTCAAAGCGGTTTCAGAGCCTTGCAAACACTTTATATCTGCTGAGGGTATTCCTTCATGCTTTAAAATTTATTTTAGTGCTTACGTGGCTAACCCATATATAATTTCTTTAGATTGCGTGTAAAAGTGACAGAACCACCCCCCCCACCAAGTGATTAACTGTCAATGTTTTTCAGTAAGTGTCCGTGCTTCCTCTCATTTGAAATGTCACTCTTGTCATTCGCTGAGCTCTCTCGTCTACGTGGCTGTTTCTGGATCATGTCTTTTGTTATACCAATTAGCTAGACTATTCCCAAGCCAGTACCACACAGGATCAGTTCCTAAGCTTTCTGGTATGTTTTGAAAGCTGCTAAAATATGTTACTCTTGTTGTTTTTCTCTTCCAGATGAACTTGAATCTGCTTGCAGATCCCATACAGAAACCTGTTGGTCCTCTGAAGGGCAGGGCATAGTATTTATAAATATTTATAGCTGTCAGTTCTTACTGCGCTGACTTTTATAAACAGTGTTGTCTCACAGCACTGAGCTTCATTATGAGGAAACAGTATGAGTTTCTCTATTGATTCAAACCGTCATTTGTGTTTTTAGACATGTCTCTTGGACTTTTACAAGTTACATGAAAACATCTGTAGAAAGTAACACTTTTGCATCTTAAAAAAAAAAAAAATCTACCCATACAGCTTATTTCACACTCTTAAAAGTATCGTGTTGGATGGCACGTCTGGTTCAATGCTGCATTTACTCCTGCATTGTTCCCACTACAGTGGAAATTCTTCAAGTATGTTTGTGACTGAAGAAGCCTAAGATTTTTGGTAGAGAACAGGTTTCAGAGAGCAAATGCTTCTTCCTCTTATGACTTAGCTACTAAGATACATTTAATCAGACTTGTGTGTTGCACTCTATCAATTGCTCCCCTGAGGCACCTACTGAAAATACCATCCCCTTTATCTCCGGAGAGCACAGTGACTTCTGTCAAGGTCCAGCTAGGAAACACTCAACAGCTTGAGTGTACTTCAGGGCTCCTTCAGCACAGCACTACGTTCGGGCTGTTTGTATTGCTGTCCACAAGCAGGATGGACTTCTTTTTAAGCCTTGCTATTACATTATTTCAGAAGAAGGTAATAGCTATTTCTTGCGAATGAGAAGGCGTCTGTCTGTTTTGTGAGCTACACTTAATTGCTTGATAGAGAAATGCCTCTTCCTTAGTTTTTGTAGCTATACATGGCAAAATTACTTGTGTATGGTCTGATTTCTTTTCTTTCTGAGCTTTGATTATTTTCTCATTTGTTTTTATTGTGACAGGGGTTGCCTGCTAAGACTACAGGTGTCTGCCACCAGCATCTATTTGTTTTTAGATAACAGTCTGGTAGTGGGGGTTGGCGGGGGTTGGGGGGAGGGGGATCTCTTGCTTATTGAATCATGAAGCCAGGCAATCTGTGCTTTCATGAATGGAACATTTCCTCTTACCTTTAGTTGTATTTATTTTAACTGTAGACAGTGATCACTCAGCTTCCCCCAACACTTCTCGCCCCTTACATTGGTTGTGATGTCTTTTCTGTTTTTCTCAGTCAGTCATTGTTTTATTGGTCTTGCCAGAGGATAATAATTGGTTATATTTTGTTAATTTCTATTTTATTCCTATTCTTGCCTTCTTTTTATTTCTTGGGATTTTTTTTCTGTTATTTTTCTACTGCTCAAGTCAAATGCTCCATTTGTTTATTTTCACAATCACTGTTCCTGCAAGCCCTGAAGGCTGAAAACCTTTGCATTTGTGACATTTTGTCAACACTCACAGACCTTGAAGTGTTCGCTTGTTCTTTTCCAAGACGTTCATCATTTCAAATCTCATTCCTCTGTAATCCAAGTTAATTAGGAGTGTCCTTGATCATTTCCAGTTTTGTTGTTAAACAGTGATTTTTTTATGCATATAGTAACAATTGTAGGTTGTAAATTTCTCATCTTGAACTTTTCTGGTAAGAATTTCTGGTAAGACTAACTGCATGTCCAGTATCCCTTGAGTATAAAGTCTCTTAATTACTTTATTAGAATATACCAAATCCTTATTTTGCTACTTGAAACATTTAAAAATTACACAGGCTTATACTGTTCCCATTTACATGGCATATCTGCCTCCATTCCCTAAGTTCAGGTCTCTGGGTGGGTTTTGCTTTCGGCATCATAGACACCTAGCATATAATTTTCAGGTTTTTGATCCCCTCTTTTTTTTTTAGCTCTAACCCAAAGGTCTCCTTATTTTCAGCGTAGTAAATCTATTCACATTACAATTATTGCTACTTCAATTAAGCCACTTCTATTTAAATTGTTTTTATTTAGCATTTTTCTACCCCCATTTGTTGTTTGGTAGTGTTCCCTTTATTCCACTTAAAAAAATTAATGGCTGGGAAGTTATGCATCTTACTTCAATTTTCCCCAATGTTTGAGACTTTACTTTCTAAGCACCCGTTTAATCATATTTATAAAATCAATATGTTCAATTATTCACTCTAACTAGCTTCTCTCTAAACAGTCAGGAGCCCCCTCCCACCTTCTGCCGCCCTCTAAGTAGAAGCCATCAGGGGTTTGTCTCAGTTGCTGCTCCTCAGATGGTTGTTTCCCCGCCCCCCTCTCCCCCCTCTTCCCTTCTCTCCATCAATAATTATTTTAAGTTTTACCGTGTTTTCCTCACTAAATCTCCTGCTCTTCCTGCCTTTCTCCTTTCCACCCATCATGTCCCCAGAACACGTTGTCTAGCTGCTCTTCCGGCGTGGGGGTGGGGGCCTTCGGTGGTCCGTGGTCTGCCCCTGGGCCTCTCTGAAAGTGTTTTCTCTTTGCCCTCACATTTGACTGATTGGCTCACCTGGACAGAGAATCTGACGCTCACATCATTTTCCAAGAGACCCTTGAAAGCCCCACTTCACTGTGTCCCCGAGTCCATGTGACGCTAAGGAAGCTTTCCCCACTAATGGCCAACATAGCCGGTTGCTCTCTTGACTAGGAAGCCGACTAAAAGGGTAGATAGACATTTCTGGGGCGGCTTCCTCAGGCGGGGCCACTCCTTCATCACTCACTCATTTACCAGATATTTGTTGTGCATCTAATGTTCCAGCTGTGTTCTGGGACTTAAAAAAGAACAAAAACAAAACAAAACAAAAACCATTGCATAGACACAGAAAAGTATAGAGAATAATAAAGCAGTCAGCGAGGCACTTAACTACTCATATTGACAAATCTTATCGTTCTGCCTCATTCACTTCTGTTTTTTAAAAAATAAAAAAGTAAATGGGAGGGAGGGAAGAATGGGAGGATACAAGGGATGGGATAATCATTGAGATGTAACGAGAATAAATTAATATAAAAAATAAAAAATAAAAATAAAAAAGAATTGTTTATTTTTGCATTATTCAAAAATAAAATAAAAAAAAATAAAAAAGTAAAGAATCAGTTGAAACCTACTCCTTTACTTCCATACACTGCTCTAAGTTTTTTTGTTTACTACAACTGATGTATTATACTTTTAAAACATGGAAACAGTATTTTGGATGTAGGTGGCTGGGTAATACACAGATAAGTAGCACAGAGTAACAAATACAGCGCTCGCTACCCGTCTGTGTGCAGTATAATCATATTGTATATATTAACATATTCCTGCTGTAACCTGGTGAAGTAGGTGCTATTATTCTTTTTATGAATTACGCATTGTAACTTAATTACTGTCACCTAGCTGGTAGCTGACAGCATCAGACCCTGGCAATCTGGCTGCTGTTTGTACAACTTTACAAAGTAAAATGTGCTGGTAACTAACAATTAGCATGTATTCACAAAATTAAGTGGGCTTTTTGGTTGTTGTTGTTGTTGTTGTTGTTGTTGTTTAAAATAAAAGTGGTATCAATTTTGATACCTTCTTCTAAAATCTTGGAGTGTTTTTTTTCCTATTCTGTTTGTTGAACAGAAGCATAGTACATGATCTCACTGGCTTTGGTTCATCATTTATTTTTAATCCTATATAGCGCTGCCTTACATTTTCATAAATATTTAGGTTGCTTCAAAAGATCACAGGAAATGCTGCGCTGAACATGTTTGTAGATGCTCTCTGAGGGAGATTGTGAGTTTTTCTAAGGCATGTCACCAACACAAGAAATCGCTAAGCGGCAGGACTTGCACATCATCATCTTGACAGGTCACTGTCTCACTGATGCACCAACTCACAACCCACCCCTCCCCCCTTCCCCCTTCCTCCCTCTCCCCCCCCAACGCCTGGGAAAGATGAGGGCGCTGTGTTTCTATCTGCTTGTTAAACCCCAGAGTCGGCTCTGCTCCTCGAATGCTGCCTAACTGGTGAGTTCAGAGACGCTCACAGGATCCACTTCCTTTCCGTCTGGATTTAGATAACTCACGAGTCGGGTCTTGACATAAAAGTTTACTGAGGACTTACTTCTGTGGTTCTCTTCTGAAGCTTACAACACTACAGGCTCAGAGAAGTATTTGCCATCAGTCAAATTAAGACCCATTCTGTTTTTTGAAAGACATAGAGCATCTAGCATTAAATAAAGTCACTGTGCTATGTAACAGAACTTACACTGTTCACCTAGCTGGAACTTTGAACCCCTTGACCACTGCCATAAGAAAACATATAACCACTAGGCCTCGTAAATTAGCTTGAGGCTAAGCATGAGCCGAAGCCATTCAGTTGGATCTACAAGAAATCCGACAGCTAGGAACATAATAGTTTACCAATCAAACAAAATGTTGTATTTCATATGATAAGATTTTTACTTAACACTAAATCAATAGTTTTGACAATATTATGATTATACTAAAAATCACCAAGCAAGTAACTACACACAGCATTTTTAAGAAACTCTACAAAGACACAGCATCCTGTCATTTGAAAACAGTTGTGGAAACACACTAGCAGTTTGGTCCTTTCATCCCATCGCTCAGCCACGATGCAACTGGACCTCAAATAGCAAAACCCTCATAGAACCAACTCTGCATCTCTACT
Organism: Acomys percivali; assembly: GCA_907169655.1. Lineage (NCBI taxonomy): Eukaryota > Metazoa > Chordata > Mammalia > Rodentia > Muridae > Acomys > Acomys percivali. The sequence goes on from OU015744.1 coordinate 89,797,409, forward strand.
CACACATCTCAAAGAACTGGCTCAGACACTCCGAAACCAAACTCCCAGTTTCTGTCTCCTGAATCCTACCTCTTCGTAAGTATCTGGATGAAATCCTTGGAGTAGGTCACCAATCTTAGACTTCTACACCCTCCAACCAATACATCTGAAAATACCCTACACTCTGACTGTGAATGACACCCCAAATCTGACCACAGCCAACTGCCTTTGCCACTAGCTGCTGCCAGCTCTTGCTTGCCCCTGCAGAAGCCTGTGAAGGGTGTCTCCTGCCCCTACTCTTTCCTGAACTCTAGTGTATTTGCCACGCAACATCTAGGGAGAATCATTAAAATTAGTTTATATGACCACCACTGTTTTAAATCCTCCTTTCATTAGTCTGCAAAATGCTACCTGGTCCAGACCACAAGGCCTTTCCTTCTCCCTGCTTCCTTTTGCTACCTCTGCCTTAGCTGTGCGCAAAGCAGTCTGATGGTTCCCCAGAGATGCCTACATCCTAAGACTCAGACTCCAATAGACATGTCAAGTTGCATGCCGATGCAGAGCTAAGGTGGTAAATGAACTATAGGCCACCAAAGCGCATCTTGAAATGCAGAGATCATCCTGGGCCATTCAGCTGGGCTGGATGCAATCACGGGGTCGCTATAAGTGAGGAGCAAACTGATACAATAAAGACGCAACTCATCTTTGCTGTGTTTAAAGATGGAGAAAGGTGTCATTAAGAAAAATTATCATATGTATTTAGCATGTGTGTGCGTGTGTGTGTGTGTGTGTGTGTGTGTGCGCGCGCGCGCGCGCGCGCGCGTGTCTATACATGGTGCTTGAGCCTGTAGGAGCCAGTCCTCTAACCTATGGAGGCACGTCGCCGACCTGGAAGGCGTCCTTTATAGATCAAGATTGAGCAGCATCAGGAAGCTTGAACAAGAAAACTGATTCTTGCCTAGAACCTGCTGTGTCTTTTTTTTTTTTCCCTCATTGAAACCAATTTTGGACTTCTTTGGTTGCTTTAGGTTACTGAGCTTATATGATAATTTGCTACAGCAGTCACCAAAATCCTGCTGCTCAGCACTTCAACATATTCCTGCCTTCAGAGATTTCTGCATCCTCTCTCTCTCTCTCTCTCTCTCTCTCTCTCTCTCTCTCTCTCTCTCAGACAAGTTCTATGTATATAGTTATGGCTGTCCTGGAACTCGCTATGCAGAGCCTTGAACTCATAGAGAGCCATCTGCCTCTGCTTCACCAATGTTGGCATATACCACTGTGCCTGGGTAAGATTTCTGCACTTAAAAAAATCCCTGTTTTTTTTGCTTTCCCAAGAAACCAAGACAAAATATTCCCTTTTTAAACTCCTGTCTCACTGACTCTATTGTGTTGGTCCCTACAGCATTCGTCAGGTACCTGGACTATGTATTTTTCACTTACTTGCTTGTTATTTGTCTCCCTGATAAAATGTAAATATGAAAGCAGAGGCCGTTCTGTTCATTAGGCCTCATATTATGCCAGGCAAAGAAGAGAAACCTGATAAATACTTATTAATTGGGTCACTTTGTAATGGAGAGAGCAGGGGTTAGATTGGGGGGAATGTCAGGCGTCTTGGGGTAAGAAGTAAGAAAAGGCAATTCAGTGATGCCTGAGGAGGGAACCCAGGCAAAGCCTGAGTGTTGGAGGACCCACTATTTTCAAATCTAGAATACAATGGAACAGGAGAGAGCCAGGCAAAACAAACAAACAAAACACAAGAACAGCATGAAGCACAGGCCACACCGTTGCCTGCCATTTTGGGTTTGCCTTGACTATGACTACTTTTTGAGGGCTTTGCACCTAGCAGGTGATAGGAAGTAGAGTGGTCTGGACCAGGTGGGGAGCACAGTTATCAGTTCAGGGGTCTCGGGAGCACCGTGGCTTGTTCCAAACAGTAAGGGCTTGGAGTAGGGTGTCGGTAAGAGATGAGAAAACTGGGTGATCAAGATCTGCTTTGAAGGTATAATTGACCAGACTTAAAGATGAGGAATTATATATGGGGCCAGTGTAGAGAGAAGTGACAAGGATGACAGGTGTGACGGAAGTGCTGGACACTGAGCCAGGGAAGAATGCATAGTGCAGACCTGAGGGTAATGAGCACGAATTCAACTTCTGAATCTAATGTCTGAACTATCTGTTAGGCCTGTCAGGAGGCCTGGGGTTTTATGAAGTGGTTGGACAGATTTGAAACTGACATCTCTGGAAAAGAGATCTGGGTGAGAGATCATAATTTCAAAAGTCAAGGGAGAAACCTATGTATTTAAATCATGGGAAATACTATAAATTACCTAGAGAGGCTGGGTAAATTTGAGAGAAGACAGCCTGAGAGATAGCTCTGCAGAACTTTACATTTTTAGAGTTTAGGTGAAACAGGAAAAATATGAGTAATTAAGACTTAAACTGTTAAAGAACCAAGAAAATGAAGAAAGTCACAAAGAATGTTAGATCACAGAAGCCAAGAGAATATTTCCAGGGTTGCTCAACTGCTCTGAGGATTCTAGTCATGTGATGGCTAGATTTAGCAATGAGAGGATCCATGTTTTTTGTTGTGTGTGTGTGTGTGTGTGTGTGTGTGTGTGTGTGTGTGTGTGTTTTCTTCCTTTCTTAAGGAAGAAATGGTTCATGGTGGTAAAAGAGCTTTAACCAAGAGAGAGAGAGAGACTTTTAAATTAAAGCTATTAGTCCATTATTTAATATTGACTCAAATTATGCTCTAAAGAAGAAAGGACAAAAGATGCTGGAGAGAGAGGAAATGTGACAAGCTGACACTGGGAGAAGAAAAGGCATGGCCCAGAACAGGAGCAGACCACTTTCAACAAAACGGAGGGAGGGGGAAGGCTGAGCCCCGCACACACTGGTTTGCAGTGTTTCTGGAAAAGCTGTCTTTTTGAGATTGGTAACCATTCATCTATTCTATGTGTATTTGTTGAATTCCTGCTCCTTTCCCACATTGAATCACGTGGCCCAAAGGGATATGGAGACAGTCTTTCAGGACATCTGTGTGATGTTCCTGGGAGCCTCTGAATGGGCTTGTGAGATTTTAGTAACATTTATTTCAAGGCCACTGTATATGTCACGTTGAGAAATTACCCTTATTCTACTTTTTATTTCAAATACTCCTCAATTGTACTTCCAGGAGCCAAATCCCAGGAGCCCACACAGTAAACACTGGCTACAAAATAGCTCAAGTGACCCAGCAGCAGGGAAATCCAGGAAGAGTGTTCTTCTGAAAGCTGAATGTTTGAGAAATCACAGCGAAGTGTGACGCTCAGCACAAGTGTCAGGGATTAAGAAAAACAAACACAGAAAGTAAACGCACATCTCTATACTAAAAGAAACAGACACTATCAACCAAAGCTGACCATTTGAAAGGGCCACAGACAAATATCAATAGGCTCATAAAATATAAGTAAACCTTTATTAAGGGGGGAGAATTATCAAATGTGTGTGTGAAATAAAAATGGGATATTCTAACAGATACTATAGTACATGTTAAAATGAGATAATATGAGCCAAATTCAAAACTTTGTAGGTTTAAATATATCTATTTTAAAGAGAAATCTGAATTACCAAAATGGTTTAGTGGATTAGAGAAACTGTATTAAAATTTCAAAATATGGTAGCATCACAGATGAGATTCACTAAACATTCAAGGAAATAATAAAAAAAACTGTCATAGAAAATAGGAAAAGAAAGAAAAATTTCTAAATGCATTTTTGCAAAGGTAACATAACCCTGGTACCAAACAACAGTCAAGGACAGTACAAGAAAGGGAAACTCCAAGCCTTCACTTATGAATAAAATGCTAAAAAATTTTTTAATTATAGATTGCTTGAAGGAGTGTATTAAAAATACAACTGTAGATTATGGCAAAGCACCACTTCATCTAAGAGAATCAACAGATTCACACTAGATAAAACTCTATCAGTGTGACCTGTTGCATCAACAGACTTACAACAAAATCCGTAACTTCCTCAACAGTCTGAGGAAAAGAATCTAATAATAGTTCAGTATCCATCTCAGGTTTTAAAAAGGTTCCGACTTTAATCACAACTAGGATAGAGGCAGCTATTCTATCCTGATAAAGGCTTTCTACTGAAAAATGCAGAGCAAACGGGATAAGCAAGGATGGACACTAGAAATATTCTCAATGAGACAGAAAGTTCTGGGGGGGGATGCTTATTAACACCAGCTGCAGGGAAGGGCCCAACACGCGCATTGAGATTAAGGGGGAAGGTGTCAAGGGTGGTATTTACAGACAACATTGATAATCTGCATGAAAAGTACAAGAGCCATGAAAATAAACTAATAAGAACACTTACCTCTTAAACAAGATCATTAGCCTTTTTAAAAGCAACAATCAACAAATTAAAATTTTAATAGGAAAAAAATTGTGCCTCTGTCACACAGTAATAAAAGCTGTGAGGTACTGGGCAGTGGGTATCTAACATAGAGGCGCAAGCATTTAGTAAACAAATTATAAAGTGTTATCGAGGAGTGCTTGGAAGTCAAAATACTATTCATGAACTGGATAACTTGGCTTTATAAAGATGTTACAGCTCCTTAAATTAAATTGTAAATTTAACTCATCAAAATACCAAAAAAAAAAAAAAAAAAAAAAAAAAAAAAGTTTCTCTTCAGAATGTGATAGGCTGATGTTGATAAGGGACTCAAATCTAAACATGGTCAGCGCAGTTGTAAAAGTGAGCGAAGGACGGGACAAGTCCTCTGTACATTAAAAGTTATTATCAAGCCATTGTAATTAAGACTTATTATCAAGCCACGGTAATTAAGAGTGTGCTGTTGGCTCAGAATTGGCTTGATCCATGGAGAAGGACAAACTAGGAACATTTTCATGAATATATGGAAATTTAATTTACAACCATGGTGCCATTGCACATTAATAGGGGCATGATCACTGTTCAGTAAATCAGGTCACAGCAGGCTTTCCATGGTGGAGGAGAGAGAACTGAAATTAATTCCTCCTTTACACCAAGCCTTTCAACAAGTGTAAAAGAAAATATCAGTGACAAAGGCCTAAAGCTGTCCTCATGCATCAGGTGTGGAGTTGTATCTTTAATGATACAAAGACAACAAAAACTGGAGGCTTTTGGGGGGTTGTTGTTGTTGTTGTTTAAGAGAGTGATGTGACCACAACTACATTTTACGCATTTTATAATACAGATGACATCAAAAGTTAAAAGACAAGCTATAGATGGAGCTAATATGTTTAATGTGTATACACATGAAACACTATAAATCCAAGGGATGAAAGATAAAAAGCATACATAGCCTATTGGAAAAATGACAGAGGCTATGAAAAAACAAATCACAGACTCAGAAACTTCAACAGCCAATAAATACATGGAAAAATGCCCAGCCTCACTAGCAGTGAGGGAAATTCAAATAAAATAACAAGATACTGAGTATTTAAAAAAAATAAAATTGGCACAAATAAGTCTGAATCTAGAATATGTTTAGTATCATGTGAGTGAAACTGAACCCCTCATCCACTGCTGGGTGTGCAAGTAAGAAAGTCATTTAGCAGTTTCTAGTAAAACTCAAAACATGAGTGCTGCCTAGCATTCATCTTCTAGGTATATACAGGGAGAAATTTCTACATATGTGCAAGGAAACATGCACCAGTAATATCAAAATATTGGCAGCAACTCCAACATCTGTCAGTAGGACCATGAATAAACAGGACACATTTATATGCATGAGTCTACAATGTAACAATTAAAATGAATGAACTGCATTTATATTTGCCAACATGAACAGAAAAGAAAAAAAAAACATACCAAGAAGGAAGAAATAAGTTGCAGGTTAATATATACAGTCTAAAGTCATGTGTATACATTTTTAAAAGCAATACTTCTTACAGATTCATATGCTGTTAAGAGTGTGCAGCCTAAATTGCAAACTTACATACCAACTTAGCCTCTGAGGGAAAGAGTGGGCAGTAATGCCAGGGAGGCATGCAAGGGAGACTTAAATTTTATCAGAAATTATGAAAAGTTAAAATTTCAAAAGAAGACCTGAAACAGAGATAACAAAATGACAATATTTATCAATTACTTGCATATTTTATTTCAGCATTTTAAAATATATTTGCATGTTTTTCTAAGCCATAAATAAAAAAAACATGCACTAAATCATTCTGATAGAGTTTTCATGTATGGATCAATGTAGCATCTGGAAATTTGAGGTAAACACCTTTAGCAAAAGTGATCAGTTTTAGAATGGGTCTCCTTTAAAATGACACAGCTGCCAATATTATTTTAAAGCTGCTGAAATGAATAATCAGTTCTACAGGTATCAATATAAAAATCTTGTTGAGAGAAGCAAGCTGCGGGATGACATGTGCAGCACTGTAACACCTATTAAAAAATTTAAATACACTAACAAGGATACACATATATTTACAAACATAGGTAACTGTGCAACGAAGTATAACAAATGTCTGAGGAATATACACTTTATGGCACTGATAAGCAAGAGGGAAAGTGAATAATACTGAGGAGAAGAAGAAAGTGACACCAACCCTCCCCTAATGCTTAATATAAATGAAAAATCTGATGCAAACGCAACAAAAACATCATATTTGATTATTCTAGTCAATAAGTATAAGGACATATGTTATTCTTAAAGCACGTGTATCATTTTAACTTCCCAAAGGAAAAAAAAATACTGAGGCACTACAAATAAAATGCACATAACTTAATATTACAAAAGTAAAAGCCTGTGTACACCCCCAACTGCTGTAGCAATATAGTAAGAAATTATCCTGTTTATTTTCTACGTTTTTTTAATTTAAAAAAATTAAAAGGGGGAGATCAAATAAAGCAATGAAGACATGTAAAAGAAATCATTCACATATTTGATTATAAAAAAGAAAAAGCCCCCCACAATCATATGGCACTGGATGAACATTCTATACCATTTTGCTGCATTTTCTTATTTTTATTTATTTTTTATCAAAAGAGAAATAGAAAACGTTGCCTAATTGGAAACGTGACTTTCTATTATTAAAATTGTGGGAGTCCATTTTAATGTGTTTATCTCGCTGCTAGTCTGTAATTTATATTTCAGCGTGTAAATTTGTTCGCGTGCCTGTGACAGGTTAATGCAGTTTAAACATGCATTTTTCTTTCGTTGCTTGAATAGTTAAATCGTTACTCCAAGGATTTTAAGTTTCTATTTCAAGCCGGGAGGATTCTTTGCTCTCGCCAGGGTTAAAACCGCTTCTGGTTCAAAACGCTATTAATTAAAGGCTACGTGGTGGATTCTATTTGGGACACGGCTGCGGACCCCGCATTAACAGTCGAACTGCTAAATGAGAAAACTTTGTTTCGCCCCCGTTTTCTTTTGGATGAAGACTTGGGGCTATTTTCAATTTGGGCTGCGAGCGGTGGACGCGAGTCAAACGCAATCCCAGCCCACTTCGCCAGCGATCGCGTTTGCGAAGCGAAAGACAAATCAGGTATTAACGCGGCTTTTTTTCGCCGCCCCCCCACCCCCTTAAAGAAAAAAAGTTTTTAGGACTCCGCCGGACACCCCGCTGGCCAGGAAACAGGGGCGCGGGGGGCGAAGCCGGCAGGCTGCCCAGAAGTTGCGATCCGGGACTTGCGCGCATTGAAATTACCTGGCTCGCCAGCAGCGGAGAGAAAGCGCAGACAAGATAATTTCTCAGGCTGCTGGGAATGCCTTAGCCCGCGCGGCAGCTTGATCCAGGGGTGTCCTCGGGCCGGGGCGGGTCCCCGCCACCCCCACAGGCTCCGGTGCGTCAGGGCGCGTCAGGCGGGGCTGCCTCGGTGCTGGCAGCAGCGGCTGCGGGCGGCGAGCGGCGCGCACCAGCTTCCAGCTCGTCCGGCTCCGAGCGGCGGGACGGACGCTCCCGGGGACTCTGCGGCCCGCGGCTGGCCACGCTCGGACGGCGCTCGCCCGCGACCGGGCGCCGCCAGCATGTCAGCCGCCGTGGCTTGCCTGGACTACTTCGCCGCCGAGTGCCTGGTGTCTATGTCCACCCGCGCCGTGCTACACCAGCGCACAACGGTCCCCGAGGGCGCGGGCGCGGCAGCTGCCTCCGAGGTGGGTGAGGTGCCACGGGAGTCGGCAGGGACTGGTCCGGGCATGCGGGGGGTGCTGTGGATACCCCCTGTCCTCCAAGTCCCCACCCCTAGCCCGGACGAAGGCGACGGAGCGCCCCACCTGCTGGCTGCGAGCGCTTTGGCGGATTTAAGCTGTGGTGTCCCAGAAGGTCCCAGGGAAGACTCGGAAGAAGCTGCGTGCGCCTCAACTAGCTGCTTCGAGCCGACTTGGTGCTCCAGCCCTACTGGGTGCTCCAGCCCTACTGGGTGCTCCGAAACGGCTCCGGCCCTTTTCGAAGAGGAGCTCTCGGGCCCTGAGAGCTCCTGCAGCGAGCCTGCCATCCCGAGCACACCAGAAGCCGCAGAGGAGCTGGATGACAGCGGGGAGGTGCCCGAGGGGCCCCCAGGGGCCCGCCCTGGGCCATCAACTGGCTCGACGTACCGAAGGAGGCAGATTACACCCGCATCCAAGCGACATCAGTGCCCCTTCCCGGGCTGCAACAAAGCCTATTACAAGTCTTCGCACCTCAAGTCACACCAGCGTACCCACACGGGGGAGCGCCCCTTCTCCTGCGACTGGCTCGACTGCGACAAGAAGTTTACACGCTCTGACGAGCTGGCCCGCCACTACCGAACACACACCGGTGAAAAGCGCTTCTCCTGCCCGCTGTGCCCTAAGCAGTTCTCCCGGAGCGACCACCTGACCAAGCATGCCCGTCGCCACCCAACTTACCATCCCGACATGATCGAGTACCGAGGTCGTCGTCGCACTCCCCGCCCTGACCCACCACCCCCTTCCACGGTGGAAAGCTCCGGTTCCGACTCCAGCTCCTGCTCTGGCCAGGAAACCAGCTTCACTGCTTGCCTGTAGGACTGTCGCTGCTGTCTTTCTTCCCCTCAAGCACAACCCCCACCCCCCACCCTACCCCTCGCCCCCCGCCCCGCAGGCTGTTGTCTTTGCCTTCGCTCTGTCCATTCCTATTTTCCAGGGTCGTTAGACCAAGGCACTGACTGGTTGCTCCGCTCTGAGGATGGGTCCAGACAAGCTTGTCTGACTCTGGAGAGGGACTGGGAGCCAGAAGATGGTGGAAAGTCTTGCAACACAAATACTATCTGAAAGAACATTTTCTTCAAAACAGCCTGCAGGAACCAGTAAGAAGGGATGGACTCTTCAGCATACTGAAGATTCTTCCCTCCACGGCACCAGAGATGTAAAACTGAATTCTCAGATGCCTGAGGATCTCCCAGTCCCAAAGGACTCTGGTGTCTTACCCATTCATTGGCCAGGGCGGACCTTGGAGAGGGTGTCCAGGGCAGAAGTCTTGGAAATGTCTAGACTTAGATGACGAGAGGCCTTTGGAAACAGAAATTATTTCTATTTCTGTAAACAGCAATGTTTACTAATTTATTTTTAGTATCTTTTAAACAAGAATTCCAGGTTGATGGGAAGCTAATGTCTTCCACTCTCCCACTGCCCCCAGCTACCTCTGCTTTGTGGATGTATGGCTGGGAGATGCTTTTTGGTGCCTGGGGAGTGGTATGAATCTGCTTGTACTTCCTGTAGCATAATTTGGAACCCTGTGCTTGCATTGTATCCCTTCTTTAAAAAAAAAAAAATCCTTCTCAGGGGTGGTAACTTTCTGGCTCACGATTATGAAGAGATTGATTAAGTAATTCGAAAACAGCCATAATAGCACCAGAGAGAACAGGCTGGTCTGAAATAGTTTCTCCTTCACCTAGAAGGCAAGCCCCAGTAACTTTTCACAACCACTGATAGTAGAGTCTGTTCACCTCTTTGCTGGCTAAGTAGGGCTTAACTTCTGTGGAGATCTGCACACTGTTGTTTCTGATACAGGTGAATTGGTGGATGGGGGGGGCGGGGAGGGTAAGAGATTGTTTTATTGGAGAGCTGCTGTGTTGGGTTTGGGGAAGGAGCAGCTAGGTAATAGCTGTTTGCTATCAAATAGAAGCACCTGTCTCTAATATCAGACTCTTTCTGCCCCTTGAAGGAAGCAAATACCAGAAGTATTTTGTCGTGTGGCCCAGCTACTGTGGATTGAAATCACTGGTGTGTGTGTGCGCGCGCACACACACACACATGTGTTTGTGTTTGTAGTCCCTTCATTAGACATGAGGCTGAAAGGCCTCTCCTAACCTGATGTGGTCTCCTACGGTCCCCTCCTGGATATCTTATACTGCCTATCAATCACACTTGTAAAGGATGTTGTAATCTCATGGGATCATAAGAGGCACTTGATTAAGCAAACCGCTTTCCCCTGTTTTATAGATAAAAACGCTGAAGCTAAAATTATCTCAAAGTTATATGCTAAGTTTCTGGCAAAAGCTGTGAGTAAAAGTAAAGTGTTTGACTTTTAAATGGCGTTCCTTCGTGCTTGAGTCCCCATTTCCTCACTCCCTGGGACCTTTGACAAAAGGCGCCACCCTACCTTCCTGTTACTGTGACCCCCTCTCATCCCGTTTTCTACTGCTTCTATAAATCTTTAAATGTTGAGGGGTTACCTGAGTCCTTTGGCTAATTATTTAATACCCAAGCCCTTTCTTTCTTTCTTTCTTTCTTTCTTTCTTTCTTTCTTTCTTTCTTTCTT
>OU015744.1:89820103-89884639 GCA_907169655.1 Acomys percivali
AGAAGAAGAAGAAGAAGAAGAAGAAGAAGAAGAAGAAGAAGAAGAAGCCGGGCATTGGTGGCACATGCCTTTAATCCAAGCACTTGGGAGGCAGAGGCAGGCAGATTGCTGTGCGTTCAAGGCCAGCCTGGACTACAAATGGAGTCCGGGACAGCCATGGCTACACAGAGAAACCCTGTCTCAAAAAAACCAAAAAAAAAAAAAAAAAAGGAACTGAACCTAGGGCCTTGTGCGTGGTAGCACTCTGACTGACATTCCAGCCCTAGACCTCTTAGTTTAGATTTTCCTTCCAACAACATAAAATGGTTCACATGTCATGTTATTATTTCTGTAAATTATCATATGCATTTCTTTCTTTCTTTCTTTCTTTCTTTCTTTCTTTCTTTCTTTTTTTCTTTGCCAAGAGTCACATTCAGGGGCTTGGTGGAGAGATGACTGCACAGTTAAAGTGATTGCCATGCAAGCACCAAGTGTGAGAACCAGCACTGGGATTCCCAGTACTCCAGCAAAGGCTGGGTGGGCATGACAGTCTACCAGAATTCCATCACTGAGAAGGCAGAGGCAGAGGATTTCCCACGCAATCTGGCTAGCTAGACTAGCCTTATGGCTGAGCTGTGGGTTCAGCTGAGAAGCCCTGTTTTGACTAGTAAGGTAGAAAATAATAAAGTAAGACTCCCAAACTCAGCCATAGGCCTCCGTACACACTTGTGCATACATATGGGACCATGTATGCCTATCATACACACACACACACACACACACACACACACACACACACACACACACACACGCTTGCACGCGTGCGCGCGCGCGCCATAGAGAAGACATAGATCATGGCAAATTAAAAAGGATACTATTTTTTTTTTTTTTTTTTAGCAGTAAGTTGACTTCTACCAACACAAGCCATTCCGTTTGCCCAACTATTTGCTTGTGGTTATTGTTTAAGGAAACTCAGGTTTCTTCCCTCAAGGCCTGCTCTGCATCATAGCAGCACCTTAGTTACTCAAATACTAACCTAAAACGTGTGGTGGGGTATCCGTCTTTCTTAATAGGCTTCTAGATTTGACAATAGAAGGAACAGCATCCACTAAAGAACTTTGAGGTGGCACGTCCTGACTTCTAAATGATATGCTGTTTGTAGTGTTCTCCTTAGATTGATACTATCTCATAATTGGTCTTCCCTATGGCCATTTTTAAGGCTGAGCGAGGTATTTTAATCTCCTTTATAACTGCAGTGACTGGTATAAACTGGCTCCTCTACTTCATTGTGGTGACATTAGTGTCCTTGTGACAGGCCATCTTGCCTTTTACCAAGGGCTCTGGCCAAGCAGAGGATTGCCATCAGTGTGTTCATGGTGTAGTCTGTCCTGGCATGCTTCCTGTGACATCTGGATAGGTGCTCTCCCCAGATGTTAAGACAGGTAAAGCAAAGCCACTTTTCCCAGAGAGCATTTAGCTTAATGAGCACTGGGCCATCAGCAGGGACACAGTGATATCCCCAAGGGCTATTTCTAAGGAGCTGCCAGAGTTCCTCCTGTAGGTTAGGCAGGTCTGAGACTGCAAGGTCTCGGCATTCCCTCATCATATTGTGCAGGAGACACGGCCATGTCATTTGCTGGGAGTCGGGTCAGCCCTTCCAGTCTTGCTCATAGTACTTCTCCACCATTAAGAATTCTCCCCGTCGTTTGGTACAAGTCTCCGTAATTCTGGGAGCATCCTTCAGTGCTCTGTGAGTGTAAAAACGAAGCAGGCTTGGATTCAAAGTCTGGTACCCAGGTTACCAGGAAACACTCCGAAGGGCTTTCTTTAGCATCTATGTTTTGTTCATCAGGGAAATGTAGACTGAGGGCAGAAGTTTCCCTCTTCTCCCTAGACTTCCATGCTACAGTGTATGTGCCCGGGTCACACTGACAGGTATTACCTGTCCCACCTATACCCAGGGTACTCAGTATAGACCATAAACCACATTTTACCTGGAGTAGAAGCTATGAAGAAAGGAAAATCAGCATCTTAGTCCTGTGCTGTCTTTCCAATGGTCCACAGTTTGAAACCCTAGGCAAATGTGAATTGGGTATTGAGTGTAGAAACCAGTCTTATCGTCTCCCAGTTGGGAAACTGAGTCTGGTTATTCCTGCATGTCAGCATTCCATGCTGGGGACTGCAGCCATTTAACTTTCTTAAAGGGAACAATGCAGTCTGCCCTCCAGGTTCCACCAGCATCTAAGGTGTGTCCATTGAAAATATCAAATAGCTTCATAGAAACTGCTGTGTTCTTCTGGTTTGAGCATAGAACAAAATAGCTTTTCACCCAAGACAAGCTACACAGAAGGACTACACATTCACGAATGAGGTCTCTAAGTAGCGTCTCTCATGAAGATCTAGAAAAGGCGTGTGGCTAACATCTAACCCAGTAAGATCAATTTGAAAGCCTTTCAACAATTCATAGCTTCAGTCACATCTTCAAAGTTTCTTTTGTCCTTATCACAAAGCTGAAGTCATACATCTGCCTCATGGGACATTTAGACACACAAATGAACCAAAAAGAGAACATAAAACGGTCCAATAATCCCATAGTGCAGTGATAACTACTACTAACGTTAAAGGATGTGCTTTTAGAGCTCTTCACTTTAATAAACATTTGTATGCTTTTCATTTTGACAAAGAAATTCCAGCAACAGTGCACAAAACCCACGTGTTTTTCTCCTGATGATACCACAGAGGTTAAGCACGCAACAGAGTATTTACTCACTGTGCATATGTATGCATGTGTGCATGTGTGTGCACACACAGATTATGTAAATATAGTTTATATGTTCCCACACTTATATTTTTCCTGAATTATTTCAGAGTCATCAACTTCACAGTCTTCACAGGGGTATGCTGTGCCAAAAACTTTACTTATTTAAGTACTTTTTGTTTTTGTTTTGTTTGTTTGGTGTTTTTGTTTTTGTTTTGTTTTGTTGAGACAGAGCCTTTCTATTATGTAGCCCTGGCTGTCCGGGAACTCACTGTGTAGACCAGGCTGGCCCCAAACTCCCAGGGATCTGCCTGCCTCTGCCTCCTAAATGCTAAGATTAAAGGCATGCACCACCATATCCAGCTAATGTGTCAATACTCCTTAAATATTACTTTAATGAACAGTCCTCAAAGCTATGAATGAAATAATCACAGTGCTATCCCATCAGATGGGAATAGAAGCAAACACCCACCAGCATTTGTTGAAACCCCAGCGTCTTATTGTAACTCAGAGGCAGGTTGGAGAGGGTTCTCTTTGGCCGACTCACAGCCACACTTCTATTCATGGAAATGAGAGAGCAAACTCGGACAGCCTGAGAGATATTAGGCAGCCAGTTCAAAGAGGGGCCTCAGAAAGTCATCTTTGAGGGGACATCTGGAGACACCGAGCCAGACTGTGGGCTGCAGAATAACAGACCATCATTTCAAAGGCACTGTTGCCTAGGGCCCTGTCTGATTTTGAAGGCAGTAGATCATCTAGAAGGAGACAGTTCCACATGTAGGATTATAAATGCTCGGTGTGGAAGACTGAGGGAACAGCCTTGATGTTAATCATCATGGCAGGGCATAAACAGTCTCCACCATAGAGGAAGTACTGGGGAAAGAGCAGAAATGGAGGCCTTCTGTTACCCATCAGGTGCTGATTTAGTAGTAGGTGAAATAATTGCTTAGGCATGGCATTATCATCTTAAGTCTTGGTAGAAAACAGAGCCAAATGCTAACGCATCTTCCTGGATTGTTACCCAAGGGTGGGCCTGCTCCCCAGAGGCATACATTGAGATAATCAGTCTCTCCCTGCCTATGAGCCTCATTTAACAAGAAAGTCCAAGGTTTTCCTTTCAGAGTCAGACCGGTGTCCAGCTAACTTCTGGTAATTCTTGATTGACAAGAGGAAGACTGACTTTGAACATAACTTATTCCAGACAAAATTTTTGGTTTTTAAAGACATCTATCAACGTCCTGTGAGGGGAGCTGGCAGAAGGCACTGCACATAGATGACTTCGTTGTCAAAGAAACATTGAGGGATCTGCCCTTGGGCTTTGAGATCAGGAAGAAAATGTGATCTTAATGACATTTCTATTGCTGTGATGAGAACAAACAACCCTGACCAAAAGCAACTTAGAGGAGAAAGGGCTGTGTTTCCCCCTTCAGCCCCAGGTTAGATGCTGTCACTGTAGACAAGTCAGTGAAGGAACTTCAGCCAGTTCCGTGCTGTCTACAGTCAAAAGCAGAGAGAAGTAGACATGTGTACTGTATGTACTCACTGGATTGCTTGAGCTTAGCTCGATGTCTCTGGTATTAGCCGACCACAGTGGACTGGGTCTTCTCTCAGGTCAACCCAATGTAGGCAATCCTTCAATGTGGCTCTTCCCAGGTGATTGTAGGTTGTGCCGAATTGACCATTAAAGCCAACCATCAAAGATCAAGTGATGGAGCTAACACAGAAGAAAGGACTGTGGAATTGCTCCCTCTTCCGAATACCTTTGGGCTCAAGAATTAGCTACAGAGAGGGACTGGGATTTGGGGAAACATTCTTCCTGAGACTGCCACAGTGGGGCCAAGATGCACACCTAAGAGAAACAGAAGATGACGTCCCTCACTGGACAGCCATAAAGGGAGAGAGTGCCCTGAGAGTGAGTCCCCTGTAGAGCTTGTTGGAGCCAGGAAAGGATCTTACTGTCTCTCTGGACCACCCATAAGATAGTTGTGACTTGCTAGCCCTTTTCCTACTCCTTCATAAAAGGGCACGTGTCGGGGGCAGAGGGGTGTGAGCCAGACTCTCCTCTGTTCTAAGCCAATGGGAACTAAGGTGAAGTGGGGGGGGTGAGGCGGCGGAGGCTTTAAAGTTAAGTTATAAGGGCTCATCCAGTAAACTGCTTGCCTTAAAGTAGGAGGACCTGAGTTTGATCCCCAGAACTCATATAAAATGCCAGGCATGCATAGTGGTGGTTGCTTGTAATCCCAGTCTGGTGGGGGAGAGACAGGCAGATCCCTATGGCCACAGTCCAGCCAGCCTAACCTATTAGGTGTGAGACACCATGTCTCAAAACTCAAGGTGGACAGCTCTGGAGGGACAGCCCCTGAGGTTGTCCTCTGGGCTTCTGCACACACACACACACACACACACACACACACACACACACACATATGGCCACATGAATACATACACACAAAGATGCACATACCAATACACAAGTTGTGGCGCAAACAAGGAAGGATTGTAAGAAATGAGACTGACTCTCCTAATAGGTGAAAATCGCTGAAATGAACTGAGAGAAAAGGGCATTTTATAAGAGAACAGATGATAGTGGTCTTGGGAGGGAAGGGAGGTTTTCATTTAGTAACAGCAGTTGAGATTCTTGCACATTGCATGCATACCCCACCCTCTATTCTTGACAACAAGGATGAAAAGAATACCAGTCAACATCAGAGCCCTCTTCTTAAGCCTGATATCTCAAGGGTGTGTGGACCGGCTAGGAGGCAGTCTTAGCTTCCAGTTTAATGAGATGCCAACCACCTCCCACCATGGAAGCATTCCTTCTTTTTGTGCCTGTGTGTGTTGTAATCCCAGCACTCAGAAGCAGGTAGGAGAATGATGAGTTCAAGGTTAGCCTGGACTACGTACACATACTGTCTTAAAAAAACAAAAGTGTGGGAGTGGGAGGGGGGATAAACAGAACTTTAAATAAGCAAAGGCAGAAGTGAAGACCACCATGACATTGCCCCTGGTGTTGGCTTTGGGAAAACAGAATTGTCTTTCAGGTCTGGGCTATACCTCCTAACCTGCTCAGCACACCCCTTGAGATGATTTCTGTCAGCCAACACCTAAACCGAGACTTTAGAAGGCTTTCCACCTGGCCTCTTCTGGAAGACAGAGTTCACGGGAAAGCCAGCAGACCCTCGTGGGCATGTCAACCGAGTGTTTTACCTTTTTAAAGATGATTGAATGTCTTGATTCAGAAAAACGCGTTGTATGAGGGCCGAGGGTATAGCTCAGTGCTAGAGAGCACTTGCCTAACATGTACAAAGCGTTGGGTTCAAATCCCAGTTGCTATAAAAGGCCACTGTAAAACAATGACAGAACCCCCACTGTGTGAATAAGCACTAAATCCAAAGATGATGACACTATTCCTGTAATCAGTAATAAACTGTAAACTAACTAGACATACATTTGAACCCAAATACATAAAATTTATATTTAAAACCATAAATCTCTAAAAAAAGGAAAAAAATTACCTAAATAAGATTGCCTAAATTACCTGCATTTTATATTCTTTTAAAAAAGGATTTATTTATGTATGTATAAGAGAGCTTTGTCTACATGTAAGCCTAAATACCAGAAAAGGGCATCAGACCCCATTATAGATCAGACTACTGTGAGTCTCCATGTGGGTGCTGGGGATTGAACTTAGGGATTTCTGGAAGAGAAGTCAGTGCTCTTAACTGCTGAGACATTTCTTTACCACAAGCATTTATATCCACAAATGAAAATTTGACAGTATAATAATTTAGTTAAAAAGAAAGCCTCTAACCAATATGATGACAATCTAAACAGGAAATAAATTACGTTTTTAAATAGTACCGCTTGTTGGGTATAGTGGTGCACACTTTAGTCCCAGCACTCGGGAGGCAGAAGCCGGAAGAGCTCATTGAGTTCAAGGCCAGCCTGGTCTGCATGGTGAGTTCCCTGATAGACAAAGATACCTAGAGAGACCTTGTCTCAAAAACACAAGCAGACAAAAAATAAAAATGTTATAATAACATTTCTCTCAGTTAATCTGTAATTTTAGCATGAACAAATTCAAAATTAATTCTAATTGCATTTCAAAGATGACAAGCTGACTCTTGGGCGTGGTGGCACATGCCTTTAATCCCAGCACTCGGGAGGCGGAGGCAGGCAGATCGCTGTGAGTTCAAGGCCAGCCTGGTCTACAAAGTGAGTTTGGACAGCCAAGGATACATAGAGAAACCCTGTGTCAGAAAACAAAAACAAAACAACAAAACCACACACTTAGCTGGGTGTGGTGGAGCATGCCTTTAATCCTAGCACACAAGAGGCAGAGAGAGGCAAGATCAGCCTGGTCTACATATCAAGTTCCAGGACAGCCAATGCTACACAGAGAAACCCTGTCTCAAAAACAAACAAACAAACACCAAAACCAAACCAAAACAAAACAAAAAACCCACCACCACCAACAACAAAAACTCATTAAACTTATTAGCAGGTTTGGTATCAAGACCAGTGGAATAGAATTTAGCAACAGCCATTTATACTAATGAAGTTTCCAAAAATCCATTAGAAATGATTTTTTTTCAGTAGACATCAAGGAAACTGTCGTGTTTTATAGAATAAAGAGTGGATTATTAGCTGATATTGCAATACTACTTTGAAGAAAAATGGGAAGGGGATGTGGGTTCTAGGTGGTCTAAAGACTGAAATGTGGGAAAGAAAACCTGTTAACTGGAGAAAAGAGAGCAGTAGTAGTTATTGTTCAAGAACAGGATCTCAGTCGGACAGTGGTGGCACACACCTTTAATCCCAGCACTGGGGAAGCAGAGGCAGGTGGATCTTTCTGAGTTTGAGGCCAGCCTGGTCTACAAAGTGAGTCCAGGACAGCCAGGGCTACACAGAGAAACCCTGCCTTAGAAAGAAGAAGGAGGAGGAGGAGGAGGAGGGAGGGGGAGGAGGAGGAGGAGGAGGAGGAGGAGGAGCTTTAGAGGCTGGGTGTGCTGGTGCACGCTTTTAATCCCAACACTCGAGAGGCAGAGGCAGGTGCATCACTGTGAGTTCCAGGCCAGCCTGGTCTACAAAGCGAGTCCAGAACAGCCAAGGCTACACAGAGAAACCCTGTCTTGAAAAACAAAAACAAAAAGAACAGCATCTCTATTATTTATTCATTTAATGCGTATGAATGTTTCAGTTGCATGTAGGTGTATGTACCATGTATGTGCCTGGCATCCACAGAAGTCAGAAAAGGGCACTGGATCCCCTGGAACAGGAGTTACAGACAGTTGTGGCTGGGAATTAAACCCAGGTCCTCTTAGCCACCGAGTCATCTAGCTTCCCAGAACAGGCTCTTAAATAAAATGTAACAAACTGCAAGCCACGGGAGGAAGCGTTGATGTGTCGTCAGGCTGAATCAGAACTGAAGCTATCTAACACACAAAGCGTCACCTTACACCCAGACTCACCAGGGCTGAGTTTTTAAATAGAGAGCTATCAAAGTGCTTGCAAGGATGTAGACTTTACACTGCAGAGGAGCTGGGACCATCATCCATGGTGGGTGCAAATATACAGCGGCTCAGCTGAAATGATAGACAATTTAACTGGTTCATTAAAAAGTTAAGGAAAATTTTTATGTGGACCAGAAGTGCTACTCATACCAGGCAAAAAGAAGAAATAACTCAAATGTCTATGGACAAGGGAATGGAGAAATGGATTGTGGTATTTCCATACAGGGAGATTATTCAGCTATTTTAAAAAGGACAAAGTACTGAAAGATAAATGTTCATAGTATCCATGTTTAGAATATGGATCTCTGCAATGCATGTCAAGTCAAAGAAGACAGACACATAGGACACATCCCAAATAATTTAATCAGTATCAAATAGTGGAAACTGGGTAAGGTAAGGTGGGGCACTATTGTGACCCAAGCTCTCATGAGATGAGATGGATGAGGGAAGACCAGAAGTTCCTAAATTCCCCCCTCCCTCCCTCTCTCTCTCTCCCTCCCTCCCTTGCTCCCTCTACCCACCTCCGTCGTTCCCTCCCCCCTCCTGTATGTATGTGTGTTATGAAGTGAGAACATACTTAAAAAAACAAGAATGAGAAGGGCTGGAGGTAAAGATATGGATTCGTTTTCAAGCAACTTATTAAAAAAATCATCTCAGGTAATTTCCCAGTCGTCTGCTGGATTTGTCGATGCAGCTCACCCACATGTGCCATACGTTGCCACTCAAAATCATGCCTTTTTCTTAATGTGATAGGCCAGTCCACTTAAGGGATGTCTTCATATGCGCCCAAATTGCAACCTCTAGATACATGAATACAGAAGACCTTGTATTTCTTATTTTCTGCATGCTTGTATTTTATCAAAGCTTTGAGGGTATGTCTTGCTTTCTAATCTCTCAGATGCAGTGGAGCAGGGATGTTTTCTATTCAATAATAACAGGATCAAGGGTCCAGTCACCATGGTAGAAACCACACTCTATATTTCAAATAAAAGGCATTTAATCAACAGAATTAGTCATGCAAGCATTCGAACACCAAGCAAGCAGAAAGAGAGGTTGAAGATTTTAGAGATTGATATCTTTAGATGCAACGGTCACTCTAGACCTAGAAAAACATGTGCTGGATAGTTTTGTATCAACTGATACAAGCTAGAGTTATCTGAAAAGAGGGAACCTTAATGATTACCCTCAAATTGAGGCAAAGCCTCCATAAGGTCTGACTGTAAGGCTTAATGAGTGATTGACAGGTGAGGGCCCAGCCCACTGTGGGCGGGGCCATCCCTAGGTTGGTGGTCTTGAGTTCTGTGAGGCTGAGCAACCCATGAGGAACAAGCCAGTAAGCAGCACCCCTCTATGGCCTCTGCCTGAGTTCCTGCCTCCAGGTTCCTGGCCTGTTAGAGTCCCTGTCCTCACATCGTCTGATGATGGAAGAGTAAGCGGAATAAACCCTTTCCTCCGCAAGTTGCCTCAATTACGCTGTTTCATCACAGTGATAGTAACCCTAAAAAGGAACAAAAAGCTGGAAAGTATGAGGCCAGAATATAGATAAGAGGATACAAGTCTTCCTTGATTGGTGATAGGTGGAAACCAGGCCATTTCAGGCCATGCCAAGCAAATGGTAGGTGGCTGCTACTACTGTCCCTATGAACAGATGTAGAGTGTTGCTAAGAACGTTTAAAGAAGCCTGGGACTAGAACCAACCCGTGAACTGTGGATGGAGGTTCTGCAGACTCCAGCTAGAATCTGGAGGAGACTCCTCTCTTCCCTTTTCCGCTTACCCTTCCACCCTCAGTAACCCCACTTCTGCCAGCTGCACCCCACTTCCTAAAGGATCCACCACCAGCTGGGAGCCAAGCATTAAAAACACAAGCCTCGGGGAAGACACTTCAGATTCAAACCATAAGTCTCCAATTGGTGGACCCTAACCCAAAGCTAACTAGCAAAGGATTCCAGGAAATGAGAGTTTCCCAAGGCTAGTCTTTCTACTATAGTGCAGTTACGGGAAGTTACTATGTATCTGACATGCTGGTAGCAAGTAGTGAAAGTGTGTATTGTAGCCCCTGCTAGATGAAAGCACTTAGTATTTTTTGTAGCCAAGTTTATCAAAATACCACCCAGATCCCCTGACCGCCACTAGTAGCTCCTTGTGTTCCTGAGAGACACTTGGCTCTGTCTTATAGCATAGAGATACAATGACACAGGAAGTAGAATAGAAGTGGAGAGAATTTAAGAAGAGGGAATGCAACGAGAAAACACTTTTTCTTTGGACTACATTCCATTTTCAACTATTCTGTACTTTTAGTTTAAGTGTGTCCAGGTAAAGACCGCATGGCTGGATTCTTTTAAAAATTGCATCTTTTTGTTTGTGGGATGTGTGTGTGGGGGGCGTGTGTGCATATTCCTGTATGCACATATGGAGGCCAGAGGACAGCTTTCAGGAGCCGGGAACTCTCCCATCATGTGAGTCCTGGGGGTTGAACTTAGGTCATCGGGTTTGGTGGCAGGTCCCTTTACCTAATGAGCTATTTTGCGGGCTGGGGTCTGGGCAATTTTAACCAAACCTGAAAATATCTTCCTCATTGGTGAATTAAATCCGTTTCCTTATGTTTATTTATTTAAATTATGTTTATTTCTTTTTTACTCAATTTTTTATATTTTTTGCCTTGCTTGTATTTTCATCCCCATTCCTCACTTATATAATATCACACTTTCTTTGGTCCCTTCTATTTAGTTGAAAATTATAAATTTATTGTCAAACATCTCCCATAAACCAATAGTCCTTTCCTGAAAACCAGATGTTATATGTGAAAATATTAAGCATGATCTTATTTTCCTATTATTTTAAACAACTCCCTTTCCCAAGTAATTTCCTAAAACAAAACAAAACCATCTCTGAGTCATTCACAAACTCTACTATTAGAAAGAAGGCTCTAAAATGCATTCTGATCAGAAACAATGTAACTGTTAATAAACAGTTGGTTTGATGCAATAATTTGGTCCCTTAGCACCAGTTACATCTGCAACTCATATTTCTTTGTCAATACTTGTGTTTTATAACTACATGTGATTTCCACATTCTGCTAATTATAGGCGGAATTTAAATAGAATTATCACTACTTGCTCATCTCTAAAATGCATGTTTTTAAAGTTGTATTGAATTCAAGAGCCATAAATACAAATTTTTCTTAGATGGAAAACGTTGTATTGAGAGATATAGATCAATGAAATGAGTATTTAAAATCAAAGAAATACAGTGGTGAGCATGATATTCTGAAGGAAATATGCATACATGTATTTAGTAATTATTTAAAATTTTCAACATGGAAAATTTCAAAGCTCATGTCTGTAGGCTCAATTTTTTTTAACCAATATATTTTATTAACAACTTAGTGACTGAGCATACGTCACTTATAGCCCGACTAACCAAAACAATAGGAAATGAGGATTAAAGAACACAATAACAAAACCGTAAGGATATCAGTTCCGAGGAACGATTCTCCTGGCACAATCAGCAGGATTTCTTCTGCTGGAACCTAGAGTAACCAGAACCCAGAGCCTCAGCAGGAGCTGGAGCCCCAAAGCCTTCCCTCAGCGGTTCTCTCTAGAAGTCTTTCGAAGTGCAGCGATGAACAGCCAAAACTATCCCAAGTCTCCCCTAAAGCCCCGCCTCCAGTTCTGGGCTCATTTATATAGTCTTCTAGTGGACTATCCTCATCTGTTCTCTCACGAGACCGTTCCAATCCCACACTTGGAATCCTAAAAAACAGGTTTATCTCTCCTTCACATGTCAGGAGGAAAAAGAGGGGGACTGGGTCTGTTTGCCCATCATGCCCCAGACCCGTTCTATTGTGTGGCTTTCTGGCCCCGTAGGTGGATCTCGTGGCCTCAGAGTCCTGTCCTCCAGCACTACCTGGACATATTCTTTGGGGCACATGTTAGCCATGATCCCCCATCTACAAAAGCTGTGCCATCTTGAATCCACAAAAGGATGCCAAAATATCTTTTGATTATTGTGAGGGCGGTTGTCCTAGAAACCAAGGAGAGTCCCCCGCCCCCCCCCCCCCCGACTGTTTTTATTAAGACTTTCTACCTGTCACCATCAGAGGGCGACTTTCAATAGTTTGCTGGGTCTAGACTTCCTTTTGGGGTCTAAGTCCAAATTGGTACCTTGTGCCATTTCTTTCCTCCTTTATTGAAATTCCCTGGAATCCATTCTCATCACTAACATCCCACACCCAGAAGGCATAATAATGAGACAGGACATGGCTGGAAGGGGCTGACTTGAGTGTGTTTAAGGACTAACAAGAAGTCCAAGACGGGGCTGGGGGCTCAGCCAGCAAAATGCTTGCAAGGCAGCCATAAGACCTCAAGTGTCACATAAAAAAAAGGTCACACAACTGGGTGGGTAGGGAAGGGAGGGTGGGTCTAGGAGGAGTTGGGGAAAGGTCTGAATACAATCATAAGACAACCAAAATACATAGAAACGTTTCTATGAACTAATAAAAAGTGAGAAGTAGCTAATTAATTAATCAAATGGGGGGAACCACATGCTCCATGCGCATACAGACACACCCTACACACATACCAAGTAAAAATAAAATAATTAAATAAAAAGTTCTTGAAAGAAATAAGAAGCCCCAAGTGGCAAGGATGGTGGACACCACAGAGGACTAGAAGGAGATCAAAGTCAGAGAAGAGCAAGGAGAACCAACCAAGTTTTATAAACAAACAGTGCTAGGGAGTAGGCTCAGCAGTTAAGAGCATTTGTTACTCTTGCAGAGTACTAAAGCCTTAGTACCCACATGGCAACTCACAACCATCTGTGACTCTGGTTCCCATCTCACTTTTCTGGTCTTCACAGGTACTGCACACACATGATGCACAGATGTCCCTGAGGACAAAACACCTAGACAGAATGTTTTTGTTTTGTTTTGTTTTTTAAAATAACAGGCAGTTTGACCTTACTGCAAATATAGTGAGATATTAGGCAGGTTTTGAGCAAGAAAAGTTGTTCATGATTCTTTTACATGAAAAAATAATCCATAGGGGCCAGAGAGGTGGCTCGGCGGGCAGAGGTGCTGTGAGCAAGCCTGGCCATCTGACTTCAGTCCCGGAAACCCAAGAAAGCTTGAAGATAGATAAGCACTGGCTCCAACAAGTTGTTCTCTGACCTCCACAGGCATGCCTGCTGAGACACGTGAGACTCCCTACACACACACACACATACACACACACACACATGCTAATAAATGAGTGATGTTTAAGTGATCTATAGAAATATATTTGGTTTTTTTCCCCCTCTGTCCTTTCCCAAGGCAGGCAGAGCTGCAAATTCTGGGAAATGGTGTTTGAGGTTATAGTTCAGAGATCCTGAGCCCAAGGAAGACCATTCAGAATTCTATCTTATAAATGATCTATGAGTTTCTTAAAGGAAACAGAGCCAAGAAATACATCCAGCACACAGCCTAATTGCTGCCTGCTGTGCACTTCCTAGCATCACTTCCCTTTCGCTGTCTCTCCCTCTGAGGAAAATCACACCAGTGAAAGCGCCAGTGTGAGAAGGAGCTTTGCTTGGCGCGAGGTGGCTGAAAAGCACCCCGACCAGATTTGGACCACATTCGAAGACAGGATCAGCAAGACTTGACAAGAGACCATTTGGATGTGTTATGTGACAGAATGAGAGAAAATCAAGAATAACTTCAAAGCTGTCATTGTCTAAGTATGAAAGGAATGGGTTTGAAGGGGAGAAGGAATCGAGGATTATTTAAAACCCTTCAAGTCTGAAATGCCTAGTAGATATCCAAAAACCCTGGTTGCATATAACTCCCACTCATGATCTAAGCTCAAACAGGAACAGGCTGCTGTCTCTATCTGCTCCTATGTCCTTGGAACCTACAAGAGACTCTGGCACACAGTAGGTGGTGAATAAATATTTCTTGGATAAATGAGTGAACATGCATCTGACGCTTTTGTATTTTGGAGTCTGGACTACAGCCCTTGCCAAATAGACAAGCCAATTGGCAATGAAGACTATTTATCAATAACCACAACACTAAGAGAAATTGCAGATGATCCAACCACTTTTGCCAGAGAGGGGCTGACAAGAACTGGAAAAACCGGAAGGGTTTCTCTTTTCCTTCAGTCAAGTCCTGCTTCTTGACAGAAATTAACAGGAAGTCTACTGGACTAAGGAACCTGGGAAATACAGCATCTCAGAGTGTGGGTTAAAGGGTCAGAGCGGGGCCTTGCAGCCAAGAGACTACAGGCGAACGGCTAGCATGGAAGGGTGTTCAACAAAGCAAAGGGCCCAGAATGGCGTTCTATTATCTGAACTTAAATTCTAGATGCAGAACAGGAGAACAAAGAGGACCAAGGAAGGACTCGAGCCGGGACAAAGGGCTGAACCATACACTTCTAGAATGCCTAGAGGCCTCCCCCACCCAGGAGAAAAGGAAATACAAATACAAATATAAATTATCCTCTTAAGAGAAATCTGAGTGGAACGTGAGAAAGAAGAGCCTCTCACCCCAGGCCCCATCTCTCTGACCGTTCTAACATGGATGCTCTCAAAGCTTTTGCCAGTAATAAGACTCAGTATACAGTCAGCTGTGAAAACATACGGTATGGGCATATATATGATAACGATTCTGTTCAATTTTGCATTGCCCCGTGTTATCTGTTGGGGGCGTGTCTGTCGCACAGAGTCTGAAGTTATGCTGGACAAGAGATACTATCTAAAAAGTGAGAGCTGGGTGTGGCTCAGGGAGTCAAGTTGCTAGCTTTGCAGAAACATAGGGACCTAATTCCACCCTCAGGTGCCATCTGAAATAAGTATGATGGTGTGGGTGTGTAACTCCAACAGTGGGGAGGTAGAGACTCAAAATGGAGGTGGGGATCCCTGGAACTCCCTGGCAGACCAGCCTAGCCCAATTGGCTAGCCCCAGGCCAGCCAGAGGCCCAAACTCTAACATATAAGGCGGATAGCATCCGAGGAATAGCTGAAGTCGTCCCTTGGTCAGTGCATCACGCACAAGTGAGCGGATGGGAGAAGCTTCTTGGCTTCAGCATCACTGAAGTACCAGTAAGTTACTTTTAGTTGCCTAGTGGCCCTTTTTGTGAGTAGAATCAATTATGTTCAGTTGTGACACAAATGTCTGCCATATCTGGGCAGAAATCTCTAAGATTAATCATTTTCTTTCTCTGTTAGACAGAGCTATCTGCACTGATCACATCTATTTGCAAAGGCATTCTATATTGCAAATGAGCTTTCGAAGCTTTTATTTAAAGGTAAAGAACTGCTGGGTTTTTGTTTTGCGTTAAATTAGCTCAAGACAAGAGCAAGTCAGGTTGGAGGAGGCACCTTACATGGAAAGCACAGCTCCTGTTCCTTTTGTGCCTGTCTCCTGTATTGGAAATATGTGGAAACTGGCAATAGGCATCTCCAGTCCCAAAGATTTGCACACCCACTACCTGGACCTCTTCCTATGCACCTTGTACTTTTAGAGCCCATTCTTTTTCCTTTGTGTTTCTTTCTTGGTCCCTAGAGCTCTGAGAGTCCAATACTAAACGGAATTCTAGTTTAATATAGTACAGAGGGGAGAGAGTCTTTACTCTCGTGGAAACACATTTCCCCACCTGTTAACAAGATGGGCTCACAAACATATTTCATGGTCCTGATTCCCGATTTGTTTATGTTAGCCACCATCATCCTGCTCAATCTCAGCTGTTCTCCATTTCTGTCACTCTGCCTCAGCTTCCTACAGTGCCATAAGGGTGCTTGCTGCTGCAGGATTCACCTCCTTGCAGAATTAATCAGCCTAGATAATCATCTCCCAGACATTTGTCTCTGAACAATACTCTCTTCAGATGTGGTATTGTGGGGAATGGATCTCCAAAGCCTAGGTCCACTCTCTGTTCATAGACAGAGAGCAGGTTGCTAAGCAAGTCTCTTTGCCCAGTCTTCAGTTTCCAGTGGGCTAGATAGCTGGATTGATGGCTTCTTTCCTTCCTTTCTTTCTTCCCTCTTTCCTTTCCCAAAGAGACAGCTTTCTAGAACTTTCATTTGCTAGTTCTACAGAATTGAGCCAATGTGGTACATTAAAATTACAATGGTGACTTTTTTCCTCAGCCAGGATATTGCAGTATCGAGCATTTAAAATGTTCTAGTCATGTGTCTTTGCCATACAGGCTCCAAATCAATTAATAAGCAAACACATGATCACATAAGTTCAAACTCCCTTTTGTTTTTCCTTCTACATGGTGGTTTGAGACTGTGGGTGGGTTCTGAACTGGAAAGACTGAGCTCTCTTTTGTAAAAGAAAAGCAACATGCATTGTCAGTGGCTATGCGAAAAGGGAAGAGTCAGCCTAGATGGTCTCCTTGTAGGGCTCCTGAACCCTCTGCATCCTTCCGTCCACCTGTTCTTCCATACCACTCTCACTGCTCCACCTGGAGTCCAGCAGGGAGTTCCAGCAATGGTCCCGATCCCCTTCTGGGTGGAGTCTCTCAGAGGACATCTATGTTGGGCTAATATCTGGACCCAGGGGGGTCTGCACAAACTGTTGCACCAACCAAGGACAATGTATGCAGTAAACCTAGACCCCCCCCCATTCAGATCTAGCCACGGTTGTGGGGAAAGCAGGGAGCGGAGAGTGGGGACTGCCTCTGACAGAAGCTCTGTCCCCTGATTTGATTATTTGCCCTTGCTGGGGAGGCCTGGTGGGCACACAAGGAAGGGGAAGTAGGCTATCTGCATGAGACCTGATAGGCTGTAGTCATATGGTGAAGGAGGAGGTCCCCTTATATCAGATGTCTAGGGGAGGGGAGGTCTAGGGTGGAAGAGGGAGGAAGGATGGTAATGGGAAGATTAAAAACTTGGGGATAACATTCTAGATATAACCTGAATAAATTATAATAAAATTTAGAAAGAAAGAAAAGGGAAGAGCCAAAATTGGGAGAAAGAAATGTTTAGTTCCCAGCATCTGCATTAGGCAGTCCATGAAAGCCTGTAAGTCTAGTTTCAGAGGGTCTGATACTCTTTCCTGCCCTAGGCACTTACTTACACATGTGCACATGTGCACACACACACACACACACACAGACAGACAGACAGACAGACAGACAGACAGAGACACAGACACAGACACAGACACAAAGAAAAACAGAGACAGACACAGAGAGAAACAGACAATTATTTTTGTTTATTAAGACAGCATTTCTCTACATAGCCCTGGCTGTCCTGGAACTCACTACGTAAACCAAGCTGACTTTGAACTTACAGAGATCTGCTTGCCTCTGCCTCCTCAGTGCTGGGATTAAGGCTGTGAGCTACTGCACCTAGCCACACACAGTTTTTTGCTTTAAAAAAAAAAAAAAGAAGTTAAAAGCAAGTCTAGGACAGCGAAGGCTACACAGAGAAATCCTGTCTAAAAAGAAAAAGAAAAAGAGAAAAAGAAAGAAATGTTAAAATGTACAGCATCCTCCCCAGGACCCCATCATGACACCCAGATGTTTCTAGGGGGTGGACTCCAGATGAGTGTGCAAAGTTTTGAAGATAAAGGGATGAGGAGGTGTGTCTTTAGGTCTTATCATTCATAAACATCCGAGGAGTTGTAGGAAGTTATGATTGATGCAGCCCCCTACGTCTCTGAAAAGACATCAGTGGCCATACACATTGGCCATTTATCTCATAGTCTCTGAGTCTTTGAACAAACCCTGCCTCTTCCAGGAACTCAAGTCTACTAGATCATTTTCAATCTGTCAGTTGCTCGCTTTCTTTCTTTCTTTCTTTCTTTCTTTCTTTCTTTCTTTCTTTCTTTCTTCCTTCCTTCCTTCCTTCCTTCCTTCCTTCCTTCCTTTCCTTCTTTTTTAGTTTAGTTTTTCAAGACAGGGTTTCTCTTGTATCCCTGGCTATCCTGGAACTCACTTTGTAGACCAGGCTAACCTCAAACTCAGAGATCCACCTGCCTCTGCCTGTGCTAGAATTAAAGGCGTGTGCTCCCATACCCAGCCCCTGGGTTGTTCTTTAAGGCTTTGGTCATCTTCGTGAAGTTTTTTCTTGAGTCAGGATCTCCCGTAGCCCAAGATCATCACAGATTCACTGTGTAACTGAAGATGGCATTGAGCTCCTTCGTCTTGGAGCCTCCATCTTCCAAGTGCTGAGATTATAGGCATGGCCCTCCACAGCTGGCTGCTGTTTTGACTCTTCTGTAAC
Source organism: Acomys percivali (assembly GCA_907169655.1). Classification (NCBI taxonomy): domain Eukaryota; kingdom Metazoa; phylum Chordata; class Mammalia; order Rodentia; family Muridae; genus Acomys; species Acomys percivali. The sequence goes on from OU015744.1 coordinate 89,838,564, forward strand.
TTCCAGAGCAGCAGCTGGGACACTGCCTCCAAGACAGACTATGCTCCTCCTACTTTAGGTTGGCTTCTGTGACTATATACTGCTTTCTCCTACTTCTTCTCCCAGCCCTGACTTTTCTTCTTCCGTGTTCTTTATACCGTCTCTTTACGATTCTCAGTAATGTCTGTGTAATTCAGAGCTCTGTCCTAAGCCTTACCTTAATTTTTTTTCCTGCATAGTTTCATCTAATTCATTGTTTCAACTAGCACATACACTTATGGCCGACTCCTAAATATGAAATGTTATCCCAAATGTCTTAATCCAGTCTAGTTGCTATAGCAAAGTGATGGGTAGCTTATAAACCATAGGAATTTGTCTATTGTAGTTCTAATATCTGAAAGTTCAAGATGAAGGGGCTGGTAGATGCTACATCTGATGAGGACGCACTTCCTAGCTCACGGATGGATGACAGCTCAGTTGGGCCTTCATATGGCAGAAGAGTCAGCAATGTTTCCTGGAGTCTCCCGGGCATTAATCACTCCCAAAGGCTGTAACTTCCGTTACCCTCATATTGGGGGTTAGGCATCAACGTATCAACTTGGGTGTTAGGCATCATTTATGAACTGGGGAGATTGTAAACTTCTAATCTGCATCACCAAGTTTGTCTCTTCTAAGCTCTGGAGTCACTTTTTGTTTGTTTTGTTTTTGTTTTTGTTTTTGTTTTGGCTTTTGTTTTGGTTGTTGTTGTTTTGTTTTGTTTTTGTTTTTTTTGGCTTTTTTGGTTTTGTTTTTGGTTTGGTTTGGTTTTTTTTGAGACAGGGTTTCTCTGTGAAGCTTTTGCTGTTCTGGACTTGCTTTGTAGACCAGGCTGGCCTCAAACTCACAGCAATCCACCTGCCTCTGCTTCCCGAGTGCTGGGATGAAAGGCCTGGCATGTAGTCACCCTTTTTATGTTGTATTGTATTGTGTTTTATTTTGATGCTAGAGAGTAAACCTGCTAAGCAAGCGCTCTACCACTGGACTATACCACAACCCTCAGGCTCATCTTTTAAACCACTTACTAAAGACCCTACTTGTCCCAAATAGTCAAATGACCAAAGCTTTCATTTATTCCTCACACTTGCTCATTCTTTATTATTATTTAGCTTGATGAATTGTATCCCTATTAGACAATTAGACAATAAAACTGAAATGCGACATGTTACTGTCCCATGGCAACCCAGTTCTAGTCCTACCACCTTGATGCTCCCTTCCCCACGTCCACTATGTGCTGCAGTGACAAATCTACGTAGACATTTTGTGATGGTTGTTGTTATAAGTCATGGAAATGAACTCTGATTAATTTAGGCCCAAAACTGTTATTTGAAAGACTATTGGCAAAGCTCAGAGAATTGGAAGGAAAGCTGGATCTGGGGTCTTCAGCAAACAACACAGATCCAGTCATTGTCCATCTCTGGGTCTCTTTACCAAATTTTCAGACTCGGCAAAGAAAGGAAGTCATCCAGGGCCAGGAGCCAAGGGTGAACGACACACTCTGACTGCGACAGACTGTCACTGTGGCTCAGCCCTCCCCAGCACTGCCCCGCCCTTCTCGTCTTTACCGCCTGCCATTCTCTAGCCTTACAGTCAGGTTCTGACTTGTTGGTTTGTTTGTTTTGTTTTTTTCGAGACAGGGTCTCTCTGTGTAGCCTTGGCTGTCCTGGAGCTTACTCTGTAGACCAGGCTGACCTCGGACTCACAGTGATCCGCCTGCCTCTGCCTCCCGAGTGCTGGGATTAAAGGCGTGCGCTACCTCTGCCCAGCTGGTTCTTACTTTCAATGCCACCATTTTCATAGCCTAAAACAGTTTTCTATTTTGTTCAGTGTGTGTGTGTGTGTGTGTGTGTGTGTGTGTGTGTGTGTGTGTGTGTGTGTGTGTTTTGTCTTTGCTGTTGTTGTTGTTGTTGTTGTTGGTTTTTTTTTTTTTTTTTGAGGCAGGGTCTCATGTAACCCGCTATGTAACCAGAGATGATCTTGTATTTCTGATCCTCCTGCCTCCACTTCCCAGGTTTGTGGCTCCCAGGTGGACACCACTGTGTCTGCCTTCATGACTAATGTATCCTTTTCCTTAAGATCTGTTGATAACTCTTCAGTGCTCAGAATAATTGAACACTTCCTAGCAGCGACTCCACTTTACAATTCTGCCTACCTTTAGTCTCATCTCTTGCTATTCCCCTCCTCTTAAGCCCTAGACACTCTGCAGGTATGTCAGTACCACTGAACAAGCCATCTCTTGTCTCACTCTTATGTTTTCTAGTTGTGCTGTTCCCTCTTTCCCCAAACCCTCCTCTTACCTTACCAACTCAGCTTAGGTGTTAGTTTAAGTCTCTAGGAGGCTCATTTTCTCCATTTTTAAAAATTATTAATTGTTATGTATTTACTTTACATCTGGATCGCAGCATCCCCTCCCTCCTGTCCTCCCAAGTCCATCCCTCCCCCTCCCTTTGTCCCCAGAAAAGGGGAGGCTTCCCATGGATATCACCTAGCCTTGGCGTATCAAATAGCAGTAAGACTAGGCACATCATCATCTATTGAGGCTGGACAAGGCAGCCAGTTAGGGAAAGGGATCCAAAGGCAGGCAATGGAGTCAGAGACAAGCATGGCTCTCGCTTTGGGTGTTCCACATGAAGACCCAGCTGAACAACTGTTGCATCTGTGCAGAGGGCCTAGGTCCATTCCGCTCATGCTTTCTGATCGGCAGTTCAGTCTCTATGAGGCCCTGCGGGCCCAGGTTAGTTGATTCTGTAGGTTTTTCTATGGTGTCCCTGATCCTTCTGGTGCCCACAACCCTTCATCCCCCTCCTCTACAGGAATCCTTAAGCTTAACTTACTGTTTGGCTGTGGGTCTCTGCAACTGTTTCCATCAGCTGTTGGGTGGAGCCTCTCAGAGGACAGTTATGCTAGGCTCTTGTCTGCAGGTATAGAAGAATGTCATTAATAACGTCAGGGGTGGGCTCCCTCCCATGGCATGGGTCTCAAGCTGGGCCAGTCATTGGTTGGCCATTCCCTCAAATTTTGCTCCATCTTTACCCCTGTTTAACCTGTAGGCAGGACAAATTGAAAGCTAAAGTTTTGTGGCTGGTTGGTGTCCCAAACCCACTATTGGAAGTTTTGCCTCGCTACAGGAGATGGCTGGTTCAGGCTCCATAGCTCCCATTTCTTGGCATCTTAGCTAGGGTCATGCTCATAGATTCCTGGGAGTTTCCATTGTCCTGTGTTTCAAGCTTGTCCCAGAGATGCCCACCTCAATCCAGTTGTCTCTCCCAGGACTCTTTCCCTCTGTGCTCCTCCTGTTCCCATCCCCACTCCCTCCTCACCTCCTTCCCTTCATCTACCTCCGATGTCTAACCTACTTTCCTCTCTCAGTGAGATTCAAGCATCATCCTTTGGGTCTTCCTTCTTCTTAGCCTCTTTAGGTTTGGGGTTCGTAGCCTGGTTCTCCTGTACTTTATGACTAATATCCACTAATAAGTGAGTACATATCGTGTTTGTCTTACTGGGTCTGAGTTACCTCATTCAAGATGATCTTTTCTAGAGCCATCCATTTGCTTGCAAATTTCATGATGTCATTGTTTTTAATGGCTGAGTAATACTCCATTGAGTAAATGTACCACATTTTCTTTTTTCATTCTTTGGTTGAGGGACATCTAGGTTGTTTCCAGATTCTGGCTATTAAGAATAAAGTTACTATGAATATAGTTGAACAAGTGTCCTTGTGGTATGGTGGAGCATCTTAATTTGGATATTAGCCCTTTGTAAATTGGTGAAAATCTTTTCCCATTCTGTAATTCTGTAGGCTTCCATTTTGTCCCATTGACAGCATCCTTTGCCTTGCAAAAGCTTTTTGGTTTCATGAGGTCCCATGTATTAACTGTTGATCTTAGTGTCTGAGCTGTTGGTGTTCTGTTCTTGAAGCTGTTTCCTGTGCCAATGAGTTCAAGGCTCTTCCCCACTTTCTGTTCTATCAGTAGTAGTGTATCTGGTTTTATATTGAGGTCTTTGATCCACTTGGACTTGAGTTTTGTGCAGGATGATAGATATGGATCTATTTGTGTTCTTCTATTTGCAGATATCCAGTTAGACTAGCACTATTTGGTGAAGATGTTTCCTTTTTTCCGTAGTTTTGGCTTCTTTGATAAAAACCAAGTGTCCATAGGTATGTGGGTTGACTTCTCATTCTTCTATGTGATTCCATCGAGCAAACCGTCTGTTTCTATGCCAATACCATGCAGTTTTTATTATTATTGCCTTGTTGTACAGCATGAAATCAGGGATGGTGACACCTCCAGAAGTTCTTTTATTGTACAGGATTGTTTTAGCTATTCTGTTGGTTTGCTTGTTTTGTTTTTCCTTCTGAAGGTGAGTATTGTTCTTCCAAGGTCTGTAAAGAATTGTGTTGAAATTTTGATGGGAATTGCATTGAATCTATAGATTGCTTTCAGTAGGATGGTCACTTTTTCTATGTTAAACCTATCAATCTATTAGCATGGGAGACCTTTCCATCTTCTGATATCTTCTTTAATTTCTTTCTTCAAATATTTCAAGTTCTTGTCATACAGATCTTTCACTTGCTTGGATAGACTTACACCATAATATTTTATATTATTTGTGGCTTTTGTGAAGGGTGTTGTTTTCTTAATTTCTTTCTCAGCCTGTTTATCATTTATATATGGGAGGACTACTGTTTTTGTTGCTGTTGTTATTTTGTTTTGTTTTAGTTAAGTTTTTATCCAACCACTTTGTTGAAGGTGTTTATCAGCTGTATGAGTTCCCTGGGAGAATTTTGGAGGTCACTTATGTATGCTATCATCTGAGAATAGTGATACTTTGACTTCTTCCTTTCCAATTTGTATTTCCTTGATTTCCTTTAGTTGTCTTATTGCTCTGGCTAGGACTTCAAGTGCTTTATTGAATAGAATATGAAGAATGTACAGCCTTGTCTTAACTCTGATTTTAGTGGAATTGCTTTAAGTTTTTCTCCATTTAATTTGATATTGGCTATTGGCTTGTTACATATTGCCTTTATTGTGTTTAGGTATGTGCCTTGTATCCCTGATTGCTTGAATTTTATTAAGAAGGAGTGTTGGATTTTGTCAAAGGCTTTTTTAGCATCTATTGAGATGATTGTGTGGATTTTTTTCTTTCAGTTTGTTTATATGGTGGATTAAGTTGATGGATTTTCATATGTGGAAACAGCCCTGCATCTCTGGGATGAAGCCTATATGATCATGGCGGATGATGTTTTATTGAGCATTTTTGCATCAATGTTCATAAGAAAGAGTAGTCTGAAATTTTTATTTTTGGTTAACTTCATATGGTTAAAGTATGAGGATGACTGTGGTCTCATAAAATGAATTTGGCAATGTTCCTTTTGTTTCTATTTTATGGGATAGTTTGAGAAGTATTGGTATTAGCTCTTCTTTGAATATCTTGTAGAATTTTGCACTAAATCCATCTGGCCCTGGGTGTTTTTGTTTGTTTGTTTGTTTGTTTGTTTTGTTTTTTGCTTGGGAGACTTTTAAATTTCCTCCGAGGTTTTAAGTCTATTTAGATTGTTTATATGACCTTGATTTAACTTTGGTAAGTGATATCTATCAAGAAAATTATCCACTTCATTTAGATTTGCCAATTTTGTAGAGTACAGGTTTTTGAAGTAAGATCTAATAATTCTTTGGATTTCCTTGGTATCTGTTGTTATATCCCCTTTTTCATTTCTTATTTTGTTAATTTGGATGTTTTCTTTCTGCCTTTTAGTTAGTTTGGCTAAGGCTTTGTCTATCTTGTTCATTTTCTCAAAGAACCAACTCTTTCTTCGTTCTTTGTATTGTTCTCTTTGTTTCTAAGTTATTGATTTCAGCCCCAGAGTTTTATTATTTTCTGCCATCTACTCCTCTTGGTTGTGTTTGACTTTTGTTGTTGTTGTTGTTGTTGTTGTTGTTATTCTAGAGCTTTCAGGTGTTCTGTACGAGATCTACTAACTTCTTTTTGGCACTTAGTGCTATGAACTTTCCTCTTAGCACTGCTTTCATTGTGTTCCATATATTTGGATATCTTGTGGCTTCACCTTCACTGAATTTTAGAAAGTCTTTAGTTTCTTTCTTTATTTCTGCTTTGACTCCATGGTTATCAAGAAGAGAGTTGTTCGGTTTCCATGAGTTTGTAGGCTTTCTGTTGTTTCTGCTGTTGTTGAAATCCAGCTTTATTCCATAGTGGTCTGATAATACAAGGGGTTATTTCAATTTTCTTGTATCTGTTGAGACTTGTTTTGTGACCAAGTACATGGTCAGTTTTGGAGAAGGTTCCATGAGGTGCTGCAAAAAAAGTTATATTCTTTTGTATTTGGGTGAAATGTTCTATAGATATCTGTTAGATTCACTTGAGTCATAACATTGGTTAGTTCCATTATTTCTCTGTTTAGTTTCTGTCAGGATGATCTGTATATTAGTGAGAGTGGGGTGTGGGATTCAATGTATGATTTAAGTTTTAGTAGCATTTATTTTACAAATGTATGTGCTCTTGCATTTGGAGCATAGATATTCAGAACTGAGATGGCATCTTGGTGGACTTTTCCTTTTCTTTTGATTAATTTTGGTTGGAAGTCTATTTTATTAGATATTAGAATGGCTACTCTAGCTTGCTTCTTGGGTCCATTTGCTTGGAAAATCTTTTCCAGCCATTTACTCTCTGAGGCAATGTCTATCTTTGATATTGAAGCCTATGTCTTAGTTTTTGTTTTGTTTTTCAAGACAGGGTTTCTGTATGTATCACTCTAGTTGTTGTGAACTCACCTTAGACAAGGATGGCCTCAAACTCACAGAGATCGCCTGCCTCTACCTCTGCTTCTCCCTCTCTGAGTTTTGGAATTAAAGGCATGTGCCACCACATCTCAACTGAGGTGTGTTTCTTGTATATAGCAGAATGACAGATCCTGTTTTTGCATTCATTCTGGTAGCCTCTGTTTTTTAATTGGGGAATTAGTGCATTGATGTTGAGAAATGTTAAAGATTGTTAATTCCTGTTCTTTGGATAGTGGTAGTGGTTGTGTATGTGTGTGCTCCCCTTTTTTATTTGCTGGTGTGAAATTATGCATTTTCTATGTCTTCTTGGGTGTAGTTGACCTCTTTGGGTTGGCATTTTCCTTCTAGTATCTTCTGTAAGGCTGGATTTGTAGAATGATATTGTTTAAATTTGGTTTTGTTGTGGAATAATATATTTTCTCCATCTATAGTGATTGAAAGTTTTGCTGGGTATAGTAGTCTGGGCCGGCATCTGTGATCTCTTAGATAAGACATCTGCCCAGGTCTTACTGGCTTTCAGAGTCTCTGTGGGGAAACTGGGTGTGATTCTAATAGGTCTAATAGGTCTTGCCCTTTTTCCCTTGTGGCTTTTAATTTTTTTTGTTTTTTGTTTGTTTGTTTTGTTCTATACATTTAATATTTTGATTATTATGTTGTGGGAGGATTTTTTTTTTTTGGTCCAATCTATTTAGTGTTCTGTAAGCTTCTTGTATGCTTATAGGCATCTTTTTTTGGGTTAGTGAAATTTTCTTCTGTGATTTTGTTGAAAATATTTTCTGGGCGTTGGAGCTGAGAATATCCTCTTTCTTCTACTCCTATTATTCTTGGGGTTTGTCTTTTTGTAATGTCCCAAATTGCCTGTATGTTTTGTGTCAGAAACTTTTTAGATTTAACATTTTCTTTGACTGATGTATCAGTGTCTTTAATTGTATCTTCTATGGCTGAGATTCTCTTTTCCATCTCTTGTATTATGTTGGTGATGCTTGTATCTGTAATTTCTGTTCTCTTACCTAAATGTTTTTTATCTCCAGGATCCTATTAGTTTGTATTTTCTTTATTTCTTCTATTTCCATCTACAGGTCTTGAACAATTTTATCCATTTATGTCACTTTTTGGATTGTAGATTCTTGTATTTCTTTAAGGGATTTATTCATTTCCTCTTTAAAGGCCTCTGACATCTTTATTAGATTGAATTTAGGGCTGAAGAGATGGCTTAGCAGTTAAGAACACTGTCTGCTCTTTCAGAAGTTCTGAGTTCAATTCCTAGCAACCACATGGTGGTTCGAAATTATCTATAACCTTTAATCCTTTAATGCTCTCTTCTGGAATGCAGGTGTACATGCAGATAGAGCATATATATATATATATTCTTTTTAAGCAGAAATATTATAAAGATATATTTTAAAAATAAAATTGTATTTAAGGTAATTTTCTTGTGTATCAGTTGTGTTAGGATATCCAGGGCTTTCTGTGGTAGGATAGCTGTGTTCTGGTGGTACCATATTGCCCTGGCTCTTCTTGATTATGTTCTTATGCTGGCCTTTTAGCCATATGGATTTTGCAGTTATTATAGATTTAGATGCTGATTTCTGAATGTATTTTTGTTGGATAAGTGGTTTTTTATATTTCCCCCCTTGGTTTCTGTTTCTTCTCTGTCTTCTGGCTGGAGTGGCCTGGGCTTCTGATGACTAGAAAATCTTCACATCCAGTAGGGTGTTTCCCCTGGGAGTTTTGTGGTCTGCATGGCCTCTGGAGTTTGGGGTGCTAACCTTGCTTCTGGGGTCCCTAGTATTAGCATGGCCTGGAGAGAAAGCAGGCAGAATTGTGGAAAATGGGGCTCAAGGAACACAGTGCAGTTTACCACTGTTGGGTATGCTTAAAGGGGACTTGGTATAGTAGGCAAAGGCTTGGGGTGGGGCTTGCCTGGTTGTCCCTGGTGCTTGCAGGCCTCTGGGAATCCCAGCAGAGTTATGGGCTGGAAAATGGAGTGCAGGGGACAGCATGCAGTTACTGATATTGTGTGTACTTTAGGGAGACTTCATAGGCTCTTCTTTAAAACACATACATTTGGTTTTTGGTTTGGTTTGGTTTGGTTTGGTTTTTTGTTTTTGTTTTTGTTTGTGTGTGTGTGTGCACGCACACACACACACACACACCATTTGGGTGTCCACAAGGAATAGAAGAGGATATCAAATTCCCCCAAAGCTAGTTGCAAGTGGTTGTGAACCACCCAACATGGGTATTAAGACCCAAACTCAGATCAGCAAGTGATTTTAGCAAGTGAGAGATTTCTTCAACCATATTCCAAGGCTCTTGTCAATCTGGATTAAACATTCTTTCTCATTGCTTCCATGGCATCCTGAATTTGTCTCTAATATGGGCACCAACACTTTTCTTGTGCTTCTTTCTGAATTGTTCTCATTAAGGTTGATAAACACATTGAATTTATGTTTGGTTTCTGTGACCTAGAATGGTGTCTGGTTCATTATCACAAAATTTAAAATAAACTGAATTTGAGTGCCTAACATACAAAACACTGAGTGTCTGAAAATATGTATAAAAGTCACATTTCCATTTTGGGGGAGCCAGCTTGGAGGAAACAAGACCAGCATGAAAGAAAAATACAACTAGAACTACAGGATACTTAATGTGCTCCAAAAACAGTGCCTGAAGACACTGACCAGAAAGGCCATCTGAGTAGTAGCGTAAAGAAAGAAGTATAAGATATTTAGGAAATGTGTCTTAAGATGGGGGAGATGGTGGGGATGAGAGAGCAGTGCTCCCTGTGTGTACAGCAAACTTATTGTGTTGAGAGATGGGATGAAGACGTTGGTTAAGGAAGAGATAAAGAAATGCTGATCAGGTCAGCGGGAGGAAGATGAGTGATAGGCTAGAGAAATAAGGGCCAGTCAAACAGATTTTTGTTTTTAACATGTGTCTTTGTCCTTTGCATTCTGTCTTTAGAACAAAGTACCTCAACATTCTAGAGTGCTAATCCATCAGAAATTCCTCATCACCTTCAGAATTCTGAAGGGAATAGTTACCTTTGACATGGAAAGTTTCCTGATTAAGGAAGTGTATCTTCTTGAGATTTCCTAATGTCCTTAAAGGTATTGTATGCTGGGTTGTTTTCCTTTGTCCCTCTTCCTTTCTTTCATAGATGTATTTCTTTTCTTTCTTTGTGATGCTCTTTTGCCATTGCCAGGATGGCCTCAACCTCCTGGTCTCAGGGTATCTTCTCCTTCAGCCTTCTGAGTAGCTAAGACAAGCATGTACCATCAAGACAGCATGCACCATCAAGCCCAGATGCATCTTTCTATCTTGAATGTAGATTTTGTGTTTGTGTGATCCTATCCCTCAAGCCCAGGCTGCACACAAACAACATAAGACATACAACTTCACAGTGATACAAATTTTTTATTTCAATGTCAATACATACTTAACACTAGACAGACAATTCTAGAAAAGCTAAACACAAGAAAAGAATAAAGACCTTATTAGTCTACTTCCCAAGGTACTTGTCAGTCTTACCAAAGTCTTTAATTTTCAAGTCCCTTACTGGTTACCTCCCTTCAATTCTTACTACTCAAATCAATAACCTTCCAGGCTGGGTGCTTCTCGCACCTTCCTACAGGACTTCGTACATCCCACATCCCTTACAAAACCTCCTACCCAAGCCTCACTTACCCCTCCTTTCTCTAGAGGTTCCCTCAGCTTGTATCTCACATTTTTAATTGTCTGTAATAAGAAGCATAACAGGAACGGAGAGACAGCTCAGCTCTGCAGGCACCTGCACTCACATGCATGCTCCCCTCATACATAATTAAAAGTAAAATGAATCTTTTTTAAAAAGTGTAGCAGCTCCACCTTCCGCACACACACACACACACACACACACACACACACACACACACACACACACACACACACATACTTTTCCCAGCTTCTTAGGTCTTAGCTGTGGATAAGAATGGCTGTAAGCTGAAAGAAAAGGTAAATTGAAAGCTGGAAGTTTCTCAGACTTCCCCCTCCATTGTATACATGATTTCATGTCATTTAGAATCCTTAGGTAAGTAAAATCTCACCATTGTCACCAGATTAGAATATCACCTTTAAATTATTCTGTTAATGATTTAACTTTACAGATGAAATTGAGACTTCTAAGAGATGAAGTTATTAATATATTAGCATGAATTTTTTTCCTTTTTGTTTCAGATTTAATAATGACTTTCTTCTTCCCTCATTGGTTAAATAAATTTAATTTCTCAAGGTCAAGGATTGTCATGCTTTGAGCAGCTCCTACATCCATAAAACCATTTATTAAAATTTTTTCTTGTTTCTCACACAGGATCAAGATTAGGTCTGGGCACACAGTGTGTGCTAAGAAAAGAATATTTCATTGCTTAAATCCTCATAGAATTTGAATCATTTAGAGACACTGATTTTGGGCTTCAGTGAACACTTGCTGCAAGTTAGTTCAGTTCTCAGTGAACAGCCATGGACCCAAAGAAATATGCCAAGTACGTAATCTTTGCTCAACTAAGCTACAAACATTAATTCCTGCTATTTTGTCACTCACACTTTTTTTTTTTTTTTAATTTTTGGTTTCTTGAGACAGGGTTTCTCTGTGTATCCTTGGCTGTCCTAGACTCACTTTGTAGACCAGGCTGGCCTCGAACTCACAGCGCTCTGCCTGCCTCTGCCTCCTGAGTGCTGGGATTAAAGGCATGTACCACAAGCCTGTCACTCACAGCACTCTAAATGCTATGAATCACAGAGTGGACCTTTATTAAAGATTTTAGTTGACTGACTACAGAAAAAAAACAAAAACAAAAATAACGAAACAGAGTTGGATCTGTATTTCGTGTAGCAACAAACAGGGAAAAGCACCAGGCCACTCAATATGAGTTCTGACAGAGCACTGGAGAGCCCTTCTCGTCATTCAGGGCCTAAAACTGACCTTGTAGAAGAGTCTGAGACCCTGTGCTGCTTTGTAAACAAACAAAACAAAAGATCATTATTTATTTATTTATTTATTTATTTATTTATTTTTGGTTTTTCAAGACAGGGTTTCTTTGTGTAGCGTTAGCTGTCCTAGACTCGCTTTGTAGACCAGGCTGGCCTCAAACTCACAGTGATCCACCTGCCTCTGCCTCCCAAGTGCTGGGATTAAAGGCGTGCACCACCACTGCCTGGCTAAGAGATCATTTTGAAAAGTGCTACAATAAAAAGGATGCAATAGTATTGTTATGTACTTATAGTAAGAGAATACATCAAAAAGGCATAGACTTTAAGATACTTATATAAAATGAACTTATTTGAATGTGTCCAATAGGCTTGGGACCATTTTTAAGCCCTGTGGTTGGACCTTGGAGTACTAGGGATGCAGCTTGGTGGTAGAGCACTTGTTTAGCAAGTGCAAGTGCCTAGGTTCAGTCACCGGTGTGGGAAAACAAGAGTCAAGAACATCGGGATACTTTATGATTAGGTACCATAACTTCCTCCCTCCTTTCTCTCACCAGAGTTGGTATCTGGTGGAAGACAGAAAAGTAAGTGAACTAATAGTTCACCGAACTGTTCGCCATTGATGACTAATTTTACTATCCTAGTTCTAGAAAAGGAACCTTTGAGACATGGTTAGAAAAATTATTCGACCATTAATCTAAGCAAAGCCAATAGGAATCAGAAATTTAGTAGTGAAATTCCCTAGGTATGTTTCGTGTTTCATGACTGACTAATTGGCCATCACTGGCAAAGTCAGGGACATTTCAGCATGCAGGATAAACAGATACATATTCAAAATAGTAGTAGGTGGCCTTTAAGGCATTATGATAGCCTAGCTGTCTGAAAGAATTTCCTTGGGCATTCTACTAGAGCAATTTCTTTGAGTGATCCAAAACTACTACTTAAAAAACTAAAATCAGCTTACTGGAGTCAGCTCATCTCACAGAAGTCCATATGTGTTTCACCTTTTCATCTTAAGTTTTCTTTTATTCAGCATACAAACAAGATATGAGTTCTATTTGATTCGTGATCTCTCAAGTTAAGCTCCCAAACTTGAGCTATAGGAGACTGCAGATGTGCAGAAAGAGGAGACTCTTGAGTCAGTAATGAAACTGGATGTTCCACTCCTTTTTCAGGCTTGAAGATAACAAGGCACCAAATGTCTCCTCACCAAATGTGGGAAATGTTTCTATTAAGTTTGATAAAACAATAGGTCCAGATGATGAGGAGGTAAGAAATGCCTGTTGTATGTATTCCTATGTCATCTTTTCTTGGGATTGCTTAAACTATGTTACAAGTTTTGTTTTATAAACTTCCTATGAAAAAGCAAAGAGGAGCAAACATTTTATATACAGAGTAAGGTTAATTTATTTTGTTTTATAAAAAAAAGAGAGAAGTTGAGGGAAGCATCAAGGACATATCAGCAACAAATCAGGACACAAAACCTAAAAACCAGTAACTTACCTTAGGAAGTATTAAAACCTAACCTAGACATCAAGGCTATTTTTTATGTCAAAAAGGTTTTTTGTTTTTTGTTTTTTCCCCGAGACAGGGTTTGTCTTTGTAACCCTGGCTGTTCTGGAACTTATTTTGTAGACCAGGCTAGCCTTGAACTCAGAGAGATCCACCTGCCTCTGCTTCCTGGGTGCTGGGATTAAAGGCATGTGCCACCACCACTCAGTTTATGCCACTTTTAAACTGATTTTAAAAATTAGTACATAAAGTAATGTTTTGTTTTATTTCGTAGTACTAGAGACTAAACTCACGGCCTCCTGTATACCAGCCAGTCACTCTGTCACTGAGCTCTCTCCAGACCCCTTGTCTTACTTGGGTTTTATTGCTGCTACAAAACACCATAACCAAAAAGCAAGTTGGGGAGGAAAGTGTTTATTTGGCTTACACTTCCAGATCATAGTCCATCATTGGAGGAAGTCAGGACAGGAACTCAATCAGGCTTGGAACCTGGAATGTGGAACTTGGAGGCTAGAGCTGATGTGACCATGGGGGTAGGGGTGTAACTTACTGGCTTGCTTCCTATGGCTTGCGCAGCCAGCTGCCCAGGGACGGCACCACCCACCATGGGCTGGGCTGGACCCTCCCCCAGTGATCACTAATTGAGAAAATGCCCTACAGCTGATCTCATGGAGGACTTTCCTCATCTGAGGCTCCTTCCTCTCTGATGACTCTAGCTTGGGTCAAGTTGACACACAAAACCAGCCAGTACACACCTTGTTTTGGTTTTTTAATAGAGGGTCTCACAAAGTTGCCTAATATAACCTTGAACTCAATATCCTTCTATCTCCACCTCTGGAGTAGTCAAGACCAAACCCCTGTGTCACTAAGCCTGGAAAAGTAAAATATATCAGAAGTATGTGCCAATATAATTTATTCCTATTTGTCCTCCCCTTGCCACAGTTTCTCTGTGTTTTCTTCCCTCCTCTTGCTGACCAATTTCTTCTCTCTGAAATAGTGTCCTCTTCTGTGGTCATTTCAGCTACATTCTATTACCTACTGTCCTTGTTAGTTTTAACTGTCAACTTGACACAGCCTAGGATCACCTGAGAAGGGAGTCTCAATTGAGGACTCGCCCAGATCAGATTGGCCTGTTAGCATGTCTGTAAGAGACTATCTTGATTATTAATGGATAAAGAGACGCCCAGTCTACCATTGGCAACACCATTCCCTAAGTAGGTAGTCTGGGCTAGAAAGCTAGCTAGCATAAGCAGTTCCTTCATGGTTTTCGCTATAGCTTTCCGCCTTGACTTCCCTCACTGATAAGACTGTGATTTGGAAGTGTAAGCCAAATGAATCATTCCCTAAGTTGCTTTTGATCAGAGTGTTTTGTTACAGCAACAGAAAAAAATATTAAAACACCCACCATCTTCAGATCTCTTCCTCCCTTCATGGTCTCTCTTTTACTTTCATGACCCACCCAACACACATACACATCACACCTTTAAATCTAGTTTCTTCATATGGGGGAGAAAAGTACATTCATCTTTCTGAGTATGGCTTGTTTTACTTAGCCTAATGGGCCCATCCATTTTTCCTGAAATTGTCATAATTTCATTGTTCTTTAAAGCTAAAGAAAACCCACTGTGTATATGAGCCGAAGTATCTTTGTCCATTCATCCGTTGAATATCAGGGCTAGTTTCCGTCCTTTGTCGGTTATGAGTGGCCCAGTCCCAAGCACAGATATGCATAGACCTCTGTGACCTGTTGATTTAGAAGTGGCACAGCTATGGCAGCCTTAATATTAATTCTTTTGAGAAACTTCCACATGGAGTTCCATGGTGGCTGCCTTAGTTTTACACTCCCACCAGCATTGCGTAAGGCTTTCAAGGCCACTGCTTATAGCAAAATTCCACTGAGTATGTTTGGTTGCTTTCCCAAGATTATCATATTAAGTGAATTTTTAAAGCCAACTTTTATTTCACCAGTGATAATTAAGCCAATATAACAAAATGAAAAACATATTCCAGTGTTTAGGTTTAGTCAGCTGCTGGAGGCTAATTTGTAACAGAGAGTACAGTTCCTCAGAAAAGTCCAGAAGTTAGTGTTTTCCTTAGAGACTTTCCCTCTAAAGTTAATTTTTAAAACCTTTAAGGAAAAAAAAACCTTCAAACCTTTCCTCCAAACAATGTTTTTCAGTTTTCTAATGTGTGTGTGTGTGTGTGTGTGTGTGTGTGTGTGTGTGTGTGTGTGTGTGTATACACCTGTCATATATACTTATATACTTGAGAAGCAGGTTTTTTTTTCATAACTTTTGTTTTAAACAAATAGAAATTAGATTTCCAAAAGATAAAAACAAAATGATTAGCTCTTCGTATTTGTTGCGTGTTTCTTCTCAGCCTTCCTCACAGAAGTAGGTTTGCTGCTTCTCTCAGTCTCTCAGTCTCCATCTAACCCAGAAGCCACACCCCCTGGCATTTTTCTCCTGAAGTACAGTGCATTTGTCCCTCCTACGGTCCTACCCCCTTCCTCCTGTCTCTTACCTCCATCTGCTTCTAGCTCTATCGACTTTCCGGTGCCTGTCTCCTTTTCCCAGAACCCCATCTTATTATGCCACCTCTTTGGAGGCACGGGCCCTTTCAGAACTGTTGATCCAAACACAGGATTCTGCATGTCTCCTTTTATGCTGGTTTCTGAGTATGCTGAGAGTGTAACCCATGGCCTCTGTCTCCTGTGTTCTTACTTCCACTCGTCCTTAGCTAACCCAGGGCGAAGCACATGGGGAGGAGCTCTCTATCAGACAGGACACTTTTGCAGTCCAAACAACAGCACTGCTACCAATACAGTGACAGAAAGAGCCAGACAGAAAGGACATCAAAACTTAGCTATTTTGTCAGTATCTCTAGAAGAGTTATATTTTTTTGCAGAGATATTTAGGAATGCAAAATGTTCTCTCTTCCCCCTTGATCCGTGACTGCCAGTTCCTGGCTCAGGTGTCAGAGCTGACCATGGAGGCCCCAGGGAATACACACACCTGTCAGGCTGTTGCCCTTTTGTAGCAACTTTCCTCCTTACAGGCTAGCCTCTGTACTGAGGCCACCTGAGCTGACTCCCGCAGAGGGAAAAGGAAGGGGAAGGGCGTGGTTCCAATTGTCTACTGCCCTATGGCTTCATGTGGCATTGTGTGTGTGTGTCTGTATATGCTTCTGTGTTTGTGTGTGTGTCTGTGTGTGTCTCTGTCTGTGTGTGACTATATTTGTGTCTGTGTGTGTGTCCATATATGTATCTGTGTACCTGTGTGTGAGTGTGTATGTCTGTGTTTGTGTGTGTGAGTGTCTGTGTGTCTGTGTGTGCCTATGTGTGTGTGTGGTATCATCTGAGTGTGTGTGTGTGTGTGTGTGTGTGTGTGTATCTGTGTGTGAGGGTCTATGGGGGTTGAGGATACAAGTGTATGCGTGTATGGAGACTTCTCAGGTTTTGTTCCTTGGGAATCATCCACCTTGCCTTTTCGGGCGTCTGTCACTGGTATCCAGCTTCACTAATTAGAGTAAGCTGAGGAGCTGTCCCGAACTGGTACTACAATCATGGTTTTTTGTTTGTTTGTTTGTTGTTGTTTTTGAGATTGCTGTGGATCTCTTGCTCCCGTGGCAAGCACTTTTCTGGACTGAGTTAGCATCCTAGTCCCCTTATTTGGGATTTCTAAGGCAGGGCCACATTACCATCTACACATTTCCTTTGCATTTCAGAATCCTGCTCTCTTGGCTGTAGACTTTGTTCCAGAAACCCCAGAATACAACACAGGCAGAATAGAGTCTCCTCACTTACTGTCCAGAAAAGACCCTTTTAGTGAGAGTGAGATGAGGTCACACCGTTTAATAGGTGTGACTTGGGCACTGGAGAGATGGCTCAGTGGGTAAGGTGCTCACGTGAAGGCAAGCACGAAGGGCCTGAGGACCCCTCCCTGGGTCAAGGTTGGGAAGGAGGCTCAGTTGGTGGAGTGCTTACCCAGCACGTGCTGAGCCCTAGGCTAAGTCCCCAGCACTGAATAAATCAGGCATAATGGCGCATGCTGGGATCCTAGCACTGAAGAGGTGGAGATCAGAATTAGCTTTGGATCCAAGAGGCCCAGTCTTATTATTATTATTTTTCAATGTGCAGTGTGGACCCATAATGCCAATATTTTGGAGAGAAGGGGCAGAGACAGGAGGATCCCTGGGTTTTGCTTGCCAGCTGGTCTAGCTGAGCCAGTAAGCTCTGGGTTAAGTGAGAGACACTGTCTCAAAAAATAAGGTGAAGAGAAAGACACAGACACACACACACACACACACACACACACACACACACACACACACACACAGAGAGAGAGAGAGAGAGAGAGAGAGAGAGAGAGAGAAAGAGAACTTAAGACCACTAATTCTAATTCTGTTTATTTTCTTCAGATATATGATATAACTGGGCACTCTAATTTTGTTCTAAAGAACCTCAAACACTACGCGGTCCATCCAAATATGGTAGGTTAAAAGCACCCCAAAGATCATTAAGGGCAAATTTCAGTAATAGGTCCAGAGGCCCAGCTACAGAGTAGCCCCAGTTTCCAGGATGGGGAAACAGAACAGCTTTTGGGATACAAAGCTGGGATTTGGTTATGAGGTGAGAGGAGAGACCAGAGGGGGTTGGGGGAGCGGAGGAGAAAATGCTCCCAGTGCATCTTATTCTTCAGTAAAAAACACAATCAGGGCAACTATGTCTAATCCATGCTCCTTCCCTCCCCACACCCTTTAGTCTTCCTATTCAGAGAAAATCAAGCTCTGTGGTAACGCCCACACCTGGCGTGACTCACTGTGCGTCGTGACTGTCTTTCCCTTTTAACTAGCTCTGGAGCTTGTTAGTAAAGCCCATGCCTGGAGAGAGATGTTGGTGGAAATAAGAGCTTCACTTTGCTCCTGGGATTTCCCCTCTGCCTCATAGACAGGTGTAGAAAGGCCAATCAGGCTGAAACACATACAACTTCTATTTGTACCACTAGGCTGGACCCTATCTCTTTCCTTTCCTTTTCTTTCTTTCTTTCTTTTTTCTTCTCTTTCTTCCTCTCCTCTCTTCTCTCCTCTCCTCTCCTCTCTTCTCTTCTCCTCTCTTCTCTTCTCTTCTCTTCTCGTCTCTTCTCTCTCTCTTTCTCCCCCTCTCTTTTTCTCATGAAAGACTTTAATCATCTTGTTCTGTTACCATGGAAACTGCTCCACTGCATTCCCCAGGCCCCTAGTTTATTTGCAGCTTTAAGGGAAGGCTGTGACAGAGAGCTTCCAAAAGTTTCAAACCAACAAATTAGAAGGCAAGTTTGTTCAGGCCCTGCTCAGCCTCTCAGCTTACCCAAGAGAGGGGGGAAAGGTAGCCAACTGATTCCTTCATCCTCCTTTGACCTGACCTCTTTGTCTGTCTGGAAACCTTTCTCTCTACTCAGGCCAAATACTATGAGCCTTTGAAGCCCAGTAAACTGCAGAGATTCCTGACTCAAAGGAAGAAACTCAATAGTTTCATGGTAAAAGTGACCGAGTATGATCAGGATATGACCTTACTGCTCATGACCAACAACCCACCTCCCTGCTCCCTCAGCCAGGAAGAAAAGGATGGCGCTCCACGGTACTTCCCCCCAGAGTTTCAGCTCAAGGTAACAATGCCCAAGAAAGTCTCCTGACAGCCTAAGTAAAGACCAGAGGGAGGCGGGACTTAGAGTAAACATGGAGAAGCCCGCTTAACCTAGAGAAGGGTTGCTGGGATGTTACTCTCCCCGGCTCAGATCCAGCCAGATGCTCCACAAAACTAGAACTGCAGAGAGTTTGAAGTCAGCATGGGCTACCTAGCAAGACCCTGCTGTCTCAAAACAAAACAAAATGGCACATTAAAAAGTAACTGCTTCACACCTTCAGTAAGCTAGAACCCACAGCAAGACCGTAAAGATGATCACAGGACAGATTCTATCTTGAACAATCTCGGAATCTAAGGGGTTCTGCTCAAACTATGGCACCAGCCAAGGAGAATATGTGTAGTAAACATCGAACCCTGACCCAGATCTAGCCAATGGTCAGGACATTCTCCACAGTTGAGTGGAAGAGTGGGGACTGACTTTCACACAAACCCTGGTGCCCCATATTTGACCACATCCCCTGGATGGGGAGGCCTGGTGGCACTCAGAGGAAGGATAGCAGGCTACCAAGAAAAGACTTGATACCCTATGAGCATATACAGGGGGAGGAGGTCCCCCTCTGCCACAGTCATGGGGAGGGGAGTAGGGGGAAAGTGGGAGGGAGGGAGGGATGGGAGGATACAAGGGATGGGATAACTATTGAGATGTAAAATGAATGAATTAATAAAAGAAAAAAGAAAAATATAGATCGAGAAAGAATACACGTTCTCTGCAACCTCCTATCTCTTTGTGCATGTCCTCTCTCTTCATCCCTTCCTCTCTCTCACATGGCAGCCTCACTGCCCTCTACCTGTGAGATCTATGAACCCACCTGACAGCTCCTCCCCACCCTCCAACAATAAACCTGTATTTATATGCTTAAAAAAAGAACACGCAATAAAATAATTCTACAGTACCAGGATATGTGAATAATCCAACAGTACTTAAAATATAGAAATTACATAGACTAGAGGAAAAACTCTCAGTTGAGGAAAAGGGAGTGGTCAAGGAGGCAACTCGTTGCAGAAGAACAGAGGACTGTGCCAATCCGAGGGCAATGGGAAGGCTTGGAGACACAAGAAGCAAGATGCTTTCGCGGAGATGTAAAAGAGAAAGTGGCAGGAGATGAAAGGGGGTAATCAAATCTGTGTTTCAGATAGAACATTTGCAGATTGAAGGGAGGTACATTAGTTGTAAAAGAGACAAAAGCCAGGAAGGTTAGCTATGCTGTTTCTTTAATAGTCGAGATGAGCAATGCTGAAAATTTGAGCTAAATTCAAAATAGCAGAGGAAGGAAGAAAATTGATTTAAGAGATTATTGGGAGTCAGGAGCCGAGAGAGATGTTGACAGCCTGGAGAACAGACCCAGTCTAACAGGAAGAAATGAAATAAGTGAAAGTACAGTCAAAAGGATCTACTCGTGATTAGAGTCTGGGGATGGGATAGCCCAAAGACCTATCTTTATAACAATCTGTGAGCTGTACTTTCTTAGTCACTAGATGGATGGCAGTGAGAGAGGTCACCATACAGTGGTGTAAAATGAAAGAGGAGCTCCTAGATTCACTGCCTGTGGTCCCTGAGAAGCTCCTGAGTTCACTGCCTGTGGTCCCTGAGGAACTCCTGAGTTCACCAGCTGTGGTCCCTTGGGTCTCAGAAATTGTACCATTTGACAGTGACTTCAGTGCTTATCGTGAGGGTGGGTGTGAGAAAGAAACAAACGTGGGCCAGGACTGCCCTCCTTAACACAGAGAGGGAAACTAAGCAAACATGAGTGCCCCAAAGCTGTCTCCTGTGAATCCCAGAGATCTGATAGTCCTCATGAGCAAGTGGTATTGGCAGCATTGTATTAATGGACAGGATTAGGAAGCTGATTCTGAGGAGTAGAGTGCATGCTATCTACAGTAGCTCTTTAATATTCCTGATGCACCCCTCCCCCCCCCACTCTTTTTGGTCATAGAATTACATATGAGAAAAATATTCTGTACTGTGCCTAAGCACAGTGTAGAGCCCAGTAAGCAAGCTGAGGGAAATACACATCAACGCCTGTTGCTCTCATTCCCTGCTATGGGACTCTGGCCCTGCCACATCTCCTATGAGAATGCCCAAGAAACTTTGTTTTGTAAAATACAACTCCATATCTGCTCCTAGTATGGACCAGGAGTGGATATCAGATTCAGTGAAACAAAATTCCTAGGCTGGTAACTGACCTGTGCTGCACACGGGTATCTCCCCAGACTCAAACCAACCAAAGCTATGCCAGCCACTCTACTAACCACCAAACTGCCGAGGTAAATCACAGACTTTTATGTCTAAGCACCTGAGTTAGAAAATGAAAAGATGGAGGAAAAACATGGGAGTGAAGATTGGAAGGCCATACAGAGTCAAACTATGGGGAAGAAGGCAGCGCAAGGCCAGGAACGTAGGTGGTTAACGTTATAGGGAAGGGAGAAAACAGGAGTAGGAGAGAGATATAATCGTACAGTTGTATCTTGTATCTCTCTATATACATGCATATATATAGGTTACAAAAGGTCAAAAGAGCTGCGGAAGTCTCAAAAGTCTGAGGAGGAGAAGGGAGGGAGGGGGAGGAAGAGGGAAGCAGAGGAAGAACATTGAAGGAACTTGTGCTGTGGTTCAGACAAGATGGTAGCAGTGCCCTACTGGCGCCACCTTGAATTCTAAATAACTTTCAGTTCCTGTTTATTTATTTTCTTTTAAATCTTAACAAAAAAGAGAGAGAGAGAGAGAGAAGAGAAGGTGGAAAGACTTTGTTTTTCTGAGGAGAGGGAGTGGTGTGTGGAGAGATGACAATCTGCCGGGGCCAAACCTCTCCTTCTACCATGTTGGTCCTGGAGACCGAACTGAAATCAGGCTCAGAAGTAAGCCCGCCCCTTCTTTTGGATTTTCGAGACATTATGTAGTCTTGTCTGTCCTGGACTCACTTTGTAGACCATGCTGGCCTCGAACTCACAGAGATCCGCCTGCCTCTGCCTCCCCAACAGGTGTGTGCCTTTGTGCCTGGCTGGAAATAAGCTTCTATATCTTCCTTTACCACTGAGCCATCCCACCCTCCCTCATTTTATTTACTTTTTTGTTTTGAGGTCCAGTTCTACTAAGTTTTCTGCTGTTTCGAATAGCAGGTTCATTAGCTGTACCTTAGTTTTTTGCTTGTGCTGTTTCATTAAGTTGCCTATTAAATAACTTGCACAAAGTCCCATGTCTTCAAACTAGACCGGCTTAAAGAGAAGGCATTCAGAAAGACAACACCAAGTATTTTTATGAAAGCAAAAGTTCAATATGTCAACTAATAGCTTGGTCTTTGGTTCAACAAACATTTCTCTTCTACTGTGTGCCAAACCCTATGAAGGCTAAGAGACTAAAGATGTATTGGTGACTGACATCTTTGCTTTACTGTAGTGTAAGCCTGATGATTTTATTGTCTATGCAGGACCACAGGCAAAGAAACAACCGCCATATAATGTGACAGGGACTTTGAAATATCAGGAAAGGGGGATGGAATGTGAGAGGGAGTTTTAGATAGCATGATTCCGGAAGGTTCTCAGCAGAGGTTATGCCTATTCAGTAGATATTTTAAAGGACCCAGGGGACGTATCGTGTGACTGCTGCTCCGGCATACTGGCCTCATTTTACATAGCCTCACATTAGGAAAGCATTACTTGTAACTTTCTTCAGTGAGATCAATCAAGAGAATAAGGCAGTTTGACCTGAGTCAGGTGACAAACAGCTCAAAAGATTGACAACACTTATCTTGGGAGAAACAGAGCCTAGAAGGAACATGTGCATTTCTTCAACAACAACAACAACAAAATTTGAGCATGCTATACACGAGGCACTGGACTCATTCTGCTTGAACTATTTTGGAAAAAGCTACAAAGAGATGAATGTTGGTTGATTAAAGATGAAGTGTACTATTAACAGCAGTATGATTAGAGTGTGTTACACAGAGGAGGCGGAATGGGTGTGCGTGTGTTACAATGTGTGGAAGTCAGGGGACAACTTTGTGGCATTAGTTCTAGGTTTGGAACTCGGGTCTCCAGGCTTGCACAGCAAGTGCCCTCACCTGCTGAGCTAGATCACCAGCCTCTGGTGTTGGCTTTGCTTTGTTGTTTAGGTATAGGACAAGTGGATCACTTGACAGGGAAATTATGAATGGGCTGTGAGGGCCAGGTGGACAGTCTGACTGGATGATCTTTCAGAGTCTGAATGCTTTTGATTATGTGACCTTTAGGAATGGCAAAATTATTACCTCACAAGACCTTTCATTCTATGGCTTTTCCATAGCAGAACAAAAGAATGCACTAGATACGGCGGCTGTCTCAAAGGAAGGAAGGTAGTGTTCTGTGGGGCCTTGTTTCCCAATTTACTCTTAAACATTTGGTCTCCCAAGCAATTCACTGATTGGGTCTGCTGTGAGTGTGCTATGTGAGAGACACAGCCAGACACATCTGTGTCTTTGCCCCATGTCAGAATTCACTGAATAACAATAAACTCACAAGCGACTTTGCTTTCCTTGGCTGGCTGCAATTTGCCAAGCAGTCCTGATTTCCCTTGATAGCAAGCTGCTGGCAAACACAGATTGTTTTATTACAATCTTAACTACTAATAAAAACCTCTCAATTTTGTCCACATTACGTGTCACACAGGGACCTGTCCATCTATCCATCTGCCTACAGATAACGAAGGTTTCAGAAATGTCTAGAAAAGAGTTATAGAGGCTGCAGAGTTTAAGAACGGTAAGGAGACCTTACTGGAAGCTGAGGCAGAGAGCCAGCACAGATGCGGGGAGAGCAGTCACCACAGGTGGTCAGATAAGATTAACAATCTACTCGGAGGAGAACCTACTTGGAAAGCTATGGCAAGTACAGAGCTAAGTGGCAACACTGCAGGGTCCAGCTGCGCTGCAGAGGCATAGAGCACAGAGACGAGGTGCAGCATGGGGTCTGGATGGAGGAGGGATGGGTGGACAGGCAGAAAACAAGGAAGCCTTGCCAGCAGTAGAGACAAAGCTGAGCTAAAGCCACAGGGGCATTCGGGATTCTCAGCCTGTCAGTCCTTTGGCACACACACTGGTCAGGCGACCAGTCGGTGGGTCTGCCGCCCTCACAGTGTTAGGTGTCTTCTTCCTTATGGAGTTCAGGAGAGGCGCTGTGCCCTTCGCTGGTCTGGTGTGCCCAGTAAGGTCTATGGTTTTTCTGATATGTTTTTACCTTTCAGTTTTAAGAGTAAGTTATTTGTCAGTCGGCCTCGGTAGGTGCTGAAGGCAAGATGATTTCTATCTGTGCTACAAAATAAGTCTTCCTCCTCTGCATTTGTACTCAAAATGGAGCCAAATGCTCCTTTGTCCCATGGTCTCACCCGAGGGAAGGCACAGCTAAGAAGTCACCGTTTTACACAACATGGGGTACGGAGAGCAGTGAACAGCCCAACTGCCGTGAACTCTTAGCTCAAACCCAGGCAGGAACTTCCTCTGCTTTTCTTTTTCAGGGGGCCCATAACTACAGAGCTCAGGAAATTACTCAGGAAACTGACCAAGGTTTGGGGAAGTTACCTGAGGACAAATATGGGCATTTTCTCACTCCTCTCATTGTAGTTTCCGAGTTCCCACTTTTCCTCTGATAAGCTCGGGGTGTCGCTCTAACATTTAGCAGTCCCGTTGTGATTTAGTGCAGGAACTCAGTTCCGCTTTTAAACTTCTAGGGACTCAGCTTCCTTCCTCCTTTGCTCTTTTTCTCCTCAGGAAACTCGCCATCAGTGCAAACCCACCAAGAACTTCTACCTTCCCACAATGCCTCAGAAAAAGAAGCTAAGACCGGAGCTGAAACCAGTGTTCTCCATGAGACAGCTAAGAGACCCTGCATCCAAGGGACAGCAATGGTTTAGGTGACATGCTAGCTCTTAGTGGGCTTCTTTCCCTCTCCTTCCCTTGTGTGTGCTGCTGTATAATTTAGCAAGCACAAGTGGGAATTCACAGAGATTTAGGACAAGGTCGGCTGGAAAAGGAGGAGCTTCCTCATGTAGTTTTGGTTGTAAAGAATATGTCAAAACACATAAGACATTCTTCATGTTCCAAGACATAAGTGTTGTCTTCAGCAATAGGGCCTCACCATCAGGTAGTGGAGGCACATATGAACTCACAGTGTGGCAGCATATACACATTTGCCAGGGTTCAGGGCAGAAGGGTCCCAGCATGGACAGACAGAAAACCCCAGATCCCAGTTTCTTTCTTTTTTTCTTTTTGGTTTTTCAAGACAGGGTTTCTCTGTGCTAACATCCCCGGCTGTCCTGGACTCTCTCTGTAGACCAGGCTGGTCTTGACCTCACCACAGAGACCTGCCTGCCTCTGCTTCCTGAATGCTGGGATTACAGGCGTGCACCACCACACAATTGATATCTGCTGGCAGAGGGAACATTGGTCTTCTCCAGTGGAGTCTCTCGGTGTGTGTTTACCACATTTCAGGGTGGGCCAAGTGCCCAGGGACAGTTAGCCAACAAACCAAACTCAACGACATCTTTGTGCATTTATTTAAATTTTCTTTGTTTTGGCACTTTATTGGTCTTTGGCTTATTTATTTTAATTCTCCCTCTCTCCCCCCTCTCTCTCCCTCCCTCCCTCCCTCCCTCCCTCTCTCTCTCTCTCTCTCTCTCTCTCTCTCTCTCTCTCTCTCAAGATATGGTTTCTCTGTGTAGCCCTGGCTGTTGTGGAACTTTCTCTGTGGACCAGGCTGGCCTCAAACTCACAGAGATCCACCTCCTGAGTGCTGGGCTTAATGACATGTACCACCACGCCCAGCTTGATTTTCATTTCTTGTGGGTTGTTTCTTTTTTTGTTTTTTGTTTTGTTTTTTTTTTTGTTTTTGTTTTTGTTTTTTTGAGACAGGGCTTCTCTGTGTAGCCTTGGCTGTCCTGGACTTGCTTTGTAGTCCAGGCTGCACTCAACCTCACAGAGATCCGCCTGCCTCTGCCTTCCTAGTGCTGGGATTAAAGGCATGTGCCACCATCACCCAGCTGGAAAATGTATTCTAAGGTCTGTGTTTTAAGGATACTGAAAAATAAGTTAAAGACTAAAGGAACATGCCTGAAGATGCAGAGAAAAGGAGGCTTTTGAAGGCTGGAGAGTGGCTCAGTAAAGTGCTCAATGAGCACACTGGAGGACCTAAGTGTGATCTCTGGCATCCATGTTAAAAAGCCAGATTGTATGTCACAAACCAGTTATGCCAGCACTGGGAGGTGGAGACAGGAGGATCCCTGGAACTTCCTGGCCAGACAGTCCAGCAAACTACAGGTTCAATGAGAGACCCTGACTTAAAAAATAAGATGGAGGGCTGGGCGTGGTGGCGCACGCCTTTAATCCCAGCACTCGGGAGGCAGAGGCAGGAGGATCACTGTGAGTTCAAAGCCAGCCTGGTCTACAAAGTGAGTCCAGGACAGCCAGGGCTACACAGAGAAACCCTGTCTCAAGAACAAAACAACAACAGAAATAAGGACGGTGATTGAGGAAGACACCCAACACATGTCTCTGGCTTCCACGCTTGCATGTATACATGTGCACCTGCATGAAGAGGTGCGTGTATACATGCGAACAATCTTTTTAAAACAAACATAAAATGGTTTTATTTGAAACAATTCATAGGAAGAGACTTTAATGCTGAGAAGGCAGGGGATTTTGAAATTGGCTGCAAGGTTTGCAGTGTATTAAGCTCTCAAAGCCTCTCCTCTTCTCTATTTTTTAAACCAGCAAGCCCAACTTTCTGGGCACTGTCCATTCTTCCTTGGGATCACTAAGGATGTAGCTGACTTTCAGGTGACTGGTGTCATTAATCCGCAGCCCTAGATCAACCAAGTATACTTTTGTTTTGTTTTGTTTTGTTAAGATTCTCCACTGACAATGACTTCAAGACTAAAGGGAAGTACTCTGAAGTCTATGCTCTGAGGAGACAGGCAAACACGTACCCCGAGCTCATCCTTGCTCCAGCCTGCCAGAGGGAGGCAAGGAAAGTGGGTAAGGCCTCCTCGTCCTGCACTGTGCCACACCTGACTGATGAAGAAGTGGGCTGGGGGAGAGAGAATCTATCCAACTAAGAGTGTTGTTTAGCTGCCATCTCTTCTGATAGCTCCAAATCTACTTTTCCTAGTAGAAGAAAAGTTAGGATGGTGCTAGACTATTTCCATACTCAACTTTTAAGAAGGTTCAAGAAGGTATAGAGTTTTCTGTACTGTATCATCTACAACTTTGATAGTTTTTACCATTAGGATGTATTTTAATCTCTTTAAGAAAAACTTTTTACACTTTTTTATTTTTTACATATACATTTATATTATTACACATATATACAATAAACTACCTATAGCAAGAAGAACCATGACACAATTAGGGATTACATAATAAGAAAAACTCTTAAACTAAATAATACTATAATTGCTGACAACATGAGTTTGATATTTAGGTCCATATAGGTTGAAATGTTTATCTGTGCACAACCTAAAGCCACCCAGATGTGTGCATTTCATACTTTTGGGAAAATTGCTTATTAAGGGGCCAAAAGTTAAGCATGTATATCTCAAGCTAAATGCAGTGGCTCATGCCTTTAATTCCTGCACTTGAGACAGAGGCAGGCCAATCTCATGAGTTTGAGGCCAACCTGGTTTCACAGTGAGTTCCAGAACAGCCAGAACATAGTGAGATCCTGGCTTGAAACATCACCACCAACAAAAAGTATGAGTCTCAGAGGCCCACACGTCTCTATGAGATAAGGATGAGAATGGCGTAGAGGAGGCTTGGGACAAGGCTACATGGGAGCAGGCACAGTGAGAATGTTCACATATTGTCTCTCCTTTGATAGCAGTCATGGGGGCCTCTGTGTTAGACCCTTACTAAACATCAAGGGTAGAGACAGTCTAGACCAAGAAGGGCTCTGTATATTATATAAATATGGACTTAGGTTTTCCCATTATGTAGCTGGGCCTCACAGAATGGCTTCAGGGTGTTAAATATACATCTGTATATTAGACATGCAGTTGATGGGCCTTTAGACTTCACCAGTCATAGCTTTAGCATAAGGCAATCATCTTCTAGAGGTATAGCTACATTGTATCACCCTTTTACTGGCTCCTCCAATCTTCTCTATTCCTCCTATACCAATTTGCCACACCTTCCAGCTTATCCCTACCTATGTTGCTCCTTGATTCCACATGCACAACTAAAATCAATCTGTAGTGAGGAAAAGCCGAGCAAACAAACACAAACTGGACTAATGTAGAAAAGAGCTGAAGAAGCAGTGCCATCCATCTTGCTTGAAAGAGCACAGCCTCACGTCACCCTCACTTTTTCTTTATTACTCTTTCACAGGCCTCCCTCACATCTGTTTTTTGGAAATTGCCAGGTTTTCCTGCCCCTGCCCCTCCCTCCCTCCTTCCCAATGACTATGACCCAAAGGAAGGAAGGACCTCCTCTTCTCCAAATCTGGTTTCATTTCCAGACCCAGAATAATAGAAGAGGGAACATCTATTTCTTTCATGAGAAATTCCACTTGATGAGCATGGGTTGAACTTTATAACTTTATAATCATTAGCACAGTATTTACAAATTTAAATTAAATTTATTCATTTTATGTATGAGTGTTTTGCCTGTATGTATGTCCATGTACCACTTATGTACTTGGTGCCCAAAGCCAGCAGAAGTGAGGACATCAGATACCCAGGAACTACAGTTACTGATAGTTGTGAGCCACAGTGTGGGTGCTAGGAATTGGGCCCAAGTCCTCTGCAAGAGCAATAAGGTGTCTTAGGCACTGACGCAAACCCCCAGCCCCTAGCATAGTACTTTCAATCAGGATGGAGTAAAATTTGAAGTGACCTTATTAAGGTGTAGGCACATCATCCAGCTTAAATCTGTATACACTGAGGAAATTTTTTCTTTTTCTTTTGTTGGTTTGTCCAGACAAGGTTTCTCTGCGTAGACCTGGCTGTCCTGGAACTCCCTCTGTTGACCAGGCTCACCTCTAACTCAGAGATCTGCCTGCCTCTGCTCCTGAGTACTGGGATTAGAGGCGTGTTCTACCATGCCCGGCTTGAAAAATTTCTCTAGAATATGTAATCTAATCCACATAAGACTTTCTCTAATTTTCCAAGAGCCTTGTCTTCACCAAGATGAGCTAGATATACATGTATAAAGTAGTATATTGGTCTGCAGCTCTAGTGACATTTATGGTGACTGCAGTTTCCCTCTCCAAATATGAGTGGTTTATTTTTGTACTTAAAAGGGACAGTTATGATGCATTTCCTCAACAATGACAAATTTGCCAGGGTGGTTTACTAGTGGCTCCATTTTCAAGCTAACATCTTCTTTGTCCCGCAATAATGCCCTATGATTTTGTGAGTGTGTGTGAGAAAGAGGGAGGTTGGGGGAGAAAGAGAGAGAGAGAGAGAGAGAGAGAGAGAGAGAGAGAGAGAGAGAGATCTGGGCAGAAGCTGTGAAGACTGGTTAGAAAGTTGTCCAAGAGGCAAACCACGCCCTGAAGCGAGGACTGTAGTTCAGATCTTAAAATAGACAACGCCCTAAGAACAGGTGAAGCTGGAAAGACCATCTAGAAATGTGACACCATTGACGCCAAAGGTAGAAAAAGTGTGTTACTCATACTCTGAGACCAGAGTACGAAAAACGAGAAAATATTTTGGGAAAGCATCGATGCACGTTAATGTGAGTGTGTCACTTGGTTTAGTATTAATCAGTATGGCAGCAGACTGCATCACGAAGACCACACAGGCAGTAGTTTTTGGTGAAGAAGAATTCCTAAGAGGTCAGGAATGGTAGTTCCAAAATGTACCCTTAAAGCCAGCTTTCTGTTCGCTCTAAATGGATTGCATCATGCCTTCCTTTAAAAGTACCCTTCTAAAGCCGGGCGTGGTGGCGCACGCCTTTAATCCCAGCACTCGAGAGGCAGAGGCAGGCGGATCGCTGTGAGTTCGAGGCCAGCTTGGTCTACAAAGTGAGTCCAGGACGGCCAAGGCTACACAGAGAGACCCTGTCTCGAAAAACAAAAAACAAAAAAAAAAAAACCAAAAAAACAACAAAAAAAAAGTACCCTTCTAGTGCTTTCAGAGTTCCACATTCAGTGTGTCTTGTGTTTTGTCGTAGTTTCCGAGTCAGAGGGTGAGAGACCAACTTCGCAAGCGCTTCGGGAACCACTGACATTTTCAAAGCTGCTTGAAGAGAAGTCCACCAGAAGTGTGCCAGGGGAGAGCGTTTTTCGCTATGGAAGGGCCCAACAGTGGGTTATCCAAAATGCCGCTGTCATTAAGTGAAAACAAATCCTACAAGTCCCCCCTCCTCGCTTTCCAAGACCTGAGAGGCGCCTGGAGAAGTCACTGACCAAATAAAAGTTCCATGCTTGCTGCCTCACGACCTGGGTTGCAGAGGCTGGGAGGTGGGGCGGGGCCAGCAGAGTGGGCGGGGCAGAGGGCGTTCCTGCGTCCTTAGAGGGCGAGGGCGGCCGCTGCGGCCCGAGGGGGGGGCGGGCCTTGGCCCCGAGTGACGGCCCGCCGGCCCAACCGGTGTGAGGACACAGGGCCGGCCTTCCTGCAGCGTCTTCCGCTCGCCGGTTGCGGCGCCTGGGACGGTTGCGGTGGGTCTGGGCGCTGGGAAACCGTCCAAGATGATTAAAAAATTCGACAAGAAGGACGAGGAGTCTGGTACGCGCGGCGCTCCGGACGCCCACCCTCAGGCGCATGGGTCCCTCTTCTCTCGCCCGTAGCCACCTGCTCGGGGGGCGGCCGCAGCGGCGGGGTCTGCTTGAAGCCCCTCCCCCGGCGCCGGGGCCTCCCCTCGGGCCGCGTGTACCGGGCCGGGTGTAGCCTTGAGCGCTCGGCGGCTCCGCCCCCCGCGCCCTCCCCCCGCCCGAGCCCCTCTGAGCCAGCCCTCCGTGGGGCCCTGTCGGGGGGTTAGGAGGTGCGCGCGCACGTCTCGGTAGTCAGGGCTTGCTGGTGGGGTTAGGACCCAGGGCGAGCACCCCTATTTTCGGGGCTGGGGTCGACCGGGCCAGGGTTGCGTGTCTATGAACTCTGAAGGGCCTTGATTCTCCTGTTCCCAGGGCTTAAGACTCCCGGGTGGGACACAGCTCACTGAATGCACAGGCATCCAGAAGTGACTTGGCGTGTTGGTACCTGTCTGTGGTGCAGTGCAAGTGGGGAAGATGCCAAGCCTCTTCAAAAAAGAAAGAAAGAAAGAAAAAGAAAAAACAAAACAAACAAACAAAAAAAAAACTTCAGCTCTTTAGTGGTAGCTGCTCTCACAAGTGTGGTGGAAGGTTGGCTTAGTGGACCTTCATGGCCTCGTCCTGCATGGCCTCTTTACATTTGCGAGTCTCTGCGAAACTGTTCCTTTCTGCTTCAGTAAATGTGTGAAACACGTACAACAGGGCTTGATCCATAGTGTCCTGTCATCTCATTACTCTTGATGGTGGTGGAAACTAATTGTTAACATCCATAGGATGGGGGAGGGGGAAGCAGGGAAGGAAGGCGCACATTTTGGACAGGGTCCCTATATCCAGAGAACTCCAAGATCTCTCAGTATGGCAATGACAGAATTTGTATCAGGACCAAAATTACTTCATCCAATTTCTTTGCATATTAGTAATGGTTGTCCTTGTGACTTCCAAGGGATCATTCTGATTAGGTGAGATTTCCTAAGCATGCAATATCCTTCTCTAAGGAAGTCTTTGTAGGACAGCTACTGAAGACCTTCTTTTTTTCTTATACTATAGGTAGTGGTTCCAATCCTTTCCAGCATTTGGAGAAGAGTTCTGTCCTGCAGGAGGTATGGCTTGGATAGTTACAGTGTCTTATCAGTTCTGTTTGAGAATGATGGGTAAAGAACCTCTGCGGTACTAAAGTCAGGGTATCCAAAATAAGAATGAGGGAGCGTCGACACTCACCTGGCAGTCTGAAAAATCACTCTTCCCCACATTCGATAAAAAGATGAAAAATTTCATTTTTTATTGATACAGTAAAAGTAACAAAGAAGTGTAACCAAATGCGGAGAGGGAGGAGGAGAGCCTGGAGGTATACAACCGTACAGATGTGCAGTCTCTGTCGTGTGCTGGGGCTTTATGAAATTTCAGAAGCCCTAAGTGGAAGGTTATTGGAAGAACTTAGAGATATTAAGCTCGGAGTGTTCATATGTAGACAGAGATTCTGGTAAAGTCTTTAAAGTTGAAGTCGTCAACATAAGGGAATAAAGTACAGACAGGAAAACACGTCACGTGCAGTAATTTATTGTACACCATAATAACTTGAAAGCATAGACAACTGTCATTATTTGGATATTGCATGAACCTGTTGTTAATGTTATTAAAGATGATTTGCTGTACTCTGATAGAAAATACATCGTATACAACATACCGTTTGCATATTTCTTTAGGCACGCATATTCAATGAAACTCCCATCAATCCAAGAAGATGCTTGCATATCTTGACAAAGATTCTTTACTTACTCAATCAGGTAAACTATTCTGATTTCCTTAGACTTGTGTATTGGGGTAGAAATATGTAACCTATAATGAAGTACTTACTGAGTAGACTTGTTTAAGTATGAAAAGCATGTAAAACCCGCAGTGTTTGGTTAGAACAATAATGTGTAAAAGCTCTCTAATACAAGGACTGTGACTTTCTAATTAAATTTATGAAATATTAAACCAGCTAAACATGTACACTCCAGTAGACATTGATTTGAGTTCAACAGATACTATGTAGAACATACTCATTATGTGTATTTAGTTTTAGTTTTTTAAAGATTTATGTATTCATGTACCTGAGTGTTTTGCCTGCATGCATGTATATACACCACATGTGTGCCTGGTGTTCACAGAAGTTAGAAGAGGGCATCAGGTCCCCTGAGAATAGAGTTGCAGAGGGTTGTGAGCTACCATGTGGCTGCTGGGAATCAAACCTGGGTCTTTGCTGAGAATAACAAGTGCTCTTAACTGCCGTGACTCCCCAGATCTGTTTACGTGTAATTTGAAATCCTTTGAAATTACAGTGTCTTAAAGTCAGATAGATAGCAGTTATTTTGTTTGCCTGTTTATTTGGCATGATAGTGATGTGTTGAAAATTTTGTCTTAATTTTCAGGTTTTATATCAGTGTCATTATACTAATACTGTCATGATTCTGGAGAAGTAATTTAGTATATGCCTCATTGCCCTTCTGTAAATGGGCAGTTTTAAAAAGCATTATCCAAATTTTTAAGCATTATAGTTAAATGAAATAATGGATATAAACCATTATAATAGTGGTAAGCACATAGTTTGTATTCAGAAATACTTTCCATTTATAACTCAGCAAATTTTATTGCGTACCTGCTGTATCTTATGTACTGTTCTAGACACTGGAGTTATAGACGACAGAGCCAAAAAACTTTTTAAAAAAATTTGTGTTCTGTTATTGATATTAATTTTTTTGCTTTTGCCTCAAACTATAAATACCATCTCTGAATATCTCTATAGGTATTTATATACATACCTGTATACATTGTATAACTAAGTTATTTGTATGTAATGTTATATGTGTTATACTTACCAAGTTAAATTCTAAGAAGACTTTATTTTTTTTAAACATTTACTTACTAACTTTGTGTGTTCTTACATCAAGTGCATGTGAAGTTCTGTTCTCTCTATCATGTAAGACCTGGGCATTGAACACAAGTCATCAGGCTTGCTGACAAGTGCTCTTACCTACTGAGCCATCTTATCAGTCCCTAAAAGTTCTTTTTTATCATGTTGTTTTTATAACTAAAGACCTAGTCTAGTTTTAACAAAATTTTGTTGTTTGCAAATCGAGACTTGAGAAACAACCATGTAAGACATGTCTGTTAGGAACAGCATAATCGTAGTAGCATTAAAATAAAACCAAAATCTGTTTGACTTAACTTTGTATAGCATATGTTGTATCGTGTCAAAAGTGGCTGACTCAATGGTGTGGGCAGAATTCAGAGCAGTCATGTTGATTTAAAGTAGTCAAAGTCAGGTATTAGTTGGCTAATACCTTTTTCTGGAGTAACTCATGTTGAGACAATTATTTCGATAAGGAGCTTGTCAAGTACAGCATGAACTAGGTCATCGTTTGATCTCCCTCCCTGGTTCTTGGTAGAACATTATGAGAAGAGGGGGGAAACACTTCAAAATTTCTGCTAGAATTGACAGAGCCACAAATTCTGAATTGTAAGTCAAAAAGTTGTATCTTGGCTGGATGTAGTGGTGCACGCCTCTAATCCCAGCACTCTGGAGGCAGAGGCAGGCAGATCGCTGTGAGTTTGAGGCCAGCCTGGTCTACAAAGTGAGTCCAGGACAGCCAAGACTACACAGAGAAACCCTGTCTTGAAACCCGCCCCTCGCCCCCCCCCCCAAAAAGTTGTAACTTAAGAGTTTTCTAATATGAAGACTTCTATAGGTTCCTGGCTTTCATAGAAAGTTCTCTTGCTGATAAGCAAGTTGGACAATGATTTCAATAGTTGTAAATTCTTGCTATACTTTGTCCTTCATCCTCAACTTGAGACTTTTTTGTTTATTTATTTTGTTTTTTGTTTTTTGTTTTTTTTTTTTTGAGACAGGATTTATCTGTGTAATAGCCCTGAGATCCTCCTGTCTCTACCTCCCAAGTGCTGGGATTAAAAGCATGTGCCACTGCCACCCAGCTTGAGACATTTTTTAATTAAAATTCTTAAACCCATGGCAAATAGATGTAAGAATACTTGTATTTTATGTAAAATATGAACTCTGAAAAGAAATTGAGCCCAATACACTATATAAGATTACTTTTAGTGAAAGAAGTAAGTGTTGAAATGGTAATATTTGAGAAAGTCTATGACTAAAAGTGTTTTGAAATGTAGTTAATAAGTTGTCTAGCTACGTACTGCCAGGTCAGCAGCATTGGCATGCTGGGAGCTTGTACTGAGTGGAAACCACCATGCTCCCCAGCGCTCACTGACGGGGACTGTATTTGGCAAGGCCTTTAAATGATCTGTTGTTTACATCAAGATGTAAGACCCAGATCACACCATTAAGAGTTTAGGTCAGTGTCTTAGGACCTGTAGCAGCCCCTGAAATATAAAAAGAAGGGGATTCTAGATTCTTCTCTTTTGGTTTGAACCTGTTTTATCATATATTCTAGGATTCCTCACAAGTAATCCTTTCCAGGTTTTTTTTTTTTTTTTTTTTTTTTAATCTGTGATGTGCCTGTCCTGTACTGGGCATGTGCCAGGCACGAGATTGTGGAAGTGTACAAGACATAAGCCTGTTTTTAGGTTGTGTGACCTGATCGTGCAGTGCTGATTGGAAATTCTACTTGCTATCATATTTGCCTCCTAATATAGCCGTAAGGGATATATAAGCAATTTCTGTTAAAAATGTAGAGACTACAGTTTCAGAACTTCTGAGTATGGTGTACTATTTTGAATTATTTTAAATAACAAGTTTCTAAATGCTCCTAAGGGGTTTTTCTCCCCTGCAGGTTTCTAAATTGAAAGCAGAAAAGTTGCCAAGAGGCAGAATGTTTATAAAGAAACTTACTCTCTGAATTCAAAAATTTTTTTTGAGAAGTAAAGAGAAAACCCTTAATATCTACTATTTTTAGTTTAAAAATTTGTTTTAAATTTTACTTAGGGTGAGCACTTCGGAACTGTGGAAGCTACAGAAGCCTTCTTCGCAATGACTCGGTTGTTTCAGTCTAATGATGTAAGTCTTCTTCATTCTTTTAAGATGAAAACATCTATTTATTTTCCCCAGGGGACGTAGAATGTTCCAAATTAAAGAAAGGTGCTTGAAATGTTTAAAATTACTTTAAAATCATTTATTTTTGTAACATTTATAAATGCTTTTTAAATAATATGTGGACATGGAAGAATTGAAGTCTATAGTGGAAAGTTGTTCCTGAAGTCACTGGGGAAAAGGTCATACCTATAGGTCTATGGCTCTTGGTTCCTAGTCAGGTTTACACTGGGCCTGGCTTGCTGGTCAGTGGGGACACAGCAAGCCTGCCAGCACCTCTGTAGCTGCCTTTCCTTACCCCAGCTTGCTTCACTGTTTAGAGCACTTGCTTCTGTTTTCTCAGCGTGGCACATCTCTTCTCAGCCCAGGTTTAATTCAGAAACATACAGGGAGTTGGATTCTGTGATACAGATTTTAGCTTTCTGTTAGCATATATTTGCCAAATTCTTTTCATGCACATTGTATATCAGCACAGGCTACATTTTGTGTCCAATTCCCAGGAACTCTCTGGGATTGAGTCTGCCCATGTGTCTAGATGATGAAGGATGTTAGGGGTAATTTTTCAACAGGTCCCTATAAGACAGTTGCAGTAAGGGAAGCTTGATATATGCCCAGGCAGAGGGAGAGCAACCCCTCAGATCAAAGATTATTGTATTGACAAAAGATGCTTGGCAGAATTTGATTAGAATCTGCCCATCTGTCCCCACCTCAGTTTTCAGATTCCCTTCCATGCCAATCAAGGTCTCCAGGGCTGTGACTTGAATTTGTTTTGTAATTAAACTTCCTGCAGGCTATGTTTTTCCAGTTTTGTGACCACATGGCCATGGCAAAAACTTTGTTTCACAGCATTTAGGGAGGATCTCTGCTTCCTTCCCAGACTGTTAGCTGTCCATTTAAACCTGCTAAACTCATTTTCTCTTAGGAAAATATTTGTGTGTGATGTATAGATGTATAGATGTGATATGCATGCACATGCATGCCATGGCTCCTGTGTGGTGGTCAGAGAACAACTTGTAGGGCTCAGTTCTCTCCTTCTACCATGAAGGGCCTAGTGATTGGACTCAGGCCTTTAGTATTGGTAGCAAATGTCTTTACCTGCTGAGCCATCGTGTCGGCCCCCTAAACAAATTATTTTTAACATCTTCCGTTTTAACAATTTAATTTTTATTAAAATGTACTCTGGCAACAACTGCTTATTTACCCAAAGCTTTGTTTTTTATAGGCCTTTGCAAGTGATAATTTAAAATTTTATGCTATTTAATGCTATAGACTACTTACATTCCCTGATTCTTCAGTCCAGACAGAGAAGCAGTTTCAAGTTCCTAGCCTTTAGTACCTGCTTCCTTTTAACAGCTTCCTACACCAACAATTAAGGGTTCACTAGAAGCAGAGCCTCTGTGAATATTTTTGGATTAGGTATTTCCATCAGGACTAGAGAAGTGGGCATTTTAAGTTGTAGGAGTAAGGTCCAAAGATTTGCTGTTATAAAAATCAGACAAGGCTGTATGTGAATCTAGTTTTGCAGTCAGGTACCTGGTGTTAGGCCAGATAGGGTTAGCAAATGGTTACAGGATTAATGGGTTATAAGTAATGATAGAATGAACAGGTTGTTGCAGCCAAGAGTGGTGGCTGTCACTGATAGAGGCCGTGACAGTCAAAATGAGTCACCTTTGTAGTGAATGATGGTAGGTAATATAGTACCAGGACGTAACTTTTAAAACCACAGCATTTTAGGAGAGGCGGTGCGTTAAAAGAAGGTACTGTCAATAGGTAAAAAGGCAGTGAGGAGCAGCTTCCTCATCTGAGGCCGTGAGGAAGAAAAAAGCCACCACTGTAGAAAGTTGCAGGCAATCTGTAGGAAATTGTCAACTACACTGAAGGATAGGAACATTTATGGAGGAGCTTGAGGATGCTAAGGAATTTTTTTGAGGAAAAATAGAAAATGGAATTGTTCATAATCCCTTTTTTACTAATGTCTGTAGAATTTGTAATGACATCTTATCATTTTGACAAGGGTAAATTACATATTCTTGTATTCCTTAGCGTTTTGTCTAGAGGCTTATACCTTATCAATATCTTCGTGGAACAAGCATTTTGATTCATGGACTTTTTTCCTATCAATTTTTCTGTTCCAAAATCATGTGGGGAAAACAGAAAGCTGAGGATATCGCTTGTTGGTGGAATGCTCGGCTTGGTGCATGAAGCCCTGGGTTCCATCTCCAGTCCCTCCTAAGCCAGGCTTGATGGTGTGTGTCTATAACCACTTGCGGGGTAGAGGCAGGAGGATTAGAAGTTAGGCCATTCTTGGCTACTCAGTGAGCTCAAGTCCAGCCAGCATCACAGTGTGCGACTCATTGAATGAATGAAACAAGAGAGTGAGGAAATGAGAGCAGGAGAAGAGAAATAAGAAAGACAAACACGTAGATTTATCTAACATTGTATGTAGGTGAAGAGCACCATGCTCACAGACGGCTATAGACTGGGGTAAAGCCAGGAAGTAATTTTAAAGGAACAAAATCATCCAAACTTTGTCCTTTAGCTATAATTGTAACTATTCTGCAGCAGTGTTAGAAATCAGTGATGAAGTAACTGGAAGAAAGGGGTAGGAAAAGGAAAAACTGAGCCATTTTGTGTAAATGACTCCGTGTTCTGATGTTAGGAGCCGTCCTGTTTTGTCTCTAGCTGTGTAGAGCTGGATTTACCCAGCCTCATGAACACTAGAGAACCAAACACAGTGTGGACTGTTCAGCATGCAAAGACTGAGAGCTTAAGATGAGAGCCAGCAAGATGGCCCCAGACTGCACCAGCTAGCTGCCCAGAGCAGACCATAGCCGTCGGGAGGGTCAGGTGGAGGTGGAAAGCCAAAAAAGTTTGCATTTTTTTAAGAGAATATACCAGAGAGAAAGGAGAAAAGTGAGAGTGAAAATCAGTGTACTTGAAGACAGTGATAGAAACAACCTAAAATAGAGCTAAGGAAAAAAGAAAGGCAACAAAATGAAGAACATTAGTGATATATGGCATAGGATTTTTAGAGTTTTTGGCAGTTATCCTGAATAGCTTCACCAATTTATCAAAATCTAATATTCGTCTTTATTTTTTCCTGCTTGTGGGAAATTTGAGAATCCTAGACCCTTGTACCATATATATGAATATATAAAAATAGACATGTTATTTATATATGTGTGTATATTTCTAAATGTATTTTTATATATTTATAAATATATTTTTTCTTTCATTTAAATTAATCTTTACTACTTTTTCCTTTCTACTTTTTTCTTTTTTTTATTATAATTTATTCAGATTACATCCCAATTGTTATCCCCTCACTTGTATCTTCCCATTCCCACCCTCTTTCCCTCTTTCTCCATAGTCCCCTCCCATTGACCTCTGACAGAAGGGTCCTTTCTACTTTTTATTCCTTGATAAATGATCGAATTAGTATCTGGAATAGTTTTCCTTGCACCTACAGAATATGCCTGTTAGAGTGTATTCTTTATTTGCTATTTCTCATCCAGTGAGATCCTGAGTTTATACCTCATGGGTGGGTATTAGCATTTGTTCTCACTGCCAGGACTCCTGCCTTGGGAATCTCTTTGAATTTTGTCCATGGCTACAAAGTAAAATTTTGACATCAGTCTTTTCATGTGATTATTGGCCATTCATGCCTTTTTGAAGAAATATCTCTTCAATTGTTGCCTAAGCATAAGTTGGACTTGCTGGGTTTGAGTAGGTAGGGAAGGGGAGGAGGAGTGGATCTGGGAGGAGTTGGGGCGTGAATAGACTGTATGAAATTCTCAAAGAACTAATTGTAAAAAGAACAACAAATCTTTTGTCCATTTAAAAGATTGTGCTTTTGTTGAGTTATAATAGTTCATGTAATCTAGGTGTGATCCCTCTCCAATATATTACATAAAATCATTTTTGAAATAATTATTTTTAAAACTAAATGCTTGGTTCATATTCTATTTAACATTTCTGTGTATTTAACTTATGTAGTATGTTTTGCTGGCTAAAAGTTTATCTTTGCTGATAGTTTGTAGTGTTAGGTTTTTGAAGTTTTGCCATTTTATTGGGCATGGGGTAGTGTCTGAGTCTAATTTCCATTTTGCTTTACGACTACTAATTTGAGCAACTATTTCTTTTTCTACTTTGGCAAATTTTTTGTGTACCCAGTTTTCATTTGCGTTTTATGCTAGGTATTTTTTACAGAGGGATTTTTTTCTGAAAATTTTATTTCTATTTTCCATTTTCTTGTTGTAGCTTTGTTATTTGTGTGGGTTTGGTCTGTGGTGTGCTTGCTTGCCTGGCTGCCTGCCTTCTTTCCTCCCCTCCCCTCCCTAACCCTCTTCCCGCTCTTCCCCTCCCCTTCCCTTCCATTTCTTTCCATTCTCCCTCCTTCCCTATCTCCCTCCCTTCCTTCCTGTGTTAAATCAAACTGAGAACCCTCGTTTTATTTTTCCCCTTTCTTATTTGGCTCAGTAGTGTCAAGCAGGTTGTGGAACTGAGTCTGCTGTGTGCACGTTTCTGTACTTAGAAGACACTGAGGGTACTTAGAAGGAGGCTGGACAGACTAAAGGGGCCTGAGGTCTGCAGTAAATCAGAGATGGAGCTGAGGAGAGCTGGGCTGGAACTGCTGTTATTGTTGCCGTCTCACTGGGGATCCTGGTGTTCATCTGGGAATTTTGATAATTTAAGATGGAAGCTGAGCCGGGCATGGTGGTACACGCCTTTAATCCTAGCACTCAGGAGGCAGAGGCAGGTAGATTGCTGTGAGTTAGAGGCCAGCCTGGTCTACGAAGCGAGTCCAGGACAGCCAAGACACAGAGAAACCCTGTCTCAAAAAACAAAACAAATAAACAAAGATGGAAGCTGATTGTCTAGTAATGAGTCATTTTAGGAGAAACATTGGTATTCCTGAAGTGGAGGGGGTGTAATAGTTAGGGTTTCTACTGCTGTGAAGAGACACCATGACTACAGCAACTCTAATAAAGGAAACCATTCAATTGGGGCCGGCTTATAGTTCAGAGATTTAGTCCATTATCACCGTGGCAGGAAACATGGCAGCATGTGGGTGTGGTGCTGGAGAAGGAGCTGAGGCTTCTACATCTTGATCCACAGCAGCAGGACATGAACTAAGACACACTTCCTCCAGCAAGGCCACACCTAACAGTGCCATTCCCTGTGAGCCTGTGGGAACCAGTTATATTGAGACTGCCATAAGGGGAAACAGCATTAGTATATCTCTGCATGCACATTTGTTAAGAATCTTAAAAATACATTTCTGAGACAAGTCTTTTTTCACTTTAAAACAATAATATCTCTGTAGAAGAGTACTTGAATTTTTAAGGCGTTGCTTTTATGTTTTATCAGGTGTCAGCGCATCCTGTATTTGTGTTTAAGAAACAGTATTTTGAACATTTTTTTACCCATAT
The DNA here is from genome assembly GCA_907169655.1 of Acomys percivali. NCBI lineage: Eukaryota > Metazoa > Chordata > Mammalia > Rodentia > Muridae > Acomys > Acomys percivali. Next base: position 89,879,724 of record OU015744.1, read on the forward strand.
AGTTTTAAAGTATTTTTGGAGCTATATATTTTAAAGAAAGTTTCCTTACTTGTTTTTAATGTTCATTCATGTGTGGGTTAATAGACAACTTGTGGGAGTTGGTTCTTTGCGTTCATTATTGGGGTTCCGGGGATTAGACCCGGGCCATCAACTGGGTGGGAAGCACCTTTACCCACTGTGCCATCTTGCTGGCCCAAGAATATTTCTCCTAATATGCTTGCTAGTCTTAAAATTTTTAAAGATTCCTTAGAAATAACCTGTTATGCTCTGTACTTATCTTTTCAGCAAACACTGAGGAGAATGTGCTACCTTACCATCAAGGAAATGGCTACCATCTCTGAGGACGTGATCATTGTCACAAGCAGGTATGTGAGTAGTCAGTGTAGGACCACAGGCTACTAATGATGGAAGACTTGCTGTTCTTGTTCTGTGACTGCCAGTAAGAATTTATAAGAATGTCATATCTTACATCATTCTTTTCAAAAATGCAGTTGTCATATGTAATACTCATCACTTTCTTGATTTGGTGTTTCTTCTTTGGCTGCCAATAAAAAATTTCAAAAATGTTAAATCACTCTTTTCTAAAATACAGTTGTCATCATATACAAATCATCTCAACCTCCAAAAAAGGTTACAAAGGATAAAGGCTGTGGATTATTTTTTAAAGGTTAAAAACATAAGGGCTGGAGAGATGGCGCAAGTGGTTAAGAGCACTTGCTGCTCTTGCAGGAGTTGGCCACAGTCCCAGCACTCATGCTGTGGTTCACAGCCATCTGTAACCCTAGTTATCAGCGGCCCCTGTGGGCACCAGGCACATACATGATACACATATATACTTGCAAAAAACCACTCATATGCGAAAGCAAAATGACTACTACTACTACTACTTTCTTCCTCCTCTTCTTCCTCCTTATTTTTTCTGGTTTTCAAGGCATGGTTTCTCTGTGTAGCCTTGCTGTTCTGGAACCTGCTCTGTAGACTAGGCTGGCCTCGAATTGATATAGATCCGCCTGTCTCTACCTCCGGAGTGCTGGGATTAAAGGCACGTGCTACCACATAAGGCATAAAAACATTTTTTTTAAGTTCATAAAAATAAATATAAGTAAAACTGGAAAGTAACTACTTAATGAAATAAGATAGTAATACAACAATTAATATCAAAAGGTTGTCATTTTACATATAAAAACTTTTATCCTTAAAAAAATACTGAGGGGTAGTTCACAAAATAAACACTCTAAAGATCTAAATATCTTTAGATAGTCACTGTCACTAATAATCAAAATAAGTAAATTAAAGATTTAAGACTAACAGCCGGGCGTGGTGGCGCATGCCTTTAATCCCAGCACTCGGGAGGCAGAGGCAGGTGGATCGCTGTGAGTTTGAGGCCAGCCTGGTCTACAAAGTGAGTCCAGGACAGCCATGGCTAACACAAAGAGACTCTGCCTCGAAACACGCCCCCCCCAAAAAAAGATTTAAGACTAAAGTATAGTATATTTACTCACCAGATCACCACAAAAGCAGAGGAATAGCATTAAGTTCTCACAACAGAGCCTGATGCTCTGGAACACAGAGGTAGAATCATAAATTGACTTTGTTTTTCTAGGAAGCACTCAAACAGCATTTATGACTGAAAATGTTCATCCTCAGTAACACCACATTCTGGATTATTGATCTGGTGTGTGTCTACCATTGTTAAAATTACTTAATTAGGCATGTAATAGTCACATAGGAACTATTTCAAGATTTTGGGATTATTTTTTAAAAATCTGCAATAATATGAAATTTCTTTGTGTATGTATAATTGTAAGTAGAAGTAGGATTCAGTCTGTATATTCTGTGTAGTCTGATTTTAAAAACTGTTTCATATGTATGTATGTAAGAATATGGTGATGTAAGACTCTAATCGGGAGAATCTATACCAGGAAGCATCAAATGAGAGATGGAGACAGGGTCGATGCAAAAGCAAGAGGTTTATTGTTCCAGCGCGCTGGGGTCCACCTGCACACAGGAGTGAGGTGACCCCAAACAGAAGAATCTTAGGGTTTTTATAATCTTAAGTTGGGCAGATTTTGGTCACAGTTCCTGGAGGAGAGGGATAGGTGAGGCTGTGGAAATTTCACAGTTCATGGAGGGGAGGTTGGGTGGAGACTGAGTGTCCAGGGAAGTTGTTTTATCTCAACTAATCGCTCCAGCGGAGTTTCTGGAAACTGCTAGCAGGTCTAGTTTATGGCAGTGCGTCGTCATTCCTGGAATGCAGGAAGAAGTGAAGTCACCTGGAGACAAGTTCTCATACAGAACATGGTATTAAATGCAGAATATAAATTACATATAGGATATGGCATTCATTTTGCCCCTACAGTGGTAAATACAGTAACATATTAATAGTAGTTTATCTTTGGCTGCTTGGAATTATTTAAATATTTGGTAGTTTCTAAATATCTTAGAATGGTCTGTATAATTTATAGTAAATACATCATGTTTAAAAATAGTTACCTTTTAAGAGCTTAATTATAACTCATTTAACTGAATGTAGTTTTTGTGAACAAAATACATTTTGAAGGAAGATGTTTATGTTTAGTTATGTTTAATTCAGTTTCAATTAAAACTTTTAATTGGAAATACCAGAAAAGTAGGTGTAAACAGTGACTTAAACAAGATGAAAAGTTATTTCCCCTCATATAACTGTAAGTCTGAAGGCATGGACTAGCTGGTGTTGCTGGAACTATTTGACAGTGGCGGGACTAATATCTCTTGGATTCTTTTGGATGTCCTCCATCCAGCATTGCGAAATAGATGCTTGAATTACTGGCAGTGTCCCATGTTCAAGCAGGAGAACTGCTGGGAAGGGGCCAAGGGGTGCCAGCACCATCTGTGTCTTTTACCAGGAGTGCGGTAGCATTTCCTGAGGCAATTTTTAGATTTAGTTTGGCACATTTATATTATATGACTATCTTTAGGAGGCCAGGCAAGTATTTAGCTTTTATAGTCCAAGTACTAGGGGCAGGCAAGGGAGAGGGATTGAAAATTAGTGTTTTATTAGCCAACTAGTGTCTGCCACAGACAAGAAACAGAAATCTTTCAGTTAATTTTCCCCCCAGAGCTGAGGACCAAACCCAGGGCCTTGGACCGGCTAGGCAAGCATTCTACCACTGAGCTAAATCTCCAACCCCTAGTTATAATTTTTGATTCACTAAATACTTGAAAAATTAAAGATAAAATAACAATGTTTGTATCTTTCAGTGGTTACTTCTTCCCTCTGAGCCTTATTAGATATAATCAAGGTTTACTTCTAGTGCTCTTAAATGATTAGTAGGTATGGTAGGCTGGATAATTGTTCCCTGACAATGCCCATGTCCAAATTCCCAGGATCTATGAATATGTTATATTTTATGGCAAAGGGCAGTTAGAGCCAATAGGAGTATTCTGGTTTATTCATGTGGTCCTTTAAAAGGTTAAGCACTCTTAAAAATGGAAGTTGAGGGCTAGAAAGATGGCTCAGCAGTGAAGAGTGCTTATTGCTTTCCAGATGACCCAGGTTTCCAGCACCACCATTGGACAGCTTACAGCCACTTCTAACTCTAGCTGTAAGGCATCCGTCCAGTACTCTCTTCTGGCCTCCTCATGCCATTCAGTTGCATACATAGACACATGCGCACATGCACACTTGCATGTGTGCACACACACATAAATAATAAAAAATATTTTCATAAAAATGCAAGTGGGAGGCAGAAGAAGAATGTCAGTAAAGAGATATGATGCAGACACAGTCAGAGAGATGCTGGTAGAGATTTGAAAGTAAAGGAAGGGGCCTTGAGTCACAGAGCACAGGTGACCTCTGAAGTTGGGACTAATGAGGAAATGGATTCATCCTATCTTCACTTTCAGTTGCTGAAACAATGCCTGGGACCAAGTTCTTTAAAAAGTAGTAGGTTTATTTAGTTCATTAGGTAGCTGAAAGTTCAACATTGCTATCTTTGTTTCTTCTTTGCTATGATAAAATACCCTGACAAAAGCATCTTAAGGGAGAAAGGTTAATTTGGCTTATAGTTTTACATAGTGATAGTCTGTCATGGTTGGGCAGACAGGGCAGCAGTGGCTGGGGGCCAGCTTGTTACATTTGTCCACATTCAAGAAGCTGAGAATAAATAGGAAATGGACCAGGCTGTAGGGCCTCAAGGGATAATGTCCCCAGGAACCCACTTCCTTTGACATAGGTTCACCTCCTAAAGGCTCCAAGCAGCACCACCAGCCAGAAACACATGAACCTATGGAGGACATTTCTTATTCAAATCACAATGGTTGAGTACCATAATATGGTAGTTCCATCTCTTTGGCCTCTGCTGAGGGCTCTGTGGTTTATAATATACTTAAACATTATAATGGCAGGAATGTATATAAAAGAAATCAGGTGGTGGTAAGACCAGGCATCAGAGGAATACAGGGAGCCAGTATTTCTGTCTCTTATAACAACTTGGTCTCACAGGAATAGCCATGTCTTCAGAGAACTTTTAATAATCACTTCTGTGGGCAGTGTCTCCAGTGACTTAAGTACTAGGTGCCCCCTGTTACAGCTTCCATACCGCCATGCCAGGAACTAAGCTTCCAGCACCTGGGTCCTTCCAAGTCATACTCATGCCCAGCAGCCCCTATCGTGTTCATATTCTAGGTCTCAAACATCTTGACTTTAGCTCAGTGAGACCTGTTTTGGACACAAACTCATTAACTGTAATCCTCTAACTTTGTGATACTTTGTTCTTACAATAGAAGAGTAGAAAAGTAATACAAATTTTACACCTGGATATGTGGTGCTGCTATAACAGAACATCAAAAAGTAGCTTTGGAACTTTGAAGAAATGTTAGAAAAACCCTAAACCAGTGGTTCTCAACTTGTGGGTTGTGACCCCTTTGGGGGTCAC
>OU015744.1:89884649-89910185 GCA_907169655.1 Acomys percivali
TTGTTTGTTTATTTGTTTGAGACAAGGTTTCTCTATGTAGCCTTGGCTGTCCTGGACTTGCTTTATAGACCAGGCTGGCCTCGAACTCACAGAGATCCACCTGCCTCTGCCTTCTGAGTGCTGGAGTTAGAGGTGTGCACCACCACGCCCAGCCTTTCTGATTTTTTAAGTGTTTATTAAAATTTGAAAGTAGGTAAATTGAGAGACCTATTTAGAAAGAACCAGGTTTTCTTTATTTAAGATTTGGGAGGTAGAGACAGGAGGATTAGGAGTTCAAGGTATTTTGAGGCTACTTGAGATCCTGTCTCAAAAACAACCACCATACAACCAAAGAAATAACAACAAAACACCAAAAAGTTAAGACTTGTTAATTTTTGGAAAATTCTGTCTGTCTAAAGGATATAGGGTGCTAAAAATAAGAGAGTCACTGTCATGAAAGTGTGCTATAGAGAAACAGTGAAAGGAGTCCGTGCTGAAAATTAGATCAAAAGGTCAGAGTCTTCATTTGGAACACTAAGGAGGTCACCGACGAGGCTCATGATTCCCTTAGAGTTAAGCAGAAGCTGAAAATAGAGATGTGATTACCAAGGCGAGGTCTGTGGTTGGGCCTCTGTCTAAATGCAGTGACTCTCTGCACTTCTGTGGCAGCCCCACAAGATGCTTGAGTATGTTACGCCAGCAGAAACACTACTATCTTGGACTTGAAAGTACATGGAGACAACAAAGTGAAAGATGCTTTCAACACCTCAGAATTCAGCATGTAGGAAATAGGCTGATAGACTTACTCTATTTCAAATACCTGTTAGCTGCACTTTCTGACCAAGTGGAGGTGGCTGACTGCATGGACAGAGGTGTAGTCCTGAAGAATGCCACTGAGAACTGCTTAGATTTCTGCTTAAGCACTTTGCCTGGCTAGATTTTAAAAAGTTGTTTAGGGCTTGTCTTAGTTTCTTTTCTGTTGTTATGATAAAATACCCTGACAAAAGCAATATAAGGGACAAAGAGTTTATTTATTATTCTATTATTGGTAGGAAGTGAAAGCAGCAGGAATTTTAAAAATTATTTATTTATTCATTCATTCATATTACATCTCAATTGTTATCCCATCCCTTCTATCCTTCCATTCCTCCCTCCCTCCCATTTTCCCCCTTACTCCCCTCACCTATGACTGTGACTAAGGGGGACCTCCTCCCTTTGTATGTGATCATAGGGTATCAAGTCTCTTCTTGGTAGCCTGCTATCCTTCCCCTGAGTGCCACCAGGCCTCCCCATCCAGGGGTCTTGGTCAAATATAGGGCACCAGAGTTCGTGTGAGAGTCAGACCCCACTCTCCACTCAACTGTAGCAAATGTCTTGTCCATTGGCTAGATCTGGGTAGGGGTTTGATGTTTACTGCACGTATTGTCCTTGGTTGAGCAGAACCCCCGGGCCCAGATCTGCCCATCATAATGCTCTACTTGTAGGTGTCTAGGACCCTCTAGATCCTTCTATTTCCTCATTCTCCCGTAACTCTCTCACCTAGACTCCCAATAGGATGTCCTCACATCTATCCCACTTTCCTAGTAGGTGAAGACTTTCATGGGACATGTCCCTTGGGCTAGTGTCTGGTTATAAGTGAGTATATACCATTTGAATCTTTCTGTTTCTGGATTAACTCACTCATGATCATTTCTAGTTCAATTCATTTGTCCACAGATTTCGGGAATTCCTTGCTTTTAATAGCTGAGTAGTATTGCATAGTGTAAATGTACCACAGTTTCTTTGTCCATTCTTCTACTAGGGACACTTAGGCTGTTTTCATGTTCTGGCTATTATGAATAAGGCTGCTATGAACATGGTTGAGCATATGTCCTTGTTGTGTGGTGGAGCATCTTCTGGGTATATTCTAAGGAGTGGAATAGCTAGGTCTTGAGGAAGCCCTATTCCCAATTCTGAGAAAGCGCCAGATAGATTTCCAAAGTGGTTGTACCAGTTTGCATTCCCACCAGCAATGAAGGAGTGTTCCTCTTTCTCCACATCCTCGCCAGCATGTGTTGTTGTTTGAATTTTTGATCTTAGCCACTCTGATGGGTGTAAGATGGAATCTCAGAGTTGTTTTGATTTGCATTTCTCTGATGACTAAAGAAGTTGAGCATTTCTTTAAGTGTTTCTCAGCCATTCGATATTCCTCTGTTGAGAATTCTCTGTTTAGTTCTGAGCCCCATTTCTCAATTAGGTTATTTGGTTTGGCGGTGTTTAATTTCTTGAGTTCTTTGTATATTTTGGATATTAGACCTTTGTCAGATACAGGGTTGGTGAAGATCTTTTCCCAGTCTGTAGGCTGTCACTTTGTTCTGTTGACAGTATCTCCTGCCTTACATAAGCTTCTCAGCCTCATGAGGTCCCATTTATTAATTGTTGACCTTAAGGCCTGTGCTGTTGGTGTTCTGTTCAGGAAGTTGTCTCCTGTGCCAATGTGTTCTAGACTCTTCCTCACTTTTTCTTCTAACCGATTTAGTGTCTCTGGTTTTATGTTGAGGTCTTTAATCCACTTGAACTTGAGTTTTGTGCATGGTGACAAGTATGGGCCCAATTAGCAGCAGGAATTTGAAAGCTTGTTTTGGTTTTTATTACAATTAAGTTAAAGAATAACCTAGAGAGATTTTGTTAGGGGCTTGAGTAGGTCACATAGACTATGTTTGGTGATACTGTTCTATGTGAAAGTCCATGTTGGAAGAGTGTTTAGGATTATGGAGTTGAGTTCTGAAGAATGGGCCTTCAGTTGAACCTTGGGAATAGCATATGTGTGGCAGGGGTGATAGTAAATCTTCATTGCTGATCTGAGTAGACTTAGAATCACCTAGAAGATTGGTGAGGCACAACTTGAATATGTATATGAAGTTGTTTCCTGAAAGGCTTAACTAAGGAAGGAATGTCTACCCTTAGTTATGTGGGTGGTACCATTCTATAGGCTGGAGGTGGTCAGCAGTGTGCTGTCATTTCTCTTCTTTTTGCTTCCTGGCCCATCATGACTTCAGCTGTCCTGCTCTATGCTATCCACCACAGTGGGCAGAGCCCTCTGAGACCTTGAGTTCAAATAAATCCTGTTGGTCCTGTTGGTATCTCAGAAGTGTCTCGTTACAGCAATGAGGAAGAAAAGTAATACGGGGTGGGTACTGGTTTGTGGTAATTTCCATCCTTAACATCTCTAGTCCCCATAAATAAGTAAGTTCATTAATTGTGATTTGTTGGAGAGTTTGTAATGACGTAAAGTTAAATGTAAGTGTAAAACTCTGTGTGTGAATCTAATAGAGTTAATGTATGGATTTTGGTTGGGGATTGAAAATAGTTTCAGGAAAGTTAAGTCTTTTCACTTACTTGATAAAAAACATACAAACCTGAGCCAGTTTTTCTGATTGAATGACTCAGTTGTCCCTGGATAATTAGTTTGAGGAGTGGCTGTCAGGGACATGCTCTGTCTTTTCTTTGGTGAAGCTCTTTTTTCAGAGATCTTCAGTAACGTTTTCATTGCAAAATCAAAAAATGAATTTGCAGCTAGTGCTTAAAGTCCTACCATCTTTAGCTCTGAGAAGCTTTATAGTCCTATATTGCTTCCCATCGCCGCTCCAGTATGTGCTTCAGCCGTGCGTGCTCAGGTCCTGTCTGTGCTCAGGGGAGCACTTGAACCCTGGGAGTTCACATCAGGGCAGTTCTGTTGGCCAAAGATGCTATTTGATACCTTGGATCTTTTTACATGTTTCTTTTCACGCCTAGAGTTGTCCTGTTTTCTTTTATACATAGCTCAGACACTTAGAATCTTGTGTATTGATTTTCCTATTCTGTTGACAGTGTGGCAATTTCAGTTGTTCCTAAAACACTGTTTTCTAGTGTATTGTTTAGCACTCACTTGTTTAAATATTTCTCTGCCGTCTGCATCATTAGCTTTTTGAGAGGAAGAGCCATATCTTACAGTGCGTGTACTGTTAAAGCTGGAGCAGGGTTTTCCATTTATAGGAGGTCAGTATAGGCATGTTGCAGAAAGTAAACATGGCATAGTCTGTGTTTCTCCTTTCAGCAAGGGCACTGGGATCCATCCTCAGGATTCTCTGTGTTTTAGGAAAGCCTTTCACATGCTCAGAAGTGTGAAAGCTGTGCCTTCATGGTACTGAGAAACCTTTCTGTGTCTGCTTTCCTTTGTTTTTTTCCCTACCTTGTTTGTAAGCCTAGTTGTTAGGATTAACATTTATTCTTTTTCCAAATGAAATTGTGGCGGCTCTTGAAGAGAGTTGTTAAAATGATACCACATCATAAACATCCTCTCTAAAGCCTATTGACAGCAGTGAATAGAAACGAAGGCCAGAAAATTTTAACTCTAGCCAAGATGAAGTAAGGACACTGTAGTCTGTCTTTAACAGCAGTACAACAAAAACTTTAGTAATAAATACAAAGAAAACTATTGAGGTCTCCAAAAAGTAAGTGATAGCAGGTACATTGGGGAGAGAAAGTATTACTTAAAAATTACCAATAAAAAACAAGCAAACAGCAAGCTTCATGAAGTCTGTTCCTTGTATTCTGGGCAGGTTGAATTAGGACTCTGTAGCACAGAGAACTCTACCTGTGTGGCCTGGGCACAGGTTTGAAGGAGAAAGGCCAGTGGACGACCTGTAAGCTACGTAGCACAGGGAAGAATTCTTGTTGCATTTTTCCTCTTCTAGTTTTTTCCTGAGGCCAGCCCCAGTGATAGAACAATTGTACTATGCTGTATAATTAGTATTATAGACACGTGAAACTCTGCAAAAAAAGCTGTTCCTGGAAAGGGGCTCCTGGTGCATGACAGGTGGGGAGTCTACCTCCTATTACTACTACTGCAATGACGACCGAGTAGGGACATTCACTTAGTACCACGGCAACAGCGATGACTACCACTGGCGACTTGGTGTTGTCATCCTTATCCCGAGAACGGGCCCAGTTATATAAAATTGGGCATTAGCATGGAAACTGAAGTGGGGTAACTTATGTTTCTGGTTAAGAGAACTAATAAGAAGAGGTCTTTGATAGCCAGAGAGTATGGCAGAAATGATAATCATAGAGATCTGAAAGTTCTGGAAGATCTGGAAAGATATGAGAGCTCTATCAAGGCAGCACAAGTGAAAAGGCCTGGCAAAGGTTTTAAAATATGAATTAAGTTTAAAAACAGTATGAATAGGACAGATAGGATCTGGAATTGAGTTAATTCCTTCCTAGCTAAAACATGACCATTCCCAAATCTTTTAGTAAAGCTCAAAGTCTTGTGACATTTTAAAAATGTCCAATATAAAAGAGGTGATCTACAGATTCAGTACAATTCCCAATCAAAAGACCAATAGCATGCTTTACAGAAAACACAATCTTAAGTTCATATAGATACACAAAGGATCTGTAAGGCTTTGGTGGTTTAAATAAGAGTGGCCCCTATAGGCTCATGTATTTGAATGCTTAGTCATCAGAGAGTGAGGTGTGGCCATGTTGGAGGAAGTATGTCACTTGGGGTGGGCTTTGATGTTTCAAAAGCGCATGCTAAGCCCAGAGTCTCTTCTCAGCCTATTGATCAGGATATAGCCCTCAGCTGCTTCTCCTGTGGCTGCCTGTGTGCCTGCCGTAATGATAATGGACTAAAACCTTTGAAACTATACGCAAGCTCCCAGTGAAATGCTTTCTTTGTTGTTAAGAGTTGTCTTGGTCTTTTTAGTCCTAAGTATTGAGTACTGAAGTTTCTTAAAACCTTGGTTACAATATAAACTAATTGATGCTTTTATAAGGATTTTTCTTTTTTATTATTTTTCTTTTTTTACGTATATATTTATAACTGAAATTTTAAAATTCAGATGACAATGGTTTCATCAATATACTAGACAGCTTTCTGTAGTAAGTTAAGTTCTTAGTTTTCCAAGTTATCTTTCATTTGTCATTAATCCTCAAAAAGGTAAAAACTACCCTTATTCTTAAAACAACAAACTGGTGCAGTAAAATGAATAAGTAAATAATTTAAAAAGTCTTAAAGTATTAGATAGACTTGATCTCTCTCTCTCTCACACACACACACACACACACACACACACACACACACACACAGAGTTGTCTTGGTCATAGTGTCACACCAATAGAGCAGTGATTAAGACAAACGCTAAAGCATACAGAACCAAAAGATTAATGCTGGAGGTGTCTGCAGTACTTGATTTCAGAATGCATTACAGAGTCACAGCAGTGAAGAGCAGCGTGATACCAGCACAAATACAGACACACAGAAGACCCAGAAATAAACCTACACACATATATCTAAGCAGTTCTTGAAAAAGGTGCTGAAGGCTCGCTTTGGGAAAAAAGACATCCTCTTTGATAACTATTGCTGGGACAATTAGACTTATTTTGCATAAAGACTAACTAAAACTAGATCAAAGACTTTAGTATGAGACCCTAAACTTTGAAACTACTGGAAGAGAACATTGGTATGGACAGTGATTTTGCAAATCATATGGGCACTCTGGTAGCCCAGAAAACAGACGCAAGAATTGAGAGGAGGGAGTAAGGCGAATTCAGTAAGCTTCTTCACAACAAGGGAACAATAGCATGAAGAGACGCTCTACGGAGTGGGAGAAAAGGTTTACAGATAACTATCTGACAGCGAAGTAATGCCTAGAATATACAGGTATCAGAAACAACATAAAAATGAGATCCAACCAAAGGGCAAATGGTAGGAAAAGTCCATCTCCCCCTCCCCCTTCCTCTCTCTCTGTTTCTGTCTCTGTCTCTCCATCTGTCTCTGTCTCTCCATCTCTCTCTGTCTGTCTGTCTGTCTCTCTCTCTCTCTCCATTTCGAAAAAGAAGTGCAAATGGCCAATAAATATGTGAAAATCAAAAATTTACACCAGAATAAAGATGGTAAGGATGCCGAGGAAGGAGCTCTTACATACTGCTGGTGGAATGCAGTTTCGTGCAGCCACTGGGAAAGGACAGAAGGGTGGCTCCTTAGAAAGCTGAGAATAACTTATGTATGGTCCTAATATACCAGGGCTTCTTAATATTCTTTCTACTTACAACTACTTTTTGCCTATGCAATTAAACTTTATGACTCTGGACATAATAAAACGAGAGTAATAATAAAATTTTTATTGATAATGTGAAGAAATATATTGTAAAGCAATTTTGATATACAGATTATTTTACCATTTTCTTAAAATGAACAAATGTTTGTACTACCAACATTCTTTTATGTAAGGAATTAAATTTCAGCTGAATATTTGATACCATAGGCTGTACAGCATCTTCAATGATTTCTAGAGTTGATTAGTATTTTTATTTTATAATTGTCAGCTCTGAGAATGCTGCTTTGCACAAATGTGTAGTACAAAATGACATAAGTGTGTTTGGAGCGTTTTTGAAATTCTAATTGCAATCTAAAATTCAAGTAACAATATTTTATGAAATTTAAGTAAGCATCTTAAGCAGTTTTAAAATCAAACATTTTAATTAAATACAAGCCAAAGATACAGTAATTTAATACTGACATGCTACACAATTATGGTAGGAAAACATAAATTTTTGCTTTTCCATAAATGATGTTTCTATAAAGAGAGAAATTTTGTTTGTCCAGGAAAAGCACTGCAGCTTATAACTCACATCACTCTGACATCTGAGCCCGTGTGCTGGAGGGTGCTGGGTGATGGACGCTGTTGTTAGGACGGTCTGGCCACCCAAGGCTGCCTGCGTATTTTGTGCTCAGAAACAAGGCTTCAGTGAGTTACATCATGCAACATGGATGAGCACTGATTGCCACACATGTATTGTGACATGTATGTACCTTACCTTATGCATAATGCTTCCCAGATGTGCACACATATACTACATACATGCAAACACACAGTTCTTTAAAATGATATAAGGGCACTTTCAGACATACAGAAACTGAAGTAGTTCACTTACAGTATATTAACATGTAAATACAAAGGTTTTTTTCCAGTCAGGATAAAGTGTTAATGAAAATGTGGATCTACATAAAGGACGAGGACTGCCAATAGGCAGTAACTAAGAACACCAAAATATAAAACAAGCCAAGGGCTTGATAGAGATCTATCTGCTTTGATTAAAACTATTCTTGATTTATTGTCATAATATAGTGTATGACATTGCTTATGGAAAAACAATGTGAAAAATAGACATGACTGTGAGATGTAATGGTTGTTATAATCTATTCTGCCTAAGCGCAGTCAGCCCAGTCGAGTTGTGGGGTGCCTACTGAGGGGATTAAGTCAGTGTGTCGTGGAACGTTCCTCAACCTGGGGATTGTGACCCCTTTGGGGGTGACATCAAATATACTGCATATAAATATTCACATTGATTCATAACAGTAGCAAAATCATAGTCATGAAGCAGCAGCAGATGAAGAACTGTATTAATGGGTTGCAGCATTGGGAAGGTTGAGAACCACTACTCTAGGAAGCAGTCTCTGGTGGCATGTGTGTGGTGCTGTTTTAGTTCCAATGCAATAATACAAGAAAAAGAAGGCTTTAGGGAATATTAATTAGCTCAGCTAGCAGATCAATGCTGTTTTAAAAGAAGCTTCATAGTGTTGCGTCTTTCTTTTGAGGCCTCTTGGCTGTTTGAAACCTTTAGATTAATGCCATCCATAAAGACCAGGCCCTCACCACACAGTGAATTTGTTAGCATCTGTTTGTACACTTCCATCCTCCTGAACTGTGAGCAAAGAGTTTCTATTTATTACAAATTAGCTCAATCTAAAGTATTTCTTTATATCAGCAGAAATCGACCGAGGCAACATTCTCTTCTCACTCTCGGCATAGATTAGAGATCCTTGTTAGTTGAGGGATAAAAAGGCAGAAATACTTAACTAATTGGCTTTTAGTTCCTGTTGGGTGATAACTGTCCTCAACATAGAAATACCCTCAACTTGTCCTTTATATACCCCTGAGTGAGCCGTTGACAGCCAGGGACATCTCACATGCCCACATCCATGAAGGCCTGGGCCTGGAAGTAGACTGTATAGTGTACCAGGAGTAAGGATGCCTGCTGGGCCACTTTGAACTCAGTTCCATAGAGGTTAATGAATTGATCTTGATTCTGTGTAGTGGCAGTAAATAGCACTGTATTTCAGATTTGTGTTATTCACTTGAGTACATTTTGGTACTTTCATGCCTATGACAGTGGTGATTTAGGAATAGTCCAATCAGTGTGCATCCAACATAGGCTCACATCCTGTGGAATATAGGTTTGAGTCACATCCTGGGGAGATAACAAGATTGGGTGAAGTACACATGATTAGCGGGGAATAGAATAAATAGCACAGGAAAGAGATGATGGCCATCAGTTACGGCCTCAGAATGAGATATAGAAGCAAGGATTACATATGTGTTCTGGTCACTTTCCTGTGTTCACAAAATAGTAGGTGGTTGCCATCTTGAGGCATCAGTAGTAGATTAGACTTAATAGAGATATACAGTTAGAAGGATGTATATGCATCCTATATTAGATGCCTCTTCTGAGCTTGAGGAAACTATACTTAGTATAGTTTTAGGCTTCTTTGATTTTAGCTGCACTATAGTGAGCAATTTTGTGCAGGACTCAGCTCACTTAATTTATACTGCCTTATTTCTGTCTTATATTATGTATTTTGCTTCCCATCAAGTGGGGTTATATATTCACAGCTCATACTAGTATAGCCCAGGAATGTGGAAGAATTGCTTAAGGCTAATGTTCAGCCAGCAGCTAAGAGCAGTGGCTCTGGGACATACTTCAAAGGCTCCTTACAAGGTAGCTATGCTAGTCAGTCTATAATATCTGTGATACCATCCCTGGTGAAAAGAATGGAGTCAAGACTTACTTTGGTTCCCTGTTTCAGAGGCTTCAGGCGATGGCCACTTGGCTTTCTTGCTTCTGGTCTCCTACTTGGTGAAGCAGATTATCATTCAGGGGATCAGGTAGTGCAGAGGGACCATTTAAAGCAACGGGAGACAAAAAGCAGAGAAAAAAGTCTGGGATGAAATATGCCCTTCAGAGCATACCCCCAGGGAACCACATTCCATCTGGGCTTTCCCTCCTAAGGTTTCCAGCACCTCTCAATGATGCCATCACACTGCCTCAGGGGGGTCACAAGAGCCCATTAGCTGGCCACTAAGTCTTTAGCACATTAGCCTTTGGGGATAACACTCTATACCTGAACCATACAATTGCTCATTAAATAACTAGCTGCAAACTTGAGAAAATGTCTTTATACTGATTTTGCCCACTATCCTGCTGTCTCTCCTGCACATCACAGTTCTTTCAACACATTCCCTCGTAAGCCTTCTGAAGCAAACCTTTTCTACACACAGGGAGGCCAAGACAGTTATAGAGCATGACTAAGGAACCTGTGGCCAAAGCTAAAACCACTGTACAATCTCTTAAAATAAAATTAATTTTACTTTAATATAGCCACTCCAACTTATGGAGTTATGAGTTTTTGTTTTGTTTTGTATTGTTTTGTTTTTTCAAGACAGGGTTTCTCTGTGTAGCCCTGGTTGTCCTAGACTCGCTTTGTAGACGAGGCTGGCCTCTAACTCACAGCGATCCGCCTGCCTCTGCCTCCAAGTGCTGGGGTTAAAGGCGTGCGCCACCATGCCTGGCTGCCACTCCAACTTACAAGGTAATATGTATGACTGCTTTCATGATATGAAAGACTTGAGTAGTGCTGAAGAGGTATATAGACTACAGAATTATAAAACATTTATTAAGTGATCCTTTTCAGAAAACAAAACAAAACACACCAAGCCTGTTTCCTAATGCTGCTGTAGCAAGTTATTACAAACCTGTTAACTTAAACAGCAATTGATGGCTTAAACACAGCACAGATTACTCTTTTACAGATCAGGCTGGGACGGTGACTCAGTGGGCAAAGAGTTTGCTGTGCAAGCATGAACCCATGTGGTAGGTTAGTATCTGTACCCCACAGGGCCTCCCTCTAGTGAGAGGGATGCAGAGACAACAGTCTCCAGAAGCTCATGGGCCAGCTAGTCTGGCATATGGAGCAGTGAAACAGCAAAGTGAAAGGCAGGGACTAGCATCTCAGGTTTTCCTCCAACCTTCACATGCGTGCTGTGGCATGCGTGTGGCCACAGTTACACACATGCATATGTGCACGCACAACATATATGCATACATACAAACACATTGAATACTAACACATACAAAACAACTCTGAAAAGCAATTTCACTCGGCTGGAGTCAGAGGTATGACCAGAGCCAGCTCTCTGTGGCCACTCTAGGAAGGTTGCTTTCCTCCTTGAGCTTCTGGAGGCTTCCTGCCTTGTCTCACCCCATGCTTCGTAGTCATGCCATTTGCGTCCTCCATCAGCCTCCTCTTTCACTCTGGTAAGTATACTTGCGATTCTGTTTAGGGTCCACTCCACTGTTCTGGCAGAATCCCCCCATCTCAAAGTCTTTAATATAATCCCATCTACATGTTCTAGAGAATAGTACCTGGATGTCTTTGGAATCTTGCATTTAGCTGATCAAACTTCCCTCTAGTCCTCTCAAGTTCACATCTGCCCTACATGTAAAACGCATTCTCCCTCTTACATTGTCCTCCAAAGACTAAAACCCATGATGTCTAGCTCAGAAATCCTAGAATCATCAAATTGTCAACATGCAGTATGGGCAAGTTTCTGGCCATAATTCCTCCTGGTGAAGAATAATGTTTTTCCTGGGTTCATAGGTCCACAGATCTCACCATATGTGCTCCCCAGATACAGTAGTGGAGTGGGCAGAGACGCAGTTAACACTCATTCTCAGTCTTAAAGGGGGAGAGATAGAAAAAAGAACGCATTAATAGTGCTAAACAATTTTGAAGCCTAACCATGCAAGCGCCATTTAGGCTTAAGGCTTGCAAATAATATCCCCCCCGTGTGTGTTTTGCTTGGATGTTTTTGTATTATTATAGTAGAACTGGGTAGCTGTGAGGAGGTCTTACCAGCCTGCAAAACCTAAAGTATTTCTCAGATTGTCCTTGTAGAATATACACTTTTGACAGCACAAGTGTTTGTCATTTGCTCATTAACATATCCAAGTCTTGGGGCTGGAGAGATGGCTCAGTGGTTAAGAGCACTGGCTGCTCTTCCAGAGGTCCTGAGTTCAGTTCCCAGCCACCACATGGTGGCTCACATCTGTCTGTAACTCCAGTTCCAGAGGATCCCACACCCTCACACAGACATATGTGCAGTCAAAACACCAAGGCAAATAAAATAAATAAATAAAAAATAAAAAAAGAAGAAAGTTACTGTGCTAAGGTTAAAGAAAAACAAACATATCCAAGTCTCTAGCATAGTACTTGCTATATATATACACATATATATGATATATCATTATATATAATAAATAAAATATAAATAAATATATAATCACATATTACATATGATAGATATTTATATGTAATAAACACTGTACTGTAGAACAGAAAGTAAAGATTAAGGTAATTTAATGGAAGTGAGGGGGTGCAGACCTTTGACTGAGGCAAACCCAGTTTATAGTAAAACACCAATGATAAAATAGGAGAAAAATTTTTTGGCTTATGAAGAAGAAATTTACAATTTAAAATAGCATAGTGCATTCAAACAAAAAAAATGTAACAGAATGACCAGTGCTAAAATGTGTCTTGGATAGATTATGTCTATCTGTATCTGTATTTGTTTCTCTATCTTTATCTCTGTCTATATCTCTATCTGTCAGAGAAAAGACAAAGAGTGCTAGTCCCTTAAACACAGATGTAGTGGGGCATGCCTGCAACCCTAGCACTAGGTAAACTGAAGGAGGAGTGTGAATTCTAAGTCAGCCTGAATAATATAGCAAGTTCCAAGCCAGTCTGTGCTGCATAGTAAATGCAGGGGAGTGGGGGAGACGGGCTGGGGGGAGGGGGGCCTACACAATGACAGATGCAGATACAGACTCTAGAGACTGACCACTTGTCTAAGTCTCGTTTTAACCATTCATGACATGTTTTCTAGTGTTTTGGTTTTTGCTTTAAAAAAATGTGCATTGGTGTTCTACTTGCATGAATGTCTGTGCGAGGGTGTCCTGTCCTCTGGAACTGGAGTTACAGTTGTGAGCTGCCATGTGGGTGCTGGGAATTGGACCCAGGTCTTTTGGAAGAGCAGCCAGTATTCTTAACCACTGAGCCATCTCTCTAGCCACCCAACTCATGACAGTTTTAGGTGTCAGAAGAGAATGGGGGCAGTGTCTGCAAAGTTAGAAGAAATAGAATGAAATCCAAGAATAATTTGCAAATTGTTAAGTTGTTTTTCAAATGCAGAGACAATAATCAGACTTTCAGACTTGAAAGATCTTAGGGATCATTAACATCAGTGAGGTTTTCTTAAAATTAAAAATTCACATTACAGTAACCTAAAAGTTAAGAGTGAATTCTATAAAAGTTTTAGAAAATGAATTAGCATTGACCATGGAGTTTATAAAAATAATGTTAAACCACTCTAGGAATTATTGTTAAAATTGAGACTAAATACCTTATATTTAGTTATAAATATTCTTATGGTAATACAAATATATGATACAGAATTGAGAGATGGGCAAGCAGACAAAAGAGATGTTATATGCACCTTAATTTTCTTAACGTTTCATAAGTTAGTTTTTATTTAAAATATGGCAATCACACAAAGAGTTAAAGTTAAAATATAAATCTTCCACGTGTCAGAAAGACAGCACAACACTTAGCAGCTCTGTCAGTGAGGTAGCAAGTAGCTAGACAGCCTAGTAAGATTATAGTGAACCTTGACTGAAGTCAAGTTTAAGCCCCAGTTCTTCAGTTCTTCCCTTGTATAGTGAGTGCTCAGTAAGCACATAGGATCACAGATACTGTGTTCAGCGGTGTAGAGCATTTCCATCATTGCAAATAGTCTGTTGGCTAGCATTGCCTTAGAAGGAACAAAGAAAGTATTAAAAATAAAGTTGCTACACAGAATGATGGGATACAATTAACCCTAAATATAGTCTGTTAAAAGAGATACAGATTAGAGGTAACAGACAGACAGCCGGGTCGTGCACCCTCTCTCTAAGCTTAACACTTGGGAAGTGTAGGCAAGAGGATTGCGGATTCAAGGGCAGCCTGGGCTGTTTCAGATGTCTCAGAACACCCCAACAGCAGGAGAAGGAACAAACAAACAAACAAAAAACCAAAACCCCAGCAAACTATGTTAGATATTTGTGATCTAGGAAAAAATACAAAGAACAATCTGAATGTAGAAGCATAGGCAAAAGGACACGCACCAGACACCTGTGACAGCACCTCAGGCTGTGCTGTTAGTATTAGGAAGCTCGTTGCTGTGCAAAAAGGGGCAGAATGAGACGGAGGGAGTACTTTTTGATCGTGAAAAATGAGGGCAGAATGGTAGTGAATTAATTAGTTAATAGATGATCAAAGAACATAAGCCAAAAGCAAAATAAATGCAAATAGAAGCAAATATTATCAGTTTCATTATACAAAGAAAATAAAAGCACATACAGGTTTTTGAATAGTAAGTTGATACTTAAAATTGCACCTTTGTAATAGAAAAATCACCTTTACATGTGTTTATGAAAAAATTTAAAAATGTTCTGTATGCATTTAGGCCCTGAAAACCTTTAATTTCAGAAAATAGAAATATAGTGAAAACTACATTGTCTCATTACAGCATACTCAGATTGTAAATGTATTTAGAAAACAAAAGAACAATGAATAATTAAAGCTGTGCTCAAAAAATTTCATAATCATTAACCTATAAGTTATATAGTAAATGTCTGGTTGTTGGTTTTCTATAGTTGACAATAGAATCTAGTTTATGGATGCTCCTGAAAATCCAGTGAACCAAGCATACATCCTACAGAATCAGAGAGAGGACATCCAGAAAAGAGTATTCACACCCCAGAACTTCTCCAGCAGCTAGCGGCTGCTCGATCATCTGATAAGCACTGAGGTACACTTAGTACCTCAAGGACTGTACTGTTCCACGGCAGTCATACTAGGCACAGCAGCAGACCTTCCTGACCTGTGAATTGCCTACTAGTAAAGTCAAGTGTGCTTGGTCCTGTCTGTGCTCCAGCTGTTGTTTTCTAGTCAGAAATGAACAGCAATGATAGGGGTCCATTAGAATAGCATTCAGTGCTCTATCTGTAGTATCCACTGTAGGGAGAAAATAAGGAAGCCCCATGAGCTAGATGTTCTACTTAGAAAATCAGAGAGAGAGAGAAAAGTACAAATAAACAGAAGGGAGAAATTAATAATGATAAAGCAGAAACTATGAGAATATAATGCAGAAAACTTAACACAAGCTAAAGAGCCATTTTTTAGAAAGCAGAAAATAAGCTTAATTCAGAAAAAGAAATGTTACACAAAACTAGAAGAAAAGAAAAATACTGAGAAATATTTGAGAAGTAAAAAATTTATTATGGGACTGTTTTATAAACTTTAAAGCAAATAAGTTTGGAACATGCTTGGAAATGATTTTTTTAAATGAAAATGTAGCTTAACAAAATTGTCTCTACAAGAGACAGAAAACTTTAACAGACCCTAACTGTAGAAATTAATTCTACTTAAAAGGGTTTTTGTTTGTTTGTTTGTCTGTTTCTTTGAAACAGGGTCTCACTGTGTAGTCCTGGCTGGCTGGTCTGGAACTCATTTGAAGATCAGACTGGCCTTGAACTCAGATCTGCCTGCCTTGGCCTTCCAAATACTAGGATTAAAGGCATTTGCCACCACCCCCAGTTTTACTTAAACCTTTATAAAAATCATATTATAGCCACATAGGTAGTATACATCTCCAGTCCTAGCATTTGGGAGGCTGAGAAAGGAAGACTGTGAATTTAAAATTAGCCTGGACTATATAATGAGTTATACTATCTCATCTGTAGAACAATGTTTCATATTTCCAAAGGAAGCATCTTAAAACTTTAAATATAATTCATCACAATAAGGAAGTTTCATGTCAATTTTTAAATTGTTTATGTGTGTATGCATGTGTGTGGGCATACGCGTGTGGTAGCACACTTAAGGAGGTCAGTCAGGGGCCAGCTCTCTGAAGTGAGTGGTCTCCTTCCACCATGTGGAGCCCAGGAGTTGAACGTAGGTCTCTCCTTATCAATTCTCTAACACATGGAATTCCCTTCATGTACTGTCTTGGGAAAACCCAATGATTGTATGTCCAAAAGGTGCTTGTCAAAATTCAGTGCATTCACAGTTAAGGTGTGTCATAAACTTAAGACTGGGCATGTAGCTTAGTGGTAAAGTGAGTTCAGGGTCCTGAGCCTGAGCCCCCTAAAACACATTATTGCAATTAGTCTAATGGGAAACATTAAACAGGGTTAAATGCCTACTATTACCATTCATTTAGAGTGTTAACTAATGCACTTACTTGGTAAAAAGAAATAGAATATTATTTTGAAAAGAACGTAGTAAGGCTCTAGAGTCATTCTTGTTACTAAGTAAAACAGGAAAGGTCATAATCCAAGGGTGAGCATTTTAATAAATCTTGGTGTTGTGTTTAGTACAAAAAAACTTCCTTACTCAAAAATTCCAGTTAAGTGGCATTGAAAGTTTGGGAGATAAGGAGAGACAAGTATTACATTTATTATTAAATTGTTTTTTAATTAATCACTTTTATACTTTAAGTAGAGTAACCAGTGAACTCTCAGTTTTTCATGCTTTTTACTCTAGCTGCCATAACAGAATGAGTCAGTTGTGGCCAGTTTAGATTATATGAGAAGAGTTGAGAAAAGTAAAGGGGGCAGGGAGTTGGACTGCACTTGGGAGTAATGTAGATGCATAGAGGACATGGGAAGGGAGGATAAAAGCATGGTGTGGGACTGTGTATCTCAGCTCACGTGCATCTGCCTATTTCTAAAGCTTGGCAGAAAGAAGTCATGATGTTTGTCAGTTTACGAACCTGTGCCTGAGAGATAAGATGAAATGAATGAGCTTATCATTTGTTAATTTCATATAAAATGTTTTTCTAGTCTGATTGCTTTTCAGGATTTGAACTTCAGCCTAGGGCTTTCTGTAACATTGGCATCATCATCATCATCATCATCTTCACCATCATAATTATTTATTATCTATATTTAAAACTGTATTCTTTCATTTATTTATGTGATTTACTTTTTCTTTTTCACCCTATTGAAATGTGTCTTCAGTGAAGCAAAGAACTTGGTATGTTTAGCACTGTATTCTCTAGTGTTAAGAAGTAGTCTGCTTCTGCCTCGGGCTTAACACTTAGCAGAATTGAACACAAGTGTTTCTTGAACTAGTAGTGGTAGTGAGGTCATTATGAAGACAGTTGGGAAATGGTTAGTCACGGACTCTCGGGAGAGAACGTTTTGACTAAAGTGATACTAACCAATTTGCCTTTTTAAAAGTCTGACTAAGGACATGACTGGAAAGGAAGATGTGTACCGAGGCCCAGCCATCAGGGCTCTCTGCAGAATCACAGATGTAAGTTCTCTTTCTTTTAATGAGTTGATCATTGTAGATTTGTGCTTGGGTGTATTTGTGTGTATTATGATCTTTTCAAGGTTTATAATTTCTTTTTGAGACAGGATCTTTAACGTGCTGCATAGCTCAAACTGGCTTGACTTCATGATCCTTCTGCCTCAGCCTCCTGAGTGCTAGAATTAAAGGCATGTGTCATCATACTTGGGTTATGTTTTACAGTTTGATCCGGATCAGATTGGAAATTTTATAAAACTTAATTTACTTTTGCTACCTTATTATTTTGCTGTGGTTTTCTTTTTAATATTAAAGTTTTAGTGTAAAACTTAATAAATTCTTTTTAATATGAATATTGGTCTCAGTATTTTCACTCATTTTTATCTGACACAACCCTTCCAGGACAGAAAGCTTTTTCCATGCTAAAGTTTAAAAGAACCTTACTTCCAGAAGATTCCATGCTGTGGACTTGCTATAGTAGGATATTATGCATTTAATTTCCTATGTATCTTAAAATAATCAGAAAATACATTTGATGTGTAGGACTGTTCAAGATGTATAACATGGGATTTTAATATAGAAACATCTAAACATCTTCAAGATTTCAAAAGGAACCTCTACCCTCATACGGGAATTCTTTTTCTTTTTGAGAGACAGAATTTAACTAATTTATTCAGGCTAGCCTTGAACTAATAGTTCCCCTCACCCACACCTCCCCCCCCCCCCGTGTGTGTGTGTGTGTGTGTGTGTGTGTGTGTGTGTGTGTTTTGTACTAGATTGTTTGAGTTATGCTCTCTAGGATATTATTACTATATATAATCTTTATGCAAAATGAAGATACAGAACACATATATGGCCAGTTTTTGTACATTATTTCTGGGTAGTAATTTTGCATAAGTGGTTTTAACAACCTTTTCTTTTTATTGTTATTAGGGAACAATGTTGCAAGCTATTGAAAGGTACATGAAGCAGGCCATTGTGGATAAGGTCCCCAGTGTATCCAGTTCAGCACTGGTATCCTCCTTAGTAAGTGATCAGCAGCATTTTGTTTTTTATGCATGGTCTAGTGTATAGTTAGAAAATAATTTCTCACTGTTTCTCTCACAAGAGAAATAATTTAAAAATATGTGTACATCTTGTTACTTTATATTACTGTGTTTTATTTGGAAGAACCTCAGCAGTTATAATGGGCAGTAAAGGCTAGAACTTTTCACGTTTAGAAGCTTGGGGACCCGGAAGTTGCACAGCTAATGGCGGTAGAAAGCAGGATGGGAGTAAAGGACAGGGAAGACGCAGGGGCTGGTTTTTAAGTCTCTCCTCTGTGTCCCATATGCTCACCTCTTGCCTCTTTGTGCTCAGCTTCCCTTTTTTTTGCTTACCTCTTCCAGCTCACAAATATGTAGATGTCTATTACTTTGCAAAGAGATATTAAAGAAAAAAATTAAAGTTTATAGTTGCCTTAATAATAGAGACAATGTAGACTTAGAAGGTAACAATATTTTTAGTGTTTAAGAACATCTTTTAATAGCTTTTGCAAGAAATTTAACTTAGTTTTCTAATGTGTAGTGATCATGAATTCTCTGCTCTCCCGTTTCTTACTTCAGCACATGATGAAGATAAGCTATGATGTGGTTAAACGGTGGATAAATGAAGCCCAAGAAGCTGCATCGAGTGACAACATCATGGTGCAGGTGCTGTCTTTGAATCTTTTCATCCTATGTTTCAGGACAGAGTATTACTCCCCAGCAATCAAGGCAACATTTTTGACATATTTACCTACTTATTAGTATATATTATCAAGTAGGTACCTGAGTAATTTTCATGACTCCATTAGCTTTCAAGGGTTGGGTAGAAGATAAATGACGCCTAGTAGGGATATTTGGGAAAGGGTCTCTTCAGTAGTAGATAGAAATGCTTATTCCAAAGGGATTCACAATGCATTTGTCTTTTATTTGAAAAATAATTTATATAAAAGGAAACTCTGTTTCTTAGTCCTTGATAATAAATATTGTAAAAATAATAAGCCATTTTTACTTTATAAAACATCAGAGATATTTTTCCAAAAAGAGCTTATAATATTTATTAGGCTATTATCAGAAGAAATATGATTAGAAGTGAAATCTCTGTATGTGTTTAGAAAAGTATTAATGTTTACAGCTTCTTACATTAGCATATTTATTGTTGGGAAAAACAGTCACTTTCATTTTGAGAGATATCTATTGGTCTAATTCTGGTCACTATATTTTCATACAGAGTGTCATGGTGATGACACTCCCCTTGCCTGCTTTAGGAGATTTATCCTTTGCTAAGGTGGTGACAGATTTAAAGCCATTTGAAGAGGCTTTGAACCAGGCACAGTGGTATGTACTGGTAGTCGCAGCACTCAGGAGGCTGAGGTAGGAGGACCATTTGAACTCATGAGTGGAGACAAGCCAGGCAAACACAGCAAAACTCTGTCTATAAATAAATAGATAAGTAAGTTAGACTGAGGCTGAACCCAGTAGATCTGTCTTCAGATTGTATGCAACACTGTTCTTAGTTGTATACTCTGAAGTTACAACTTGTTGAGTAATTAGACTTTGTGTGTGTATGTGTGACCCCAATGTTTAGTTTCATATAAAAAGATACTGTACTTTGTCTTTTTTGACTTGTGTATCTTTTTTTTTTCTTTTTGAAAAATCTTCTGTCTAGTTCCATGCAGTGTCTTTCCTAAAGATGTCTTGCTTCTTCCTAAGCTCATGTTTCACTCTTTTTCTTGTTCTTAGTACCATGCATTGGGTGTGCTTTATCACCTTAGGAAGAATGATCGGCTTGCTGTCTCCAAGATGTTAAATAAATTTACCAAATCTGGTGTCAAATCACAGTTTGCGTATTGTATGCTGATTCGAATTGCTAGCCGCTTACTAAAGGAAAGTGAGGATGGGTGAGTATCCCAAACTGACGTGATCTTTGTTTACAAGTTAGTGTGCCTTAGAATTTATTTTCTTTATGAATATTTTTAGGGAAGCACTGACTGTACAGATAAGTTTAATGTTTTCCAAATTAAAAAGCGGAGTGTGGTGGCGCATGCCTTTAATTCCAGCACTTGGGAGGCAGAGGCAGGCAGATCTTAAGAGTTCAAGGCCAGCCTGGTCTACAGAATGACAAAATAAGAAATAAAAGGAAATTGAGGATTCTAAGTAACATTTTTTTTGTTTTTTTACCTTAATGTATGCTCATATATATATATGTATATATATGTGCATATATATATTGATTACTAATAATGTACCTACAAACTGATACTGAACAAAAAAACTGTAGGTCATGAGTTACACATATGATGTAATGTGATGATCAGGAGGTACACTAAGAATCATCTTATATATCTTGTACAGGATAGAATTTTGAAATACTAAGTTGAATGATTTGCCCAAGTCATTGTGTAAGTGTGAGTTATGTGTGGACTTAGCAGCACTACATTGGCAGTCCTAGAGGCTGGGAGGAGGACAGGAAGAGGTTAGGGATCTTTTTGGTATAGTATGCTTGGAGCAAAGAAGCAGCATCCTCATCCCAGCTGGCTCATGGCTGTACCTTTTTAAGTTATAGACAGCATCCTACAGGTTGGCCTCTCTTGCCTCAGCCTCCCAAGTTCTGGGATTTCAGGTATGCACCATTATTTGGCCAGTTATGGTTTGATTTTAAAATAGATTTCTCATTTGATCTGGAAAGCCAATGAGTTAACACCAAGATCTCTAGACTAATACCAAAGCTTGGCCAAGAAGGGAAGCCTGATCTGCCTTTCAGGCCAGTGAGGAATACCAGAGTGCTGAATTTGATTTAAGCCCCAAACAGAGCTGAGCCCTAAGCTTAGCTCCTGGCTTCTCATGACAGAAAGAACTTGGTATTTTCTTGTTTTAAGTATTTTATGTCAGTTTGTACTCTACTTTTATTAGCAGACAAGCAGAAAGGACAAAGAGGCAAGAGGAGTGTGACTTTAATGAAGAAAAAGTATTAGTAGAAGCAGACTCACTGATAAGCCACATGCTGGAGCTAGTTAACAGCAACTTCAGTAACAGTTTCACCATAGGGCACCTTTTCGGTTTTTTGTTTTTTTGTTTTTTTTCATCTTTTATTTATTTTATTTATTTTTTATTTATTTATTTTTTATTTAATTAATTTATTCTTGTTACATCTCAGTGGTTATCCCATCCCTTGTATCCTCCCATTTTTCCCTCACTCCCATTTTCCCCTTATTCCCCTCCCCTATGACTGTTCCTGAGGGGGATTACCTCCCCCCTGTATATGCTCATAGGGTATCAAGTCTCTTCTCAGTGACCTGCTGTCCTTCCTCTAAGTGCCACCAGGTCTCCCCCTCCAGGGGACTTGGTCAAATGTGAGGCACCAGAGTACGTGAGAAAGTTATATCCCACTCTCCACTCAAGTGTGGAGACTGTTCTGACCATTGGCTAGATCTGGGTAGGGGTTTAAAGTTTACTGCCTGTATTGTCCTTGGCTGGTGCCTTAGTTTGAGCGGGACCCCTTGGCCCAAGTCTGCCTATCATAATGTTCTACTTGTAGGTTTCTAGGACCCACTGGATCCTTCTACTTTGCTATTCTCCCATGGTTCTCTCATCTAGAGTCCCTATAGGATGTCCTCCCCTCTGTCCCAGTTTCCTGGTAAGGGAAGGCTTTCGTGGGACATGCCCCTTTTCTATTTATTGCACTTTTTCATGGAAGTGCTTTTTGGTAGTTGAGACTGATTTTGGTTTAGTAATCTAACAATTTCCCATTCTTTTAACTTTGAAAGCATGTTTAAACATCATAGATAGAATGGTTATGCTTTTTGATGTGATATATATGGCAAGAATTTGGTCCTGGGATTAACTGGCTTTTGTGACTTAAACAACATTTGTAGAACTTAGTTTCCTTAACTGTGAAGTAATTTATCTATCAGAACTATTGTAATGATGTAAGTTATGTAAATAGCCAATAAAGTGGACAAATTGCTGAAGAACAAAGTATTACCCTTGACCACGTCTAATGTAGTTTACACACAAACCTTTGTAACCATCTAAACCCCAAGCTAATACTTTTACATGGCAGTGATTCTTCAGACATCTGGCAGTACCAGCATCTGGCTACAGACATGGCAGGGTGAACAGGTGCTTTTGACGTTTATCATATTCCCCTTCTGTTGTGTGGCAGAACTTTTCCTGGTGTCGTGCAACACACATGTCTGCTGAGCCCAGATAAGGAACTCATGACAGCCCAAAGTACAGATACCTCCAAATTCCAACTTGGGGAATGAATGAGTGTTAAGGGGCTATGGGTAGGAGATTACTTAGAGGAGCAGAAATGACTCAAAGAAAGCTGCATCATCTAGGCCCACCCCGGCACAGGTGACAGCTCACTAAAGCTGGAAACAGAGAGTACAGCTCGGCAGTTGGAGAGTGCCCTTCCCAAGTGACTGGTCTAAGCCTCTGCTGGCTTCTGCTGCTTTCAGGCAGCTGACTGGGCTCAGACTCTTCCTTGTTGCGTCTCTCCTCTCAGCGTCCCTTCTGCAGCTCAGCTTGTCTGAGTCTTCTTAATCTGACAGGGGGGCCTAGGGGGTCTGATGAATTTCAGGAACTTCCTAACCTTTCTGATTAAGGAGCTTCCCTGCAGACGGAATGCTTCCATACTGCAGGAGGTTGTCACCACTACTCCACCTCTTCCTTTGGCTCTTAGATTCTTCCCAGTCCCTCTTCCCCAGTGACTGAGGCTTGGAGGGGTGTCTTACTTAGGGTTTCTACTGCTGTGAAGAGACATCATGACCAGAGCAACTCTTAAGACAGGAAAGCGTTTAATTTGGGGCTGGTGTACAATTTCAGAGCTTTAGACCATTATCGTCATGGCGGGAAGCATGGCAGTGTGCAGGCAGACATGGTGCTGGAGAAGGAGCTGAGCGTCCTACATCTTAATCCGCAGACAGAAGAAGTGGGGGAAAAAAAGTGACACTAGGCCTGGTTTGAGCATCTGAGACCTCAGAGCCTGCCCCCACAGTGGCACACTTCCTCCAGCAAGGCCACCCCTCCTAATAGTGCCACTCCCTATGGGCCAAGCATTCACACACAGGAGTCAGTGGGGGCCATTCCTATTGAAACCACCACAGTGGGTGACATAGATCTCCACTGTGGCTAAGAAATGGGCCACTAGGCCACAGTTGCTTGCTCTCAAGAGCTTCCCCAGTATTTATGAGTTGAAGCTGACAACAACTGCGATCTGTGGGCATAAATACACATGTTTAAAAGGCAGTTTGATGAGTACATTGCACCCATCTAGAAAAACCATAGCACTTGCTTCCTCATTGGGACCTATGACCTCCCCAGCCAGAGGTTTTTTTTTTTTATCCTGGCTTACAGCATCAGTCATGAACTCCCTCTTCTGGAGTGAGCCTTAAACCAGATGGAAGCTGGGCGTGGTGGCGCACGCCTTTAATCCCAGCAGGCGAATCGCTGTGAGTTTGAGGCCAGCCTGGTCTACAAAGCGAGTCCAGGACAGTCAAGGCTACACAGAGAAAAACCTGTCTTGAAAAACCAAACCAAACCAAACCAAACCAAAACCAGATGGAAGGCTGTTGGTCTTACCCAAAATAGCTGAGCCACTGTTGCACCAGCAGGTCCATCCTGCCAAGCATAAAGGTGTTTCAACTCCTGGGGCCCCCAGCTAAGCAGGAATGTTAGTGACAGTTCTCCCCAGGAGCTCCAGGGTATGGAGCTGTAGCCTAAGCAGGGGTGGCTAGTTACATGAGTCAGTTCCTCTGCCCGTACAGCAGTCCTTCTGATCCCGTGCGCTCCATGCCCCACACCCTCAGAAGCCAGGCTCCTTCATAGCTGGTTTAAAAGCCTTTCCAAGTTCCTGACCTTCAAGTGCTGCGTGTTTCCTGATAACCTAGTTTGCTGTACCATACGTTGTAAAGGCCCCCATCTTTATGTTGGGTCACAGATACCCCCTTTTCCTATTATAGGTCAGACCCATGAGCTATCTTCTATTGCTTTTGCCATGTTCCCATCCTCACTTTCTGAATCTTTCTGTGGATTCCAAGTTCTTGGATCCCACAAAGGGCTTTTGAGCATGGATCTACTCTCCTCTTCTGTTCTCTGAACCTTAAGCAGCAAGCTAACACCTTCATCTCTTTCTAGTTTATTTAATTTACTTGCCCAATCAGAGGCTAACATGGAGGATGCTAACTTCATCTCCCTTTCTTGTTGCAATTGCTCCTTTACACAGACAAGTTGCTGCTTCACAGAGACAATGTCCTGCTTAGCTTCCGTCTAGCCTCAGATGCATTTCTAATTAGACACAACAGGCCAGGCAGCCTCAGCTGCTGCTTACGGACAGTCTTGGCCCTTGTGTGCTAATCTCCAGGACTGTAACATTTCCTCTAAACCATAGGCTGTCTCCAGGGCATCTTAGTATTTACATGGTGGACCCCTCTCCTCCCGGAGACATGCCACTCCACACCACATAGAGGAAGACTGCCATCCTAGGATCTCTCCTATAGGCACTTGTGATCCTAGTGACCTAGCCTTAGGCGTGTCTCCCTGTCTGTAGCAAGAGCCTCACAACCACTGCCATAGCACAAGGCCCAGTGACACACACCATACAGGAAAGGACAGCTCCCAGAGTTTTCTCTGGGCATGCTCCTCCCTTAGGCTTCTAAGCCGCAGCTGCAGCCTCCACCCATAGCCAGGACCGTGTACTCACTCTTCCGCAACTCATCGTTCACTCTGTCGTGTCCCTGTTTAGGTGCTAATTATGTTGTGTGACAAACCCTTTCCTGGGGAGACAGAATACACACATATCTACTCACCCTAAATAGGGACTACACAACAGATCACAATACAGATACCACCAAAGTCCAGCTTTGTCAACCAGTGATTGTTATTGTGGCTACTTACAGTAATATGGGTGGAAGGTTATTTTCAGGAGCAGAAATGATTCAAAGCCTTTCTAATCCATGTATTCCAGGACAGTGAAGGATACTGTCTTTAAACACACACACACACACACACACACACACACACACACACACACACACA
>OU015744.1:89913279-89924841 GCA_907169655.1 Acomys percivali
CACCCCCCAACCCCCCCACCCCCGTGTCTACTTGAAAAAGGAGAAGAGGAAAAGTTAACAATATTCTCCCTTTTGTAAGTCTCTCTTGTGGCAGCTAATCTCCTGTGTTAACAAACAAATGCTCAGGGCAAAGTCTGCTTGACCAGAGTAAGTCTTTCAAGTTTCACCTCTTAACAGTTTTATATTAGAGCCTAATCTCCCACTCATGAACTTTGGTGAATATGGTCAAACAATAGCAGTACTTAAGGGCAAAAAATTGACATCATCTGACATGGACCCTGTTGCCCACTCATTGATCACTTCCCCTTGGCGGGGCAGCCATGTCAGCCCACAGAGGAAGAAGATGCAGGCAGTCCTGATGAGACTTGATAGTCTGGGGTCAGATAGTAGGGAAGGAGGCCTCCTTTTCTGAGGACTAGGGGAGCGGGAGGGGGTAAGAGGGAGGGAGGGTGGGACTGGACGGAGGCAGGGAGGGGGCTACAATCAACTATATAAATTTAAAAAAAGAGAAAAAATTGAATAAAAATTCTTCAACATATTAAGAGCAAAAAATGGTACAAGGACATGCTGAATGATGTTAGTAAGGTAATTAAAATGATGCATATATGCAGGAGACAGGAAATAAATTGAATGGAAGTGTCAGTGTGTTAGATAGCTCTTGCTATGTGGAAAGTTGACCTTAGACTTACTACTTAGAACAAGCATTTGTTTCAGTTACTGTTTTCAGTGATCTGCAGCTTAGCTGTCTGATTCTGATATGAGGTGCCTTGTGAGTCATGTTGGCCAGGCCTGCAGTCATCTGGCACTGGAGAGTCCACTTCATACTTTACTCACATTTTGTTGGTAAACCTTAACTTTCTTCCTGGCTATTCAGATGTTCCACTTTCTCTCCTTTGAGAGCTTTTCATTGGCTGTCAAATATCCACTTATCATGACAACTCCCTTCTCCCAAAGCAAGTATGTAAGGGAGAGAGCTTGGAAACTGTGGTATTTGAAATCTAATCTCGGAATGTTGTGCTATTCCTTCTCTTCTCCTAAACAATCCTGGCAATAAAATTTGAGGACACTACCAGGGTTTGAATATCTGGCAGTGTATATTTGGTGAGCCCATCTTTGTGGGCTGTCTAGAACACAAAATATATCATTTATCATAATAAACATAAGTCTATTACCTATTGAAAGAGTCTCAGATTGAATAAACAGTAAGAATACAACTATATCCATATGTCACTATTAATAAAATTGGCCTCTTTTCTGGAATGCTATATCCAATATTCTTTTATTCTTTTAAATTAAGAAAAATAAAATACATACAGAAAATGAAAAAACTTACTTGTGTGCATATTATGTGTATAGGACTGAGTGATTGCATACATTAGGAAATAGTATATTATTTCTAGTGCCCCAACATGCTATGTGCATTTTATTTGGTTATATAACTCTTGGTCTCTAGAAGAACAACTAAGGCATTTACAACACTCATTTCATTGCTTTTCTTTTTATATTTTACTCCCTCTATATCCATTCCTAAACACTGAAGTTGTTTCATCTTGTTCTTAACATTTTGTGGATGACTCATATTGCATTTTATGCCTTTTTTTTTCACTTAGAATTTTATTGTAACAATCACACTTGGTTTTGTTTGTTCATTTAGATGTACTTCTTTCGTAATTTCCTGGTTCATTCTTCTTTTCTGGCTTTATCACTTATGAATAAAACTGCTGTGAATAGCTTCTTGTCTCACACTACTCCTCTCTTCATCCATGTTTGTTGCTATAAAAATATAGATGGTCCTCAGTTTGTGATAGTTTGACTTTTTGAACTCCCAGCAATATGCATGGGATAAACCTTTTTCCAGGCCTTCAGTTGGTAGTTTATGATGGTCAACGGCAACAACAGCAGTGAGCCATAGCTTCCTGTGTGCGTATGAGGGTGAGAACTATATGTGATGTGCTGCTAAGCTATAGTGTTTGGTAGCTAGGTATAAAAGCATCTTTTAGTTACATTGTTTTCGTTTATGATAGGTCTATTAGAACATACCACACTGTAAGTTAAGGAGCACTTTTATCTAAGACCAAGACATTTATTATGAGATGTTGGATTTGGCTTAGTTCTAGAGGTTGGGAAGGCAAGAGCATGGTGCTCAACATCTGGAAAGCCTTCTTGCTGCCTCACATGGTAAGGCAGAGCAAGGGTGTTACTTGAAGTATCTTTTCTTATAGCATTACTCATGTTATATGGCCCAACTCCCATGATGCCATCTAATCCTAATTACCTCCCAAAGGCTCCACTATAAATAGTATTACCATATGGATTTGGAGATTAAGTTTTTGATGCATGAACTTCTGAAGAACAAAATCAAACCACAGCAGTCTCCATAGCCTTATTTTCATGTTTAAGCATACACTTCTGTACAGTATATAGAAGTGTGGTGTTACGAGATCATTGTCATATATACCTCTGACACTAGTTTGTTTTTCCAAAATGGTGTGTCAATACTCATTCCGTGTAGAAGGGAGATTTCCTGAAGCCAAGTGCTGGCATTAAAGGTATGCACCACTACTGTCTGGCTATAGGAATTCTTAATATGTAATAATAGTTCTGGATTGGTTATAAGTGTTACAGATGCTTTCCCTCATTCTTTTACTGATATCTTTTATGAACAGAAAGAACTACTTAAATGTAAGACAATTAAGTTTATCAGCCTCTTATTGAAAGAATATTGGTTTTGTTGCTTGCTTGAACCCCAAGTTCACAAATACCTTTTTTGTGTTATTTCAAGCATTATAGTTTTGGTTTTGTTCTTGTTTTTTGTTTTTGTTTGTTTGTTTGTTTGTTTGTTTGTTTTTCTGAGACAGGGTTGCTCTGGGTAGCCCTACCTGTCCTGTACTTGCTTTGTAGACCAGGTTGGCTTCAAACTCACAGTGATCTTCCTGCCTCTGCATTCCTGAGTTCTGGGATTAAAGGCATACGCCACGACGTCCAGCTAAGCATTATAGTTTTAATTTTCATATTTTGGGTCTGTATCATACCTAAATTTTTTCTAGATATGATATAATTTAGCAACTTAGTTTTTTCCCTCAGCTGAAAGCTAGTAGATTCTGAATTATTTGTTGAAATAAGTCTGTATCCACTGCTATAGAATATCAGCTTTATTGTAAACTTGATTTCCCTACATGTTTGTTTGTTTCTGTGCTTCTGCTTCCTATTGCTGTCAATTGCAGTACCTGAGCTACCACCATACTCATTTTTAATAGCATTACAATAATGTAGGTATGTGTAGAGGCAGATCTTTTCTCCTTCTACACAAGAATTTTTTGAGGTCTCATTTTTCATCCTTATTTCTGTCTGTTTCTGTATAATCTGAACAAGGATTACTTATCTTTCCTTTCAATGGAGTTTGTTTATTCTTAGGAGACTTGCAGCAAGGCAATCATGACAATCAGGAGTTCTAACCTGGTTTGTTAACCAGCATTTCATCACTGAGAGAAATAGCTGAAAACAAGAGAAGAAAGATTTATCTTGACTCTTGGTTTGAAAGGTTTAGGCTGTGGTTGTGTGGCTCCATTGCATCTGGGTCCATGTGTGATAAGACAGGGTTGTGGTGGGGCATATGTGATGGGAAAAACTGGCTCAGTTCATGGTGCTAGGAGTCAAGCATGCAGGAAGGGTCAAGACAAGATACATCTTTCAAAGACATGCCCCTACTGACTCATTTCTTCCAATGAGGCCCGCCGTGCTTATAGCTCATTCACTATGAACTCAGTCGATGATTCCATTGATTTAAGTTAGCTCCCTCATGGTCCAGTCACCTCTCAGTATCCAGGGATAAAGCATGAACCTTCCCATGATCCTTTTTTGGGGATGCTTTACTTCCAAATCACAATACCTGTGCATTCTTACTCCCAAATGTTTTCACCACTGGGACGTTGGGGCTGTTTCTTGTAGAGGAATGTTAATTCAGAACATGGCTGTTCTGGCAGGAGATCACATCCAATGACCTAGGTCTATATGATCTGGCTGGCAAGAGATGACATCCAAAGACCTTCTGGGTCTGAGTGATCCAGCTGGAATACAAACTCGCCTTTAATCCAGGAGATAGAAGCAAACAGAGCTGAGCTCAAGGCCAGCCGGGTATAGAGCAAGTATCAGGTAAAGGAAAGCTTAGGTCTAGGAGCAGTAAGTCTCAGAAGCTGAACATATCCTAGGTCTAGGTTAGCAGAAGGAAGCAGTGAGCCTCCCAGACAGCAACTGAGCTAGGAGAATAAAAGTTACTTTTATAGTTTCCCCTAGACAGTGAGTGAGGAATTAAATCTTCACCTTTGATCCTTTGATTCACTTCCAGAAAGCCATGGCAGAAATTAAAATTGATGTCCAGTGTGCTATGACATTTTAAAAATGTAAACCAAGAACAAATGGCTAACTAGGACTCAACAAACCCAACAGGTGTAACATGTATTGAAAGATATTCTTCCAGAATAGACTGAAGGAATGTTAGATGCTATATCCCCTTCATTGCCCATTTGTTCTAGGTCAGTGTACAGGAGAAAGAAGAAAGGAGTTGGACACGTGGCACTCTCATAATCCCAACACTTGAGAGACCAACCAACCTGGGCTACATAGCAAGACCATGTCTCAGAAAATAAAAACAAATTGTATTCAAATGATTTTATAACTTTTTAGTAAGTAAAGTTAGTAAGTTTTACTATTATGAATATTTTGCAACAGACATTTTTAAAAAGCTTCACATCACTATTAGAAACATATACATCAAAATAAAGTACCATCTTTACCTATCACCAGGTTGGCAGAATATTTAGCGCTTTACAGAGTCAAATGGCTTCCAGAATGTGAATATTCTCACCCTGCTGGGAGTATGAAGTAGAACAGATATTCCTGAGGGTCGTTTGCATGCCTACTAAAAATGAAAGCACATATGTTGCTTGCCTATAATTTAGAAGTTTCTCTTCAAGAATTCCACAGAGGAATACTTATATATATGAGCAAGGAAACAAGATGTCAGTTCCTTTATTATTTATAATGTCTGAATTTTGAGAGGTATTTTTAATAATGCAGCCAACAAAAGATTGTACAGAAAATTTAGTTATATCTCTATGTCCTCATCTTTTCTTTCTTTCTCCTCCCCGCCCCCTTGAGGAAGGGCTTCTGTGTGTAGCCTTGGCTGTCCTGGACTAGCTTTGTAGACCCTGCTGGCCTCAAACTCAGTCATCTACCTGCCTCTGCCTCCCAAGTGCTAGGATTACAAGTATGCGCCACCACACCTGGCTGTGTCTTCATCTTTTAAAAAGACTGCTTTGTGGGAAAAAACCATGGTAAAGTGAATATGAAGATTAGCATCATTTCTGTAGAAGAAAACGACCCACTGAATATAGTCTCTTGTGCGTGTGTGTATATATGTAGACTTTTTATGTGTGTTCATGTGGGTGCATATGTGTATGTGGTTGCATGTGCACATATGTATATAGGCACATGGAAGCCTCAGGTCAACTTTTTACTGGTCATTTTTTTGAGATAGGGTCTTTCACTGGTTTGGAGCTTACAGAGTGGTCTTCAGTGATGGACTGTTGGAAGTGTGAGATGAGGTAAACCTTTTCCTTCCCAAGTTGCTTTTGGTCAGTGTTTTATCACAGCAATAGAAAGCTGGACAGTATCCAACAGGAAGTTGGAAACTGTTTTAGGGCTGCTGGATGTAAGACTTTCTGCTATTTTGAATGCAGAATTTATGAAGGATAGTATTAAAATGTACGAATTGCATTTAATTTATATAATTAATTAAAGTACAAGCTTGGTGTGATGGTTCATGCCTATAATGCCAGAACTCAGGCAGAAGAGGCAAGAGAAGTACAAGTTTGAGGATAGCCTGGGCTATAGAGTGAGATCTTACCTTAAAAGCTACCTCCCTCAAAAGAAATTAAAGAAGAATTTTGTAGTATTGTTATATGAGAGCATGTGGCTAAGAACTATTGTAAATTGTACCATTGATTGATAGAGATCAGTCCAGCTGGTTGATGAGAATTGAAAGCAGTGACCTTGGGTGTTACTTAGGCATAAGAAAGAAACATCCATATAAGAGAATACTGTAAATACTTAAACGATCATAATCTAGCTTTACTAACTCTGTAGAGTGTCAACATAGCAAAGCAGTTTGTTTGGGCCTAATGAGATGGCTTAGTGGGTGAAAGCACTTGCCACACAAGCCTTTTAGTTCAAGTCCCAGAACCCCTAGAGGAGAGAGAGGGATCACTGTGAGTTCGGGGCCAGCCTGGTCTGCAAAGTGAGTCCAGGACAGCCAAGGCTACACAGAAAAACCCTGTCTCGGAAAACCAAAAAAAAAAAAAAAAAAAAAAAAAGGAGAGAGAGGACCAGCTTTAGACACTGTTCTCTGATCTCCACACATGCACATGTACCTTCATTCATTTTCCCCACACACCGCAAACACACACACTAAATAATAAAAAAATAAGTAACCTTAGCGCTTGATAACTTTTAGTAAATGAATATTAAAAATTTTAGAACAATTAGACTTCCTTCTCATTGTTATACATAAAAAGATATTAATATTTTAAATTTTGATCAACTAATGTAGCTGATTCTGCATTCTATAGCCCAGGCCTGCCTGGAACTCTTAAGAATTCTGTTGCCTCTGCCTTTCAATGCTGGGCTTACAGGTGTGATAAAATTCACTCACTATAAGCATGCAATTGTGTAATTTAGTAATAGGCTTGTGTAACTCTACAACTGTCAGCACAATCTGTCTTTAGAATGTGTCCATCACCTTCTGAAGTTGCTTACTCTCGTCTGTCTAACATCCCTGCTGCCTTTTGCCTGTGTAGACACTTCCTATAAACGACACCATATTCATGCTGTTTTCATTCAACCTAATAGTCAGTGGTTTACTTTATCGCAGCATGAATCTTTACACCTTTTTATTGCTGCGTGCTATTGCATAATGTGAGGAAGACAGGTTTTGTTTATCAACTGATGTCATTTGAGTTGCTTTTGATAGCCAAGTACAAATCTTTGTGTGCACATATATTTTCTGTTCTCTTGGGAAGAATCCTATAAATAGAATACCTGGACTACTTTCTGTGTTTACGTTTTAAAGAAGCTGAAGATGATTTTATACAGTTCCATACTATTTTACATGTCTTTGAGGATGTCTTCATCGATGTGTGATGTTGTCTGCTGACTTCTTCATCTTCCAGATTGTTCTCACTCAGTGTCTCAGTCTGACCTAGAACTCTTCAGTTTCTGCCTCCTGAGTGCTGGGACCCTAGGTGTACCTGTGTGCCTGGTGTGTCTGTTGCCTATTCCAGTGGTTATATGGAAGTCTCTCACTTTGCTCTTAGCATCCACTTTCCTAATTACTAGTACTTTCTTTTCAGCTGCTTATTTGTGTTACTGCTTTTTTCCCTTTTTGTTGTTGTTATTAAATAGAAGCCATTCAGATCTCTTGCCTATCTTTTAATACAGTTGTTGCATCTGGAAGATGTCCTTACCCATTCTGAATTTTTTTTTGATAAATCAGATAACAAAGCTTGACAATTTCATTAGAAATCTACAATTATGTCTCTTGGTGTATCCCCAAATTGTTAACAAACAAATGCTATTACATAGTGTTTTGCTTGTCTTTTGTTTCCTTATTTTAACATTTTAATGTTTGGTTTTATCACCTTTCTCTCTGAGAGATGGTGCTTTGTGTGCTGTGTCCAGTGGCTGCCTACCTAATTCAAGACCACAGTGATTTATTTCCTCCGTGTGTTCTTCTGGTAGCACAGTATTAGTAGTTTTAGTGTGGAACCATTAAGACTGTCGTCCCGTCTGAGTTAAGGTCTGCATATGTTCATATAATGGTGCACACTCATTTAAAAATACAGATACCAAGTTTCCCAGTGCTAATTAGTAAAAATTCACCTTTTCCCTTTAAATTGTCTCCTCTTTGGAAAGTCAGCTAACCATGTGATGAAACTCACAATTTTGTTCATTGTCATGATTGCTTGTGGTTTAAAGTTGTGAATTTGGAAAATGTGTCTCAGAATTCTTTGCTTATCCATAAACATTCTAGAATGAGCTTTGAATTACTACAACAAAACCTTGCTGACATTTTGGTAAGATTTGCACTGAATGGAACAATAGATGTACTTTAAATAAATCCATGTGGGAGGATTGCCATGTTGATAATAAGTAGTTTTAGAGCATGGACAGGGTCCTTTTCTTCAACTAGAGTTCTCAAAAGGATTTTTTAGTTTTTAACTTAAAAATGTATTTTAAATTAAGTAAAAGTATTTATTTTTATAAAATAAAAAACTATTAATTTATTTTGTATGCATATAGAAATCAGAGAGAACAACTCACAAGAGTTTGTACTCACAATCTAACATGTGAATCCTGGCGAATCAAACTCAGACTTGACAGCAAGTACCTTCACCCACTGAGCTGTCTCGCTGGCTCCATTCTGTCATTCTTAGGCTGTTATGAATGGAATTGTTTCATCACTTTCACTTCTGGATTTCTTGTTGTAGCACATTGAAATGTAGTTGTTTTTATGTTATAAACTTGTAATGCTCCTAGCTAGTGCATATTCCCTCCCTCCCTTTCTCTCGCCTTCTCTCTTTCCCTCCTTCTTTTGCTCTTGTTCTCTCAATCTTTATACGGCTTTGGGTTTTCTGTGCCCAAAATCATATCACTTGTAAACAAATACAGTTTCACGTCCTTGTTTCTAGACTAACTCCTGTATTTTATGCTGTGCCTTTTTCACTAGCTCAAGCCTTTAGTACAGTAGTGAGTAGAAATGATGAAAGAAGGCTTCCTTGTCAAAGTGCAGATTTTGTCAGGAAAACCATTAAACATGATGGTAGTAAAGGTCTACTTTATCCAGTTGAGGCTATGCCCTCTAACCCTAGTTGTTTGTTTTAATGTTGTTTTTTACTAGTTAATGTCTATTAACGTAGTGTATAACATTTGATCTTTTCTAATAATCAGTTTTGTTTTACTATAATTATTGTGTCTTATATAACATGTAATATATTGTGTTGTATAGTGAGTATTTATGAGTGTGTAATGAGTGTGTAAGTGCCTGTAGTATGCTAACTTAGATTCATCCAGATATACACTCAGCAATGCTGTAGCTTTAGTTTCTTGAGGAACCACCATACTGATTTCCATAGTGGCTGCAGCAGGGTAGAGGTTCCTCTGTATCTTCACCTGCATTTATTTGTTCTCATCTGTTTTCTTAGGATGTAGCTACTCTGGGGGATATGGAGTTTCGGTGGAGTTTCATTTGCATATCACAGATGACTAGGGTGCCATTTGTACTGCTTCTGAGAACTATCTGCTCACTTCTTTCACTCGTTTAATTTTGTCAGCTCTTTATTCTAGTTATTCATGCTCTGCCTAGTGAAGAGCTAACAAAGTGTATCTCCCTTCCTACAGACTATCTTTTCACGTTTCCTTTGCTGTGTAGGAGTTTAATTTGATGTTTGTAAGACCTAGCTGCTATTTCCTGAGCTGTTAGAGTCTTACTCAGAAAGTTGTTGCTTGTCCCTGGATCTTGAAATGTTTATAGTTTCCTTTCATAATTTCAACATTTCGGGTCTTACATTAAGATCTGTAGTCCATTTTTAATTGATTTTTGTGCAAGGTGAGAAGTGAAGATCATGTTTCAGTCTTTGCCACATTGCACTTCTAGCTCCCTAGCACCATTGGCGGATGAGGGCATCTCTCCTCCAATAGGCGCTTTGGCACCTTTGTCAAGAATCCATTTCCAGTGGGGTTTCTAGTTCCTGAAAGATAAGCCTTCAGAGTACTTCCTAGCCTCTGGATCTCAGAGAACCTTGTTGTAACGTTCCTTCACCTCTAATGTTTGTGTTTTCATTAGTCTATGGAAGCATTGTCGGTCTTGTCTATCTGCCCACAAGCAGCTGTTCCTCTTATGGCCTTCATCTCACTGATTCCTCCCCTACTCTATTATTTTTTCATTTTCGCCTACTAATTTTGTTTGGCCTTTTCATGTTCTTTTCTTAGACTTTGAGGTACATCACTAAGATATTTCCCAGAGAATTCTCTCAACTTGTTAATGTATGCACTCATCACAGCAAGCTCACCTCTTCTGCCTTTGCTTCTAATACAGTGTGCTTTTACTTTCACTTAATTCTATGATTTATTTAATTTTTAAAAAACATACTTTATATAGCAAATATAGTTTGCATATTCAATCTTCTTTATTTCTTGTGATACTAATTTTATTCCATTATGATCAGTAAGATATAAGAAATTATTTTTTCTTTATTTTAAAGATTTATTTATTTATTATGTATACATTGTTCTGCCTGCAGATCAAAAGAGGACACCAGATCTCATTATAGATGGGTGTGAGCCACCATGTGGTTGAACTCAGGACCTTTGGAAGAGCAGTCAGTGCTCTTAACCTCTGAGCCATCTCTCCAGCTCCCAAGAAATTATTTTTTCAAAGATGTGTTTTATTTGTATGTGGGCATGTATGTGCACATATATATCTAAGTCCTCACAGATTTCAGAAGAGGGTGTTAGATCTCTTGGAACTGGAGTTAGAAGTAGTTATGAGCTATTTGACATAAACTTGACCACTGAGCCATTTCTCTAGCCCCTAAGAAATATTCATGTTCTGACTCTTCTCTCCCTTTTTGTATTGTTAAAACTTGATTTATTATCTAAAATGTCATCTACTTTGGAGAACAGTTCATGGACTGCTGAGAAGAGTATGTATTCCACAGATAGAATATTCTGGAAAGTGTCAGTTAACTCCATTTAACTCACAATACAATTGAACACCAACTTTCTTTTTTCTTTTATTTTTTATTTATTTATTTATTTTTAATTAATTTATTCTTGTTACATCTCTATGGTTATCCCATCCCTTGTATCCTCCCATTCTCCCCTCCCTCCCATTTTCCCCTTATTCCCCTCCCCTATGACTGTTCCTCAGAGGGATTACCTCCTTCTGTATATGCTCATAGGGTATCAAGTCTCTTCTCAGTGACCTGCTGTCCTTCCTCTGAGTGCCACAAGGTCTCCCCCGCCTGGGAACATAGTCAAATGTGAGGCACCAGAGTACTTGAGAAAGTCAAATCCCTCTCTCCACTCAAGTGTGGAGACTGTCCTGTCCATGGGCTAGATCAGGGTAGGGGTTTAAATTTTACCGCCTGTATTGTCCTTGGCTAGGGCCTTAGTTTGAGCGGGACCCCATGACCCAAATCTGCCTATCATAATGTTCTACTTGTAGGTTTCTAGGACCCACTGGGATCCTTCTACATTGCTATTCTCCCATTGTTCTCTCATCTAGAGTCCCAATAGGATGTCCTCCCCTCGGTCTCAGTTTCCTGGTAAGGGAAGGCTTTCATGGGACATGCCCATTGGGCTAGTATGCAGATATAAGTGAGTTTATACCATTTGAGTCTTTCTGCTTCTGGGTTAACTCACTCATTATGATCATCTCTAGCTCAATCCATTTGTCCATAAATTTCGGGAATTCCTTGTTTTTAATAGCTGAGTAGTATTCCATAG
>OU015744.1:89924999-89940379 GCA_907169655.1 Acomys percivali
GGTTGTACTAGTTTGCATTCCCACCAGCAATGAAGGAGTGTTCCTCTCTCCCCACAGAACACCAACTTTCTTTTGGGGGTTGGGCAGGCTGGATGATATAGCTGTCTTTTATCAAGAGTGAATTTTTTTTTTCTTTTAAGGCAGGGCCTCTCTATGTAGCCCTGGCTGTTCTTAGAACTCATTATGTAGATCAGGTTGGCCTCAACTCATAGAGATTCTCATGCCTCTGCCTTCCAAGTGCTGGGATTAAAGGTGTGCTCCACCATACCCAGCTAGAGCGAGATTTTAAAGTATCCATCATTGTTATTTCTGGACTTGTCTGTCCCTGAGTTTTTATTTGACTTATTTTTTATTTTTAAGATTTTTATTTGCCTGTAATTTTTATTTAAGTTACTGAATTTCTAGCCCAAGTTGTTGAATTTTTTTGTACAGGTATCATATTGACATATTCACTCATCTCTTACTTGAACCTTCTTATTAATCTATGTGTGTGTGTGTGTGTGTGTGTGTGTCTATGTGTGTATGTATGTCTGCGTATATGTGTCTGTGTGTGTGTCTGTGCCTGTGTGTGTGTGTGTCTGCGTATATGTGTCTGTGTGTGTGTGTGTGTGTGTGTGTGCCTGTATTTTGAGAGCACATGAAGCACATGAACAGAGGATGTGAGCACGTGTGTAGAAGCCAAGAGCAGGAAGTCAGATGTCTTCCTCTATCATTTTTGCTTTACTTCTTTGAGATAGACTCTCCCACTGAACCAGAAGCTCCCAAGTATGTCTCTGTTTCCCCATCCTCGCGCGTGCAGCCCCACACTCGGCTTTTTATATGAGAGCTAAGAGTTCTAACTCAGGGCTTCATGCTTGCAAAACAAGAGCTTCTACTCACAATGCCATTTCAATAGCCCTTCATTGATTATTTCTTAAAGCAGACTTTTTAAATGTTTCAGTATCTTCAGGTTCAGTTATTTAAAAGTTGCAAGCTTCTAGAGGAGCCACGCTGCTTTGGGTTTTCACGTTTATGATTCAGGTCATGTATTTGCTGAGATGGATATTCCTTATATAGTGAGCGGCCTCCTCTTAAAGGCTCCACTCACAGAGATAGAGAGCTTTGATTATAGCATTTTAACACCAAAATAGGTCATATATAAAAATAAAGTTAAAGGGGCTAGAGAGATGGCCCAGTGGTGCCACTGCTCTTCCATAAGAGGCTGGAGTTCCCAGCATCTGTGTCAGGCAGTTCAGAGCTGCCTGTAAGTTTGATTCCATGGGATCCAATGCCTCTGACCTCTGTACACCTATACTCATATGCACATGTTTAAAATAAATATTTAAGAAAAACACAGTTAAAAGAAGTTAAAGTCATTTACTACATCATAAGTGACAATAGAAAAGAAAATGGTAAAAAATGTATAATAAAAGTATGCATTTAAAAATTAGTAAGTAAAATTAATGGTGAATGAAGTAAAGGAGGAAGTAAAGAGAAGATAATGAA
This sequence comes from Acomys percivali, assembly GCA_907169655.1. NCBI lineage: Eukaryota > Metazoa > Chordata > Mammalia > Rodentia > Muridae > Acomys > Acomys percivali. The sequence continues at coordinate 89,926,485 of OU015744.1, forward strand.
ACAAGATTTAATGAAAGGGGGACAGGATGTGAGAGGAACAGATAGAAGCATTAGAAAAATATATCAGATTATAAAATGTAGAAAAAGCTATAAAGGTAGGAGGAACAGAAACAAAAAGCTAGAAATAAAATAAAACATTAAAATATCAGAAAAAGAAAAATGTAAAGATTTTATAAAATATTATAGAGAGTAAAATTAAGGAGAGTGACAGAAGGAAAGAAGGAATACATAAGTTAATTAGACAAACTTCTTTCTGTGTCTTCTGATATTGGGCCTGGGAGGGAAGGTAGCAGTGAGGTAGGCTAGTTCTGTGCACAGATTACATCCCCCAAATCAGCCACTAATTGTATAAGTCTGTTGATTTGTATAAAGTATGATGAGTTTGTTTATATTTTACCCTGTTACTGTCAGAATTTTTCTGCCCATTTATTTACTTAATACTTCAATAACTGTAGTCATAATGTTATTGTGTACTGTGTAAAGATTCAAATACTGATTTCTGTGCCCCCCCCCCAATATCTGGTTGCAATCCTTGTTCTGAGAATCTCCTGTCTAAACCTTAAATCTTGCTCCCCAATTGTTCCCTGATATGTCAATAAAACAGCTTAACAGCCAATCCTTAGCAGAGGAGAGAATAGGACTGGACTTCCTGTCAGCCAGGGGAGAAGAGCGGTTAGGGGGAGGGAGGGAGACAAGAGAGGGGAGGACAGAGGGAGGGAGAGGAGAGACAGAGACAGAGAGGGTTCAGCCGCAGGCAGAGAGGTCCAGGAGACATCAAGAGAGAGTAGTTGGAACAAAGAAAACTATAAAATGCAAGTATCTTGGGAATTTTGGCAAAGAGGTACTCAGATTAGTTTAGAGAGCTAAGAATAGAGTAATAGCTGCTCAGTATTGTGCCTTAAAGCTTGTTAAATAAATAAGCTAGTCCAGTCTCAAAGTTTTGGGTCTTAGCCAGGTTAAGTGAAAAATGGCAACACACTCACAGTTGTAAAAGTAACACTAACAAACAATATTGTAGCCATATATATTTGTCCTGCTTGAGGTTTGTTGAGTTTCTCTGGCATGTAGACTTGGTTTTAATTAATCAATCTGTAGGTTTTCAGTCATTGTTTCTTCAAATATGTTGCCACCTTGTCTCTTTCTTTGTAGGATCATTGAGTGAATATTTAATATTGAATTATTATTTTAGTAATATCAGCGGTTACTCCTAAACCAGCTTTATACCCAAATAACCACAGAAAGAGACCAGGATCTATTTATAGCCTATAGCACAATGCTGTGCAATTACTCCATCCTAAGTCTTCAGGCTAGTATAGTTTCTTCCCATTCTGATTTCCCACTTTATACTTGCTTTGAAATCATCTCCTAGGCCTAGTTCATTCCTCCTGATGTCTCCCAGTCTCTCCTCTGAGCTCCATCCTCTCCTTCCTCCTCCTTCTCCTCCCCTCACTCGATCAGGATGTCCCACCCTATTCTCTGTTATTGCTCAGCATTGGCTAGTTTGTTTTTGTTGACAACACAGAGAACAAATGTTGACATGTTTACACAAACTTGATACTGGAGATACTTGGAATAAATATCACAATGCAATGTCTGGATTGATCCAGGTAGTGGGGTAGAGAAGTCAGCATTGGAATGAACAAGGGTGAACTGCGCACAGTCCACAAGAACATTATGCCAACATAGGCTTCTCATTATATGGAGTTGGCATACCTGTTCATGTTGCAAGGAGCTCCAACCCTTGTTCATTTCTTCTTGGTTTTCTTTATTTCCCTCTGCTGGTTATCTCAGTTTTCTGGCTCCATATATATTTGCATTGAACCTCCTTGATTAATCTTTCATTCCAATCACTGCTTTTTCCAAATCTCTGCTTTTCATTACATCCTTTAAAAATTAGCTATAATCTCTCATAATTCTAGATCATTTAACTCTTTAGATGTAGTTTCCTTTAGTTCTTTGAACATGTTTGTATTAGTTAACTCAAAGTGTTTGTCTGGTAAGTCTAAAGCCTAAAAGCCTCCTCAGGAATAATTGCAGGTGACTACCTTTTCTTCTTGTCTTTAGGCAATATTTTACTGTCTGTATGTCTCATGGTTTTTGGCTAGAAGAATAATTACATACTTCTCAAATTGTATATTTTAATGTGGTATGTAACATAAACTGGTTTGCTGATGTTAAACTGATTCTATGAAGCTGCTGATGTTTACAGAGCTACCGTGATCCTGTGGATGGAAATTGGGAGTCTGGTATAAGTTAAAGCACCAGGAAGTTCACCATTCTTACCGAGTTCTGTGTATTTCTTCAGTAATTGCTCATTTATAAGGCCTTGGTTAAAATGTAAAGTTCTGAAAAAAGTAGTTTTGACAATTTTTCATTGCTGTTTGAAGAAGTGAAATTTGAGTGGTCATTTGCCCAATGTTCCAGATGTATATCTCAGTCTTTTTACCCTGCTATTTGATATGTAAACATGTTCTGTCTACATTTATTGGCAGTCATGAAAGTCCACTCTTCGATTTCATTGAGAGCTGCTTACGAAATAAACATGAAATGGTTATTTATGAAGCTGCTTCTGCCATTATTCATCTTCCTAACTGTACTGCCAGAGAGTTGGCACCTGCCGTTTCAGGTTAGTTGTATTTGGTAGCTGCCCTTTGTTTACACTCTTCTTACATTTTTTCAATCAGTGGGTTTGCAGTATGGGCACTAAGAGTGGCATTTAAGGCCGAGATTGCTCTATAAGTAAAGATGTTTACTGATGATTTTGGTTTTCTTTAATGTTTAGAAAACACATTTGCTCTGATAACTAGCATAGTTTCTCTTATTTAAATTCAAATATTAATTGGGATATTAATTAATTTATTTTTATTTAATTAATTTGTTCAGATTACGTCTCCATTGTTTCCCCCTCACTTGTATCCACTTGTTCCTCCCTCCCTCCCACTTTCACTCTATTTCCTTCCCCTAGGTGTGTGACCAAAAGGGACCTCCTCACTCAGTATATGGTCATAGGCTATCTATCAAGTCTCATCTTGGTAGCCTGCTTATCCTTTCTCTGAGTGCCACCAGGCCTCCTCACCATGGTGAAAGTGGTCAAATATGGGGCACCAGAGTTCATGTCAGAGTCAGTCCCTGCTCTCCACATAACTGTGGAAAATGTCCTGTCCATTGGCTAGATCTGAGTAGGGGTACAATATTTACAGCATATATTGTCCTTGGTTGGTGCAGTAGTTTGAGCAGAACCCCCTGGGTCCAGATCCGCCCATCATGATGTTCTTCGTGTAGGGTTCTAGGACCCTCTGGATCCTTCTATTTTCCCATTCTCCCATACTTCTCTCACCTAGAGTCCCAATATAATGTACTCACATCTATCCCAATCTCCTGGTAAGTGAGACATCCCTGTTGGGCTAGTGTCCAAATAAGTGAGTATATGCCATGTGAGTCTTTCTGTTTCTGGGTTAATTCACTCAGTATGATCATTTCTAGTTCAATCCATTTGTCCACGAATTTCGTGAATTCCTTGCTTTTAATAGCTGAATAGTATTCCATAGTGTAAATGTACCAGTTTCTTTATCCATTCTTCGACTGAGGGACATCTAGGTTGTTTCCAGGTTCTGGCTATTATGAATAAGGCTGCTATGAACATGGTTGAGCAAATTTTCTTGTTGTGTACTGGAGCATCTTCTGGGTATATTGCAAGGAGTGGAAATAGCTGGGTCTTGAGGAAGCCCTATTCCCAGTTTTCAGGGAAAGTGCCAGATAGATTTCCAAAGTGATTGTACAAGATCGGATTCCCACCATGAATGAAGAAGTGTTCCCCTTTCTCCACATCCTTGCCAGCATGTGCTGTCACTTGAATTTTTGATCTTAGCCATTCTAATGGGTGTAAGATGGAATCTCAGAGTTGTTTTGATTTGCATTTCTCTGATGACTAAGGAAATTGAGCATATCTTTAAGTGTTTCTCAGCCATTCAATATTCCTCTGTTGAGAATTCTCTGTTTAGTTCTGAGCCCCATTTCTTAATTGAGTTATTAGATTTGGTGGTGTTTAGTTTCTTGAGCTCTTTATATATTTTGGATATTAGACCTTTGTCAGATGTAGGGTTAGTGAAGATCTTTTCTCCGTCTGTAGGCTGTCGCTTTGCTCTCTTGACAGTGTTTCCTGCTTTACATAAGCTTCTCAGCCTCATGAGGTCCCATTTATTAATTGTTGACCTTAAGGCCTGTGCTGTTGGTGTTCTGTTCAGGAAGTTGTCTCCTGTGCCAATGTGTTCCAGGCTCTTCTCCACTTTTTCTTCTAACCAATTTAGTGTCTCTGGTTTTATGTTGAGGTCTTTAATCCACTTGGACTTGAATTTTGTGCATGGTGATAAATATGGGTCTAATTGCTTTTTTCTACACATAGATATCCAGTTAGACCAGCACCATTTGTTGAAGATTCTATCCTTTTTCCATTGAATAGATTTGACTTCTTTGTCAAATATCAAGTGACCATATGTGTGTGGATTCATTTTTGGATCTTCAATTCTATTCCACTGATCAACCAGCCTATTGCTATGCCAGTACCATGTTGTTTTAATTACTGTTACTCTATAGTACAGCTTGAGAAAAGGTATGGAGATTCCTCCGGAGAATCTTTTATTGTACATGATTGTTTTAGCTACTCTAGGTTTTTTATTTTTCCATATGAAGTTGAGAGTTGATCTTTCAATGTCTTTAAAAAATTGTGTAGGTATTTTGATGGGGATCGCATTGAATCTATAAATTGCTTTTGGTAAGATGGCCATTTTTACTATGTTAATTCCCCCGATCCCTGAACAAGGGAGATCATCCTATTTTCTGATTCATCTTCAATCTCCTTCTTTAGAGATTTGAAGTTTTTTTCAAACAAGTCCTTCACTTGCTTGGTTAGAGTTACTCCTAGATATTTAATATTGTTTGTGGCTATCGTGAAGGGTGTAGTTTTCCTAATTTTTTCCTCTGCATGATTGTCATTTGTATATAGGAAGGCTACTGACTTTTTTGAGCTAATTTTTTATCCACCCACTTTGCTGAAGGTGTTTATCAGCTGTAGGAGTTCTCTGGTGGAATTTTGGGGGTCACTTATGTACACTAGAATATCATCTGCAAATAGGGATAATTTGACTTCCTCCTTTACCACTTATATCCCCTTGATCTCCTTTTGTTGTCTTATTGCTCTGGCTAGAACTTCAAGAACTATATTAAAGAGATATGGAGAGAGTGGGCAGCCTTGCCTGGTCCTCGATTTTAAAGCCATTTCCTTGAGTATCTCTCCATTTAAATTGATGTTGGCTATTGATTTGCTGTATATAGCCTTTATTATGTTTAGGTATGTGCCTTGTATCCCCGATCTCTACAAAACTTTAAACATGAATGGGTGTTGGATCTTGTCAGATCCTTTTTCTGCATCTAAGGAGATAATCATGTGTTTTTTTTCTTTCAGTTTGTTTATATGGTGGATTACATTGATGGATTTCTATATATTAAACCATCCCTGCATGACTGGGATGAAGCCTACCTGGTCCTGGTGAATGATATCTTTGATATGTTCTTATACTCAGGTTGCGAGTATTTTATTGAGTATTTTTGCGTCAATGTTCATCAGAGAAATTGGTCTGAAATTCTCTTTGTTGGATCTTTGTGAGGTTTAGGTATCAGCATGACTGTGGCCTCATAGAATGAATTTGATAATGTTCCATCCATTTCTATCTTTTGGAGTAGCCTGAAGAGTATCGGTATTATCTCCTCTTTGAAGGTCTGGTGGAATTCTATGCTGAAATCACCTGGCCCTGGGCTTTTTTTTTTGTTAGGAAACTATTAATGACTGCTTATGTTTCTATAGGAGAAATAGGACTATTTAATTTGTCTGTCTGATTTTGATTCAATTTTGACAAGTGGAATCGATCAAGAAAATTGTCCATTTTCCTTAGATGTTCAAATTTTGTGGCATATATGCCTTTGAAGTAGGATCTTATGATTCTTTTTATTTCTTCAGTGTCTATTGTTATGTCTCCCTTTTCATTTCTGATTTTGTTAATTTGGATAGTATCTCTCTGCCTTTTAGTTAGTTTGGCTAACGGTTTGTCTATCTTGTTGATTTTATCAAAGAACCAGCTCCTGGTTTTGTTGATTCTTTGAATTGTTCTCTTTGTTTTTAATTTATTGATTTCAGCCTGAAGTTTGATTATTTCCAGGCGTCTACTCCTCTTGGGTGTTTCTGCTTCTTTTTTTTCCCTAGGGCTTCCAAATGTGTCGTTAAGTTGCTTATATGGGATGTTTCCAATTTCTTTATAAAGGCACTTAGTGCTATGAATTTTCCTCTTAGCACCACTTTCACTATGTCCCACAAAATTGGGTATGTTGTTCTTTCATTTTCATTGAATTTCAGGAAGTCTTTAATTTCTTTATTTCTTCCCTGACCCAAGTGTCATTAAGTAGAGAGTTGTTTGGTTTCCATGTGTGTGTAGGCTTTTTTTTTAAAATTTTTTATTTTTATTTCTGTTGTTGTTGAAGTCCAGCTTTAGACCATGGTGATCTGATAGGATACAAGGTATTATTTCAATCTTCTTGAATCTGTTGAGGCTTGCCTTGTGACCTACTATATGATCAATTTTGGAAAAGGTTCCTTGGAGTGCTGAGAAGAACATACAATCCTTTGTGTTTGGGTGAAAAGTTCTGTAGATATCTGTTAGAGCTATTTGACTCGTGGCATTGGTCAGTGTCATTATTTCTCAGTTTATTGTCTGTTTTAATGACCTATCCTTCAGTGCAAGTGGGGTGTTGAAGTCTCCCACTATTAATGTGTGGGGATTGATGTGTAGTTTAAGCTTTGTTAATAGTTCTTTTACAAATGTGGTTACTCTTGTATTGGGAATGTAGATGTTTAGAATTGTGATGTCATTTTGGTTGACTTTACCTTTGATGAGTATGAAGTGACCATCTTCATCTCTTTTGATTAATTTCGGTTGGAAGTCTATTTTAATAGATATTAAAATGGCTACACCAGCTTGCTTTTTGTGTCTGTTTGCTTGGAATACCTTTTTCCAGCCTTTTACCCTGAGATAATGTCTATCCTTGTGGCTGACATGTGTTTCTTGAATGCAGAGGAATGTTGGGTCTTGTTTATGCATCCATTCAGTTAGTCTGTGCCTTTTTATTGGAGAATTGAGACCATTGATGTTGAGAGATATTAATGACCAGTGACTGTTAAGTCCCTTGATTTTGATGTTGGTTGCACTAGAGTGTTTGTGTGGTTATGTTTTTGCGATGGTGTAGTTATCTATTTCCTATGTAATTTTGGTTGTAACTTGTTGCTTTGGGTTGGAGGTTTCCTTCTAGTAACTTCTGTAAGGCCAGATTTGTGGAACAGTATTGTTTGAATTTGGTTTTGTCATGGAGTATCTTGTTTTCTCCATCAATGGTTATTGATAGTTTTGCTGGGTATAGTAGTCTGGCCTGGCATCTGTGGTCTCTTGGTGTTTGCAGGACCTCTGTCCAGGCCTTTCTGGCTTTTATGGTCTCTGCTGAGAAGTCGTGTGTAATTCTGATAGGTTTGTTATTATATGTTATTTGATCTTTTTCTCTTGTTGCTTTTAATATTCTTTCTTTGTTCTGTATATTTTGTGTTTTGATTATTATGGGGCAGGAAGATTTTCTCTTCAGGTCTATTGGTGTTCTGTAGGCCTCTTGTATGTTTATATGCATCCCCTTCTTTAAATTGGGGAAATTTTCTTCTGTAATTTTGTTGAAGATGTTTTCTAGGCCTTGGAGTCAGGCATCTTCTCTTTCCTCAATGCCCATTATCCTCAGGTTTCATCTTTTCATGGTGTCCTTGATTTCTTGGATGTTTGTGTCAGGAATTTTTCAGATGTAGCATTTTATTTGATGGTTGCTTCAAGTTCTACAGTTGTATCTTCTAGTCCAGAGATTTGTTCGTCCATTTCTAGGATTCTATTTGAGAAGCTCACCTCTGTGTTGTTTGCTTTCTTCTCTGAGTTCTCTTGTTCCCATCTTTCTTCTGTCTGTGCCTTTATCATTGTTTCCATTTTCATCTTCAGATCTTGAACTGTTTTATTGACTTCCTTCATCTGATTGTGTTTTCTTGAATTTCTTCCAGTGCCTCTCTGTAGCCTCTTTTATATCTTCAACCTGTTTGGCTGCATCCTCCTGCATTTGTTTACAGATTTTATTCGTTTCTTCCATTATCATCTGGATTCTATCTGCCCGATTGTACAGGCATGGACTGCTGTGGCTGGTAGTTGGGTTCCTGTCTGGTCGCATAACGCGTTCACAGCCGTCTGGGCTTCCCTGGGGCCCCTGGGGCTTTCTGTGGACAGATGGGGGCCGTCTGAGGACAGATCCACCTGCCAGGAGCTCTGGTGTTTCACTGTCCTGTATAACAAGTTCAGGTTATAGAGCCCAACTGTCGTTTGCGAGCGGGTTTCGTACCAGTGTCTGGGGACTGGTCTCCAGTCCCGGTAGGCTGTTGGTTGACCCTGGGCCAGGTCTACCTAGTGGGCCACTCACCTAGTGTTCTCCAGTTCTTACAGTCTGTGGCTCCCAGTCAGGTCCCTGGTCTGCGTGCGGTAGATCAGCTGCAGTGCGTGATAGGAGGATTAATATCTCCTCCCCAGATATTAATTTTTAGAGGAAAAAAGTAAACCTTTTTTTCTACTAAAGTTTTTATAGCTGAACAAAAAGTGCTTTATTTTCTACTTTTGATGCTATTGTTGTTCACATGGAGTTTTGATATCGTGATATAATTTCTTGATACACAGAATGAACACGATTCATTATGCACTATAATTTTCAGTTATGTGGTAAACAAGAGCCACAGTGATTTTTCTGTATCCCATTACAGTTCTTCAACTTTTCTGTAGCTCTCCTAAGCCAGCCTTGAGATATGCAGCTGTGCGGACCTTAAACAAAGTAGGTATCCCTTTGATAACTATAGATGTGAAGTTTAATTCAGAAACTTTAAGAACAAAGCGTTTGGTTTTCTCTTCAAAGCATAGAATATATGATCTATGGGCTTCAGTTGCAGCACCTCATTTCTACTTGTCGCCCTAGTTGTAACTATTTGTACTGTTAGTCCATGGAAGATTATAATTCATTTCTGATTTCTGAGTACTTTATGTTCAGGTGGTACACTGCCCAGTATGGAGGCTGTTCACAAGTGCCCATTTAAGTTAATTAAGATTAAATAAGGAATTCAGATTCTTAGTCACTCCAGTCATACATATGCTTATAGACACTTGTGGTTAATGAAGATCATATAAAACAGTACAGATATTGAATAGTTTTATCAATTCCTCATCTCTAATCTTCAAACTGGTTGTGTCTTAGAATTCACATGTTTGTGAATTTTAGAGATGTTATAATGTGATGGTATCTCTTGCATATTAGCTCCAGTGGGCCAGAACCAACACCCAACCATCACAATACACAAAAATTTCTGCACAAACATATGACTCTTTGCTACATCGATAAATGAAGGCTTTTTCATTAGTCTGGGCCGTCTATTGAATGAGTTTTACTGACAGTGATTTAGAGAGAATTTTCACATTTTCAGAATTTTGGACCAAACACTCTATGCCAATGTGGAGTAGATGGAGAGATGGAACAACGTCATTGTAGAGTGACAGACATATTTTAGCAACAATAGGTAATTCAGTTTAGCAGAAGTTTGCTTAATTGCAGAATTACTTTTAAAATGACAAAATGCCTTTGTTGATCAGCATTTACCATAATAGATCTTTTTCTTAAAGTTTCTAATGTTTACTTGAATAGACACTCATGAACATGTAAACTATAAAGAGATGACAAACCACCTATAATAAGAGAGACTGGTTTTGTTATTAAAGTTGTATGGGAAAGGTTAAAAAAGGAAAGTGCTATGTTATGTCAATTCTTCATTTATCAAATGAAACCTTGTTACTTAAAAAATAAATTTGGGCAGGGAAAAGTTGAGACAGGTTGTTAAATAGCCCAGGATGGCTTGGAATTTACTAAGTAGCCATAAATGGCATTAAACTCTTGGTTCTTCTGCCTTCAGCTCTCACGTGCTAAGGGTATAGGCATCCACTACACCTGACCTAAAGTGATTACTAATTAAAGTTTAGGCTCTGGCCTTTATCAACAACAGTGTCCGTTTGTTTCTTGCTGCTTTCTACAAGGTGGCAATGAAGCACCCCTCGGCTGTTACTGCCTGCAACCTGGACTTAGAAAACTTAATCACGGACTCAAACAGAAGTATTGCCACCCTGGCCATTACTACATTGCTCAAAACAGGAAGTGAGAGCAGTGTGGACAGGCTTATGAAGCAGATATCTTCCTTTGTGTCTGAAATCTCAGATGAATTCAAGGTAAGATTTTAAACAAGCTTTTTCTTGGTCTATGCTTGCCTTAACAGTGTCTTTTGAGCAGGTCTTATTTTTATGAGGTCTATGCTATTATTCTTTTCTTTCCTAGGTATTGCTATATCCTACATAAATAACTTTTATGTCTTTCCTAGTCATAAAAAGTATATTTTATTCTAAATGTTTTATGACTTTAGCTTTTACAGTTTAGTTTGTGACCACTTGAAGTAATGTTTGTATGATAAATTCAGTGTTTTCCTATACTTATACCCAGTTATGACAGCATAACTAGTTGAAAAGACTTCCTTTCCATATTGGAGTACTTTGGTATCTTTATTTTAAAATCAGGTAATCATTTACTACTAGTATGCAAAACTATTTTTCTCTTAATTTCTCTGTACTCACTTGGTATCATATGACCTTGCTGAATTCCCTTACTGCCTACATTGTTTGGAATTGTCTAAATACATAGTAATAGCCTGTATAAATAAAGAAGAGATTTCCTTAGTTTGAATGCAAAGACCTTTTTGTCCTTTTTCTTGCCTTATTAAAACAGCTAGCACTTCTAATAAAGTGCTGAGGAGAACCAGCAACAAGGTGCTAGACGTGACCAAAGGGCCAAGAGGAAGAAGACTGCCGTCCTCTCTAGTGCTCAGCCAGGGAGTGCATGGGACAGCTGCTTTCTGCTTAGAAAGTTCTAGACTGAAACAGTAAACAAAAGCAAGCATTTCCAAACTTTTGTGGCTGTTTGTAAAAATAAACTGGAATGGTAGAGAAAATATATTGTTAAAGATAATGTGTTAGGATAGAAGTTGGCATATTTCTCTAAAGGACCATAACATAAGTACTTTAGATGGTCTGAGTTCCTGCAATTATCTGTTTGCATAATCTTTGTTTTTATTCTTTACAATTCTTTAAAACTTTAAAGCTCTCATAGCTTTCAAACCCTACAAAAACAGCATATAAGTATGGGATTGTGATGTGTGCCTATAATCCCTAGTACCTGGAAGGCTGGGATAGAAGCATCATGAGTTCTGGCCAGCCAATCAAGTTCCAGGACATCCTGAGTGAATACCAAGACTCTTATCCAAAGAACAATCAAGTAAAGCAGAATGCAGCCAAGATTGGGTAATAGTTTATTGGCTTCAGTTTTAGAAAATTAAAAAGTTTAGAAAGATTAAAATTTTAAGTACACTAACTTGATGATCAGGATATGGCTCATGGGAACATTTATTTATCCTTGTGTACAACTACTTCTAGAATTTAAAAAAAAATCCAATATCTAATAAAATTTGTGTGTGTGTGTGTGTGTGTGTGTGTGTGTGTGTGTGTGTGTTAGTTTTTTTTCTACTACCCCAGCTTCCCAAGAGTAGAGATTATAGCTGCTACCATATCTGACTGGAAAGACCAAAAATATGAAAAAGAAAAAGAAAAGAGAGAATCCTACAATTTCACTTTTTGAGATCATTTCAGTCCTTTGCATTACTTATAAACATATTGGGAAAATTGTACAAAATAATAGCAGTCATGTAAACACCAAAGATTAAGCAAAACTTACATAGATATTTCATTTAGGGGTACATTTAGTAGACTGAAGAAAAATAAAGAGATGGTGAAGATATTAAGAGAGGAATCATACCTAGGAAGGCTACAAAGGAAATGATGTGGCAGGAAAGGGGTGCTGGGTGGTGGCACACACCTTTAATCCCAGCAGTCAGGAGGCAGACGCAAGAGGATCTGTGTAGATTCGAGGTTAGCCTGGTTTACAGAGCACGTTCCAGACAGCCAAGGCTGCACAGAGAAACCCTGTCTGGAAAACACAAAAAAACATAAACAACAACAACAAAAAAACCCAAAGACTTTCAGATTATGGCAATCTTTTAAACAAGCTATGAGAGGTATAAATATTGTTTCTATAATGCTTTGTTAAGTATATATTTTAATAATCGTCTGAAACATGCCATAGAAAAGTTAGAAAAAAAGTGATAATATTTGACTTGTTAAACTGCATTCTTCAATTGGCAGGACCTCTTCCTATTACTAATTTTGCTAGCTTTTTAACCTTATAAAACAAATGCTCATTAAGTTGTTTAAAGCTCAGTGTACTTGTAAATATCAGTGTTTTGGGTTTTTGTTTTGTTTTGTTTTTTTGATTCTTTAGCTCTTGATATCTGTGACTGCATGTAGTTTTATAATAAAAGGGGATTGATTAAAAATAAAATTTTAAAAAGGATTGCTCTCAACTTAGATATTATATCTTTTTTATTATTTTAATTGGCTGCATATTATGTGTAGATCTTTACTGTATTTCTCAAAAATATTTTCCCTTGTTTTAGTGCCTTCTAAAGGAAACTTCTTTATACATATACATAGTGGTTTGGGGGAAGAAAATGAAGACATGAAATAGGTATTGTTGAGTCTTGATGAATTAAAGATGTATCCTAAAGTCTGGTTACATCAAGTGCCATATCACCAAACACTTAGCATTGTAAATTTGTTACTGGTGCTTCAGGGCTAAAGCTCTGCACTGGGAGTCCCAGCAATCTAGATTGGCCACCTGCCCCAGTTAAAGACAGAGTTAATTATAAAAGGCAGAGAAGGGAGATTGAGTCAGTGTGACTGCATGAGGCTGTTGTTGTCTCAGTCTGGTTCTGTAAGATAGTTCAGAGAAGACATTAATGCTTGAGGGCATAAGCCAGTTTTCATAACATGGTTGTTCTGCCTGAGAATGATTTCATAATGGAGTTTTTTAGATTCTTCTGTTTCTTGAATCCAAGATGACTACAGGTTCAGGAAATGACTAGAGATCTGTAAGACCCTTTCTGGAGGTGTGGAATGGGGACTTACCAAGTTGGTAATGAGATGATGACTGTCATTGTTACCTTTGTGTCTTCAGCCTGGAAGGGGATGGGGATGGTTGGCTACCACAAGCCTTTATACTCAATTATTGAGTAGATTAGTATGCCTCTATGCAAATCAAGCAGGCGACTGACCCAAAGTTAAAGAAGACACATATAAAATAAGGCAGATGCCTGGCTTTTGTTTTGCTTTCAGTTAACTGGTAGGCCCAAGTCAGTGATTTTGAGCAAAAGTAGCTTCTAACTTCTAAATGCCTGTTACAAATCTGTATAACTATAATCATATATGAGATCTCTTGTGCTCTTAGATAAACAAATAAAAGTTGCTACTATTCCTGCTGCTCTTTGTGGTTTTTGTGGGAGTAGGGATTGATTAAGGTTGAAAGATGAACTGACATAAGATCACACTGCGTTAGCAGCACAACTGCGACCCAAACTGTATTTTTTTTTTCATTTTATCATTTATTTATTTATTTGTGTATGTGATATATGTTTCTTTGTTTGGGGGGTTGGTTTTGTTTTGCTTTGCTTTGTTGAGTCAAGAATTTTCTATATAGTCCTGGCTGTCCTGGAACATGATTTGTAGACCAAAATGGCCTCAAATTCAGAGATCTCTCTGCCTCTGCCTCTGCCTCTGCCTCTGCCTCTGCCTCTGCCTCTG
>OU015744.1:89980708-90010447 GCA_907169655.1 Acomys percivali
TAGTTTTCTAATGCTCCAATTTCTAGTATTTTGTTTATGTGTGAGCCTTTTCTAGATCCCTGATTACACTATAGACACCTTTTCCTCCACCCATGCTGGCCAAATTCTCTCCTTCAAACTGTGTAGAAACTTCACTTTCCAAAATTGTGTCCATTTTTATTATTCATTTCTTACTTAATTCTGTCAGTCATCTGAAACGTACAGTGCCTATTTGCTTTTCCATTATGAAACAGACTTTTATCCATAGTAAAACATGGCTTTCACCTACTCATTGCAGGTTGAAAGTTGACTTGGAGCAGCTTATTGTGGTGTTCTGTACACCCGCTCAGTCCACAGTCTAAAGACAGCATTGAGGCCGTGTGCCTGCTCTGCGGTGACCTGATGATCTGTACACTTTGCTGTCAATAGTTGTTGCTGTTGAATGTTAGACCAGTGAATGGTGCTTCTAATTTTCAAAATATTGGCCCTTTGAGAAACATGACAAAAAAGTTCCCCCAAAATACACATCAATACAAAAGCATTATGCTCAAGTCATCTCTTCTGTGTACTCTAGTCCACAGTACAGAAATATTTTCAAACCACGCTTTGTGACTAACTTTTGACCAGCTTGCAAGCTGCTTGCTTCAAGAACTATTTAACTACCTTAGAAGAGGCATGTGTGCGTGTGTTAACACCTGAAAATGTGGAGCATAGTGCTGAACGCAGGTGGTACTACCTCGGTAATTGTGAAAGTGTGCTCTCTATGCCCACTCATGTGGGCTTGCCTGCTGTTCCCTCCAGTTGCAGGAACTTTTAGCTGTACCATGAAGTTTACAGTCCGGGACTGTGACCCTAACACTGGAGTTCCAGATGAAGATGGATATGATGATGAATATGTGGTGAGTCTTCCCTACACAGACCCTGACACCTCTGCAACAGTAAATGACTTCTGTCACAAGAGCATTTCTCTAGAAGCAGCTGACAAAACTCCTGGGACCTAGACTAACCCTCTCCGTAATGAAGCTGTCATGCCAGGGAAAATGTAAAAGAATCATGTTACAACTAAAGCCTAGAAATTCAATGTCCACCTCCACCCCCCAACAACGGGAATAACTAAGAAATAATTACATCATTTTTAATATGACTTAGTTTACTTATAAAGTTGTTTTTGGTTCTCCTTCAGCAACTTTTTGTTTAGTTGGTTTGAATATTGGCAAGTCCTAGACTTTGACAGAAAGGAAGGTTAAGAGTATCACATTTAGAAGTGCTGAATGGCCTCAACTCAGAGTGTGGCAATGTGACTGCTGTGCACCTCAGGGCCACTAGCACGTAACCTACACTTGGCTCTTGCTCCACTGTACTAGAACCTGCAGATAGCCTCAGGCTCACCCAGACCACAGCAGTGGGGAAGTGACTTCTCTCGGGCCTCTTGCGTGGTTTGTAGACATAATGATGAGTGGTCAGGCCCTTCTATTTTTGTTGTAGACTCAAAGGACTTTTCTTTACTGACCCCTGCTTATTGCCCACTAGCTGGAAGATCTTGAAGTGACTGTGTCTGACCATATTCAGAAGGTACTAAAACCTAACTTTGCTGCTGCCTGGGAGGAGGTCGGAGATGCCTTTGAGAAAGAAGAGACCTTTGCCCTGAGCTCTACAAAAACCCTCGAAGGTAAGAAGAGCGACCTGGGACCAAGATAAAACCCAGGAAGCATACATGTAATCCAAAAGAACTCCTTTCTGCTGAGTATACTCTTAAGTATACTCAAAACCAGGTACCTGCCTTCACCATTTGACCAAGCCAGTCATTTTCTAGGCTAGTAGCCTCTGTCCCCATCTACAGCTCTGTCCATGCGCAGCTCCTAGGACATGCTGGGGCCGAGGCAGACGCTCTGTTGAACTTTCCTAATAGTTGTTACATCAACTTTCTCAACAGAGGCTGTCAACAACATCATCACATTTCTGGGCATGCAGCCATGTGAGCGATCAGATAAAGTCCCGGAGAATAAGAACTCCCATTCCCTCTACCTGGCAGGTAAGAGGCTTCGGTCAGCTTTCCCTTACTTACAGTAAGTAGCAGAATGTAAAAGGAGGGGGTGTGGCTAAGCCGCCCAGGCCCGGCTGTTGTCTATGCTCTCATCATGTAGCAGTTTGAAACCAAAAGAGTAACTGACTGCACAGGTTCTCCTTAGGTTACTCTTTTAGGAGGCGCACACACTTAAATCTCTAACAGGTGCCAGTGTCGCCCCCAGCTACTGCTACCTGAATGCACCAAGTCACTGTTACTATATACCTTCTATGTACCTGGTTTTAACATTTGAAAATTAGGATTGTCTGCAGGACTTAGTTCCTGCAAATTTCTATAAAAGCTAAACTGAAACAACAGAAAGGAGGTTCAGTCAAAATATGATAAATTAGTCAGAGCTTATTTGAAGTTCTTAATATACTTTTCCTAACTTTTTTCTCTCAGGCATATACAGAGGTGGCTATGACTTACTGGTGCGGTCCAGGCTGGCCTTAGCAGATGGAGTGACCATGCAGGTGACTGTGAGAAGCACAGAGAGAGCACCTGTAGATGTTACCTTGGCTTCTGTGGGATAAGCTTTTGCTGGGAAAGATAATGTGGCTGTGCCCTCCCTATTGGTGGTTTTTAGGCTAGTGGCATGAATGTCCCAGAATAATACTTAAAGATTAATAATGACCTTGAAGAAGCAAATCCAATGTTTGGCCCTGAGCCAGCAGATCAAGCAAATATTTGTCTTTGTGCATGGATTTTAGTGTCTCTTCCCTTCTTACTGTCTTACTTGCTCAGCTTGGGTATGACAGTGCAGCTTTAAGTGACGCTGAAAATCGGATACTATGTATGCTACTCTGCAGCTGCTTAGCTTCATCATATGCTTTTATTAATGTGTGAAAACTCTTGGCAATGTTGGAGACTTTTATCCCAGGAGGGGGAGGGGAAGCCAGAATCCATTTTTGTCACAGTTTGTTTTTATTAATAGAAAATAAACACTCATTCATTCCAGTTTCAAAGTTGCTATACTTGAAATTTCTAATTTAAAAAAATGAATTTAAAATAATAACACTGCTTTAACTAAGACACTTAAAACTGGCTTAAAAAAGTATTCAGCACCATTTGCTCTAGGCCTTTCAATTTGTTCTTAAAGCATTTGGGAACTTGCCTGTCTCTAAGTACAGGAGTTGCTGAGTAATGAGAAAGCCTTTCTGAACAGCCAGTGGGATGCTAAGCAGCCATCTGACGAGGAGTCAGTGCACACGCGGCTGTTGCAGAGGTCCCCCTCCCCTCGAGCCATGGAGGAATACGCACCTAGGCACTGAGAGGCGAGGAGGCAAGCTGTTATTTACTGTTCAGCTTGAACTTTCTAGACAGTAACAGTAAATCTCTGGCAGATGCAATTGGTTCTTAATACTTTGTGGGTTTAGGAAATTTTGTAAATAATTTGAATCTGTTTACTCACAAATTCTATTGTGTAATGAGATTCTCTACTCTAGCAGGTAAGGGCCAACTGTTTTAATACTGTTGTAAGATATATACATGAGTATGCAAATCCATCTTAGAAGCATACTCAGAACACTGTATTTATGGCAATGGCTATTTTTGTTCAGTAGGTTTGGGGGGGGGCAGTGCTGGGGATTGAACCCAGGGGCTTTAGCATGCTAGACAGGCACCCTCTGAGCTACATCCCCAGCCCCCAAGCCAATGGCAGTTTTAACAAAAATGTCTATAATTAGAAGCAGCTGATGAAACTAAATGTAAAGGTGACAAGATGTCCCCTCTCATAAACTAAATGTAAAGGTGTGACAAGCTGTCCCCTCTCATAAGCTGTGCTGTCTATGTAGATGCTGAGGGGAGGCAGCAGGCTCTCCCCTCCTCGCTCTTTATTCCAGGATTCCAATCAGGGTTGGGCCAGAAGTTAGCGTTTCTAAATATTGTAAGTCCACAGAAGCTAGTTTTTTGTTGTTGTAGTGGTTTTGTTTTGGGATTTGGGGGCTTTTTGTTTGTTTGTTTTGGGGTTGGTTTTTTTTTTTTTTTTTTTTTGGAGTATTTTACACAAAAAAGAATGCCTAATGCTGTTTTTCTGCATAAATGAGAAGTGTTATTAGTCAGAATGTCCTAATAACACAAAACAGCAGGTGTGTTATATTCACTCAGCTGCCACAGAATGAGGATTATCATGTCACCCTTAGAGAATGAGATGGGGACTAATATGTCATCCTTAGAGTTTCTGCTGCCTGTTTTCTGTTGTTTGTTCACCAATGTGAATAAAATGGACTTTTATGAAAGAATACTATTTGATTGCCAGGACCTCTTTTGGGCATTTCTAAGTGGAATACACACAGATACGAGAATGGGGGAGGTAATACAGGGGAGCTACTCTTTCCAGCTCAGAAGGAGTTGATGAAGCCCATATATGCATTCAAGAAGCCCATGGGATCCTCTAGCTGTGGATAGTGGCTAATGTGGTCATCCAGAATCGACACTGTGGACCGCGGCAGCGTTTTCCTAGTGGAAGAGAACAGCATGGAGGTGAACTTAAGGCTGGAGGATGAGAGGATGTCAGCCATGGGAAGCCCAGTAAATGCCCCTACAGACTTACCACACTGGAAGGAACCAACAAGACATTACTCATCTCCTACTTGAGAACTATACCTTGGGCAGACAAACTTGCCAGTCCACTTACACCGTTTGAATTGTGCAGAACCCAACAGACAACATCTTGCAAACACAACTCTTCTGTATCAGTCCTCCAAACATGACTTCCAGCTCCTTAGAGAAGCATCAACAGTTGGTTCACTCAGCGCCCCACTGCCCAGGCAGAGATGGACAAAGAGCCTTCCTTAGCCTGGAGGAGTCTGTTGAACCCACCAGGGCACATGAAGGTCTAGAACACTCTTAGAGGGCAGTCAAGAGCTCACACTCCAGCACCTTCAAAGTCAGGACCCGCAGGAAGGAGTAACAACCAGTGAAAACGCTTTCTATAACTGTGCACTGAAGTCTGCTCAGTTGAGGTCAGTGAACTGGCTCAGATTAACACATTTCTTAAAGTGTCTACTTCACATGAAGGGTGGTTCCCCCCTTACCTCTATACTTAGGAATATGGTAACAGCCATGACAGTGAGAACACGATATATGAATCCAGGGAAAGTATAATCCAGTCTCTTGGTCTTTCCACTCGGTGAAAATAGGATTCCCTACCCTCACTGTCTATTTTTGTTTTCGGTCAGGTCAGAGGCAATAGCTAATGCCAACAACCGTGTCAGGATAAAATACTAACAAAGCAAAGACCTCTGAGGACTCACCTGTACAGCTCCAGAAACTCTGGGTAGGGGTTTATAGGGTCCAGTGGCCCATAGATAAAATGAACTAGAAGAGAGAAGAGGAAGGAGAATTTCTAACAGCTCACATCTGTGCTCCTGTTGCTACCCTAAACTAGCCTAAGTTAAACTAACATTATTTTTTTAATGTAACTAAGAATGGTATGATAAAAACCTCACTTCTGGTTAAGTGAGCTTATAGAACTTGAACTAGCCAGTGTTCTACGTAGAACTCTCTGGTCCCTTCTTGCTTGTTCTGTACCTGAACCAAAGGAGTAAGCTCTCTTTCAAAACCTGCTTTCTAGAAATGTACTCATCACTCTGGTATTTGCCCTTATTGTAACTGACCTCTGACTTTTGAAGTCAGTCAACAGTTTGACAATCACTAACTACTATGTGGGAGGCACCGTGCTGTTTTCCTTTGTAAATGCAAAGAAGAGACGACAGAGCACAAGTGCCTCCAGCCTTGATTAATGAATGACCTGACTAGCTGTCACACAGCTGCGTCTGTAGCAGTGCCTCTGCCTTGCACTCTCACTGTAGTGAGCCAGGTGTAGAGGAGGGGTGCAGTGGGTAAAGAATGTCCAGTTAGCTGTTCCAGGTGAAAAGTTTGTGTTTCATGGCTTTGTTCTTAGATGGGGGAGGGGGGGTATGTACTAAATAGTGTGTGTGTGTGTGTGTGTGTGTATGTGTGTTTGTGTATATGCCAAAAGTAGCTATTTTTTATGGTAAGACTCAGATTTACTTGGATGCATGTTTTTATTTGCTAAATGTCGCAACATACATGGAGAGTTTGAGTTGTAGTTATGTTGAGCCACTGTCCCCCGAGTGTTCCTGTCAAGAAGTAACACAACTGTACACACAGGTACTCACTGGGGATGGTCACAGACGCAAGCGCTCCCACCCAGCGTCTTCTGAATTTCTTCCTTTGATTGATATACTGTAAAAGACTGCAGCACAGGTGAGTCAGCCAGGGACGGGCGAGAACTGCTCAGTGCAGTCCCAGAGCCCACAGAGAAGTGTCCTCATACGGAAGCAGCCTCGGGCCCCAGGAGGAGCCTATCTGCTCCGTCTGTGATCACGGCAGACACAATAGTGACTGTCAACACAGGCATTGGTGGCACTCTGCAGCTACTGCGCAGGGAATGGGATCTTCAGAAGGGCGGAAATGTGTCTGCAGTGTGCGTAACTTAACCCTGAGCCTGGATAAGAATCCAGGTGTCATTCCACCACCAACCAGCCCCATGACTTGAGAAACCTACATAATCTCCAAGGTAGCTCCTGCGGCCACTGCAGCCCAGAGGGCAGTTCTCTAACTCCCGGCCAGCTATTAAGGTAAAATATGAGAGTACTTTTTTTAAAGAGGCATGTTTGGTTTTCAACTTTACACGTATTAAAATATGAAGGATCCTGCGGGTTAGGATGGGGAAGGAGGAATGCTCCTCATCCAGAGTTCACAGCAGAGCGGACAGTTAGAGCACTGGGAGTCACAGCCCCAACTGGCAGAAGGCCAGGAGCACTACCTGTTACCACGCCCCAGTTTCTCCATCCACCCCAAAGCCTTGCTTCTCCAACTCTGTGGCTACTGGCAAAGCAGGCGGAAGAAGAGCTTTGCACTTGAGACATTAGTTCCTTTCAAAACTATGATTAAAACATTTGAAACATTCAATATTGACCAAAAGTCTAAAGGAGCCGCCAAAGCCAGCGGTCATTTTCATGTAGATAAGCTTTACAGTGTGCCGCAGTTTGTCCCCAGTCTGTGTACCAAATGCTTTAGGAGCAAGGCTCGCCCTGTGCTTGATTTCCTTCTTGAAGAACACAGACCAGGACTGTTTTAGGTTTGTCTCATAATCCCTAACCAGCCTTCTTATGACAGGGAGTACGCCAGCCAGGAGCAAAACAGACAATCCTAGAGCTGCCCCTCCCTAAGGGAGGCTCACTGGGTCCTAGAGCAAGGCTCATGTCTTACCTGTCGATGACCAAGTTCCCATCATTGTTGCGGATCCCAGCCCACATGTCCCACAGCTCACTCTCAGAGGGTCGCGTGTACGGTCCAAAGACAGGAGTGAGACTGGAAGGAGTATAAAAGGTGACACTGTGTGTGGAGGGAACTGAGAACGCCAGACTTTTAGAAAATCTCCAAGTCCAGGCTTGCTTTGGTCCAGGGCTACAATAGCAACAGGTTTCATTACCCTGTGCTCAGTTCATGGTCAGACTGTGATGGTAACTTACCCTCGGGAGAACACAAAGAAGTTCATGAGCCTCGTCAGGATGGGTGAAAGGACACCTCCATCTTTGAGGAGCTGCAGGTAAGAAGTGAGAGTAAAAACTGAATAGCCAGAGGGAGTTGACAACACCCCAAGACAAAAGGTTTTACATCTGAAACTAAAATAGAACTTAGCCAAATCTTCTGAAAAATGTATAATCCCTAAGACTTGTAACTGATGAAATCATCAAGGTTACCGTAGGATCTCAACTTATTTAAACATCATTCTTAGACCCATCTTCATATAGTTGTATTTCTCTAAATACTTGTTCATCTCTTATTTCTCAGAAATGTCTGGTTTTATGTAGGAGAGCCTGCTTTAGATGAATGTAGGGGGAAAATTAACTTGATTAATGTGGATTCATAATGAAGGTTTCAATAGGCTGGCTCATCACCATAGGCACGACCCTTAGAAGGGCCCAGGGGTTTGGGGTTTTGTTTTTTGAATGTCACAAATGTGTGAACTGAGGAGCTATGCAGTGAAGCTGCCAACCTTTTGGAGAAGGAGAGGACGGTGGGTCTCAGGAAAGATACCTGTGGAAAAAGAGACTTCTTAGTCCTTTACCGACAACCATTACCAGAAACTGTCTGCCCTCTTCTGTGTTACCCTGGGGCCTTTGCTGCCAGAACTAGAATCATGAACACAAACAGCTGTGTGCATGTGTGTGTGCCAAGCTGAGGCATGACTATACGACTAGTCAATACCAGACTTTTATGCCCCTCCATAATGCTCAGAACACACAGTGGCTTCGATGAACTGGTCTGCAAACACACATGTATGACTCAGTAAGTAGGTTCTAGGAAAAGAAAACTGCCCTTAAGACTGGGTGGGACATTTGGGGATTTCTGGATTAATGAACACCTCAATAACAAAAATTCCAAATGGTAACATTCATTCCCAGTTGACACCTGGCACTGCCACCAATTCAGAGTTTACTAATGCAGTTTACCAGCCAGGTCAACAGGACTGCATTTGTGGTAGTCCTTTTTTTTATTATTTTGTTTTTGTTTCCAGGACAGGGTTTCTTTATGTAGCCCTTAGCTGTCCTGGAACTCATTATGTAGACCAGGCTGACCTTAAACTTGGGAGTTCCATCAGCCTCTGCCTCCCAAGTGCTGAGATTAAACCCAGCTCTTAAAAGAAAAAAACAAAACAAAACAATGTATTTATTTTGCTTATGTGTATATAGATGCCAAGACACCTCTGCAGAGGTCAGAGGACAACATGTAGGAGTCAGTTTTCTCTTCCACGATGTGGGTTCCAGAATCAAATTAGTATCAACAGATGTGGCAGCAAGCACCCTCACCCGTTGAGTCATCTTGCTACTGCCCCCTTGGTTATCCTTTTATTTTCTAAATATTTGAGAATATATATTCCATACATGCCATCAACCATGAAAACTATTCATGGCACAATTAGGGTAAACGATGACCCATGTGTGGTGTCTGTTTATAATATCAGATTACTATTGAGATGTTCTTGTGTCTTTAAAAGGTGTCTTTTCCCCACTTTCCGCCTCCCACAAGGTAATTACCTCCATTTGACAGACAGAGACTCTTTATGGTCAGCCGGCCAGATCGATTCTGCTTGTACCTGAGCAGAGTAAGAAGAAACCCATGTAGCTGAGCAGCTGACAGCCACACAATGGCTGCAGACAACCGCGAAGGGTTCACTGCCATCATCGTAAGCTGCTGACCCCACTGACCTGTACAGCAGCTCTTGGGCAACAATATCCCCATAGTCATGAGACAGCAAGTTGATTCTGCGGTTCTGGAGCCCCAGGTGCCGCAGAAGGGACTCTACGATGCTGGCCTGCTCAAATATGGAATACTGATGTGGTCTCTAAGGAAAGGAAAGCCAGACACAACATGATGTCACCAGGGCCAGCGTGAGCCTACATTTGTACCCATACCTCCAGGCCCACCCAGCTGCTGCTTACCGGTTTGTCACTGAAGCCAAAGCCTAAGAAATCAAGGGCGATCACTCGATGGAACCTCAGGGTCAGACCTTCCCAGATCTGTAAGAAAGCAAGCACAGTGTACACTCTGCTCCCACACTTCACTGCCCAGCCCACAGCCACACACAGGCCTGGGTAGTCCTCAGACAAGTGTGTGTGATTTAGTAGCACTTAGTATATCTAAGTGTTACTTTGCGTAACAACGTAACATTCCTTTCTGGACAGTCGGTATTTTGCTCCCTTAAAGGACATGAGAAGCAATTCTACATTTAATGAGATTTTATCAAGCAGTTCAAATCTGCAAGAGCCTTCTAGGGCTGACCCCACCCCACCCCCGCCGCAATAAAAAGTCTTCAGTTTGGAGTATGTTTTGGGACATAGCAGGACCTACAGACTTCATTACCTTGTACCAATCATAGCTGGATGTTGGAAAGCCATGTAGAAGTACAACTATCTCAGGGCTTCCAACCACACCGACAGAGTCTAGAGGGAGGAGAAGGAGAAGTCAGGCAAACTCCCTGCCTGGTAGCCCTGAAGACACCAGAATCTAATTCAGTAAAAAGGATCAGACTAAATTAATGACATCACAGTGCTACATTGCTCTTTAGGATGCGAGCTGACAATACTTTAGGAGCTTCCTCTTCATCTGTGTTTTTACATTGTAATGGCACACTTTACAAGAAAATACTTGAAACAGTTTGCTCGTTATCACTTAGATTTTTTTAGAGAGAAACACTCCTATTTTAGTTGATATTATTAACATTAAGATGCAAATTATTTTTCAAATTAAAAAAAGCAGTTAAAACATAATCACAACGAACTAAAACTTTCTTGTACCTTATCAATACTTTATCACATCTCTCTAAGATCTGACAGTTCTTCCCAATGGATCCATCTCCTGAACTGATACTGTTTGTCCAGTGCTAGCAGGACATGTAGCTCAAAACTCTATCAGTTACAGAAGTGAGTGGGCTAATAATGACAGGAAGTTTTTCTTAAGTGACATCTTTTAAATTATTTAAACAATAAAATACCTTTCCAACAGTACTAGATTTTAATTAATACTGCCAGTGGCATTAAACTTTGGAATAATTTTTCAAAAATTATTTAACTGAAAGCAATTAAAATACAGTGTACTGTATGTAGCCTGAAGAATCTATGTAAATAGATTTTACATCTTGGAAAGAAACAACAAGACAGCATTTACAAAAAAAAAATCCATACTTACTTGACTGGATATAACAAATGAGAGGAGGTCAGGAGCAATAATGAAAAACGGTTTACGAAAAACAAACATTTTTCGTTATTGCTCTTGACCCCCGCCCAAAAGAAATCGTTTCCAATCTGTTTCTCAGTTTCTTCACCTATAAAATGAGATTAATGGCACCTATCTCCAAATGCTGTTATAAAGGTTAAATGAAAAATGAAAATAATGAAGATTAAAAATACAACTGAGTGTCTTGAGTGTGGTAATTAAGTAGCAGTCATAATAAGTCGCAGTAAATCAATCTTGTTAGGTTTAGATACATGTAACAACTCACAGAAAACAATGAAATGACTTTGGAAATGGGTGGGGGTGGGGGAAACAAAGGTGTAGACAGATCTCTATCATACATCTTACCTGACACTAGGGGCGCTCAAAAGAGAAAACTAATGTCTCAAATACAAATGGGGCTGGAAAGTTAACTTTATCTGGTAAACTCTGGCCTCCTCCCCCATCCCACTCTTGCTGAGTCCCCTGCTCTCAGAAGAATGAAGGGAATCAGCCCATTATTTCAAGTACACTTTCCACAAAAGGGGTTACACACCTCCTTCAGTGTGGAGCAACAGACCAAGGGACACAAAATAAGTGCGTCATCCTTGGGATGATCCTACAGTTCAGTCCTCACCTTGGTAGAAGATGCGCAGTCCCTTGTAGGTGAAAAATTTGCCAGAAGTCTTCCATGAGTGCAAAGCAGGGGAGAGCTGAGGGGGTGGGATGTGCAGGTATGCAGCCAGCAAGGGCACAGCCAGTAGCCCCACTTGGACCCACCACTCCCTCATCCTGTGGAAAAAGCAACCAAGGGAACATTATACACTTCCAAAAATCAGATAGAACATGGGGTGGGAAACTCTGGTACTATGAGGTAAATCCTTTGACTCCACCCCCACATGGCTACTGCAGAAAGTTGACCAAGAAGACGTGATAAACGCCGCTACCCTTTGACAAACAACTTGTTCCGCACCATTCTTTCCATATGTGCTCCTCAAACATATATGTGACTTAACACATGGCCTAAAGTAGAGAGCTGCTCCTGATTTTTTAATACATAGCTTCTGGCCCAGTAAATCTAGATTTGTGCTAAGAAACTGATAAGGAGAGGGCCTGCCACAGCACTTTACATCCCAGTAAGCAGCTTTGCCCTGACCCTGAATGTCTAATCTCTTAGAAGTCTGGGCAGCAGATTATATTTTTGCTTTCTTAGCAAACTCTTGAGGAGGTTCGCTTTTATTTAATTAAGACCCCACCCACCCAGCACTCAGGACTTATTTTGTCTGTGGAAAGAAAGCACAGATTTGTGGCCCCTAGCTTGCTATGCTATGTGCAGATCAATTTATCCACACTGGAGGCAAGAATTAAAGCAGGATTAGAAACCATGTCCTCTGCTTGTGACTCGCCATGGTCACCAAGGAAAATGTTTACTCCAAACAAAATGGGATAATACCTCCTAAACTAAAACTAGAGGTGTCAGGAAGGTAGCTACAAACGAATCAAATTAATTGCTAGAGCCTCGGTGCAATTGGTTCTTTGTCTGTACATATTACATACATGCAATCCACAAAATGGGCTTTGTGTGCGTAAATCTCACAATAAACCTGAAATAGTGGGTAAAGATTCCCTTGAGGAATCTCAGCTCCCTGCCTTAAGTTTAGACAGGGCTTGGACTGTGTTTTTTTGTTTGGTTGGTTGGTTTGGTTGTTTTTTCACCCTTCAAAGTCACTGTCCAATAAACAGTAACAATGACTTGATTCTACCTTTCAAAACTATATTAGAAATGACTGGAAAAGTGCCCGAACAGGATTTTTATCACAGTCTTCGATCCCTTACCGCTGAACCTCCTTGAAAAGAAAATAACAAAAGCGTTAGGGGGTTTTGTTTTGTTTTGTTTAGGGGGGGTGTTATTGTTCGGTTTTGTTTGTTTTCCTCAGCACCCGTTAGGTCCCATTACCTGTTCATACATTTTCACGTAGCCTTTGGGGCATCCATGCAGGACTCTAAGACTGAATCTGCAGTGACTCAGCAGAACGCCTGGGAGGGGCGCCTACCGCAGAGCGTACAGGGGCTTCCCGCTGGCGCAGGGAAACAGTCGCCACACCCACGCTCTCCACACCTCAGTGCACCTCCTCCACTCAGGAAAGGGGGGGTCCAACCCCCCAGGGAGGCGTTTTCAGCCTTACTTACCTTGGTAAAAATACCCCCCAGCATTTTAGGATTTTTAGTTGTCAAGCAAAATATCAATCAGACAAAAAGGCATAAACATTTTTAAGTCAAATCCCCGTTATTTGATGGCGCCATGATTTAGAGCAAAAATACAGCACATTCCTGTAACAAACTTCACGTCTCGATTTCTTATTGCTGTAAATGATGAAAAAACACATTTTATCCAATACCACCAAACCGGCCCACTTGACCAATTTTCAGTGAGAATTATGCTGTAAGCCCACAAACCAAAGCAAACATTTCTCTTTACATTTTAACAGTCTGGCCGTGTGCCTGAGCCCTCGGGATTCCCATTTCTGGGTTTCAAAAGACAGTTATTGCCGCGGTCACACTTCGCGGCAAGGTCTAGTCACTTCTATGCGGTAACCACGCCACTGCGAGGCCGGAACCTGGAAATCCTAAGCCGTAGCACAACAACCTCGTCTGCTGGGTTCCTAAATCACGCGCCGTGGTCTAGAAATCCTAAGTCACGCCACAACAATGACCAGTTCTAAAAATCCTAGAACACACCGGGCGTTACCTAGGATCACAAATCCTAAATTGCACCACTACCACCTCATAAATCACACCGCAGCAAAGAAAGACCCAGACAAAAAGCCATAATTTGCAACAGGGAGATCCTAAGTTCCTATCACGCAACTGACCCCTGTTTTTAAAAATCACCAATGAGAGCGATCCTGAGTTCGGGCGTGCGACCACTTTTCAGCCAGGCAGCACAGCTTCCTTCGGGTGAGGATTTTGCCGCGGGCAGCTCCGAGGTGGCAGCGGCACCAGCACAGAGTCGGGCCGGCCACACCCCCTCGCGGCACCGCCAGCAGCACCCACCTGCGCAAGCGATCCCGGCGCACCATGGCCGCATTATCCCATGCAGCCCGCCGCAGGATTGCGGAGCACGGGGCGCGCCGAGGCGCCCACAGCCGTACACGATCGGAGGTGGCGTCGGCGCAGCCCACGGTCCGCACAGGGCGGCCCGCGGCAGCGGCAACTGAGGCAGCAAGCGGCCACTCGGGCAAGCCTGCGGCACTGCGCCGGATGGCGAGGCGCGGCTGCCGCAGAGGAAGGCTGCTGCGCCTGTGAAAATGCACCGGGATGTGCTGGTGGCCGCGGCAGAGAGGAGCGAGCGGGCACCGACTTTTATTGCCCACAGAGCCCCGCCCCTGACCCGCCCACCATGCCGCAGCGCCCCTCCCTCCCGCTCCCGCCGCAGAGCCCCTCCCCACTGCTGCAGAGAAGGGGGGGGCCTCTCTCGTGGGTGCCTCCAGGGGTATCCATACCGCTACCCCCTCTTTCCTCACAAATCTCTAATCCTGAACCCCAGATTCTGCTGAAGAAACCCTTCCTTGTTTATTAATTCCTCGGACAAAAGACAAATGTCTGAGACCCCCGACCGA
Source organism: Acomys percivali (assembly GCA_907169655.1). NCBI lineage: Eukaryota > Metazoa > Chordata > Mammalia > Rodentia > Muridae > Acomys > Acomys percivali. The sequence continues at coordinate 89,995,118 of OU015744.1, forward strand.
TGGGTCGAACCACGCGCAGATCCCCAGCTCCAAAAAGCCCCTGCTTAGGCACAAGTCAGCACAGGCACCCACTTCTTTTCTGCCTCCTAAGTGGGTACTGAGCCCTAGGAGTGACTACACGTCTGAAAATGCAGGTCACCAGGGCATGGCAGCCCCGAGCCCTTAACCCAAGATAACAATAAAGGGGACACCAAATGGCCAGAGAATGAACAAATTCTTTGGTATCTTTCACTGGGCTAAAATGGACACATTCGTGGAGGAGCCGTGACCACATAGAAAGGGCCAAAATCACCACCAACACCAGCAGCACGGTGACACCGGTGAGCTTCCTTTGCAGCAGCACAATGTGGTCCACACGCCAGAAGCAGCGGCTGCGGCCATCTGGAGCCGCGCTAGGAACACAAGGCTCCTTTAGTTAAGTGCAACACAGTCACAATGCAAAAACCCTGGAGGTGCGGACAAAACTGGAGGGTTTTTTTTTTTTAATCCATCATTCTTTAAAAGTCATCTTTCACACCTTCGCAAAGCGCCGAGCATCGTGATGCTTGTATAAGATTTGGAGCGGTTCACAGAAATTCTAACAGCCCAGGCGCGAGCGAGCTAGGGACGCTAGGAGCGCAGGCCGGCCCAGCGGGGGCGCTGCAGGCCTCTCTTCGGCACCTGGTTTGCTGCAGCTTCAGCTTTGCGGCATCCAAGCCCAGCCTTGTAGGCGAGCAAGATTCAGCTCGAGGACCACAGTGGGTCAGCCAAACCCGTGGACATCTACCCTGTGGGCATCTAACTATGCTCCCGGTGTTCGGAGCCACCCAGCAGACACTGAAAATGCTAGCACCTGAGAGAGGGTCACCAGAACGTTCCATGGTCCAGGGTACACTTCTTCGGGATGGCGTGAAACAAATGCTTGTGCAGAACCTCCGCAGGACGATGCATGGGATTATGAAGTGAACGGGGGACAGAAGGGTCGCACTTTATATATTTTCTTTTCTTTTTTTAACTTCAAAACATTTCCTAACAGGTTGGCCTCCTCTTTCCCAGCCTCAGACCCTCAAAGTCTGAACCCGTGTTTCATTCACCTTTTGTATCCCAGATCCCGCCGTGGGGTGGGCAACAAAGCAGGCCCCTAACAAATACCGCATGAATAAGTTCAAGAATTTGAGGGCGCACAGGGGAGGAAGTAATTAAGGGGAGGGAGGAAGGGGTTGTCTTGAGTGATGAATAGACATTTACCAGAGACAAAGAACATTCCAGCCCGAGGGGACGGCTCTTGCAAAGCACCGGGAGGCTCTGCGGCACGTAACCTTTGGTTTTAAAAAAAAAAAAAAGTGTTTCCTTTGGGCGCCAGCACCAGTCGGGGGGTGGGGGCAGGGGGGTGGGCAGACCAGAAAGAGTAGTTCATCGGAAGGAATGTGGAATGTGTCCTAAATGAGACGCTACAGATGTTTAAAACCCTGTAAGACCGCGATTTAAATTAGTCCCTTCACAAGTAGAGGGTTGCCTACCTATATAACTAACCGCCAAACCTTTTAAAGACCGAATTACGTAGCAAAATTAGAACTGGTGTTTTCTATAGTATAAAGACATTCTGATTTTAACAACTGCCTGTACGGCGGAAAGCCGTACATTATATATTTTTCATATTCGCTGTCAATGGAACCTTTGAGCCTTACAAACAATTCCACTTTCATTCTCACCAGGCCAAAGCACCAGCGTCTACGATGAAGGCAATTTTCTAATTAATGAACTGAGTGTCCCACAATGGCTCTCATTCTGAAGAGTCTACCCACATGGAACAGGAGGGTCGTGGCGGGGCGGGGCACCCCCGAGGGGAGAAAAGTCGACAAAACTCTGAACCACAAAAGCAATTCCAGTTCAGGCCCAGGGGGATCCTACGGGTTGAGGTGACTAGGAGTAACTTGGGTGATAAAGGGCGGGATGTGGTTGAAACGGCTTGGACCGCAGAACCGGTTAGGCAGAGAAAGCTGGTGGCGGCTCCCACACAAAAGCAAGGAGCCCGAGGAACGCGCGCACTGCTGGGGATCAGCTAAGGCCGGGGGGGAAAAGGCTTTCGAAAGTCTAAAGGTTTAGGGAATTTTGTAACCAGGATTGACTTATTTCTGAGGGGGCTTCCTCCATAGTGGGGAGCGTCTGACGTACGTTCTAGAAACCCTCGGAGCACCTGAGAAAACATGAGACTTCGAAGATGAAGAGTCGGCTACCAAGCTTGCTGCCAGCAGCCACCCTCACTTCTTCCTAACAGGCGCTTACACTCCATGGCGCTTATACTCCACGGTGGACACAACCTACAGCAGAACGCCTGCAGCACGTCGGACAGTCCCCTAGCATTCCTTTTCTAACGTGGGTTCACATCACCACAGCACCTCAGATCTGTGTGAATTCAGCAGCATAGAAACTCCATTTCCCGCCTCACAGCAGTAAGAGACCAGCCTGGCTTCTACCATGGGTTCAATTGTTGTGGTTATTTTTCTAACCCCTTTGTAAGCACTGTAGTAGGACAAACGCAAGGATGTCTATAGTCAGCAGGGTTGAGCCACTTTCCAAAGCCATAGTTACAGGTTTGAATAAACTAAACTGCAAAATAGGGCAAACTCATTTGAACAGTAACACTTTGTTAAAGAGATTTAAGTCTATAAGAAATAGTTTGGGTTATTTTTTTTCTTTCTTTCTTTCTTTCTTTTTTTTTTTTTTCTTTTTTAAGCTACTGTGTGTCTGGAGTTACGCACAGATGCCCGGAATAACCTAATCTGCACTATTTTGCTCATCAGATCTCACCAAGAGTATTTTATTCTGCTTTACAGAATAAATATTATGGGGCATTTAGACATTCAGTAATGTATTCAGAATAAAACTAAAAAACTCGTGTGACCCAAGACAAAACAACTAGCATAGTTGAAGTTTCTCCTGTGCGTATCAACCCTCGTCTTCACAGGAACCGGCTAGGTGAGAATTTCCATTCATCCCCGAGGACGACCCATCTGCTCAGGGGACCGTGAGTTAACACTGGGGAAGCTGGGGGCTGAACGTAGCTGCCGCTGGCTCCAGAGCTGGCGTCCTTTCCATTGCCCCACACCACCTCGCTGTTTGAACTAACTGGGCATGTTTAGTCTAAAGAAAAGAAGCCTTGTGGAGCGAATGGAAGGAGGAAATGTGTTTGCAGTCTTCAAATATTTGTGGAAGCGGCGTTAGACGTTTTACTCCATATGGCTCCAGTGAGCACAAACGGCAAAGAAACAGGCATCCACTCAGCGTAAAGAATTTTCCAACAGTGCAGCCCTGCTTCACGGGCTGGGTGGATCATGCCGAGTTCCCGTCACTAGGGACAGGACAAGCTGGCCGCAGGGATGTAAGGTCCTGGTCTTGAGCTTAATGAATGGCCTTTCAAGGCTTTTACCGTTCAGCGGAAAGGAAAGCAGAGAGGCGCAGGCTTGGCCAAAGCGACCCTGTGCTGCTCAGGGCGCGGAGCTGCCGCCCAGTCTTGCCTAGTCCCGACCCTCAGTGGGGTCTGTACAACAGGCAGCTTCCAACTGGAGGCAAAACTAAAGGAGTATCAATAAACTCACAACTTCCCCCCCCCTCTCTCTCTCCACCAAATGCATCTAATATATTCCTAAGTGATGCTTTCTTCTCTTCTTGGACTCTTTTTGAGGTTAAAAAAAAAATTGCAGCAAAGAGCTCCAGAAATGAGTCGTAATGGAGGAAATACTAACGAAGCCGAGTAATCAAATAAGATGAACCAAAAGGACAGAGAAAGCAGCCCTTTCCTCACACTGCAGTGTTACAGTATACCCTTAATGACCCTTACACACCCTGGACCCCACACCTCCTATAATCCCACACCCGCAACAACCGAACCCCTCTACTCCACCGGTAGAGGCCATCTTGGCCACTCAAGTATCAACAGGCTTGAAGGACTTCAAGTAACTAATAGTATCTTGCACTTTCACAGCTCTTTACCCTCCGCACACACATTCTCCATTTGCTGCTCACCATGGGCCCTCTAAGGAACACCTACTCCCAAACAAGCAGGCGTTTTCTTCCTAGCCGCCTGGGGAAGGAACACTGCCGCTTTAGGCACGTCCTCTGACTTCCCCACCATTCTGGTCAGCCCTTTTTGCTATCTTCCACAAACGGATTTTCCTCCAACTTGGGTGTGCAGATCCTGGGGCTGGTTGCCTCCTAGCTCTCACCATACATTTAACTCAGCGATTCTTCCCCTGGCCCTGCAGGGTCCCATGCACACTAGCACTTCTGTCTGAGGCTTATTCCCAGCAGCCTGTACCCCCTTACCTCCCTGGCTCCCCAGGCTTTACTCTCTGCCCTTTAGCTATTCCCACGTGCCTGTGGCCTTCCCTGCCCCAAGCACTCACCCACACCCACATCTGTACCCGCACCCAGAGAGTCTGGCCTCTCCAGCTTAATGGGGGTGGGGGGGGTAGTGTTAAACAGCTCTTTAAGGTCTGGGCTGTGTGTTCTCTCCATAGGAGGTACAACCACGGGATCCGGGTGGGAGGTGGGGAGGGTGTAGTGGGGGTGAGTACTACCCGCCCTAGCAAGGGCACCCACACCCGCATGTCACTGTCACTCCCGGTGGTCCCAGGCTAGCAAGGTCCACATTCCTGCAGAGGTACCAGTCTCTCTCACTCAAAAATAAGAGTGCTACCAGCCCTCCTCCTACCGGATTTGAATACAACCTGTCCTACAGGACCCCCATCCCCCACCCCGTGATGGGAGGAGGGTGCTCAAGCACTTCCTGGAACCAAAAGGCTTTTTCTCTCCTTAGCCCAGTTCCCAGGAACTACTAGGCCAGGCCACTGGGTACAGGCTTTGGCTAGAACGGCTCTACCTCGGTGCACCAGCCCATCTCCCCTAGCCCAGCATGTGCTGCCGCCATCTCCCTGCCAGGGCCCAGAGCCACCTGTTACAAAGGGTCTGGAATGGCCGGCTGCGCCTCTGACGTTGGTGTAAGACAATGGTTAACAGAGAAATAAACTCTTACAGGGCCTCATCTCAGTGCTTTTCCATATTTGATCAGTAAAAGTGAAGGCCAAGGAAGCGGGATTTTAATAGTTACTAACTGTGGAACCATCTTGGTGCGGCTTCTATGTTCACCTTTCTCACGCTGTAGTTAACCAGAAGACTCCCATGCCTGTAGCTCCACCCCTAGCCTCTAACCCCGCATCTATGACGTTAATCATGACCTCTGTTCATCTTTACATGGGTACAAACACTCCACAAAGCCTAGATTAAATGTGTTGCTCTTTTCCCAGACTGCAAACTGACCCATCTACAATCCCGCTTCCTTCCACATCCTGTTTGGACCATCACCACCCCGTTCCGATCTTCCATGCACAAGCAACAAAAACTGGGGCATAACAAAATAATGCCCCCAGGTCTAGGCAGCATGGGGACAGGTCCCAGCAACTTCCCTTTTTCTTGTCATTTTACCTTACAAGTCCCTCTTAGATTTCCCTGGTGCCCTTCCACTGCTACCACCATTTCCCTCGCTCAAGCCCTGCCCCCACCCCCCACCCCCACCCCAATCTCTCACCTGGACCCTGCCTCCCTAATTGACTGCCAGGTCTCCACCATCATGCCTTTCTAGCCTCACTGGCACACCTGCCAATGTGATTTTTCTAAAATGAAAATCGGATGGCATCTCTGTTTTTCTTTAAATGTTTTACTGGTGTTAAATCCAACCTCTATGGATCGGGATACCAAAAAAACAAAACAAAACAAAACAAAACAAAACCGCTCCATACAGAAACGTTTTCAAGTCCAGCCCCGGCATTCCGTTCTGTTCTCCTAGCTCCTAGATGTTCATTCTTGACTCTTCATAATCTGACTAACCATTATTCATCAAAAGCACCAGGCAGTGGGCTCCTTTCTCCACGCCTTCACACAGATCCTCAGCCCTAATCAAATGCGTCCTTTCCCACTGTGTCTAACTTTTTTTAATCCCATTTATTCATCAAAAGTCAGTTCACTGTATCTCTTGCTTGTCTTCCTACAGAAATATCTTCTTCCACTGTGCCCTGCTGTCTCTTGGGCTCACTTCAACAGATGCTCTTACCACATTGTCTAATGGAGATATTTAGAGATCTCTCTCACCTCTCCTTCTACGTATCTGAATTCCTTAAGGTCAAGGGACCACGTCATTTATTTGTGTCTCTTCTGTCCACCCCAACATTTTATAACAATGACAAGAATGAATAATAGCAAAACACTGTGGGTCATTGTGCACCAGACCCTGTCCGTGTCCCGTGAGACAACTGAGGCTTTGATAGACTGAGCCATCCAGCCAGGGTTCCAAGACTGGAAAATCACTAGGTAGGATCTGAATTCAGACCAGTCTACTCAGATTTGTCCATTCATCAGGGAATCTGGGGAAATTAGCATAGCATTTGGAAGTAGTCATTTCGCGCCGGTGCTGGTGCCACAGGTCTGACCTCTGTCTGCTAGGGAAATCGAACAACAATTCTACCCACATGGACAGACACAGAGTGTTCAAACTTAAAATAATGGCAGAAGAAGGCAAAATGAATAGTCTTGATGACAGGCTAATTGGGGAAGCAACTCAGTTATTATTTTATAGCATCAGGCCTTATTTATAAACGTGATGATTTTTTTTTTTTTTTTTTTTTTTTTGCCAACAATAATGCCTTTTGTTGTTAAGGTTGTTGTTTTCCCCAAAACCCACGGGTAAGTCAGAGCACAGAGATATAACTTGAATGTTCAAGAAGTTGCCAAAGATGCAGATACCAAGATATTGTGAGGTCTCAGTTTGTGTGTGACACTGGTGTGCGTGACACACAGGAAACACTATATTATACCAATTACTGTTGTCATTAGTATAACTCGCTCTCAACCCAGTGTTGGGGACAGAGAGAAGCAGAAGGATAAATTAACTAATACAGCTGTGATCAAAGTTCCAGGGCATATGAAGAGCAATCCACCAGGGAGCAGGGAGCGTGGTGAGGGAAAATAGATGGCACCCAGATGCCTCATGATGGCAGAATCTTCTAGAACTAGAGCTGTACCAAAAAGATACCAGAGACTCAAAAAGTAGGGAAGAGTCCATTGAAACCTGTGCCGGGGGAACCCTGTACTCAAAGGAAGTTTCCAGACACAAATGGAAGTCCAAGTGGGATCATGAAACTGCAGGACAAAAGAGCCCATTGCCTCCCCCGCAGCCCCAGGTGCCCCCAGCACAGAAGAAGCAGCCAAGTACAAGCACAGTGATGTGCACATTAAGTGAGAAGCAAAGGGGAAGCCTGGACCAGCTCAGCTAGCACAGCCCTCTAAGGCCCACCCTCTTTCTTTCCAACCCATGCCAGGTGTCCCGCACACTGCCCCACTGTTTCCCCAGCCAAACAACGGGGAAGCCTGCTTTCACATCGACATTCTTTACCACAGCCCATTAACTTTATATAGGCAAAACATATTTATGTTCCTCCAGTTCTTCAACAAACAAAATAAAGAAAAATTCTGTGAGTAGTTCACTCTGCCCACGCCCCTGGGGAGGGGGTGTGGAAGGGAGCTGCCATTCTGATGGGAACCACAAGTGAGACACATGGTGGGGTGGGCCAAAATTAAACAGAGGAGCACTGTGGGTAGAATTCAATAGATCCATATCTCTCTCTCTCTCTCTCTCTCTCTCTCTCTCTCTCTCTCTCTCTCTCTCTCTCTCTGTGGGCAATTTGGCATTATCAAAACAGACCCAGCAATATCACTTTGTCAAATTATCCTACATGTATGCTCCCTGGCTTATATCCAAGGTTGAACAATACTGCATTATTTAGGGGAAAATGTTTTTTTTTTTCCTAAACTGGAAATGACTTCATTGTCCATTTATAGGGTACAAGTGAAGAGGTTCTCTCAGATGCCAAACTTCTCAGTGTGGTGTGAAAGAGCAAACTTCAAAGCAGCCTATATATTGTAATCCTCCTTGCAGAAAAGCATGTGTGACCCATGTTATCAACTATAATATCAGTTTCTAATGCTGATAGCAGGGATATTTTTGGTCCTGTGTCAGGAATGCCTGTAAAACCCTGGGGGTCTGAAGTGGGTCGGGGCAATCCTTCCTCTGGAAGGTTCGGTTGGTTGGTCTTAGGAGGGTGTCCCTTGCCACTCTCCTCTCTCCTCAGTTAGTACTTGGCCCCTAAGTATACATGAAAACAGGGCTAAATGGATGCTTAGTCCTCGTTTTCCATTCTATGTGACCAGCGAACATCTCTTTCATACCTGAAGAGAGGGCAGGGCGAGGACCCAGGTCAGTCCTGGCAGGGCAGGGGTGGGAACAGGGGTGGGATCAGGGGTGGTGACTGCTAGTCAATACGGGTCTGAAGGAAGAGCTCCTGGTTTGGAAACTGTGTCAATAGTTCCAATTAAAAAAAAACAACAACAACAACAACAAGCAACATGAGAACCATCCAGGGAAGCCAGCACAAGGGAATCGCACACTGGAAACTTCGTTTTCATTCCCCTGTCAGCCACAGCAATAGAAACTATCTGAGCATCTTGTCTCGTCTTTCTCTACCACGAAAACTGCAGCCCGTGGTTCATCACCTGGGCTGCTGGGCAACGGTCTAGCATACTGCAGAAGAATAGCTCTGGTGCTATCACTGAGGGTCTCACGCTCCGTTTCTCTGAGTTACTTCCTCCCTCTTTGCTGCACTTGGCACCAAGTGTATAGGAAACAGGAGTTATCCCAACCAAGGTACCACGGAAATCAAACTGGAACATCCTGGAGCCAAGGTCTCTAGAAGATTGCTGCTCTCCTGGCTCATGCTGCCCACCACAAAGTATTGATAGTTTCCACAGTTTAAAACCCTCGAGTCTGCAAAAGATTTGCCTTAAAATAAGAACAAGAAGCATTTCCAAATGAAACATGCTCTTGGTTTTGGCAGCAGCCAGACAGACTTGCATGAGAGTGTTCCCAAGCCACACCATATAGTTTCATCTACTGGGAATTCCTCAGTAGAGTAAAATGGTTTGTTTGAAAATGTTTTGCTAAAGGAAGGTGGGCAATATAGAGTCATCTCTGATGGAGAAGTGTTATGTGTCAGTTTCCTCCTAGGTTAAAAATTCTATCTTGCAGGACAGAGAAGATCCTTAAGCAGAAAAGGAAACAACTCAAAACAGCTCCAGGAAGTCCCTGAAACTGACTAGATTCACTAGGCCACTCCCTGCTGTAGTAAGCAATAAAAGCTGAGAGTACTTCTCACAGGAGCAGAGTTGAGCTGCTAAGGTGACTCTCAGAGCAAGCCTAGAAAGAGTTTAAACCAGAGACACCTGGAAAGGACACTCTCCAACCTGGTAAGCTGTCTGCAGGCTGTGCGATGTGTTCCCGGTTCCCAGCTCTTGTGAGTTGTCCACCATATTGGGGTAGGCTTTGGTGATGCAGCTGTCTTTGAGACCTTTCTGCTCTGGTAAGCCACCCATCAACCGTACCCCTGGCAAGTAACTCCAGTGAAACTCATTTGTTCACCAGTTGGACTTTGGTGGTATTCACACTTTGGTCTGTCATGAGACCCCATTTGGGGTTAGTAGACTTGTATGCTGCATCTCTCTGGGGAAAAGTTTTGTCACGTAACAGATATGAAGAATTTGGAATGCACAGATGCTGAAGTGGAGAGAGCAGGATGTGCAGAAGGTGTAATCCACATTCACCTATCAATTTAGTTTCTTAGGGAAAAAAAAAAAAACACAGCAAAAGACCTTCTACGGGAATAGAGGCATCAGGGTTGCTAGCTACCTGCTACCCTATTACTCTAGTCTGTCAGAGATGTGAAAGCCCTTCAAGGCAAACCTGAAAGGCAAATCTGATGATTAGATAAATAGAGTGTGCCATATCCATACAATGGAATACAGTTGATATGTAGACCAGGCTAGCTTCAAATTCACAGAGCTGCCACCCCTGTGCTGAAATTAAAGATGTGTCCACCATGCCTGGCTCTTTTGATCTTTTAGAACACATGTCTCTATAATACCTAAATTGGCCTTGAGCTATGTAGTCCAGACAAGACCTGTAACTCCTGTCTAGACTCAAACCTTAAGTGTGGTTATAAGCTACACCACCAAAACTACTAGTGGGTTACAACTAGTGGGTTTTGTTTTGTTTTCTGTTTGGTTGGTTGGTTGGGTTTTTTTTTTTTTTTTTTTTTTTTTGAGACAGGGTTTCTCTCTGTAATAGCTCTAGCTGTCCTGGACTCACTCTGTAGACCAGGCTAGCCTCTAACTTATAGAGATCCACTTGCCTCTGCCTCCCAAGTGCTGGGATTAAAGGCATTTGTGCCACCACCACGGGATTAGCTGGAGTTTTTAATTTTCTTTCTTGATAACCTATGGAGAGAATAGACAAAAACAAACAAAACAAAACAAAACAAAAAACTAGAATGTTAAATACATGAGAGACTATACCAACTTAAGTTCATTTCCATTAAAGAAAACTTTCAAGCCGCTAAAGCAGAGCATATATTATCTTTAACATATGAAATATTTATCAAGATAGGTAATTGTTTGGACCATAAGTCTCAACAAATTTTGAAACTCAAAGGACCTGTTCAAAAGCAATAGAATCAATGATAAATTCATTATGGAAAAACATATGGGATTCCTCAAATATTTAGAAATTAAAAATAAACTAAGTAATCCATGGCTCAAATAACAAACCAACTGGAACAGAAACGGAAACACAACAGAGCAAGCCTGTAGCCTACACTGTACTAATGTGGTAACTGGAGTAGAAATAGAAGAAGGGAAACGCGGAGAGCAGAATTAATAAAACAGAAAAAAATGATTTTTAAAAAATAAATGAAAATAAAAATTAATTCCTTAAAAAAATAAGAGCAATTAAAAACCTCTAGAGAAGAGAGACAGAGAGACAGAGAGACAGAGAGAGAGAGAAGAGAAGAGAAGAGAAATTGCCAGTATCCAGAAGGAAATTAGAAAGAATCCTTAAATAAAAAAGAAATGTTGTGTCAATACATACAATATTGATGTCAGTGAAATTCATTCCTTTATCCTAAACTATCAAGCTGAGGATACCTGTGTCTATGCAATGAACTGGACCCCAAGTTCAAACCCTCCCACAGAGAACATTCCAGTGACCTCACTGAGCCCTTCCAAATACCTCCAGAAGAAATGTCCTTGCCCCCAGCCCCCACTCCCCATCCCATTTTCTAGCCTCCTATAGCCAGAAGGGGCCACTTTCCAGCTTATTTTGTGAGGCCAGTGTTATTCAGTTGCGCGGAACAGGCAAAGGAGACACAAGAAAACTACACACCAACAAATCCGCAAAGTCCATTTACAGAAATCCTTAATACATTTTTTGGCAAAGTAAACCTAGCAATATATAAAATGGATGACATGTTATCATTAAATGGAGTTTGTCACAGAAATGCCAAAAATCATTTTACTATTCAGAAGCCAATTAATATAGCACCACATTAAAAGATTAAAAGTGAAGAGTCATCTCAGTAGATTTAGAAAAGCATTTGGCAAAATTCAGACTCCGTTCTTGATTAAAATCTATCAGCAAAGTAGGAACAGAAAGGATCCTCTCAATTCTAACGAAGGTTCAAACACTTGGCCAGCATGCTCACGGCCTTTCCTCCTGATAAAGTGAGCAAAAACAAGGGGCATGTCCACCCTTCTCGTCCACACTTTTCTGGAAGCCCTAGGCAGTAACGTAAGGCAACAAAAAGAAAATAACAAACAAACAAACAAAAATGACAGCAAACAAACAAAAGACCCATAGATAGTGGGAAGAAGATGCTGAACTGTCTCCTCCATACACGTGATTCTATGCGTTGAAAATCCCAAAGAACCTACGCAGAAGCTTTGAGAAGCAGCCGGTCTGGAACGGTTGAAAAGTACAACGTTAATAAACAAGATCATTGGTACCTATCCTCTTACCATCAAGGAGCAGTTAAAAATTGTACTTCAAAAACACGGTAGCATCCAAGAACATGAAGTGCTTATGGATAAAGTAAATGTGCCAAACAAACAATTGGTGCTCTAATGAGAAATCAACGATGCAAGCAAGGACAGACTGTGCCTAGCCCACGGAAGACTCGGTCTGTGGAAGTGTCTGTCGTCTGCTGCCCTGGGACTGATGTGGACATTCAATAAAATCACAAGAATTTCAAGTGTTCTGTGATAGAAAATAGCAAACAGATTTGAACTTCATGTGAAAATGCAGAGGGCCACAGGCGTGAATATCCATGGTCCCTGCACCCTGAAAGCAAAGGCAGAGGGAGGGATCAGAAATTTGAGTCCAGCCTGGCCTGCATTGTGAGTTTTAAGCCAACCTAGGTTATAAGACCCAGACTCAACAAAACAAAACAAAACAAAACAAAAACCCAAGCAAATAATTAGATCAAACTAGAAACGCAAAGGAGAAAGATAACCAAAATTTGAAAATAAAAGAATAAAGTCAAAGGATGTCAATCTCCCATTTTGGAATATATTTTGACTAAGATCTTTTTTCATACAATATGTTTTGATCATATTCTCATTTAAAGACTCCCTTGCACAAGTGATGTTAGTGTAAAAACAGACACACAGGACAACGTTGCAATAAAGAGCCTAGAAATCACCTTACATAGGTATGATCATTTGATCACCAGAGAGACTGGAATACGTGGGTGTATGTGTGCAAGATGTGTGTGTGGGGGGAGCCTTGAGCCTTTACGTCATGTACACACCTTAATTCAAAATGAATCATAGGCAACATTAAAATATGCTCAGAATGAATCACAGAGCTAAATATAAGAACCACAAGGCTCTAGAAGAAAAGTCTCAGTGGGCTTTGGTTAGGCAAAGCTTTCTTAACTAGAGCATAAAAACAATTTTAAAAAATCTTTCCGTTGTACCTGTTGCACCGTTTAATTCTATCTATCTATCTGACTTCTCTGTCGGCTTTTGGGTTGCTAATAAAGAAACAAGAAAGGAGGGATCTGCCATTTCTTCTACCTAAAGCATCTGAGGTGGATTCAGACACAGCTAGCTCAGGCCCACCAACAAACCCACTGTACACAGGCTTTCCACCTACTGCTGGCTGCTCCTTACTTTGTGTCAGCTGCATCCCCCTGCTTGGCAACCCCAGAGAGAGAGAGAGAGAGAGAGAGAGAGAGAGAGAGAGAGAGAGAGAGAGAGAGAGAGAGAAGCAACAAATCTGGACCAACTTCTCACATCTCAGCATGAGTACATCGCCTTCCCTGAACATGGTTCTGGTGGCCAGGCCCAGGCTCAGGCTTGTCCACAAAGCAGAGGGGGACAGGCAGAGAGGAGCCAGCCGGCCGCAGGAGGAGGGTGACAGATGCAGGCAGGCAAGGGCAAGCAGCCAGTGCCTGGTAGAAGGCACTACTTTCCACACTGGAAAATGAAGTTTTGTTTTCAGCCTTTAAAATGATGGAGCCTAAGGGGACCCCTGCCCCCAAGCTCCAGGGTAAAACTATTGTACTTGCAAAGGTCAGCTCTACTTTGCTTGATGGTAAATCCCTTGAAACCCATTTATTTTAATACAAATAGGGATTCATTATGAAGTCAAATACAAGCATTACATGAATTTAAGATCAAATGCAAATTTCATGCTTACAATAATCCCTTAAAATTGCTTTTTACCCCCCACTTCATGCAAATTCAGGTCTCTCCTCTGCTGTTAGGGAGATTTTTGGTAGAAGTATTTGCAAAGTGCCATTTTAAGGAATAAGGACTGAGAATTAAGGATGTTCTTGGGATTTTTATTTTCCAGTGTCCAGACACTTTGGCAGAAGAAGCAGCCAAGCAAGCATTCCAAGTGGAAAGGCTAGGACAGTGAGGACGGTCCTGGCATCTGGCTGGTTGGCAGAACCCATGCAAGCACACTCGTGAGAGAGTGCGGCTTGCGGGCTGCTCACGCAGGCAGCCCTGGGAGCAGCTGCATGCTTGGGTGACATTTCACGTGGAAAGTATGGGATCCTGCCCTGGCCTGGGGTCTGGATGGGTGTCTCTTGGTAGAAGCAGGGATCTGGTGTTCTCAGAGAGGCGTTTCTAGGGTCAGAGGAAGTTCGTCTAAGAACAAGCAGCTTCAGCAAGCTGGCTTTTAGCTTCAGAGTAAGTGAGAGAGGGAGAGGGAGAAAGGGAGAGAGAGAGGAAGGGAGACAGAGAGGGAGCCCAGAGGTCCTTGAGTTCACAGGTTCAGTAAAACAATGGAGTTCCACAAGGACATCTTATCAGCAGAAAGGAAGAAAGGAAAGGAGGAGAGGGAGAGACAGAGAGGGAGAGAGAGAGAGAGAGGGAGAGGGAGAGAGAGGGAGGTCTGATAGCCTTTCCCTCGGAGCAACCCTGTCTGTAAGCTAGTCTACCTTTCTGTACTTCCACGTGGAATACAAACAACTCTTTATGAGAGCGCACGCTGTTTAGAGGACTGGGGGTCAGTGATGGGCAAAGTGGGTCCCCGTGTTCAGAGTGATATGAAAATGACTTCGGGAGGTTGGGTAATGGCTCACTGGGCAGATGTGAGATGAGTTCCAGGCAGAATCAATGATGGTGCCTGCAAGTGATCCCAGGCCAGGGAGGGAGAGACAGGCAGCGCCTTGACCAGCCAGCCAAAGACCTCATCTCAAAATAAATGAGAGTGGGGGTGGGGTGGGGGATTGGGGGGCCGAATGTGTACAGCTCCTGTGAAACGGTTGACCTCTGACCTCCACATGTATGTGTACACACATGTCCATGTGCATACATACAAGCATGCACACACACATGCACATATACAGAAAAAAAGAGAAATAGGAAAAATATATAGACTGACTTGGATACAAAAGTGGCTTACTACAGATAGTCTTGTGGCTTAACATTTCTGTGAGTGAAATACTAACCAAACCTAAATATGATTACTGCTGTTATTTCTATATATTAATCATACTAAATTATTTGTTATGTCATTCTATAGATTATAAAAGGGATGCTCTCTCTCTCTCTCTCTCTCTCTCTCTCTCTCTCTCTCTCTCTGAAAGATCAGCACTTGGCCATCAACACAGAACCTGCAGCCTACCCACAAGATGTCTAAGGACCCAGTTATTTCTGTCTCTCTTGGTTGGAGGCCTCTGGAAATTATAATCAATATGTCTTGATTATCACAGCGGATTTGAAAGGCCAGAGAATAAGGAGGTGGAGTGGAATGAAAGAATTAAATTGGCAATATAGCTTCTTTGGCCTAGGTGATTGAAAAAAATTAAATAAGCACAAACCCAAAGGAGGAGGAAGAAGAAGAAGAAGAAGAAGAAGAAGAAGAAGAAGAAGAAGAAGAAGAAGAAGAAGAAGAAGAAG
>OU015744.1:90010457-90059713 GCA_907169655.1 Acomys percivali
AGAAGAAGAAGAAGAAGAAGAAGAAGAAGAAGAAGAAGAAGAAGAAGGAAAAAAAGCAAACAAGAGAGAGAAAGGGACAGACAGTCACAATCAGCCACAGCACCTGGAGCATTAGGCTCAGAAAATCCAATTTGCACATAGCGAGTGGAAAGGCCTTCATGGAGGGGGCAGAGGCCCGTTGCCCTGGAGACAGACTTAGCTTGAAAATGGCAAATAGGAAAATAACAAGGGCTTAAGGGAGAAAGAAGGGGGGAAATGGGCATTGCTTAAGATGGCTGAAATCTTAGAAACCTGACTAGACCACATAAAAGAATTGTACTTAAAAAGACAAATACAGATTTAACCACTTTGAAAATGAAGCTTTGAAGAGGGGAACTCTTCCGTTGTCTCCGTGTAGCATTTCAGGTGGGTGATCAGACACTGGAGGGGTTTCACATCGGAAAGGAGGAATATTTGCTCAGAGCACAAACTGGCATGTGCGTATCTGTGTCTTCATTTCTGCCCCAGAACATACCAACAAAGGTGTTCTTGGGGGGCTATGTGAATAGAGAAGAATACAGTGAACAGAGAGCCCCCTCCCACGTCCTAAGATGGAAAGGGGCATTCGTAGAGCTACTAAAGCAAAGCACTTCATGTTAATTGGCTAATTCCGAGGCAGGATAATGATTAGGGAAAAAATTGTTTGGGAAAACCTGGCCGAGGGACCAGACAGATGGACAGTGATGGGCTTTCTGTCCTTCCAGAGGACCAGAGTTTAGTTCCCAGCACCCATCCTGGGCTGATCACAGCACACTGACCACCTGTAACTCCAGTCCCAGGCCTCCGAAGGCACCTGCAAGTGTAAACACATATGTGTAAGACATATATACAGTAAAATAAATCTGGAAAACCCTGGCCAGGAAGCTCCTGAGCTAGAATTTGATCAGAATTGTTCTGAATAAATTGTGCAAGATGCCTTAGGATTCTGGTGCTGTGTCTGGGACCCAAAGAGGCCAGAGCCCGAGAAGCAAGAAAAGTCACTGAGACAGATTAAAGGGTTCAAAGACAAGAGAGAAAAGAATCTCAAGCCTGGGAGGACCACCAAGGATGGATGTGATAAAGCACAAAGCCAAGTAAACGGCATACCCCTCCTGGCCCTCCCCTGCTGCTGCTGGCAGTGGCCTGGGAGCTGTGGCTGAGGATGTAACAATACCCCCCACAACAGCAGCAACCAGTAGGATGCGGTAAGACGCTAACACTCAGTTCGTGTGGGGACGGAAACCATCAGGCCTGTCTCACAGCCTGCCTGGCAGTACTGGGTACACCCTAAAGATCAAGGCATGCCCTATCAAGCCACCCTGACTTGCCTGTCATGACACTGGGTTCACATTTGCTAGGGAAGCAAACCTCTTAAAACCTAGAGGTCAGCTTAGACAAGCAGGGAAGTGGTGAGAGCCCTCGCGGGGAGTCACATCTGGGTTTGATAACAGCTGTGCACAACAACTGATGGCAAGAGAGACAGTAAATGTAATTAGCTCCTGAAAGAGGTGTAGCACCAGCCGGCAAGAATCAGAATTCACAGCCACCCCTCTCTCCCTCTAGCACGAATGATGGAAAACTACAGGTTTGTACCAGGAGAATTAGTGAGCCCAATAGGGGAAAACAAACAAAGATAACCCTATGATCTCAATATTGACCAGGTGTGCAGTTCAGTGGCCCCTAGGAAATGAGAACGGCACATTTTCAGCTTGGGGAGACCAGGCAGTGAAGCAACAAGAAGTTTTAAACATTAGAAACCAAACATGTAGGCATAATGGGCTGGGGTCAGGGCACTAATGCAGAAGACGGCAAATGACTGTAATTTTCAGACCTGCGAAACTGTAAACCGCACCGAGAGGACACTGCCTGCTATTCCCGTAGCATCTGCTCTCAGGAAGCAGCAGCTGGAAGCTGTGGAATTGGTTAAAGTGGTTCGTGGAAAAACAGAGAAAATTGTGTATAAAGTATCAGCCGTCAGGCCCAAAGCCCTGGATACAGGGGCCTGGGCCAACGTCAGGCGTGAGGCCATGTTCATGGTTCAGCAATGCGTGGATAAATTTTTGTTTTTTGTTTTTTTACAGCTAAAGATTCAAGGGCATTAAAAACAAATGAGTTGCCTGTCCTGTGTACCATTAAACTTTTAATTTTGCCTAGCAGCCATGGAAGGGCCCCACCTTGTCCAGGTGGGGACAAGGCTCACGAAGTATGGGGCAACAAAGCTGCTGCTCTCCAAAGGGCCTTAGCTTTGGGGACATAACAGAGCTCAGGAGAGACTGAGAGACCTGGTGCCTCCTCCAGGTCCCAGTTCCAGAAGCTTCTAGCCCTGCAACAGGAAATAAGAACTAAGACACAATGTGAGTGAGCACCAAGACACTAGACATTTTCAAAATGAGACAGGGTGAGCTTGGGAGCCAGAGTTGGGGACCACCAGGGTCCAGCTCCATGACCTTAGAGCGTCCACCAGCCCTCTCCACTTTGAGCATATGCAAGTTCTTAGCCGCTTCACTGGGGTATAACTAGTAACTTGCAAGAATAAAAGAAAGAAAGAAAGTCATTTCACAAATCCCAACATATAGGTAGACTCTGAACTAATACCATATTCAAAATATCTGGATCTGTCCCCCATCTCCATGCACTCATGCATGTTTCTAAGCCATTTCTTGCCCTTTTTCCCAACCCCCATCTACCCTGCCCAATCCCAGGGACTCATCTATTGGTTCCATTCCTGTTTCTATAGAACAATCAGCATATTCTAACATCATATGTAAATTGTGCCATATGTAGTAGGTACTCTTTAAGCTTTTTTTTTTTTTAATTCGTATGTTTGTGTGTGTGTCATGCATGCATATGGACACCAGAGGACAACTTCTGAGAGTCAGTTCCCTTCTTTTACTATGTAGGTCCCAGGGACTGAACTCAGGTCGACAGTGTTGGCAGCAAGTGCCCTTACCCACTGAACCACATTGGCAAGTCCTGTATACTCCCTTCTGATAGGCTTTTTTTTTTTCACTTAACATAATGATGTTAATATCTATGGATTTTTTTCATTATTAAATTGCATTTCACTATGTATAGACAGATTCCTCTTAGACAAATATAGAGGATAGAGTATTTGATTTTACAGATGATTTTTAAGATGAGTTGTTCTTATAATACTTTGTTTAATTCTTGTACCTAATTAATGCTGACCTAAAAACATGACTAGGGAAATGACTTGTCTTTCATCCTACGGGAGCTTTTATGCAGGGTGAGTATTACCCCGTCCTTAAATATTTGGTAGGATTATCAGTGAAGACATTTTGGCCTCTAGGGGTTGTTTTGTAAAGGGTGAGTTTATTTTGTGGAAAAGAGGTTTTAATCAATATATTGGCATCCTTTAATAGATACATGGCAGTTCTTGTCACCTGTTTCTGTCTTGAATGAGTTTGAGTAGTGTATCTTGCCAATCTTGACATGCTTTCTATTCGTCAGTATTAATGCCCTTTGGCATCTGCAGGACCCATAGTGACATACCCCTCACTCATTCCCTATAGAAGTAATTTGTCTCTTCTCTCTTTCCTTCTTGACAAAATGGCTGCAGACTTATCAACTTCATTGATAATCCCGAATAAGCAGGTTTTTAAACATCTCAAAAGGAAGGAGCTCTTTAGAAGTTCCCAGGACTGAGGCCATTGACCCTCTATCACAAGAACATCCTAGTCCAGCATCTAAAGGGACTCTGCTAGCCACACATGGTCAGTTGGAAGGCTGGGGCACAGAACTGCCTCAAATTTATGGCTAGCCTGGACTAGAAAATAAGCGTCAGGACAGCCTTGGGGATAAATAAACAAGCCAGCTCATCTGTTAGTGCGGCTAAAGTAACCCCGGTTGTTAGGGGACCGTGCCTGTACATCAATTCCCCATCCATCTAGCCACCGGAGTCCACAGCAGGACCAATAACACTGGCCTTCATGACGCCAACAAAGCCAATATTTCACTCAGAGGGAAAAAAAAAAAAATCTCAGGCATTCTAAGGCCAGTGCTGAAGGTCACAGACTTCCTAGGCTTGTTGGAGCTCCGGAATGTTAGATGTGGAAGTGTCAGAAAAGCAAGAGAGGACAGCTAAAATGAACTCTGTGGGACTGACTGGCCATCACAGCACCAATATGAGCTCAATTCATCTACCTATCTGCCTCTCTTGCTCTAGACATACAGGCGTATATACCATAAACACACATATATGGAGAAACATTTATAGATAGATTTATTTTTATGAGTTAGCACACACACACACACACACACACACACACACACACACACACACACACACCTCCTGGATCAATGTGTTGTGAAATCTAAACACAAATCTAGGATCAACATCTTGCTTAGTATATAACGTTTTCAAATTAACTATAAAGCTATGCCTGGATAGTATAGTACAGTGGTAGGCGACTGCCTACACATACAAGGCCCTGGGTTCTATCCCCAGTGCTATGGAAGTCAAATTAAACTGAATCAAAACAGGCCTCTTGAAAAGACTGGTACCGGGGTGCGATGGGTCAATTCAAAACAAGCCCAGAACACTGGTGTAATGACAGAAAGTAGGAATGGCTCAAAACACAAAGGGGTAGGCAGTGTCCGTGAGGGATCAACCTGAAAGACTTCCTAAAACCTCTGACGATTCAACTAACAACACAAGCAGCATTGACTGTGACTCCAAAGTAAAGTAAATGCACATTAAGTCCAAAATAAGAAAATAAATAAGTAAGTGAGACAGGAGGACTCAAGCAGGCTCTAGAAAACACCCAAATCCAGCCCAGCTCGGGGAGCTGAAATCGTCCTTTCTCTGACTCACTTTGAAGAATCGGGTGTGGAAAAGAACTTTCAGCTACACCATGGAGAAGACAGGCATAGTCTGCTTCATCTGAGGAGGAAGAATACCTCCACCAGCGGCGTCATGTGGAGCCGGGCGGGTGTGGTGACGCACGCCTGTAATCCCAGATCTCAGGAGGCTGAGGCAGATGGATCTCTGGAGGCTAACATGGTCTGCAAAGCCAGCCCATGACAGCCAGGGCTGTTACACAGAGATACCTTGTCTTGAAAAAACAAAACAAACAAAATGCATACGTAAACACAGATATGAAAGGAGGAGGAGGTGTGTTGGGGATACAAGGGTACATAAAAGTGGGAGGGGACGATGGGGGATAATGTGTTTTGATTATTTTTCACTCCCCATTATCCACATGTATGAGATCACCAATAAATGAAAAACTGTGATGTGTACCTGGGATAGGATCCAGGAATAGAAAGGCTGTGTTGATGGAGAGCTGCCACAGTGCAGAGGGAGTCTAGAGTCTAGTCAATGGAAGGCACCAGCGCTGGCTTCTTGGTGTTGTTTTGACAAAGGTACCCTGCAATGTAAGACGCTGCTAATGGGGGGAACGTGGGCAGTTACAAATATCCTCTGTGTTAGCTTTGTACCATTTCTATAAGTTTAAATTAATTTCAAAATAAAATGGGATATCTAAAGGAAGGTCAAATAAATATATTATTTTAGACGAACGCAAGCTGAAATCATTGAATTCCAATGCCACTCAACCCTGCTAATGAAACCTTTCAGTCTAAGCAAAAAGTGGTACCTGAAGGAAAAATGGTTAATTCTTGAAGAAAGGCACCTCAGATCTCTCCTCCTTTCTGCTGCTACAGGTTCAATCTGGACTGTCCCCAGCAGGCTATGTTTCCCGCACGTGGTCCCTGTTTGTATCACTGTTTGGGAGGCTTTAGAGATGAGATCTGACTAAAGGAAGCAGATCACTAGGGATGGGTCTTTGAGAGCTGTGTTCACCTTTGGGTCTAGCTACTCCAAAAAACAAAAACAAAAACAAAAAAAACTCGTGTGTGTGTGTGTGTGTGTGTGTGTGTGTGTGTGTGTGTGTGTGTGTATGTCTGCATGCACATAAACCATGCAGATTCCCTGTGCCTAAGAATGTCAGACAGGGCACTGGCTCCCCTGGAGCTGGAGCCAGAGCAGCGGGTGCTCTTAAGCACTGAACCCTCTCTCCAGCCTCCAGCTACTTTCCTGGTGAACGTCAGCCTCATGTTCCTGCCTTCGTGGGCTGAGCATTCCTTCCTTCCCCATCATGGCGGACTAAAGCCCGGATACCAGGACCCCTGGCAGCCTTCCTCCCCTCAAAGCCCTTTATGAACCAAAGCAGCCAGTGCACACCCAACAGAATAAGCTAAAATCAATCCTTTTCCATTGTTACAGTTTCCTTAAAGCGTACTTGATGTTTACACTGGCATATTAATAGTATACTACTGAACTGTCGTATGTACACGCAGAATGTATCACAGGAACAAAAGGGACAGAAAGGCCGTAGCTAGGACTGCAGCGCGGCTTAATGGGTAAAGCACTAGCCACAAGGTCTGGCAATGCAAGTCCAATGCCCAGAACACACTGTGTAAGGAGAGGACCAACTTCTGAAAGCTGTCCTCTGACCCCAACATGCCCCATGACACACACATGCCCACACCCCCTCACACATCACACACAATAATGATTAAATAAATAAACAAATAGAGGCACAAGGACACTTGCACGCTTAGTGTAACACATCAGTTAAAGGGACAGTGTAATCATTAAGGATGGACATTAAATGACTTCCAACAAGCCGCACAGGAAAAATAGAGCAAAGAGCTGTCACCAGTAGCATAATAGAGGAGGTAAAATAAAACATGAAAACATATCTAATTAAAGCAAAAGACGGTGTGTGAGGGAAACAGAAAATACAGATAAAAATAAATGTAAAATGCCAAGACTAGACATGGGTTAAACCATATATGATTAAGTCTATTCTAAAGCAAACATTATCACAGTGAATAATAAGACTTAACCAGATGGTGGCTACAGAAACAAACTTAAATATCTAAAGTAACCGTTAAAAAGATGACTGCAATATGCAAGCCCTAAACATAAGAAATCTGGAGTGACCATATGAAGTTCAGCCAAGTAGACTTCAGGATAAAAAAATATTACCAGAGATAAAGGAATGCTTCCATTTTTTTATTGCTTTATAACAAATGACCACAAAGCTATTGGTTTTTAACTTTAAGACAACCCCCATGTGCCAGTTCACAATCCTGTACACAGGAAGTCTGGCCAGGCATTGTTGAGTTTTCTACTCTGGCTATTACAATACTGAATTCACCAAGTTAAAGCTTCACTCACAAGCTCCGGGCAGGATTCTTCCAAGAGCCCAACTCCTTGTACTTTAGTACTGAGTGCTGCCGCCTTTTCTGCCTGTCGGCTGGAGGTCACCCTTGCTTCCCACAGGTCATCTACCATAGCTGATGTGTGGCCCTGCCATCCTCAAGCCAGCAACAAGGTGCTAAATCTTCCTTATACCTCAAACTTGTTGGCTCCGCTTCTGGAACCAGCGAGGGAAAAACGCCACCGGCATACGATTGGGTCAGACCCACCCAGACAAACCCCATCTTCAGGGCAATAGCTGCCATGTAACAAACCTAAAATCTAAAATGAGTTAGAATAACAGCCACGTCGCCAGAGGGACAAGCAATCTATATGGGTGGCTTAGAATTCCTCCAGCCGCAGGGATATTTCATAGTGATATAAAAATAATCAATTCATAGACTAATAACAGAATCTTAAGCCACATCGAGCAAATAAGGCTAAAAGAAGTGGGCATACTCACACTTATGGCTAGATACTGTAGCCCTTCTCAGTAATTGGCAGAACGAATAGAAAAGAAAAAAAAAAAAGATAAAGATGACTTGAGCAATACTATCAATCAAATGGACCCAACTGACATTTGTAGAGCACATTCCAATGACTTTAGAATGCCCCTTCCCCTGCAAACTCACATTTATCCACCAGTATAGACAGTGCTACTCAACTACAGAAGGATGAAAATCATACAGTATACTGTCAGGCCACAAAGACATTAAATTAGAAGTCCACAAAACAGCAATTCTACCATGAGAACATGTTTGGATGCCAACAGGATAGTTTTCCTTATCAAAGAAATATTAACTTCATAAGAGTAGAGGTCTCAAATTGAGTTATAAAGAAGGCGGCTTTCTGGGACAAAGCTCAGAACAGGAAGTGAGGAAAAACCAACTGTGCAATGTTTTACAACGGGAAAGCCCTGTCAGTGTGACCCTTGAAAGAGGTCCCACCTGCCATGATATTTCAGGGGCAGCAAACACATGTGTTTGTGAGACCGGGGAATGGGTGAACTTTACAACATCCTGCAGAAAGCCACAGACACTGGCAGGAAATGAACCTCAAAAGATCTGATGCTAACTCAAGTCCCAGAAGTCTTTGTATGATCTCCATACCCAGGCAGAAAGAAAGCAAACAACACGTTTATAGGCCTTCGTGGGTCAAGGAAATCACGAAGGAAGCGAGAAGATATTTTGAACTGAACAATGAAGCTATATTGGGAGCTGGGGAATGTAGCTGGACGGTAGATTGTTTGCCCTGTGTTCAATCCTAGTTATCACATAAAACCAGATGTCATAGCATACGTCTGTGGTCCTGGCGCTGGCATGGTGGTGGGAAGGGAAGCAGAAGTCCAAGGCCACCCTTGGATAGACAATGTCTGACACCAGCCATGAGAACCCGTCTTTTAAGAAAAGTAATAAAGCTGGGCATAGTGGCGCCTGCCTGTAATCCCAGCACTAGGGAGGCAGAGGCAGGAGGGTCGATGTGAGTTTGAGGCCAGCCTGGTCTACAAAGAGAGTTCCAGGATGGCCTTACACAAAGAAACCCTGTCTCGAAAAAGAAAGATAAAAAAGTAATAAAGCAGAATTTTGGGGATGCAGCTAAGGGAAATGTTTTCTGACTCTAAAAATGTCTACAATCTAAGCTTCTGCCTTAAAAAAAAAGAAAAGAAAAGAAAACACTATAATTTATAACGTAATGAAGTAAACAGAAGAGCAGGAATTATTAAGGAGAAAATAGAAGGGAATTTTCTAAAGTGCTTCCTTGAAAAACATCAACAAAATTGACGCATTCAGGACTTGATCAAGGAATAAAGAGTGCATGCACTGCCATCAAAAGGGAAAAGGGCCAGCACCACAGACAATATGGACATCCAAGGGGAGTAAAATAGCCCTGTTAATAAATTTATGATGAGTTTGATATCCCAAATGAAATGGCATCCTCCTAAATATATAATTTGTAACTCATACCCTCCCCTGCAAAATTCACAACATGTGTATAAGAAAAAAGGACTTGTATTCAACATGTATGTAGCTTTTAAAATCCTCTAATAAGAATACCAAAGATTTGAAAAGCTTATTACAAAGCAACATATTTAATGAACCAACTAACACAGAGAAAGATACAATCTCACTAGCTATCAGAGAAATGCATCCGGGACGGCCTTCTTTATCATCACACATTCCTTACAACAACCATGACTTCAAAAGTTAGAATACTCTGGGTGGAGAAAACACCCAGAAGTCTTCTTTCTGTCTTGTTTGGGGGATGCAAAGCATTTCAGTCACGTTCAAAGAAGTTTGCCGTTTCCTTACACAGATAAGCATACCCCTATCCAGTGACCCAGCCAGCCTCCTCACAGGAGGGAAGTACAGACACATGTCCTCATAAAGGCTTGCTAGCAATGTGTGTAGCAGTTTTACACAGAGGGCTCTAAAATCTGAAAATAACCTGTCAATTAACAAGTGAACGGAAACAGATTGCGGTCTATCTATACTAAATAACAAAAAGTAACAAGAGTGCCCAATCCTCAGAAAATGGTGTTCTGAGGTGAGGGGTATGCCACGGACCCCCAGTCAGATTGTTGAATTGTCAACAATTGAAATGTCACCCTGTACCCCATAAGTGTGTGCAATTTGTTGTGTCCACGTTTACACTGAACATATATATCTTACAGCAGCAGTAACCGCATCATCTGATTCTAAAGGGCGAAGCAGAAATGACCGTCGGACCTGTAGTAACAAAAGCCGATCTGTGGTAGCGGATGACTAGGGCACGGTGTGCTTGCCGCGGGGACGGAGGACATTCCAAGTGAGACACAAGCAACAGCCGCTGTGGCTATGTGTGTACATGGACTTTTCAAAAGTCATCGGGTTTTATGTTTGAAACTGGTACATGCTACAGCTTGTAAATTATAACTCAATAATATTGAGTATAAACAACCTTCCTAAAAGAAAGAGGCTCTCAGTGGTCTCTACAAAATGGTTAAGAAAGAAATAATACCAATTTTCCACAGACTTAAAAACACAGGCGGGGACACCTTTCAATTAATTTCATGAGACCCACAGTACCTCGACATCAAAGCCACATACCTCACAACCAAGCAAAACTCCAATATCTACTCCTGAACATACCTAGGAAAACAGACTAACATTGAATGTAGCAATGAAAGTTCACTACCTCATGACCAAGTGAGGTTTTATCCCAAGAGTGGAAAATCAGCTTAACATTCAAAAATCAAATGGTGTGATTCAATATACTCTTGGAGTAAAAAAGTGGGAGGGGGAGCCCGCCAATGAGGGAGAGGATTCTGCAGGCACTTTTTAAAAAGTCTCCCTCCAGCTGATTCTGGTTTGCCCCACCTGCTGACTTGCCTCGCACCTAATCGCCACCTCTGTTTGCCTCCTGTCAGAGTGCAGGCCAGTGCCTGGTGTTGGCATGCCCGGTGAGATCAGACTGGCTGGGATAGCATCGCCCTCCTGCTTCCTGACCAATTTTTGCTTTGTTGCTTGTTTTTTTCTGAAAGATTCGTCTCTTAGGGGAGGTTTGCACTGCTGTGGTGATGACATAGAATTCATTTCTCATGTTTCATTATCTTAATGAACAACATTAAGAGATTTGCTCCCGATGGTTCCTTCTGGTACTCCTCTCTTTCCCAAACAGGAAGCCAGGGAGTGAAAAGCTGTCCATCCTCAACCCGGAAGAATCCTGAGCTCTCTCAATTACAGGCAAGTTTTTACCCTCAACAACCAGCAGACCTCAGCCTCCAAGCTGCCAATTGCTATTGCTTACCCATGACCTTGAAGCTGCGCGGAGTCTTACCCTGCACCTCTGTGGGACCAGCCAGGAAACATCTTCTTCCATACCAACAGCCCAGCAATGATGCCAATCCGAGGTCTGTCCTCAGGAGCTCAAGGGGCCACGCTGCTGTTCCACTAGCAAGAGCCTGGCGGGGGGCCTGGATTCACTTGGGCACCACAGCTAGTGGGAGGGGGAAAATTCAAAATACACCCAAGAAGCCATTGGTGGCCACCACTGTCCACCCTTATTGGAGAGCCATGCCCAGGCCTTTCATCCTCACATTCATTCTTGACACTAGAGTCTCTTGGCTGGCCACCCCACCCCCCTGCAGCTGTTGATCATTAAGGTGATTATAGGATGTATCACCTGAACCAGGGCCTTTTGAGAGTAAAAAGTGAATGCTGTTAGCAATACTGTGTTAACAACAACAACAAAAAATTAACTAGGTTGCTCTAGAGGACATAGGCACATCTCCCTGTAACAACTGCCCTCCATACCAAGACCTGGGCCTCTCAAAACCAGCTGCAAAGTGACAACCACAGCACTGTGCTCACCTCCACCCCACAGGAGCCCAGGTGGGCTTTTCTTTTAAAGACTTTATTTTCTAGACATGAAATTGAGAGTGAAAACAGAAATAACTAGTATGGGAAAGTTAAAAGACTGTCCCTGGGCCTCCGAGATAGTTCACCAGATAAAGGCGCTTGCTGCTAAGCCTGGCAGCCTGGGACCCACATGTTAGAAGGAGAAAACCAACCCCTGAAAGCTGTCCTCTCATCTCCACATGAATGCTGTGGGGTGTGTGTGTGTGTGTGTGTGTGTGTGTGTGTGTGTGTGTCACACTCACACATAAAATAATGTTCTTAGCTTATAATGGTCCTTAGTCTAAATAGCCAGACTCACTCTGAGAAGATAAATGAAGTTTCATTATTTCAATTTTACATTTAATTTTTATATGTTTAAATGGCTGTTTATTGCTGTACTACACATCACATATATTGTGGAAATTGAAATTTTAAATCAAACTAAAAAATGTAATGTTGCATGGTTGTCACGGTTACTATTGCTGAGTGAGGTTAGCAAACATGGTGGGCTTAGGACCTTGAAATCCAATTCTCCATAAAGTGAAATGGTTCTAAATTAGCTTCTTCAGAATGCTGGAATTCAACCACAGGCTTTAGTAATCTAGGAAGCATCTATTCATTCGAGAAAGGCTACTGAACCTCCATTAAAACCGTGAGTTTATGATCTTTTAACCTGCCCTGTTCACATACCCCTGATTCGAACTCCACAGTAGCCTTGAAAACACAGGGGCCATGATTGCAGTAAACCCGGTGGCCTGGCAGTTAGGGAGAGAGTTTATTCCTGCCTCCTTAGAAGAACGGGGGGGGGGGGGGGGAGCCTTAAAAGCCTCATTCGGAAAGAATTGTTATTATTTCACCTATCTAGTGTTTCCCTGGGAGACTCCATTTGCAAGGCTTTCTTTATTTGATTAGAGTTCATCAGTGCAAATAAAACCCGCTTTTCCCTCGAATGTTTGTCAAAAACAATTAGAGCTAATTGTTTAACTTCATGGCTGCTTGAGTCTGCAAATAATGGTTGGGACAAATAATAGACTAACCAGGAAGCTTCAAAAGAAAAGGCTGGGGATGAAATGCTCCTGGGGGAATTAAAATTTATATATTCTTGGACGGTCAGAAGTTCCAAGTATGCGTACAATATTCCCATGCCTCCGGCTGTGCTCATGAGCAGCAAGGCCATGGGCATCAGCTTCTTCTGCCACTGAAGATGTGTACAATGAAGACCACAGCATTACTGAAATAACTAAAGTAACCTTAGAAAAATGGAATGAAAAACTGGTAGGTGTTTCAGTTAAGATGGCAACATTCAGCCAGGCATGGGGTGCACGCCTTTAATCCTAGCTCTCGGAAGGCAGAGGCAAACAGAACTCTGTGAGTTCAAGGCTAGCCTGGTCTACACAGTGAAGTTCCAGGACAGCCAGGGCTCTGTTACACAGAGAAACTCTGTCTCAAAAATAAACAAACAAACAAGCAAAGGCACTACTCCCTAAGTTGATTCCATAGGTTTGGTTCAGTTCCTATAAAGTTACACACACACACACACACACACACACACACACACACACACACACACACCCTTTCATAAATAGACAAACTGATCATAAAATTTTAATGGAAATACAAGGAACAGAGACGATCCCAGTCTTTTTCAAAATACATATTTATTTTCTTTTTATTTATGTGGATGTGCGTGAACCTTCCCAAGTTTATAGATACCAAATCCTTTTGTGCCCACAGAAGCCAGAAGAAGACTTTGGGGCAACTGCAGCTGGAATTTTGGATGTTTGTGAGCTGCCATGTGGGTGATGGAAACTGAACCTAGGTCCTGCACAAGAGCCGCTAGTTCTCTTAACCAGCGAGCCAGCCCCGAACCTAGCCCCACAATCTTAAAAAGGAACGAAGCTGCAGTACGCATATTTCTGCTTCCCAAATTCAAGTTGTGAAAGTCACAGTGTGCCCATCCCTGTAACTGATGGAAGTGTAGGTGAACAGAAGTGATGAAAATTCAGAAATAAACCCAGTCACTTATTATGCCCAGTGATTTGTTTGTTTGTTGTTTGAGACAGTGTTTCTCTGTGTAGTCTTGGATATCCTGGAACTTGCTCTGTAGACCAGGCTGGCCTTGAACTCAGAGATCTGCCTGCCTCTGCCTCAAGAGTGCTAGGATTAAAGGCATGCACCATCGTGTCTGGCTTTGCTCTGCTGATTTTTTTGACAAGGGTACTAAGAATTCAGTAGGTGAGGAAATGCTCCTTTTACCACCAAAGGTCAGTCAGATGTTCGCGGGCCAAACTGCTGGTGGGGGTGGAGAAGCTGTCTGGGACCAAGGTCCTGCTGTAGCCGGGGCCCTGTTCTGCTGTCACCAGAGACCATCCTGAGGTCCGTGGCCAGATGGGTGTCCATGGTCCATGCTATCTCCAGATACTGCGTGGAAGGCCATGGCCGGTGCTCCTGCTAACTCTAAAGGGCAAAGAAGCCTCTTCTGCAGAAGTATCGATGAAGCGGACTCACACAGTTGAGAAAGAGGAACATAGAAGGTTTCTGTGACAACCCCATCCCCACCTCACCCCTCAAAAGTAACAACTTACACAGGAAGCCATCGAAGAGAACTCTTAAAAGTTGTGATAAGGATGTTGATGATTCCACAACAGATGGCTACGGGGCAGGGGGTCGGGG
This sequence comes from Acomys percivali, assembly GCA_907169655.1. Lineage (NCBI taxonomy): Eukaryota > Metazoa > Chordata > Mammalia > Rodentia > Muridae > Acomys > Acomys percivali. The sequence continues at coordinate 90,024,753 of OU015744.1, forward strand.
AGAAGTCAGTTTTCTTTTAGAGGCTAGCCTCTGAGAGTTTGACATGCTCCTGTGACTCTAGGGACAACCCAAATTGGACTTTTCCCCCCTTTTTCTTTTCTTTTTAATCTTTTTTCTGAGGGGGGAAGGCTACCAAATAGGAACAGGCCTAGGAGGACTTGGAAGTAACAGTAATGGGGATGCGTTATATAAAATTCCCAAACAATAAAAATGTTATGTTAAAAAAAAAGAAATGCTATATTCAACAAATGTTTCTGGAGCCACTGGATATAAAATAAAAAGGGTAGATCCTCTCTTATATTCTATGTAAAAATTAACAATATTGATAAAAATATTCAAGTTAACACTAAAAGCTAAAATTATAAAACTCTCAGAAAATGTAGAAATAAAAAACTTCATAAATTTAGGTCAGGCATAGATTCTTAGAAATGGCACCAAGGAACAAACAAGAAAAGAAAAATAGAGATAAGTTTAACTTCATAAAAATTTTATTCTTTTTTTCTTGGAAAGATACCATCAAGAAAGTAAAAACGCCTTGAGAGGTTGGACAGCATTTCAGCACTAAGAAGGGAAGGGACACAAAGCCCCACCCCTAACCAAGATGTCATCTGCAGCTGATGCCTGCTGGGAGAGGGAAAAGCCGCTTCCTCCCCTATGGGGTGTCACTGGGTACCTCAACACACCAGGGCAGGCCTCAGGCTCCAAGGATTTGGCCAACATAAAACTCAGTGGTGTGCTCAAGAGCGATACATGCGTGTGTGTGTGTGTGTGTGTGTGTGTGTGTGTGTGTGTGTGTATGTGCATGAGTGTGTGTGTATGTGCGTGAGTGTGTGTGTGAATGTGTGTGTATGTGCATGTGTATTTGCATGTGTGTGTGTGTGTGTGTGTGCATGTGTATGTATGTGTGTGTGTGTGTGTGTGTGTGTGTGTGTGTGTGCAGGTTTTGTTTTGTCTTACTGGGTTTTGTTGTTGTTTTATTTTTGAGAGGGAGAGAGAGAGAACATGAAGTTGAAGGAAACAATATGATTAAACTACATGAAAATTTTTCAAATTAAAAAAAGTAGGAAAAGCCGAGCGTGGTGGCGCATGCCTATAATCCCAGCACTCGGGAGGCAGAGGCAGGTGGATCGCTGTGAGTTCGAGGCCAGCCTGGTCTACAAAGCGGGTCCAGGACAGCCAGGGCTACACAGAGAAACCCTGTCTCGAAAAACCAAAAAAAAAAAAAAAAAAAAAAAAAAGTAGGAAAAAAGAAAACATTTGCAAATCATACATCTCATAAGTGTTTTATATGCAGAATACATTTAGTATTTTCTAAGGCCAGGCAGTGGTGGCGCATACCTTTAATCCCAGCGGAGGCAGGCAGGTCTCTGTGAGTTCAAGGCCAGCCTGGTCTACAAAGAGAGTCCAGGACAGCCAGGATTGTTACACAGAGAAACCGTGTCTCGAAAAACAAAAACAAAAAAGAAACAAAGCCCTAATTTTCAAATTGAATAAACCTGAATAAAGATTTCTTCAAAGAAAATATTAAAAAGCAAATAAGCTCTCTGCTTCTCCCAACATACAATTCTGTGTGTGTGCGTGCGTGTGTGTGCGCGCGTGCGTGCGTGCGTGCGTGCGTGCGTGCGTGCGTGTGTGTGTGTGTGCGCGCGCGCGCGCGCGCGCATCTTTGTATCAGGTGCCCCAAGAGGCCAGAAGTCAGATCCCCAGAACTGGAGTTACAGGCAGTTGTGAGCCACCTGATGTGAATGCTGGGAACTGAACTATTGTCCTCTGCAAGAACAGCAAGCACTTCCTGAGCATCGAGGAATCTCTGCATCCCCAAAGCCCGTTTCTGCCTTTGCCCCAGGCAATGTGCCCTTGTACATCCCTTTGCAGGGGTAAGCACCGCTCGGCCCTCGGCAGAAAACGAGAAGGTGCTGGGACTGACTTTACAACCTCTAGAACAGGGAGACAAGATAAAGTTCTTTTCTTTATAAATCACCTCGCACCAGCTATTTTGTTACAGTTGCAGAAAGGGGGGAGCTGGGTAATCTGGGCTGGGAACTGAGCATGGTGGCTCATGCCTACAAATCCAATATGGGGTCAGCCGAGGCAGGAGGATTACTTAACATTCAAAACCAGCAGCCGTTAGGCGACAGCAGGTTCCAATTCAGCTGCCTTTATGTTAGTGAGAGGGAGGAGGTGAGGTTGGGGTTGGGGATATTTGCCAAGGACTTGATAATTTGTCAAGAGATTCTAAACTCCTGTGTCTTCTGCCTGCACCCCGGGTGCTGGGATTGTGGGTAAGCACTGCACATGCCTGGGATTCTCTCCACTTTAAGTGGATCTTTGACTCAGTTTGACTTCTGTCCTGCCCAGCACTGATCCACTTGATATTTTCTGTCCGTGGTCTCATTAACTTAGCATCTATCCAGCGGTTCTCAACCTTCCCAATGCTGTGACCCTTTAATACAGTTCTTCATGCTGTGCTGACCCCAACCACAGCACTGCTCTCATTGCTGCTTCATAACTGCAATTTCACTACTATCGTAAGCCATAAAGATCTGAATTTTCCAGTGGTCTTAGTTGACCCCTGTGGAGGGGTCAGTTGACCCCCACCACCCCACCCCATGCCCCACAAAGGGTCACAACCCACAGATTGAGAACCACTGAATACCACACCTAGACATTCAATCAGCCCATTGAGACATGGCCCCCAGAGTAAGTTATAGGTCGATCAAGTCATCAGTAGGGCTATAAGGGCCTCCAAAATTACCTAAGTGTCCATTCCAACCAGGTAGAGATTCATTCTCTTCATCTTCTACTCCAATTCTGCCTGAGCTCTTAATGAAGCAGCTCCCTTACTTCACAGACCTAGCTCAAGCCTAACCATCTTTCTGAAAGTGTCCCTCTCAATCCCCAGCCTTTGAAAGTGATCACCAAAGTGAGTGAACTTACTGGGAAAGGGCCCTGGTGTGCGCAGTTGAGGACTGTGTTATGAGCAGGGACCAGATTTCTGAAGAGGGGCAGAGGCCGAGGACATACCCTATCCGAAAGTGAGCCCTGACGGTGGGTTGCATGAGACGTGCCTTGACGTGATGGAGAAGAGGTGAGCACAAAGCAAGATGGACTTGACTCAAGAGAAGATGGGGCTCACTTGAGAGCCTTTGTCCTCTGCCTACACTAAGTGAGGCAAGAAAGCAAGGGGGAACGGGGCCCTGCTGATGGCCTGAGCAAGGGCTGGGAGAGTGAGCACCTCCGTAGCCCCTGGGGTGTATAAACTGACTGATATATAAACCAGGACACTAATACATTCATATACAAAGAGAAGCCTCCCTGCCAAATGGACCAGATGTTCATACTGACTGGTCAGCGCATTCTCTCCTGTTGGAAAATCTACGTGGGGAGCCAAATTATAATCAGGAGGTTGTTTGTGAGCATAAAATCAGAACAAAGGGAGGGAACTGGATGAGCTTTGCGGCATCCATGGGGATATAGGGCGGACCTGGGCTTGTGTCTAACGGTCAAAAAAGAAAAACAACAACCCTTTCCCTTGACAGGGCTGGAGACATAATGACAAATGTTTGTTCCTTGGCTCCGCTCTTCGGGATTCCCTACAGGCCCTCCCGCTCCTAGTCCCATATTCTTGCTTCAGCTGCTAAGGCCATCGATTAGGTTACTGGTCTCCTTCACATTCCGTCATGCCTTGATTGGATTTCCAGGCCTTGCAGCATCCTGTTACTTGGGATGACATTTGCAGACATTTATATGTGTGTATCATGTGTGGGTCTCATTGGTCTAACAACTAAAGGAAAATAATTGTTTCTCATTTGTCATTATGCCCTTATTGATAACACTAGATAGCAGATAAAAAGGTTGACAATGGCCAGGGTGACAAAAGAGGAGGCTCCCCGTGTGTCAGTCTCCTGCGTGTCGTCGCAGTTCATTCTTGACAAGTGGTGAGCACCCATCTAATCCCAGACGCCAAACCCGGCACTAAGAATGTGAAGAATGAGTCATGATGAAGCGAGAAGGTGCAGAGCTGGAGGAGGAAGGGAACAGGTAAGAAAGCACCGGTCACAGGCCAGGCCGCTTCCAGGCATGTGTTGGTGGCATTTGGAAAGAGTATCTCCCGCAGCCTGGCATGAGGGCGGAGGCCAGCCAGGGAAGGCTCCCACGGTGAGGTGGTGTCATACTTATCCTAAAGGGCGAGCGGAGGGAAACCACGTGGTCAGAAGACAGACTTACCAAGCAAGAAGCACGTGCAGACGCAGGTCTCGGAGGCGAGAGACCGCATGCTGGGAGAGCGGTCCTCCAGGGTGACTGGGGCTCTCGGCATGGTGAGACGCTATCCTCTGACAGGTGGTGGGGACAGAACCTCAGAAGGCTTCCCTGTGGAGACCACAGAGTGTGGCTTGATGCACCCTCCACAGTGCCGTTCTTTGGACACTGGAGAGCCAGATTCATATGTTTATAACTTTGGAGTTGGGGGCATTTGCAAGGCAGTGGGGGAGGGGGGGAGGCCCATGACATTAGGAGCTTTATAAGAGAGAAAGAGACTCAGCTGTCTTGGCCTATCTTGTCACGTGACCCATGGAGAAGGCCCAGACAGGTGCTGAGCAGACGCGGGTACTGCGCCTTTGAACGTCTCAGCCTCCAGCTCGTCGGTTGGTCATAAATTACCTGCTCTTGATTATTTGGTTATGCACCCCATAAATCACGTAAGACATTGTTACCACTTGTACTTAATGAATTTTCTTTTAAAGACAATACAAATTGGCGGGAAGTGTCTTTTGTATTTATCCTCATTAAAAAATTGTATTTTCCCATCCTTCTTCATTTCTATGTGTTTGCCACAATCCCCACTATGATCATGCTCTTTTTTTTCTTTCTGCAAAGAGCTTTTAATATTTTGCTTAATACAAGTCGATTGCCAATAAATTTGCCAAATTTTGTCTGAAGAATATCTATTTTTGTTTAAAAAAACAACAAAACAATATTTGCCCTGACACTATGATGTGAGCCTGCTCCAACTCAATCTCCTTGCCAGCATAGACAGAGATTCCTAAAACTATGAGCCAGGATTGAACCTTCCCCTACTTAAGAATCAACCAACAAAAAGGTACCCTGATTATAGACATCTAAATTGATAACCCTCCCCCTGCTGCTTTCTGTACTTAAAACACATCCTTTGATTGTCTTGGGGTTTTTGTTTTTAGTTTGCTGTAACCTTATCCTTGTTTTTCTCTGTATAATATTCCTTTTCTGCCTTATCTTTGTTCTTCTCTGTGTAATATTCCTTTTCTGCCTTATCCTTGTTCTTCTCTGTGTAATATTCCTTTTCCTGGCTTATCCTTGATCTCTTCTGTGTAGTATTCCTTTTCTTCCTGAGTGCATTAACTGTGTCTACACTGTGTTGGTGGGTTTAATTTTGGTTTCATTTGGTTGCACTTACCATGTTGAGTTTTCGAACCTCCACCTCGGTTGCCTTCAAATAATTTTAGAAAGTTCCTCCCTGCTACATCTCTGTTGTTTACATCTCTCCTGCTTGAGTGCCTTCTTGATGACATCACAGCATTAAAAAAAATTAACTCTTGTGGGTGCATGTATGATGTTTGTGTGTCAGTGTGCATATTTGAGCGTGTGAATATGGGTGTGCGTGCCAGCTGCAGAGCTCTTTATCAGCTAAATTATATCCCCAGCCCCCAGCAATTTAAATGCACTTTTCTGTGCTGCTTTCCCAGATTTCCTTGGAGTTTCACTTTGGACAATTCTCTTACTGTCTTCAAGGTCTGTCTAGGTTGTTGCTGGTATTAGGAGAATTCTTCAACTTTTCAAAAAAAAAAAAAAACCTATTTATTTATTTAGTGTGGGTGCATTCCGTGGCACATATGTGGAGGGCAGGTGGCAGCCTGCAGGAGCCAGGCCACTCTTTCTGGTATGTGGGTCCCAGGAATCAAACCCAGGTCCCCTGGCTTCACCGGGAGATCTTTTACCCACTGGGCCATCTTGCCAGCCCTAAAGTTTTCACCGTTGATATTGTTTTTATTCTTCATGTTCCAATTTTCATAGTTTCTCCCTATTTGCTAAAACTCTCCCTGTGTTAAGACGTGTGTTAGTCGGTCAGCGTGAAACCCTATTAGCAGACCTTCCTCTCTTCCTTGTCACTACTGGGGCGTGATTTGGCTCTGGGTGCCAACTATCATGCAAGTTACTAGAAAGGAGGTACCGTGTGTTGACAGCAGGCTGTGAGCAGCGTGCCTCCTCTGTTGGGCTGCTCTTGTTGGGGGCCGGGGGTGGTGGTGGTGGGGATCTGCTTCCTGTGCAGGTCTTCCTCTCACTTCCCTGGTTACCAGACAGGGCCGCAGCTCTGTGCTTAGGGCTTGGAAGGTTTCTTCAATGTGCATTCCTCCTTACCTGCATAGTGGTACTCAGAGGCTTTTCGCCACAGCCCTCCCCCCTAGCCCATGATACAAGTTGCAGCTCGCTGCTTGTCAGCCAGGCTGCAGTAAGGCCAGGGAGTTCTTGATTCCAGGCTCCTCAGTCTTTCATAAGAATTCTTTGCCTCATCTCTAGAGGCCTGCTCAGTCCTCCTCCCTCCTCTCTTACCTGGCCAAACACTGCCTGGTACCTTCGGAGGGCCTAGGCAGAAGAGAGTCACCTCTTGGCACCCTGATTGTTATTGTGTGTTAATAAAAGTTCTTCTGATTTACAGATTTTCTTGACCCACCCCATCCTGCCCCCTGACACAGGCAGCTCATGCCTCTACCCACCCGTTCTCAAAAACAGCAGATGTCTGTGGAATTCCTGGGGATGGGAAGGCCCGCTTCCTTCCTGGCCCCAGATGTTTCCCCCCTTCGTGGGCCCCCTGCCCCTGAGGGTCTAAGGTTTTATCACTTATATAGGAGTCATAGGATATGGGTAATGTTTGTGCCTGTCCCCAGCAGTGACCGATCATTTCCTGCAAATCTACTCCACCAAGGGAGCTGCCTTGGGTACCTTGTCCTGCTCCAATCTCTCTGTGAGTAACCAGGGGACACGGATGGAGAAGAGAGTTAAAATGTCTGCTGTTGTCAGGAGCTCTGTCCTGGCAGTGTTTGCAGAGAAACACAGCATCAGGGTGTCCACAGCTCTACCCACTACCCATTTATCTACGAGAGTATTTCTCTGTATGGATGGAGGAGGAGAAGGACAGGAAAGGAAAGAGTTAACTGGTTTATGTAATTAGAGAGGTTAGCAAGTAGGAAAAAAAAAGTCTGCACAGGGTGTGCAGGCTGGAGACAAAGGGAAGAGAGTCCAAAGGCAGCTTGGCGGCAAATTCTCACTTCCTTGGGGGGTGGTCAGTCTTTTTTCTCTTAAGGTTTTTCAGCTGTTTGGATGAAGCCAAACCACAGACTAGAGGGTTATCTGCTTCGCTCAAAATCAACCAATTAATCTCATCTTTGAAAACACTTCACAAAAACACCCACATCTGGGTGCCTTGGTCCAGCCAAGCTGACACACAGTTCTATATTTAATAATTAGATATAAGATATCAGGCAATAAGATAATAAGGTAATAAAGGTACCAGATGCCAGATATTATGTTGTAGAGGAGTTTATTAAATGAACTTGGGGAGAGAAGGAAAGGGGGTAGGGTACCCCAGAGAGAGAGAGAGAGAGAGAGAGAGAGAGAGAGAGAGAGAGACAGAGTCAGAGACAGAGTCAGAGACAGAGACAGAGTCAGAGTCAGAGACAGAGTCAGAGACAGAGACAGAGACAGAGACAGAGTCAGAGACAGAGACAGAGACAGAAAGAGTGAGAAGAAGAGAGAGGAAGAGGAAGAGGAAGAGGGAGGGGCGAGGTGGAACTGTCCTTTTATATAACCCTGGGCAGGCCCACGCCCCCATGGCAGGTAGGTGAACTGAAGCAGAACCACAGGGGATGAACTACCACAGGCTCCCCATTATCCCACATTGACCCGCTAACCCACACCCAGCCCAAGGGCAGGAGTTCTTCTTCCACACCCCCGAGACCCAGAACCTTAGGGTCTTGGTGGTTTAAAAATGATGGACAAGAATTGTATCTGAAGGAAGGAGAGAGACAAAGAGAAGGGCTTGCAAGCCAGTGGCCTCAAGTTTCCACACGAAAGCCTGACAAATGTGATCATCTGACACGCTGTGTCCTTATTGGACTTCTGGCATCCAGGCCCCTTGTACCCGGAGTACAACAGGCACCTCCAACCTCCTTCTTCCGTTCTGACCCAGGCCAGCTCTTCACAGGGCCCGTGGTACTGGGTCTGTGGCAGAACACTGTTCCCCAAACAAAGACCAAAACATTCCTTGATTTACCCCAACATCCGGACTCTGTCACAGGTGTAAGGTCTTCTGGGAGGGGACATCATGTACATATTCTGTCACAGCATGGCAGTCCATGTGGCCCACTGGTAGGGTTTGAAAGTGCCCCTCCCCTCCCCAAATTTCATATGTTGAAAATGTAACCCTCAATTGCTATATTTATCCTTTGCTAGGGGACATCTGAGGGCTGATAGGGTCATTAAGAGCTCTGTTCTCATGAGTAGACTAAGCTGCAGATTAATAGGTGAATATTGTACCCTCCTCAGCAAGTAAGCTCTCCCCGGCATGCCCTTTGCCATGGCATAGTGCAGCAAGAAACGTATCACCAGCTGCTGAGCAGGTTCGGGTACCTTGCTTGCTCTTGGAGTTCTCAGCCCCAGCAACTGTGACTTCAATAAAGAAGTCTCTACTCTTTGTAATCTATCTGGCCTCTGGTGTTTTGTTGTAAGAACGGAAAATGGGCTGAGAGAACAGAGGTGGCTGCAGAACTGCGCAAGCATGGACTCCACCAGCCAACCAACCAGGCTATTGTTACATCACTGCGTCTTTGTGTCCTCAGTTAGGAGGGCAGGATGTGACTACAGCTGTGGGTGTCAATCACGCTCCTTGGACTGGCTACAGAGATGTATAGGCAAGATGTATTCTCCGATGTGGTGTGCTCTTCCTGCGGACACATTTCACACCACTCGAATGCCAGCAGATGGTTGCACTGTTTCCGGAAACGTTTCACTGGGGTAGAAGCTCACTGCTTCAGCTATCTGTTTCTGAGGACCCAGGAAAGGATCCCAGGACTGGACTAGATTGGGTGGAACAATTTCCTTAACATCTGGACATGTATGTCATTTAGGAAATGAGAACAAATAAAGCCAAGGAAAGGAGCCAAGGCCCATATCCAAAAAGGAACATCATGAGACGGGCCTGTTGGAGTGGGGAATTGGGGCTTTAATCAAGAAAGTAGACTTGACACCAAGGGAGGGCACAGAGAACAACTGGATGGAGGATGTGAAGCCGGACAACTAGAGGGGTTCAGGGAGAAGGAAGGCACCCCCACCGAGAGGCTGAAGCATGGGAAAGCACTGACGGAGTGGTCCCAGGAACACCTAAGATACAAACTTTCTATCAGCCAGACCAACCTTACCTGAGGCTCCCTCCCCTCGACAGAGACTAAAACCTTCTGGCAACCCATATAGGGTTAAAAAGGAGGCGTCAAACAAATGGAAGTTCATAAGAGCACTTCTAACTTCAGGAGAAAAATAAGATTAATCAGTGGGAGTAGGAACTTCTAAAGAAAAGAATCAGAACTACTTCTCTTACAAACAAAGCTCGAGGCTCTCAGCAATCACCACTCTGATTGCAAGGACCTCACTCGAGTGCCTGGAGAGTCTTTTACTGCCAAGAACTGCAGCACTTCACCTCGGCGCGTTACTCAGAATTCCGCTCTGGTCTAAATCAGCACAGACAAAAGCCATAGACCGCTTTCAGGATGCAGCCAGCATCCCGGGTTTTGTTTCTTAGGGGAAGAATGTGATTTTTTAAAGGATGGGACAAGTTCGTAATCACTGAAGAAAATCTGTGAAACTCACAAAATGTCTACCGAATAAAACAAATATCTATATTCTGCAATCCAGACATAGCTCTTATTAATGTTTTCATTTTCTTCTCTATGGATACCTGTATTTTTTCCCCTCCGTACAAATCAGGATCATAGTAAATAAGTTTCTCAATGTTCTTTCCATTTACTGTATCAGGCATAGTTCTCCATTGCCCTGGTTATTCCCCCAAAATACATGTTTTAACAGTTCTGTAAATTTACCTTTTATGAATATGCCACTAGATATTTTAATCTTTTTTTTTTTTTTTTTACTTGATGACCAGTCAGGTTGGTCCTATTTTTTTCAGAGTTTTAAGAGTCTGCTTAACATCTATGAGTGCTATTGCCATACATTACTCTGACCATTTCCTTAGGAAAAATTCTTAGAATATTAAGCTTTGAGGATTTCTCTGCATTCATTATCAAATTACTCTTCATCAAGTCACACTTCCTTATATCCCCACTAGTAGTATCTGAAGATGTTTGTTTCAAGAATCGCTGGGCACTACACAGTTAACATTTTGAAGAGAAAAATACCTTTTGTCTGTTAGTTGAAAAGCGAGACAGCTCTTTGCCTTGTTAGACATGTCTTGCTGTGTTTATTGACTGCTTTCTTCCATGATTTATCATTTGATAGCATTTAGCTGTTTTTCATATTGAGAGTAAACACCTTCCTTTAATTTTTGATCCAGTTTTGACACAAGTAGGATCTGAAAGGAATCTTGATGCTAAAAGCCTTTTGGTTTGTAACTCGGCACTAGCAGAGAGTCTGTGGAGGCACATCATGAAAGCAAGGGTGGCTCTTCCTGAGCAGAGTCTCAAGTGTGGCCTTTGGGCTCTTCTGCATCAAAAATCCAGGGATGGAGAAGCATAGTGTGCCTAAACGCAGTGACCACTAAGGTCAGTACAGCTGATATTTCCATGCTGCTGAAGCAAAGGTGAACAGTCTTACAAAGAGGTGAAGGGCAGCACTGATGAATAGAAGTAGACCGTGTGCTGGCCATTATGTTTCCTGCTCTTGAGAACCTGATCGCGTTCTGTAACTTTATTAATGTACTCTCACCCACTGCCTTGATTCCCAAGCTTACGGATGTACAGCGCCCTTTGCTACGTTCCAGTTCCTTGCCCTGTTTCTCCAGCTCACGTGCATCTGTCCCTTCGCCTATAGACGTCTTGGAGTTTGACTTTTCTTCCCACCTCTTGGCTTAGTCCCTATTACTGTTTCTTTCTTGCTTTTTTTTTTTCCTACTTTATTTTGTGAGTACGCATGTGTGTGCACATGTGTGGAAGTCACAGGACAAGCTGCAACTTGTCATTGGTTCTCTCCTTGAACCATGTAGGTTCTAGGGACGGACCTCAGGTCATCCACTTTGGCAGCCAGGACTGCCACTAAGCCATTCTGTCTGTCCCTTTCTCAATGTCCTACCCATAATCTCTATGGGCACTCCAAGCTGCACAGATGCATACATTATGTGTCTAGAAGCTTCTGCTCCCTGGGCACAGGTCTGATAACTATCCTCCTACCTACTCCCTTGTAATGTGTGGCAGACAAACCCTGGTAGGTATTAAAGAGTGAACGAAGTGCATGGGCGGTTATGAAGGTAGTCTTAAGATCCTGGAGGCCCAGCCTGTTCGAATGACTCGATCCAGAATATGGCCCTAAGAGCAGCTTCCTGAAACAGCTAGAAGGACAGGGTAAGGAAGACCGTGTTGGTCATTGGGTCATCCGCGTAGACTCTGAAGTATTCCACATGGATGTTATTATTTACTACCCAGAACTAGCCAGCACGAGCAACCGAATGTAACCTTTCTCATTTCTGGAAAAACGACTTAGAGCAAAGGACAAAGGGTTACTGTGCTGTTCCTTCCCTGTAAAAGGAAATAATAATTTTGATGGATTTGGTGGGACATTGAGGAGCCGAGTCAAACTGTGTGGGTAATTGTTCTGTAAAGGTGCTAGGACTTAATTCTCAGATCTGGAATGAGAACAGGTGGTGGTTGGTGGCAGGAGTCACAATGGTTTCCATGACAACAGGATTGGGTTTTAGTCATCTTTCCTGTCCTCCACAAAAACGTACAGCAGCTTTCTTCGCAAGGTGCTTATTAAATACTTGTTAAATGAATGATGAGACCCTGAACGGTGTGTGCTCTCTGCAATTAAGGCTGCCGTTCTTTAGCTAGACTAAAAGCTTTCAAAGCAACAATAATTACTGTGTTTACTCATGATATTTTGCATAATTTGCATAATAAACCTGAATATAATAAAGTATGTACTCTCATTCCAGCTGAACAACCATGGCCTACATCATGTCCTCTGTCACGGAAGAAGTAGCCCCAATGTTTGGTTAGAATGGCTTTACAAATGGGGGGGGCGACCTGTGCTGAATCTGTCTTCTCCAGCCTGAGGCCAGCCCCCCTCTCTCCTCAGGTCTGCGCAGGCGCCAGCCTCCCGCCCCACCCCCACCCCGCGCCATTCTTCCCGCCTTTCTGGCCTCCAGGCCCCCGCACCAAAAGCTGCGCTAGCGGGCGTCCCGCGTTGCCCTTGGCAACCATTGAGCAGCTTTTCGCTCTCCCTGGCCCTGCCGAGCCAGTAAACGGAGCATCTATTGGCTGGTCTGGGCAGCCAGGCCAATCGGAAGAGCGGTTACAGGGAGGCGGCTGAGCGTGGTTGTGGGGGTAGGAAGCTAGATTAGTGGCGAGACGTGAGGCTAGAACCCCGAGCGTGGTCGGTTGGAGCAAATATGTCTGCCCGGAGGCACATTGGGAATCCTGAGGTGAGGGCCAGGTCCGGACCCGAGAGCCGGAGGGGGCGGGCGCACCGGAAAAGGCGCCACGTGGGCAGGGACGAAAGCCGGCCACTTCCGCCTCCTGGAAGGCGGGAAGTGGCCAGCGTGAGGAGGGGGCCGAGCGCAGGGCCTGGGGCGGGGCAGGCCTGGGCTCCGCATCAGGAGGCGCCCGGTGGTGACAGGCGAGCTCTCCCCCAAATGCCGACCCGACACCAGTGTTTGAGGCTTGGAGGAGCCAAGTACCTAAAGACACAGCCCCTGCCTTCAAAGAGTTTACTGTCTAGGAGTGACACTTGAAAATAGAAGTAAAAAAGTAAAAGATGCTCCAGACACATGGAAGGAATGAAGGGACCATCGCTTCCGAGAGCCGGGGTACATGAGACCAAGCTGTTGCAAAGGGCTCTTCTGCGCTTGAAGCAATTTAATGTCACCCAGTATTACTTGACTCTTACCGAACAAGTGCCAGACCTACAAATAGAACAGCTGAGTTCAGTCTAGTGAGGGACGCTTGTAAACTGGAGTTGAGTTCGGTCACTAGGGAGTGAGATGTCCGAGGAAAGACAGCAGTCAATTGAGAGAAGGAGGTTCTTGAGCCGGAAGGGTCCCAATATATCAAGGCCGTTCACTGGTCTGCTGAAGAGCATGCTGGGTAGAACAGCAGGAGCCAAGTTAAGGAGAGTGTGAACTCCTGTCAAGCCCTAGTATGAGTCTACAGAGCATGAGGCAAGTTGAGAGGGGCCTTCTGCACCTTCATACCAAACACCACTTGTAGGTTTTTCATTTCTTGGCAAATGCCTGGTGTTCGAGCAAACTGGCGTGTATATTGGAGTGCCACGATAGTGGTGCCTGTTATTTTATTTATTTATTTATTTATTTATTTATTTATTTGTTTGTTTGTTTGTTTGTTCTTTTTGACACAGTCTCACTGTGTAGCTCTGGATGAACAGGAACTCAATATGTGGACCAGGCTGCCCTCAACCTCACAGAAATCTGCCTGCCTCTGCCTTCTGGTTGTTGGGATTTAAAGGTGTGCACCACTACCACCACCACCACCACCCTCACCACCACAACCAACCAGCCTTGATAGTACTTTGTAAATACTGCAGTATCATTTACATTTGGAATCTAAAGTCGAGCCTGTTCAAGAAATCAGATACTGTTCATCAGAACTTAGGGATGGGGTGTCAAGGAGAAAGCGATGCTGATCTCAGGATAGAAAGTTCATTAGGATAACTAAAATTTTGAGGCTGCACAGCAAGGATGCCTAAAATTTCAATGTGCGATTTCAGATTAACCAAGAGAAATTTCCAGCACTCTCCTCACAAAAAGAGAGGCGATGACTATATTGACTGACTTGACTTACTAATTCCACAGTTATGTCCCAGGAATCAATTGTGTTTTGTCAATTAAAATAGTATCAATATTAGATGCCTGTGGCGGGTGGGAGAGGTAGCCACAGTGACAACATAATTGTCCTGCCTGTTCAGAACTTGAGAAACATTTAAGGAGTCTTAGCACTCGTCAGAGTTGCCATTTAGGCATGGTTAGAGCCACAGGGTGGAGGATGGAGCTGAGCAGGCAAGGAGCACATGAGCTGATTAGGTGATTATGGTGATGTCTGTGTAAACTGAGGCGAGGAAGTCGGGACAGATGGAGGAGAAATCGCGATTGAAGCTCTCCATGCAGCACGGTCAAGCACGCCTTGAGAGATGGCATGGAGATGGGTAGCTTGCTTGCCAGCTGGGAACACCTAGTAATGAAGTCAGGAGCAAGGCAAAGAGTATGTTAGAGGAAGAAGGCCACAAACAATGCCGTCTTTACTGCCTTCCTTGAATAAAGAACAGTTTCCAGGAATTCTTGACAAAGAATACATAAGTCTTTTTTTTTTTTTGAACCCAAAATGTAAGGCATATCTGGAACTGTTTCTGTTGTACATCCACTTTAATTTTTTTTTTTCCCTGAGAGTGCGGTTGACAATAGACTTCTTGGTTGGAAAACAGCAACATCTTGAAAACATTGCTCTGTGACCCAGCCGCCAGTGTTATTGTAGAAAAATCCAAAGCTGCTCTGTTGCTCTGTGACTTGTTTTTCCTTTCAGGAAGCTTCATTTTGTTCCCAGTGGTATGGCATTTCACAAAAAGATGCCTTATTGTGGTCTGTTTTCACTCACTTTGGTAAACACCAGAAACTTGTCTCTTTCTAGTCTGTAAAATTTTCTTGAGTTATTTTACTGTTGAGTTCATTTCTTCCACCCTCTTCCTTGGATTCATTATTTTGATACAATATCTGTGTAACTGGTTCTGATTTTTTTTTTTCATTTTTATCTCTTGTCTCTATATTTTGGTCTTTCTGCTTTAAGAAATTTAACTTTATGCTAGGCAGTAGCGATACATGCCTATAATCCCAGCCTGGTCTACAGTGAGTTCCAGGCCAGCCAAGGCTACACAGAAAAACCTTGTCTCGAAAAACAAACAAACAAACAAACAAACAAACAAAACAGAGAGAGAGGGAGAGAGATGTATTTCCTAATTCTTGTATTGATTGTAATTTTTGTTGTGTGTGTGTTAGAGAGAGAGAAAGAGAAAGGGAGGGAAGAAAAAAAGGAGAGAGAGAAGGGAGGGGGAGAGAGAGATTTACATGTATGGGTATTGTGTATGTACAAATCAGCAACCTCAGGTACTCACCTCAGATGCTGTTTACCTAGTACATCCCAGGATCCTCCGGCCCCTTAGCAGTGGAATTACAGGCACGTCATCTCAACTGTTTCACATGGCTTCTGGGACATGTCAGATCCTCATACTGACTAAGATATCACCCAGAGCCCCATCATTTCACTTTTTTTTTTGTTTTGTTTTTCAAGGCATGGTTTCTCTGTGTAGCCTTGGCTGTCCTGGACTCACTTTGGTTTTTTTTGTTTGGTTGGTTGGTTGGTTTTTTTGTTTTTATTTTAATTTTGTTTTTATTTTTTATTTAATTAATTTATTCAGATTACATCTCAGTTGTTATGCTCTCACTTGTATCCTTCTGTTTCTCCCTCCCTGGACTCACTCTGTAGACCAGGCTGGCCTTGAACTCACAGAGATCTGCCTGCCTCTGCCTCCCAAGTGCTGGGATTAAAGGTGTGTGCCACCACCACCCGGCTTTATCATTTTAATTTTATTTTTTTTCGAGACAGGGTCTCTCTGTGTTAGCCTTGGCTGTCCTGGACTCACTTTGTAGACCAGGCTGGCCTCGAACTCACAGCGATCCGCCCACCTCTGCCCCCCCCCCAAGTGCTGGGATTAAAGGCGTGCGCCACCACGCCCGGCTTCATTTTAATTTTTAAGAGCTCTGTTTTTCACTGTGATGTTCCTTTAAAAAATAAATATATTTAAAATATTTTAAAAACAAACATAGATTTGCAGAAAGGTATTAAAACAGTACAGAGAGGTCCTGTGTGCCCTTCACTTGGTTTTCCGTGAGTATAGAACACCATCAGAACTAGGGTATTCAAGCTTGCACAATTTGTTCCTAGTTCTAGGCTCTCTTGCCACATCCGCAGGTTTAATATAATCCAGACTTTCATATGCGTAGAACTACAGTCACAGTAAAAGAACTTCATCACCACAATAGCTCCCCCACGGTACCCCTCCCAGTCAGCCCATTTTCCTCTCGCACTACCCTCATCCCTGGCAACCACAAATAAGTTCTCCATCTCTGTATTGCCATTTTAAGAATGCTATAGCAATAGAATCATCCAATATATGGCCTTTTGGGATGGTTTTCACTTTCTACTCAGGTTAATGTCCTGGAGACACACCAGGGCGATGCATACAGTTGACTCCTTAGTGCTGGTCAGTATTCTGTAGTGTAGATATACCACTTTGTTCACTCATCCAATCAGTGTAAAACATTTTGATTGCTTTCAGTTTGGGACTATTAGAAATAAGGATTTCAGCTTTTTGTGTGGACGTTAAGTTTCATTTCTGTAAGATAGGTGTTGTACCCAGGAGTGCAGTGGCTGAGGTGTATGGTAAGCACATGCTTAGTTTTAATAGACAATGCTCTATGACTTTCCACAGAGACTGTACTACTTCTCATTCCTGTTAATAGTGTATAAAGATGTTGCATAATGTTGGTAACATCTGATATTATCAATGCTACTACAGCTGCTCTGAATAGGTACATAGAGTTATCTCATTGTGGGATTTAAAAAAAAAAAAACATTTATTTGTGTGTGGTTGTTTGTGTCTGGGTATTATGGTATGTGTGTGGAGGTTGGAGGTCAGCTTGTGGGAGTTGGTTCTTTACTCCCAGGCTTGGCAGTGAGCGCCTTTACCCACTGAGTAATCTCGCCAACCCTCATTATGGTTTTAATCTGTATCTGTCTCCCTAATGGACACAAAAACTGGCAATCTTTTCATGTGATCATGTGATTATCTGTTATCTAGCTAACATTTTCAGCAAAACATCTTTGTGTCTTTTGCTCTTTCTTTCTTTTTTTTTTTTTTTAAATAAGTCTCACACGGGAGCCCTTGAGCTCATGGCAGTCCTCTAGCCTCAGCCTGTCTCAAGGCCTAGGAGTACAGATATGCATCTCTCCATTGGGATTCCTGCTCTAATGCCTGAGCCTTTATTTTCCTTTTGTTGCCATTGTTGGTAACTGCATAAGTATTGGTTTTTTTTGGACAACAGATAATAATTAGGATTTAAATTCCTTACTGCTTTTTGATTTCCTTGAGTTTCCTTTGCCTTTACTTTGACTCTACACTTCTTATGAATGATGTGTCTACATCATTATCACTTTTTGTAATTGTTACTATCAAAATTTTATTCTACTTTTTTTATAAATAATGCAGGAAAATGTCCTACATCACTATCACTATAATCTTTTCATAATTTTCTTTTCCAAGACTTTCTCTCTGTATACATCATACTGAAAAATTTATGTCGGATGGCAAAGAGATTTATATTGTAATTTTGTTTTACATAAATGTTGTATTGTACATATGGTGTTTTGACTTGTTTTTCCCCCCACTTAACAATATGTCTTGAAGCTCTGGGTGCCAGCTGATTCCATTTATGGTGAGGACTGGCTTTGCTTGTAGATGGCTAACTTCTTTTGGTGTCCTCACAGTAGGTGGCAGGAGAGAAATAATTCAATAGTGTTTCTTTTTTTTAAGTTATTTTGAGTCTTGTAGAAATTGATTTGTGAAGCCTAGTGTACCACGCCTTTAATCCCAGCACTCAGGATGCACAGACAAGGAGATTTCTGTGAGTTCAAGGCCAACCTCGTCTACATAGTGAGTTCTAAAACAGCCAGGGTTACATAGTGAGACCTTGTCTCAAAAAGCAAACAACAAAAATGTTTATTTGTGGATGCAGGTGTGATATGTGCTTCCTGTGCACTCGTGGTCGAACATCAGCATTTAATGTCGTCCTCTGGTGCACTCCACCTTCGTTTTGAGGCAGAGTCACTGAACGTGGAGTTCTTTGACAAAACTCAGCTGGCGGCCTCGTCCCCATCCTGTTACCCACGTTTCCCACTACTGGGGTGTCAGATACATTCCTGCCCAGCTTGTTACGTGAATGCTGGGGATTGGAACTCAGGACCTCCTGCTTGCACCGCGGGCCCTGTGCCAGCTGAGCTTGCTCCCCGGCCTCTCATTCGTATCTTTTTGTAAAGACACCAACACTATTCTCAGACTTCTCTTAGCCCCCAGTTGTCAATTTATGTTTCGGAATAGCAGATTTTACAAGGTGATTGAGATACTGATTTTTTTTTTGTTTAATTGAGAAGAGGCCTGCTGATGGTGAGCTACAGATGATATTTACCAAGATGGGCAAGCATGTGTGCGTGTGCGTGTGCGTGTGTGTGTGTGTGTGTGTGTGTGTGTGTGTGTGTGTGTGTGCATGCGCTGGGAGGGTGAGCTGTAGAACCCAGCTCCGAAGAGCTTTCTTTCCTAGCCCTTATTCAGCGCTCCTTTTCCTTCCCGTGTGGAGGATGCTTGGCACAGCCGACTCTTAGGCCTTTTAAACACTGCTCTTGGCTCCCCTGGCACTCCTTATTGCTCAGCTCTCATAAGTCCATCACGTCATTTTCACTTGTTCATCTCTAGTGGCACATGGCTTAGTCCTCTGCCAGCCACTTTGTTAGTTATTCCCTAGGATTCGACCTTCCCAGTCACTAGCTTCTCTGTAGGTGTGAGGACTCTAGCGCCCGATTGCTGTCACTGTTCCCTCTCTTTCTGGACTGGGGGGTGTTTATGTCCTTAAAATACTTCCTAATGAGGTTTTGGGAGAGAGTGAAATCAGACGTAACCGTTCTGCCTCTCTGTTTCAGTTCATCATCATCTACAATGACTTGGTTTTCTGACATGTTTGCAAGAACATGAGATAGGGCTACCTTCCCGAACCTCACTGCACTGCCGGACGGGGTGCTTCCGCAGATCCTTTTGAATAAGTGAAGATATGTGTGAAGCTGAGAGGAGAAGTTAAGGGTAAAATTCCACCATTTGGAGATTAGAAGCCTATAAAAGGGAAGAAGTGTGAGACTTGGCTTCACAGAGAGTCTATTGATTGAGAAGGTGGAATCCTGAGAAACAGAGTAATTAAGGGGCTGACAGAGGAATGACTCATGTGTCAGTGGAACGTCAGAGGAGAGAGATTACCGAAGCCAATGCAGTAGAAAACAGGTTTTGGTTTTTTAATTTTTTAATTTTTTTTTTGAGACAGGGTCTCTGTGTAGCCTTGGCTGTCCTGTACTCACTTTGTAGGCCAGGCTGCCCTTGAACTCACAGCAATCCGCCTGCCTCTGCCTCCCCAGTGCTGGGATTAAAGGTGTGTGCCACCATGTTTTTTAATAATCCCATCGTAGGGTATAGAAGGATCGAGAACGTTTAAGTAGGTATCTACTGTGTTTGGCATGTAGAGTTTTCACGTTAGGTGGCTGGCCTGAGTGATTGCGGTCCAGACAGACAGTGGTGACGTTTACTACGGCTGCACTCAAGGAACTTGGCAGAGGAGGACGGGCAGGGCACTGCTCCAGTAATAAATTGATTTGTTATGAGCAGTGCCCTGACAGAAACCCTTCTGTCCGCATCCCTTCTGGCTCTTAGCTCTGCTCAGTGCCTCTCATGAGAGCTCATGGCATTTTGCAGACAGCCTGAAACTAGAGTTTTCTCAAAACCTGCATTTACACATATGCCCATCGGTGCTGTGTGTCCTCTCCAATGTGGCCTGGACGCTCCCATACTTGGTGGCTGAGTCCTAAGGGAACCAGGTGGAAGCTGTGCTGCTTTTCAGTCATCTGCTACTTCCCCCAACATCGCAGGCTCACCAGAGTCAGCAGACTGTAAAACCATAGTCTGATACCATGGGAATGTTTGACTCCATCTTGGAAAATACAGTCTGCTACTGAGAAAGTAGGTATCGCTGTGCCCGGAGTCTAGGGCCAAGATGACTGATAGTAACACAACTGGATTCATTAAAACACTCATCCTAAAAAGTTTGCCTTTGAACAAAAACTTATTTTAAAGTCAGATGACCTGAAGGCCAGTACTTACTCCCCTCATTTGTGGACATGCAAGTGTGCCAAACAGCATGTGAGTCCTGAGAGAGGGGAAGCGAGGAAAGCACATGGCGCAGGCACTGCTGCTGCTGGTTTACTTTTTTTCTGTGTGAACTTGTCGCTTATCTTTTTTCTCCAACATTCATGTCTTCACAAGTCTGTCTTTCTCAGTCGGTATGCAGAGTAGCGATCCGCTAAAGCACGGCTGTGGTTGTATGGCTTACACCTCAGAACTTGTAATACGTTGCATTGTTGAGAAGAGCTGGTCCTCACTCATCTATCTTCTCCATTTGGAGACTCACTCTCCCGTGCCGTGTCATAGCCCAGGAGTCCACATCCTAATGGTTATTGAGGTTTGGGGATTACATACTCTTTTGGAAACTTGGTGGAAACCTCAGATCCCAGCAGAGAAAACGAACATACACAGACTTTTTTCACAGAGCTTCATGAGAGTCATGGAAACTTACCAGTGAGGTCATGTGAAAACCCTGGCAGGAGTTCAGACTCACAGTGGCTAATGGTTAAACGAGACGAAGTAGGTAAAATGCTTAGTCAGATGTCAAACAACCCGGGACACACGCTCACCAAATAAAAGGAGTGATTACGGTTCTGCTGATTTTCAACTTTTCTTTAGCAAACAGCAATTTGTTTTTCAAACATAGCCTTCAAATGGCTTTCCTATTAGACTTTATTTCCACGTGGAGTACCTTTTCCATCCCTTTTGTTATCTCACGCCCATTCTTCCATGAAGCCTGTCCTCTCAGCCCGGTGCCCCAGCACTGTTGCTCTTGAGACTTCCAAGAGCCTCGAGTGTTGGGCTACTCCTGTGGTACTGACGCACACATGTGCCTTCATGTTTAATGCGTGTGTCTGCGCATGTGCCTCAGTGTGGGTGCTGAGGTGGGTTTTTTGGCGGGGGTGGGGTGGCGGTATCTTACAAGTTGCCCATGTTGGCCTAGAACTCACAGTCCTCCCAGCTAGCCCTCCAAAGGAGCTGGGTTACAGGTGCGCACCACTGTGCCCAGGTTCATTGAGTTTGGCAGGCACAGGCACCTTCTGTCCCTTGCTTTGCACAAGGTTTTGTAACATACTGACACAGGTAGTAGGTGGAGCCCCTGTTCAAGGTGGGCCATGATCAGCTCATGTAGACAAGTGAGCCTTTTCCTCTTGGGGCTGCTTTTTGGTCATGGCATTTATCACAGGCACAGGAAAGTGACTAAAACAGTGTCACTATATATCGATGAGCCCCTGAAGGGTCTTTGACATATTTGGTTATTGCCAAAAAGCCTGTAGTAATTTACAAACATGGGCGTTCTCCGCTTCCTGCTCTCTGATGATGAACTTCATTGTGACTATCTTTGTTTTAAATATGTATCAAAAGTCGCCTTTTCTATCTGGGCTCTGGGCCTCTACCCATTCATCTGTAAGTATCCTTAAATCTGTCCTTTCTTCCCCCCAAACACAAAAGCACCACCACACAGAGCGATAACTCTGTCTCACTTTGGCACCTCTGGAGAGAACCCAAAAAGACCACCTGCCTGCCTACTGCTCCCTACACACAGCTGACCTGTTGTTACTTTCTAGCCGCTCCCATCAGGGCCCATCAACTGTGTCCTGGTTTGTAAACCCAAATTCGGTTTTCTGTTCCGTCACTTGACCTGGATTCTTGTTTGCCTGTTCCTGCTCGACCTCTTGTTCTCAGACTTGACAACTCTGTCCCGAGTTGGCTGCTTCCGTCTCCTGTAACTCTTCTGTGCCTTGCGTAATCCTCTTTCTTTGGCCTCCTCTGAGTCTCAGCCAAGGCAGCTCTTCCCCACCTGCAATGTTGGCAATGTTGGGACATTTCTTCTCTGTGTACACTGTTTCCTAGAGTGATATTGGCCAGTCCCATGACTTCATGTCTGTATTCAGAAAATTCCCAAGTTGCTTTTTAGCCCAGCTCTCTCCTATGTCTACATCGCCAGCTGGACTCTTCCGTTTTTGACAACCTACAAGCATCTCGTACTTAGTGTGTCCCCAGATTTCACACACGATATTCTTAACCTATATGCTTCCTCTTTCACTGCCTTTTTGGGGCAGGGGTCTAAGTAGCCATGTTGCATTTACATTTTAAAGATGGACGTGGGGGTGGTGGTGAGCACTCTACCAAAGAGCTACAACCCCAGCCTTGCATTTTACAGATTTCTCGAAACTTTCTTTTTTTTTAGGGCTTCCTATCCCCTTAGCATGAGTCTCTTAACTGATTTTTGTTCCTCTTTTCTTGACTAGGATCATAGTCTCCATATTGTACCAATTGATCACCCCCAAATGTAAATAAGACTCCATCGCTGCTCCCGAAACCTTCAGGGACGCCCCCACCATGCTCTTCTTTTGGGTTTCTCAAGTTCCACACTGTTGGCATCTGGCCTGGCTCTCGTGCTATAGGATGTTAACCACTGCCCCTGTCTCTTAAGTAGGAAATGCCAGCAGCACCCCCCACTACTCAGTTATGACAACCTAAAATGTCTCCAGACCTTGGTAAATGACCCTGGGCACAGAGCTGGCACAATCACACCTGTTAGAGTCCACGGATTGGCAGTACAAGTTGCAAGTCCTATAGGTGTTTTGGATAGAAGGCCTGTTGTGACCTGCCCCTTCCCTGCCCCTCCAGTGCCATCTGTCCTCTCCTAGCCCCAAGTACTCCATGCCTTCCAATGGCCACTAGATTCTGTAAGAAGTCACCTGCATTGTCCCCATGCTTACCTGGGCTCTTCTGTCAGGGCCTTGTAGAACCTACCCACTACTCTTGTCACTGGACTAACCTCGTGACTCTCAGAATTTGGCTCAGTAGGTACCTTCTAGGAAACAGTTCCTGACCCTTGTTAAGGTGCTGGTCTCATGTGCTCCCACCCCGTTCTTTTCCCTCTCCTTGTTCTTCATAGTGACACCTGTATACCCACAGGGAGCAAGAGCTGATGGCCAGGCCTGTTTGTACCTCTGTGTCCCACATAGGGACCCACTTCTACTTGGCACTCAGTAGTAAGTGTCCACAGAATGAGTGGCACTCACTAAGTCTTTATAGAAGGAATGAAGAGCCTTCCTTAAAACCACCTCTTGTTACAGTGCTTTCACTTGCGCCATCGCCATCCCAGCCTGCGTGTGCCATGGAAACAAAGCCAGTTGGTCAGTAGGTCAAGAAGCGGGAGTTTTCAGGAAGAGAGTGTGCATCGTCTTCAGAGCCTGCGGCACTCTGCTGCCTGCCAGTGCAGCACACAAAGCTTAGTGTTGCTCTGGGTCCCAGAAAGGACTAAGAAATTGAACTAAAATGAGAACTCAGAAAAGAAACCTGACATTTTCCCCTCAGCAGCATATGGATTTCTCATTAGTCCATGTAAGGGAAAACCGGGGGCGGGGAGGCCCGGGCAGCTGCAGCTGTCCACATTCCCACCCCTCATCACTCTGCCCCACCACACCTGGTCCCCAGAGGCACCCTCACTTCTCAGCTATTTTGGCTTAGGTATGGACAAATCTCCATGGCTCAGCAGAGACTAGCCTGGGATTTTTCAAAAGAAGCTTTGCCAGGAAACAAAACAAAAGTAAAAACAGGAAATAGGGTATAGAAATGATAAAAATATAGACTGAGGGGAAAAGTCCCTCAGCTTAAGATGAGTGTGTGTGTGTGTGTGTGTGTGTGTGTGTGTGTGTGTGTGTGTGCACGCTCACGCATTTTATTTTGCTAGACCTAGTTCACTATTTAATTTTTCATGATATTATCGGCCTCTGGGAACTCCGCCTAAGTCTTTCTTTGTGTTTGTATGCTGTACTGTCTCCTAAGAACCTTCTCCATCTTCGTCTAGGGAAGGTGTTGGAACTGACATTACGGTCCCTTGCTCTTCTAGGCAGCCATTACTGATCACAGTGAGAAACGAGTTTCCCACCATTTTTCTGACGCTAGATTGGCTTAGTGACTGCAAGCACTAGCAGAGGAGCAGTGTTCATAATAAAGGTTTTACTTGCCTGGTGTGAAATGAAAAACACAGACAATGTCATTGGCTTTTTAATAACATGAAGGAACTGACCTTTTTACCCTGAGGGGCTTTTTTTTTTTTTTTTTTTTAACCTTTAGATAATTGAAATAGCAGACAGCAGGTCTAGGAGTGTTGTGGTATAGCGTGGTTGCCTAGAGTGTGAGGGGTCCTGGGTTCACTCCTCAGTACTGAGAAAAATAGCAGGTGGTTTATGTTTTCGGTGGTAAAAATGAATTTAATAAAAAATAAATAAATATACTTACCTTAAAAAATAAAGTAGCAAGTGAAAGGTGTGAGGATTTTATGTGCTTACTTGGCAAAATTAAAAATGGATAATTTCCTGTAGGTACCCCCAGTTTTGTTTTGTTAGTTTTTAAAATTAAATTGTGTGCATGTGTGCATGTGCAGTCCACAGTGTGAGTGCTTTGGTCAGAGGACATCTCTCTCTCTGCAGTCCACAGTGTGAGTGCCTTGGTCAGAGGACATCTCTCTGCAGTCCACAGTGTGAGTGCCTTGGTCAGAGGACATCTCTCTGCAGCCAGGCTTCTCCTTCCACTATGTGGTCCTAGGGATGGAATTCAGGTCATGGGGTTGGTAGTAAACATCTTTCCTAGCACTCTCAGTCTTTAACAGTTCTTCTTGGTCTCTGAAGTCCAAACCATTGGCCAACAGACATTGCATAAATCATAGAAGTGTCCTAGGCTGTTTTTGTGTTTTGTAGGCCATTCAAAAAGGTATTCTGATCCATGTGTCTTTTTCACAGTCCTCTCAACAGCACACGTGCCCTTCACTGTTTTCAAAGACAAGTGATCCGGTCCTTGTAAGTTGGACGCTCTCTCCTTAGGAAGTTAGTGTGGTTCAGTCCTCAGACAAATAACCCTTGATTGACCGTGGCAATAATAAGTGTACTTTCCATGTACAAGGTCTCACAAACATGAGCAACTCACTGTCCCTGACTTCAAGAAAACCTCATGGGCAAAGGTCTAGTTGTAGAGGAGGAGCTAGGGTTCCACAGTTTGCAGGCTGGGGGGTGGGGGTGGGGGGGAAGAACGCCTATCCCACCTCAGGCAGCTTCCCAGGAGACAAAGGTTTTCCCAAGGAGAAGTTGAGGAAAGGCACTTTTGGCAGTCACCTGTCTAGACTGGAGACTTTAGGGGGCCAGTATGGGAACCCTGAGAAGATGACGGTCAGCTGGTGCATCTACCTGTGCAGCACACATGCTCTTCCTAGCTGCAGACCAGAAACAGGCCTAAGCAAGACAGAGCTTTATTCTGAGCCTGCCTTTCCTTAGTGGCTTTTGTATTCACCACAGGAATTTAACATGGGGGATGGTCTTCGCTTGGGTTCACAGGGCTAACCACCAGAACACAGCGTAACACCAGGCAGATCTGACATAGACACCTCTGCCAGCCATAGGCTCACCCGAGCCAACATGAGCCTCAGCTGCCACACAGTGACATCTGTGGGGATCCAGAGAGCCTGCCAGAGGGGGCCCTGGCCTGCCAGCATCTGGAGCATCTGGATCCCGCCTGCCACACTGTAGGGCGCTGTGGACAAAACCTACGAGTGTCCAGAGGAGATGGCACTGAAGCCATGATACAAAGAGTGACATTTAAAAAGGGGGACAGCATAACTACCCTCCTGGAAGACATCCTTTTAAAGGTTTCCTTTTTTCCTTAGCACACAGTACTGTGAGGTTATTCTGATGAAAAGTGGACGTGTTTTGATAGAAACAAGGTAACTACCTCCACCCAAGGCACACTGGAGAGTCCTGTCTGTAAGGGCCTAAGTGGTCCTCTGAGCCGCCTTCATTTGTGGGATCTGAAATCTCAGCGTGTGTTCCTCTTTCCCACCACCATCCTCACATTAACCCCTTTCCTTGTGAATTTTCTTCTTTTGTAGTATCTGACCAGACGGATACCACAGAACCCAAGGTATCAACATGTCAAGTCAAGACTGGATACCGGTAAGTCAAAATCAGAAACAGAATTGAAGGGAAAAAAAATGTAGTAGTTATTGATAAACAGGAAAGCACCCATGACACCGGGATCAGCCATGGCCGGGAGTCCCTCTTGCCTGATGCCCTTGAAAGCTGTTTTTCAGATTATCAGTAAAAATTTCTCATTCACGTAACCTCACTTATTATTGCTTACGCCATCAGAAATCATCTGAATCAAGAAAAGGAAATCCGAGGAATGGAAGCCACTGTTCAATAAGTTACAGGGCTGACGCTGAGTAAATACCAGGAGGTCACACTCCATTTTGGAGTGCCTTAAGTGTACTCCATCACACTGACAGCAATAGATTATACATCTGCCTGTTTGTTCAGTCCTGTGTTTGCAGAGTGCTCACTGCCTGTGACACTGTGGACTCTGGGAGACGGGAGGATGGCTGTGGCTTGTGGCTTTTGCAATTAGAGCTGACTGACTGAGTAACTAAAACCCCAGCTGAGACTGGGTTAGCGCTGCCTTAGGTGGAAGCAACCTTCTTGCTATTTTCCATGCTGTCTGCGTCTCTCTGAGCACTGCCGCCACCACCGCCGCTGCTGCTGCTGCTCCTGCTGGGGTCCCAGTGGATCTGCAGCCTTGTGCGTTTGGGGTTGTTTGTTTCCTTTTTCTTCAGCCTTTGCCTCACAATTCAGAATTTTCCAGCAGTATCTGAAGACACCTGAGGAAAGTGAAGGGAGTGTTACGTCTGTTTAAATCACCTTTCCCTTCCTCTGGTCCCCTTAAAAACCATTGTCTTCCGCTCTGAGGCATCCTCACTAGCATAGACACAAATGTTTTCAGTGTACCAGATTAAAATGTGCAATTTCTATAAAACATTCCCATGCTATGTGGATATTTATTCTTGTGTATATCCTGTGTGATGGGCAGATGTAAGTATTATTGTTTCAGAGGAAAAAATTGTGACCTGGCGATTTTGTAATTTGCTTGGTTCTATTTCTTGTACCACAATAGACAAACAAACAAATAAGTGACTAAATAAACATTTAAGAGCCCAGGCTTATTGCAGACATCTAGATTTATCTATACCTTCATAACTTCTTTCTCATGGAAATCAAATAGAAATTTGACTTAATAATGGCATCTGAAATTAATTTTAATTTTTAATGCAATAATTAACATCTGATTTTGTAGTGCATATTAAATGTTTGAATCCTTTCATATCCTGAGAGTTTTAAACTGCTTTTTGTTAATTAAGCTTTTTATTTTGAGATAATTGTGGATTCACCTGCATTTGTAAGAAATGAAATGGAAATTCCATGTATTCTTTACCCAGTTTCTCTCCACCTGCACTATTGCTGTGGTGCTAAGGGCATGGCTATGTGCAGCCAAGCTATAGAGCACTGCCGCACCCACAGAGGTCCCCAGGCTGTGCTTCGGTAGGCAGCCCTGGCTACTTTCCACTCCAGTCCCTCACTAGCATCACAGCTGCTAATTTCTTCAGTCTCTCACTTTGCCATTTTTCAAGTGCAGCGTCTATGGAGCTATACAGTACACAGCCTTTTGGATTGATTCCTTCTGTTCCTCTGTCCCTTTTCTTGGTTTTTCTACATGTGTACTGCTGGGGAGTGAACTTTAACACGCTAGGCTATTGCTCTAGCACAGGGCCATGCATGTCCAGCCTGGGGGGCACGTCCACTGGGCAGAGTTTTCTGGAGCTTCAAGTCTGCTGTCACGTAACAGCAGTTTGTGCCTTTGTTACTGGCTGGGATTCTCTGCTATGGCCGTGCTTGATTTTGGCGCTTGCTAGTTGAAGGACAGTAACACTGTTCCAAATTGGAGGGTAGCTTTTTAAAAGGTGCTGTCAGCATTCATTTACAGCTTTTTGTATGAGCAGGTCTTGGTTTTTCTGGAATAAATGCATAGAGGCACAGTCGCTGGGTCATATTGTGCTTTGGTTGGATTGAGTTTGTTTGTTTGTTTGTTTGTTTGTTTGTTTGTTTCCTTTGTTGTATGTGTGTCCTTTTGAGACAGTCTCAGGTAGCTCAGACTGGCCTCACATCTGTTTATTAGCCAAGGCTGGCCTGCATTCCTGCGCTTCCCACCTCAGCCTGAGGAAACTGTTAAGCCGTTATCCCAAAGTGGCTTGACCATTTTACATTTCCTTCAGTAGTAGCTGAGTGATCATTTTCTCCACAGGTTCACCTGGATTTGGTGTCCTCACCACTTTTTATATTACCCACGTGGATGTGGTCTGTAGTAGCACAGCACTACATTTTACCCACGTGAGTGTGGTCTGTAGTAGCACAGCACTACATTTTACCCACGTGGGTGTGGTCTGAAGTAGCACAGCACTACATTTTACCCACGTGAGTGTGGTCTGCAGTAGCACAGCACTACATTTTACCCACGTGGGTGTGGTCTGAAGTAGCACAGCACTACATTTTAAACTTGCCTAATAGCTCATGTGTTTGTGTGTGTTTTCTGTCTTCTTTGCTGACATGCCTATGCTGACTGGATTGCTTGCATTTTTACCTTTGAATTTCCTTCCTTTCTTTCTTTCTTACGTTTTTTTTTTTTTCCCTTTCAGACAGGATTTCTCTGTGTAGCCTTTCCTGCCTGGACTCACTTTATAGACCAGGCTGGCCTCGAACTCACATAGATCCACCTGCCTCTGCCTCCCAGAGTGCTAGG
The DNA here is from genome assembly GCA_907169655.1 of Acomys percivali. Taxonomy (NCBI): domain Eukaryota; kingdom Metazoa; phylum Chordata; class Mammalia; order Rodentia; family Muridae; genus Acomys; species Acomys percivali. The sequence goes on from OU015744.1 coordinate 90,053,640, forward strand.
ATTATAGGCATGTGCACCGCTGCACTCAGCAGAACTCCCAGTTTCTTACCTGTTCTGGACACCCATCCTTTGTGAGAGGCCTGGTTTGCAAGTGTCCTTTTTCCACCTGCAGCTCTTCTTTTCCTCCTCCTGACAATCTCTGAAGAAAACTCCTTTTCATCTCGCTGAGGTCCATTTAGTAATCATAACCATCATCCACTTTAGGAGCCTAGGCCTAAATATGTCCCAGAGGCTCCTGCTCTCACAGGTTTTTCCTTCAAGCTTCTGGCTTTTACATGTAAGTCCATGGTGCATGTTGAACCGTTTCTATGTAAGGACGGCTGGCGTTGATGAACATTAGCTCTCTAGCTGAGGGGTGTTGGTCAGCCAGCAGGAGAGTACTTGTGTGGATTTATTTCCAGGCCCCTTTTTGTTCCCTTGGTCTGTTTATATAGGCTTTGGCCAGTACCACAGTCCTGATGACTGCAGCTCGTGATAACTGGATACGTGCAGTCAGTTGGCCTCACTAGTCCCACTCTGTTTTTCTTTACAGAATGATTTTAGCACGTAGAGCTGTGTAGGATGTCCCCTTACGTGTCTGTCCTCTTTAACATAATGTAGTGTAGCCAAAGCTTACCCGCGCCACAGCACATGTCAGCACTCCGTTCCGTTCCATTGCCAAATGATGTTCTCTTGTCTGGATGCTCCGTGCTTTGTTTCTCTGCTCACCGGTTGGTGAACATTTGGATCATTCGTACCTTTCGGTCATGGCATGTCTTAAGAGCATCAATGTATGCAAGTGTTGTGTGCATGTGCTTCTACATCTCTTGCATATATACTGAGAAGTTGAATTACCGGTCATAGGATACACTTTTGTATGTGTGAAAACATGCCAAAATTTCAAACCAAGCCACAGCACTTTACCTTGCCATCAATAGTGGGGGTGGGGGCAGGGGTGGGGGTGGGGGTGGGAGTGGGGGTGGGAGTGGGGGTGGGGGCGGGGTGGGGGCGGGAGTGAGGGTGAGGGTGAGGGTGGCACTGTCCCCTCCATGTCCTTGTCTTGGAGTTATGCCCACCATGACAGGCATGGAGTATCTCACGTGATTGTAACTTGTGTGCTGATGACATGATGATGAACACCCTTCTTGTGTGTTTATTGGCACATGTATATTTCCTATGGAGACATGTCTATTCAGATCATTTGCTCACTTTAAAAGTGGATATTTTTTTCACATTGTAAGTTCTTTTGTTTATTCTGGATACGAGACTATTAACAGAAATATGCTTTTCAGATGTATGCTCCCATGCTGTGGGTTGTCTGAGGTTTTTGTGGGACTTAACCAAAGGAGTAAATTACATCTACCCATCTTTCCTAGAAGCGAAAGTCACTCAAACTTGCTTTGTAATAGCTTATTTTGGAAGGGCCAAAGCATACCGTATTGCTTCAAGGTCCCAACTATTTTATAGTCAATGTGGGAGAAAAATCCTGTCCTAGCATTTGGTTGTGTGTGTGTTTCACATTTAGCCATCAGTCAACTTTAGGGAAAGATCTTTAGTGTTTGCATTCCCGGGTTTTTTGTGACTTACCTCTCAGGTGTGCAAAAACTGTAAGTGCTATGCTAAGATGTACAGCCTGTTAGCTTCTGGGGCCTAGCAAGGCCTACAGCAGCTCTGAACACATCATTTTGCCCAAAGACTATCATTGCCATAGGTAAAAATGTTGAAGAGTCCTGCTTAAGAAAGCACTGAGGGGCCTCAGAGCCCAAGCTGCAGAGAGGCTCACATCTGAGATTTTTTGGTTTGGTTTGGTTTGGTTTTCAGTTTTTTGAGAAAGGGTTTCTCTGTGTGGCCCTGGCTGTCCTGGAACTCACTCTGTAGGCCAGGCTGGTCTTGAACTCTTAGAGATCTAATTGCCTCTACCTCCCAAGTGCTGGGATTAAAGGCGTGTGCCACCAACACAGGGCTCTGTGAGATGTTTTTAAGCTCTGCAGCCAGGGCCGTGGAAATGGGCAGAATGAGTGAGCAGTTCTCTCTCTAGGTTAAATAGGTGAGCCTTTAAATCTTTTCTTATGAAACAGTGATCAATTTAGAATTCATCATGACACACACAAAAGCAAGAATTTTGTGCCAGGCCTTATCTTCCTGAAAGGCTGGTCTCTTCTCCTGGAAGAGGCTGCTTTGCCTCTGTACTCCATTTCTCACAGAAATCTGAACCCTGCTGTACACAGCTGTGCCTGACACTGCAGAATGACTTGCAGTATTTCCTTTGTTTCATAGGTGCCTGGGTGTGTCTTTTGAGTGCCCCTGCGGTCATTATGTTCAGTCTTAGCCCTGTGTTTCTGTTCTGCAGCCCGCACCCCGGCTTCATTAGGGGACTCTGAATGGCCACGGCTCCCCCTCCGCCAGTCTCCTCCGTCCATGGTGCCGCATTGTTCCCTCCCTTCTCTACTCCCCTAGCACTCCCCATCCCGCAGCCCTCCTCCACTTGGTCTTTCTAGCTCGGTTTTTATTTTGTGGATGTCACCTTCCTCTTGTTAAAACCGCACAACTAGCCATTTCCTTTTCTCTTTGTTAGTCCCTACTTTTCCTGAATACTCCCTAATAATTTTGATCTTAAGCACTCAAGCTCATCACGGGCTACATGCGCCTCATTTTTATTTGGAATTTGATTTGTCTCTTACGTCAAAGGAAGGAATGTATGTGAAAGGCTTTTACAAACCCAAAAGCTGGAGACCCATGTATAACTCATCTGGGTTAACAAAAGACCACTGTGCCTCTTTTCACGCTTCCTGCTCCTTCTGAGCCAAAAGAACTTCTCCGTAGAGGAGGGAAATATTGAAGGAAAAATAAAGCTGTGGAGCTGTCTCTTAGCAACTGAATTCCTGCCTTATAAATCTTACCCTCTCTAGATTACTGCTGCTCAGAATCATTTGCTTTTGTTACATGCTCAGTACAAATAACGTTATTAAATTATAGGAACACAATGGGGAAAAAAAAATCAAAGCAGTGAGTCACTCCGAGGACGGACCGTGCTCTGTCTCTGCACAGGGCTACTGATGGAGTTGCGTTGTTTCTTTCTCCTGATTCAAATTGTGGGAGCCTTGTTAGGTATCTTTCATTGCAACGCCAGTGGTAAACAAGGTAGAAGCTAAATGCCACCCTAGGCATTTCTAGGTCACCTGAGCTGATGGCTCCTGTGTGTGCTCTGTAGCATAACTGTGAACCAGTCAAAGGTGCACATCATTTAAAGACAGTCAGACGACCGGGCGGTTGAGAGGCAAGCCAAATCGGGTGTGATTGTTTACGTTATAAAATAACTTACTCTAAGGGTCTTTCAAATGGTAGAGTTCTGTAGTATATTTCACCCAGCCAGTGTTTTTTTAGTGTCTCCTTCACTAGAACACAGGAGTAAAGATTGTGTGTGTGTATGTGCACAGATAAATAGTGCGGGCTTTCTGTTGAAGAAGGTAGCTAAGGCAGTGCAGTCAGTGATAAATGCCCTGTGTGCTGCTAGCTGCTTGCTGTAGGAGGGAGGGAGGGAAAGGCCACTTCCTGCTGCTGCGTAAGCCAGTGCAGGGACTTAGAAAATGAAGGCTGGCTGAGCTCGAGGCTAGTCATTAAGACTGTGCAGGAAAGGCCAGCAGGCTGCTGGCATTGTCCACACTAGAGCTAGGGCCTCACACTCAGTATTGGGCAGTGGACAGCCGCTAAGCTTTTCTTTACTCTGTTTGGCTTTTCAATTAGTCTTATATAGGAAAATTTGACAATAATGCTTGATTTTTAAAAGTCTTAAAAGATTAGTTCTCTGATAGCGTTTCAGGCTCCTTTGGTATAAAAGACATGTTTGTAAATAAATGACCTATGAAGTTCATCCATCTCCAGGCATTTTGTTGAAATTATATGTAGTAAGACAAAGCACTTAATTGACACACTGCTATAAAATGCATGATAAAATGCCGCTTTCTCCACTTACTCAAATCATTTCCTCTCTCCAGCTGAAGCAGCGTGGAAGCCTCCACTGTCTTTCCTCCTCCCTACCTGGAGAAAAAGAGATGTTGTAAAGAAAAGAGCCTTTGTTGTTACTCGTCCTAGATTTGTGCATAATTTTGCCAAGCATTTGTAGAAATGCAAGCGGTTTTTGTTTTTCTGCCTTTTCTTCAGTAGGAAAAAGAAATGATAGGTGGGGAAGCCCTTGCCGCTGAGCATTCTGGCGGAGGTCTGCTGCTGTGAGATGGCGTGCTATGCAAACCTGCAGGAAATGTTGATATTGAAGAGATTAATTTTCAGGACTAGGCATATAGCTTAGAGGCAGAGCATTTACTTAGTATGTATATGGCCCTGGGTTCAATCCCTAGCACGGAAGAAATATATATATATACATATATATATATATATGTATATATATATATACACACATATGGCAGTGTTAGTTGTAACTACAATATTTTAATAAAAGATAAAATAAATGAGGCTGGCTTTGTTTTCCATTCCTCAGGGAATTTGTAGCATCAGATGGCTCTGTGCTCAAAGAGGGAACTGACCACTTCCCACAGGTTCCGGACACAGGAGAACTGGCCATAGTTTAGGGAGAGTCCTTGCCTAAGCATGCAGGAAGCCTGGGGTTCAACCTGCGCCACCATTTCTAATAGCACACTGGTAGAAAAGCCAGGTGGTTCTGTGAACCGTACAAGAAGCCGGGAGGTTGAGGATGCTAATCCTCGGATAATTGGTAACTCGCTGCATTGCTGGGCAAATTGATGAGGCTTTTTTCCTCCCAGCTTTCTGACTAGATTGCCTGAAGCTCCCCTAAACCTAAAGAATCTGCCACTGCAGCCACACACAGTGTAGGAGACAGGAAGGGACCTGTCACTAGAGTTCTTGTGTCAAATGGTTTAAGGATAAGACTGTAAGACGCTGAACAGCAAACTAATTGGGTTTTTCTTCAAAACCTCAGTGTGTTGCCTGGCAAGTCTACACTTGAGTTCAGAGCTGCAGTAGGGAAGAGGGGCGGGGCTTCAGGAAGAATTGATGGGTTCTGCTGTGGAATTCCCGGGTCAGTTCTCAGGTCAAAAGGCTTATTTTAGACATTTAAGGAGTATTGGCTCTTTCTTTCTCTCCCTCTGTATATCCTCCTCACAAAAGGAGGAAGAGAGCTTTGACCCAAGAAAGGGGGGGAAAAAAAAAACCAAAACCATAGCTCCTAAAACAGATTGTATTTGGTCCTCGGTGGCTTGGGAGGGTCTTCTGAAACATACTCAGGGGCTCTCTTGAGAGGGCTTCCGGCTTCCCAGCTCTGCTTGTTTGCTGAGCTTCTGGAAGGACACCGTCTGAGTTTAGGGGTACACCTCATCCTTCTTGTCCTGTTAGTGTGTCCTAAAATAAGAGCAGAAAAAAGTAACAATAATAATTAAAAATAAGCCTAAACCAATGGGTTTTTATTCTGTGATGAATCGATGGTAAATTTTTAAATAACAAATTAAGCATAGTATTATTTTGAAAATACATTTGGTGGTTTAAGACAGGCTGGGGATTTTTTCTCCCAGTTTCTGACTCAAACATGAAGAAAATTTCAGAATAGTGCTTTGAAATGTCAGTTCATGCCATTCATAGAAGGAGGCATTACTTTGATCTGAAGTTAGGCTGAATCTCAAGGCTTAAAGAGGAGCAAAACTGTAGAAATGAGAAATTATTTTGAATGTTTTTCATTTACCACTTTTAGGTGCAAGGTAGAAATTGCCATGTTAAATCAAATCAAATTGCAGCACACTCAGTTTTGTTTTGTTTTTTTTTTAAATAATAGAAGCTCTGGCTTGAAAGCTAGAAGTTAATTCATTTGGAAACCAGAATGCTCATGGGACAGTTTTAAAGCATGAGGTCGCCCCAAACCACCTTGTCTAGAGCTGAGAATTGTAGAGGGCTGGGTGTGCTCCACAGCTCGGCACACCACGTCCATGCGAGTGCACGCACGCAGATCGTGTGGTCTAGTTCAGGCCGCAGCGTAGTGTGAATAGTGCAGTGCAGGGTGGGGGCGGGGAGGGAAAGCCACAGAGACAAGGTGGAGTGGAAAGAGGCAGCACAGAGGCAGCTTTTAGAGC
>OU015744.1:90059723-90098514 GCA_907169655.1 Acomys percivali
AGACAAGGTGGAGTGGAAAGAGGCAGCACAGAGGCAGCTTTTAGAGCCTCAGATGATTGCTTCTTCATCTTCCTCTGTATACACAAAAGGCTATGGGAATGTAAGGAGGAAGAAGCCTCTGGCTCTGGAAGGGAAACAAAGGGGCTGCAGGCTGTAAATGACCATCTGTGTTGCCCGAGACCGTGTGAAGGTTGGAGCAGTGCACCTGGGCTTAAACACAGGGAAACAGTGCACTTCCTCGTTCTGTTTCCTCCTCGACTAAAAGGCTGTTGGCCACGCGTGGCTCAGTTGCCTGTTGTCTCACGTGCTCTAGTAATGGGACAGTGAAGCTGAGGGCGCCCACTCTCAGCCTCACTCCCCAACAGCAAAGCAGATCTAAGACTTGTCTTCTCTTTCTAGGTAACAGTATGACCAAATACATTGAGAAGCTAGAAGAGATTAAAAAAAGTGAGTACCATTGCTGACGGCCTGGGAGAAAAGATGGAACTCTGCAGCCTATCCTCTGGTTGTCCGCTGGCCTCTGCATGCCACAGCTGCCATGTGTGGAGGGCTGCAGCGGGGGGTGGGGGGGTGGGGGGGTGGTCAGGTGAGCCTGGCAGGTGCTTGGAGACACTAGGACCCCTGTGTCTACTCAACTTATACCCTGGAGGGGATTTTAATGTTAGAATGTAGGACCAGCCACAGCCCAAGTTTCTGGGTTTTCCTGAATACAATCTTTGTGGTCTTTTTCTGCAGCTCAATCTTCTCTTCTTACTTGGTCCATACCTGAGACAGGGTAATAAAAGCTTTCTTCATAATGTTCTTATAAGTATTCACTGGCAAATGTTCATGAAAGACTGAGAGGTCTGAGGAAGCCAACTTGACCTTAGTGTTCTACATTAGCCATTCATTGCAGTCTGTTTTCTTTTAATTAAAAACCATATTTCACGCACATCCCTTTTAGAGGCTAATCTTCTGCAGAGATGTCTGACTGGTCACTGAAAGCATTGCCCTCACAGAGAATCATCACTTCTCAATCCGTGTCCAAATCCAATCGATAGAAAATGTGTGTGCTGACGCCAGAATTAAAGAGGACCTAAAACATCTATTTTATAAGGTGAATTTGCTCTGTGTAAAGTGGCAAAGCCCAGAGCCAGAGTATTTGGCCAATACAGGAAGAGGAGTATGCACTTATCCTAGGTCAGAGCTTGGCTCTGCTAACGTGCATCATCTTGGTAGGGAAATTGCAATTCTGAAATACACCAGAATATTTTTTTTGACACAGCAGATCTTTTCATTTTAAAAGATAATGTCCCATTTGAATTGCACAGTGTAGGAAACCCACAGTAGATGTGGCCTGGGGGCAACTTCCTGTACTCTTTATTTGCTACACTCAGTTAGAAGACCCAGTTCTATAGACATTTTAAAAATCTATATTTAATGTTATAGACATATACAATATCACAAGAGCTTTCTTATTCATTTTACCCAATGACAGTTATATGTCTTAATGTGTATACGATGTATTGCATTTCTAAACTATGAAAGAAAATGCAGAAAAAAAAATGCGTTTACTCACCAACACTTCACTGCTGTCATCCTCAGTTCTGTAAGGCAGGCAGCCCCCAGCCAGCCTGTTCTGTTTGGGTTTGGGGCCTCTTTCAGCTCCCTTCCATCTGAAGCTGGATGTGAACACACATGTCCTTACCGGGACTTTGTCCCATTTAAAAAAAAAAAAATGCCCTGTTCCACCCCGATCAGCCCAACCTTGCTGTAACACATTTGCTAAGAGCACTGTGGTCTCCAGAGTCTCTAAACTTTAAGTGGAGCCTGTCTCTCATTCAGCGGAGACCTATTCTTGGAATTGAATCCTTGAACATCCTCCCTCCTTCCTTCCTTAGAAGTCATAGGCGTCCTCTCACCTCCACTTGGTGCTTTGTGCTCATCCACAGAAGTGCTCTAGATTCTGGTTTGGCATCTATGCTTCCTCCTCATCCTCTGTTTCAGGTGTTCTCTTGGGTCTACCAGGAGGAGAATGCTGCCTTGTTTCCTGACATCCTAGACCCAGCTCTCTGCTGGCCTTACCTCAGATGCCACGTCTGTCTGTGAAATCACAAACCCTGTTCTGTTAATTTCTTTGATTTGTCTTCCTCTGTGAGTTCAACTTCCTTTTCTTTGCTAGTAACACATTTTGACAGAACCCTGAAAATGCAGAAATCCTTTGTAACCTGAACATCGTGTGCACTGCACCTGGGGAAAAGGATGCTCTCTGCTATTGACCATTGACAAAGCCCATTCTTGGGGCCTGGTGGTTAGATGACCCAGTGTGAAACACCCTAGATAGTCAGGTCTCTGTCCTTCCAGTAACTCGAGAGAGGCCGACTCAGGCCCTGCACTCACTGGAGAAGCAAAGCTTGATCGTGTTCTGAGCTGGGGTAATCTGTGTCCTCCAGGGTCTGAGGGAAGCCCAGGCGGGAGGAGCTCCATTCTTAAAGCTGTGCTCGCTCTTGCGAGGACAGACCAACAGAGTTGTCCAAGCCATCCTGTTTTAATACAATTTAAAACTCTGTGTAAGGCTTTGACTTGATCTTTTATCTCCAAGTAATAATGTCAGAAAGTTCTACTGATGGCTCTCTTCCTCAGGCAGAACCAGGTATGTAGCACCCATGCCGCTGTATGTGATGTGTTCCCAGGGCTGGAGCATAAGGCAGTCCACAGGCTATAGCAAAGCTTGGTATTTATCCAGTATAATCTCTGTTTAGCTAGAGGGGATTTAAATGTGTACATTTTATATTTTACAGGTATTTCAAGCTATGTTACGATACCAAAAGAATACCAATAGGTCGATGTCAAAATATAAGCTCCTTGAAAGATATTGGCTTTTCCATTGTCTGACTTATTGCTATTTAGATTTACAAAAATGGCTTTGGGTGGGCAGGTTGGTAGCAATTTGAAGGAAATGCTGTATCACCTCACTTGTTCTTTTGAGGATTCTACTCAGCCTGTTGGAATTTGTATCCAGACACATTTATTAACTTGTTTCATCCAGCAGAAGCTGCTCTAAGAACTTTCTAGAAATAATAGTCTCCTTGCCAAATTGCTCTCTTCAAGACATTTTTAAGACAGAGAAGTTTTAATTCCCTGCAAGAAAGAGCCGTAATATATTTAACAGATGGTTAGTTTTAAGGTAGTATTATTTCCTGACTCTAATTATTAAAATATTTGGTAAATCAAGCTTAGATTACCCTCCAAAGTAACCATCCGGTTTGTGCCGAGTTTTGGGGGGAATTCATGGAACTGATTAGTAACACCAAGTAAATAATCTTAAACACCTTTAATCCTTTCCTTTGTTGCTAGGAGTCTCGGTTTATGAGACGTTCGGTGAAGGCCATGGCAATTATCCAGCTAACCTTTAGTAATTCTGAAATAATGAGGCAGTCTTTAAGGAGTCCTGGGCACCAGTGTAAAAACCATGGACAGGAAGGAAGGATAAAGGCGGGCAGAGTTCAACAATGTGAGCTTTAAAATTAGCATCATTGTTAGAAAATTTTCAGGAAGTGAGCTTTTGCTGAGAATCTTCGGAGCAGATATGAGAAAACTGAGATTGTCCCAGCTTTTATTGTTTGTTCAATGTGATATGAAGATGTGTTTTTCTTTCCTTGTTTAAAGACAGGGTCTTGATGTTAGTTCAGGCTGGTCTTAAACTCAGCATCCTGCTGCCTCTGCCTCCCAGTTGTCGGAGTTACAGAATGTTCTACTATGCCTGGCTGATACAAAGAGCTATTGGCTTTTCCATTGTCTGACTTGTTGCTATTTAGATTGACATAACTGTAGAAGCACCCTCATTTGAGTTTATATTTAAAAACTATAAAGATGATGCTGAGTTAATACAGATTGTTTCCAGTGGTTTTAATTTTTGTTGTGGTAAAAACACAAAACATAATTTACCATCCGAGTTATTTTCAAGTGGGCAGTTACTCCAGCGATGTTCTGTATTCCCATTGTTCTACAATATACCTCCAGAACTTTCCTCATATAAATCTGACTAGAAACACCAATTAAGTTATGAGGCCCAATCATAACCTTGCACCCAGCACGCACACAATGATGTCTCATGTCTCTGGCATCAGCTACCACCACAGGAAGAAATGATTGCTCTCTTTGAAGTCAGAGTCAGAAGCGCAGGGTGTAAGCGCCTGACCAGCTGCTTGGCCTGAGGCAGCTGAGCTCCTCCGCGTCTCTATCACCATTCGTAAAATGTAGACATTTATCCCTCGCTCTGTTCTGAGAAGGATGCATGCCACCCAGTATGGCCATGGTGGAGCCAGAGGAAGGCTCTTCAGGTGGCCAAGGCACAGGGCAAAGTGGAGAAAACACTACTATATCTCTTTTGAGTACAGTGTCAAAATCAAATGATGTGTGTAAAAGCACACTCATAACTTAAAAGTGACACCATATCATCTGATAACTAGAAAAAAATTAACAGCCCAAAGATAGAAAAAGGAACCCATATAAATGCACGTCATATTTTTCTTTTTCAGACTATAGATACAAAAAAGATGAACTTTTCAAGAGACTGAAAGTTACTACTTTTGCCCAGCTGGTAAGTTTAACGGTTTTCCTTTCGGAGTCCGGTGAATTTGTGCTGTTCTACATGAGCATGTCTGGGTATCTCAAGGGTCTTTTTCCAAGGAGTGGTTTGGGCCCTTCAAGTTTCACCCCGAGGGGATGAACTGGTATGTATGGGGGTGGCGTTCACACGAAAAGATGGTGTGACATTCTTCTCTTTAATAAGGTTTCCATCAAATAAATACATCTGCATTCTATTTTTAATGACCAGACTTGTGGCTTAGGTTTTATTTTAGTTTGTTCACTTAAATTTAGAATCTCAAATTCTCAATTCTAGATTTTTGGAAAAAAATTTTGAACAAGTGACCCCCCCTTCTTCGGTCACTTGAGTTCTTTTCCAAACTGCTGCACTGTGAGTGATTTCCTTACCCCAGGCGAAGCATTTTCTTCCTTCACTGAAAAATAATGGACAAGGTATCTCTGTGACCTCTAAACAAGAGGTTCATTGATGAGATGCCAGATGGCTTTAGGATCTGTGGACAGTGCTTTAGAATGAACACTGTGTTAAAATATATCTATAATTTCCTTTACTTCTCAAGCGTGTAGGGAATTGTCAACACCACTGTGTGTTGCTATAGGTCAGTACCACATTTTTAAGAATCAGACTCATTACGTACATGTGGCTTTAAACTCACGTCCATGTTTCTAGTCCTAAGTGACCTTTTTGGCTTCTATGTTGATACCATAACATTTATTTACTTGCTTGTTTCTTGTGCTGTTTGTGTGTAATGTTTTAGATGAGTTGTTGGTGTTTTGTTTTCTGCAACATTCATCTGTGGGATAATTACCACCATGATGGCTGAGAGGGCTGAAATTCAGTAAGATTTGCCAGTCAGGACACTGACAGCTTCTTAAAACAAGATGTCTTTGATGTTTGGAGTTTCCTGGTCTTTTGTAAAAGACAGAGTCGCCTATGTTTAAAGTGAAAATATACACACATCTACACATTTCATTCTCCTCTATCAGGTCATTCAAGTTGCTTCCCTGTCAGATCAAACACTGGAAGTGACAGCTGAGGAGATTCAAAGGCTGGAAGGTAAGGAGAGCCGGGGATGTAGGGAACTAGCAGACTGATGGTTGATGAGCCTGCCTGCCCTGTGCTTTCACTGCTGCACTCACAGGGATGTGGGTCACTGATACGTCTGTTTGCAATTAGTTACTCTCAGAGAAATGCTATCTGATGCCCTAATTATTCTTGTTTCTTTTTTAAAAAATAATATTTTCTGACACACAGTTTCAATGTTTTAATATGTTATTTCCTTTTTCCCAACAAACATTTCTAATGTCTCCTGCGCATACACTGGTTATAGAATTCAGTGGTAAGAGACTAAAAAGCTGAGCAAACACCTCTGCTTCCATGAGATTTGTGGCTGCGCGTGTACACACACAACTATGTATATGTGTCGAGGAAATGATGCAGCGCCACACAATTATCAGTGTGGTGGGACTCATTGGAAGAAGGTGGCGTCACTTGTTAAGTATGTGTTGCTGGGCACTTCATCGGGGTTTTATCATGTACTCCTCTCTGAAATGGGCAGGAAGGTGCATGTCATAGACAAGGGGTCCAAGCATCAAAAGTTTAGCCCCAGGTGGCCCATCTGGTAAGGAGGGAGCGGACCCAGGCCCCAGTCTAAATGCCTCCAGTAGCAGTAACCCTCTCATTGTAGCATGAAGGGATTCCGAGAGTTCTTTTGAAAATATGTGAGATGCTGTGGGAGTTCTCAGAAAGGAAGGATGTTTTCCAGTTCGACCAAAACAGGCTTCCTGAGGGCCTCTGCTGCAAGCCTCAAAGGGGTACAAGTTATGGGGGATGCATGGCCTGAGCAAGACGTGGACATGAAAGGACAGGGTGGATGCCAGGAATCTGGGAATCCGGCTTGCTTTGGTCTTCGGGGACGGGTAGACACTGGGTGGGAGATAAGGCTCGTAAGATAAGCAGGCTCCAGATTTCCTTGCTTAAATACCAACTGGAACATAAAACCCATCTAGTTGTGAACTCATGAAAGGAGTCCACAGACTTCGGGTCTTGATTTTATCCTGAAGTTCCCTGCAATCAATGTGTGCCTGTTTACTGAAGAGGAATGCATTTGTTAAGGTTGATGTAGGTCAGGAATTTAACTTCTGATTTCAAGACAAGCTTCTCAGGAAGTCTGAACACACTGATTTTGTGCAACTCAACTGTCATTTTGCTGGGCTGGTTTTTGTTAGGGAGGATAAAGAGAATCTGAAAACGACAGGAATTTATCTTTGACAGATGCCTCTCACCCAGCAGAGAGAAATAAGGGCTCATTGTAACAGAGATAATTGCGTCTCCTCATACAAGCACTCCCAATTTTAACCGGGTTATATAAGCACCTAGATTTGGCCTTTAATTCATTGTTGAGATTGCTGCACCAGAGCATATGGGCACATGCAATTTTCTCTCCTGAGATAAATTTGCGCAGCAAAATAGGCTCTTGTAAAGTAGGCCGCCATAACGTGTGAGTAATATTAGTGTTTTTCTAGTGCTCTACACAGATAATAACTCAGGCAGGGGTGCCTGGAGAACAGGCTGTTCCTGTGTGTGTTGGTTACTGTGTAGAACGCAAAACTCTCCCTTTACACTGCTAATGCTTTTTCCTGACTTAGAAAAATATATTTCAGCATGGCAAAAATCTATGCAGAAGAAAATGATAACAAATAGCAGTCAGTGTTGATGTTTGGGTCTACTTTCCTGCGTCTTCCATCTTCCCCCAGTTGTCAGCATGTGCTCCCTGTGAAGCTTTGCTCTGTACTGCCTTAAATTAACGTGTTTTTTTCATGCATGTCTTCCAGTGTCGTAGACAGACTTCAAAAACATGACTGATTTTGGGGCATACCTTAATTTTATTATTCTACTCTTGGGTATAGCAGGGGTTTTTTGTTTTGTTTTGTTTTGTTTTTTGATTTGTCACTTTGCTGAAGTAGTGCCACACCGTATATGTGTAAGCAGGCATGTGAGTCTCGTTGCTCCTTGAAAATGAATTGCTGCAAATGGTCACAGTTAACCGGTCCATTCCGTCCTGAGTGTGGCTGTGACCCACACGTTCTTCTGTAGGGAGTGAGTGAGAGCACCTTGCCATTAGAACAGACTAGTCATCCTTAGAAGCTACTCACTCATCCAATGGATACAGACTTGTATCTAATCGTTTGTTTGTTTGTTTGTTTGTTTGTTTGTTTGTTTTTTAGTTTCTTTGATAATGAAATTGAGCCATGTGTATGTGTATGGGTATGCCCATGCATGTTCATTTGCTGAGCCTCTTTTTAAAATATCTTTATATATTGTTTCCTATTTCATTTTTCTAAAACAATGCTCACTTTTTTGCTTATTGATTTGTGAGTGAGTGCTTTCGATAATGAATATCTTTATACAACAGGAACCAATATAATACTGCAAACGGTGAGGAAAATCTTGATTACTCATAACAGTTTCCACTGAGATCAGTTTTAAGGATTAAAAACCCAGTTGTGCGGGTCAGTCAGGAGCATGCCACACATGGCGCCTCTTTGTCGAGGTCTTCTTTGAGACCCAGAGTAAAACTCTTAAGATTAAGGGGCCTAGACGGTCTGAATAGATCCTTATAGCTGCTGTAGTTGTAGTGCTGGTCCGTCGCTGTACTTGTAAAGGAAAGCCCTCTCGTCTTCCTCGTCAGGCCATATGTGGCTATTGACACGTAAGTCATAACCTCAGCTTTGCTTGCTTATGTTCTCCTAGTATTTGCTTGAAGTTTCTAGGCATATTTTATCATATGCAACCCAGAATTTTGCCACGTGACTTAAAGTATTTTGTAAATTTCTTTTATGTGTATTTTAGTAGACAACAGCTGATTCTGGTATCTGCTTTTGCCTTCAGTTGGTACAATGTGCTGTTTGGGTTGAAGTCTGTGGAGGACATCTGGCTCACAAGGCCTGTCTTTAGCTGAGGGGGGGGGGAGGTTCTCGTTGGCCCTTTCAGTCAATCGTTTATGCTTTCTTTGATACTATACTGTCAACTGGCTCATCCTCTCCTCTCCCTCCCTCTCTCCATCCCTCTCTTCTTTCCTTCCTCCCTTTCCATCCTTTTCTTTCTTTCTAGCCGCAAACCCCCAGCCCCCCCCCCACTGGGTCACTGGCATGCACCCCCTGCCCAGCCTCTTGTTTCTTAAGACCCCTGATCAATGGGCTTTCATGCTCTGTTAAAGCCCTTTGCTCTCTCTCATGCTTTCACACACACAGCCTGCGTGTGATTCCATATCGTACACTGCTTATTTGTCAGATGTCATTTTACTGACTTATGGAAATCAGAAATGTGTCCAGTATGGGGAGACGCTTCCTGCTTTACCTCTGGATGCCAAACAGATTCCAAAATTCTGTCTTCTGTTCAAAATTTATCCACTGACAAGAAATACCATTAATTGTTCTCCTTAAAAGAATGTCTACTCAATTCATCTTTGAGACAATGTCTCCAAAACACACAAGTCTAAGGACCCAGATTTTCCTTCCAGGAACGGATGCCTGCAGCAACATGGCTGGCTCAGCCACAGCTGAGCCATAGTGTATTGGCATCTAGAAAACTACCATTTCACCACACAGAATGTCCCAAAGGCATAGGCCTTCCTCAAAGAGAGAATTCTCTCCCTTTTTTGAGCTAAGATCTTGCTCTGTAGCTCAGACTGGCCTGGGACTCGCTGTGTAGCACAAGTTGGTTTCAAACTTATATCGGTCCTCTTGCCTCAGCCTCCCAAGTGCTATGGTTATGGCTGTGAGCCACCACACCAATTCAAGGTGAGAGTTAATGAAAATTATTAATCACTGCTTTATGAGGGACACTTTTTTTAGCATGACTGCTAAATTTATTTACTGTGAGAGCATGTGCAACAGGGAAAAATATGACTGCTAATAAATGTGGTGCCACTTCCTTGATCCTTACTGGAGTGCTAGAGTTTTCACGCTGTCTCCTTTGTACCATCAGAGCAAATATAAATACAGGGAGATTTTTGTTGTTTGTTTTTTGTTTTTTTAAATGATTGGTTGTGAATTTAGCTCCATTAGTAGAGCAAGTTCAGGGCATCAGGTTCTGTCCTTAGCTGGGGTGGGGTGGGGACAGATAACATCTTAAGAAATAGTTTTCACTTTGTAGACAGCGTGAAAAGGTCTTGGGGCGGGGGTTCTCCTGGGTTTATTTCACTGTATTTTGAGAGCTCCTTGTATTACAACTTTTAGAGTAACTTAGTGATAATGATATGATTTTTTTTTTTTAAACTTTGTATCAATGGAAATACCTAATAAGTAAATTCAAATCCTGAGATTCCACTTGATTACTTTTTTAAAATCTCCCTTTATTTGTGGCATGCGTGGTGGGCACACCTGTGTAACAGTGTGTGTGTGGCGGTCAGGGAACAGCACGGGGACTGGTCCTCGCCTTTCAGTGTGTGCTTTCCAGGGACCAAGTTCTGTCATGGGGTTCAATGGCGAGCACCTTTGCCCACAAAGTCACCTCACCAGCCTTAAGTGTGTTCTTCATTGCAAATTTTAGACAATGATTCTGAAACTTCAGAGGCTGATGCTGAAATCGCTGCCAAGACCAATGGGAAAGGGAGCCCTGGGGAAAAATCACCCAGTCCTGTCCAGTTCATCGACAGCTCAGCAGCCGGGGATTCCAGCCGCTCCACTCTGCAGAGGTACGTGTGTTGGATCCATCGTTCTTCTGAGCCATTTCTGACTTTGCTGAAACAGACCTGGCAGCAGTGGCTTCCCGCACCTAATCCCAGCCCTGTGCATTCTCTGCTCCTATTTAACTGCTCCCTGAGCCCTTTTCCGTTCTTACTACATTAATTCGAAAGTGGGTTGGTTATTAGGCACATATTAATTTTCACTTCTTGGTTCCAATCTTCTCAGCCCTTCCACGTGTGGGTTAATTAGGGTCTACCTTTTTCAGGTACTGGGCTTCTGTCCTGAGTATGAATTTTGTCCTATCTAGATTAAGAAAAGGCACAGTGGCACAGAGTGCCCTAGCATGGAGCAAGTACAGAGGGAACTATAGCAGCCATTGGTGTTTATTCTAAAATGGCACATGGCTCATCCTTTTTGTTTACAAGGACCTTATCACATCCATTACTTCTCACAAATATTAACTGTTGATTGTAAGGCAAGTGCTGGCTTCCAGCACATAATCATCCCATCTCCTAACAAGACACCCCTGCTAGAAAAATCTCTAGCAGAAGAAGTACCATCATTGGTGCCATGGTGCCACTGTGTTATTATGTTCACAGCTGCTTTTGTGAAAGGGTTATCTAAAAATGCATGCAAGAAGAGAGAGGTGGGGCTGGAGAGACAGCTCAGCAGTTAAGAGCAACTTGTTGCTCTTGCAGAGGCCCTGGGTTCTGTTCCTAGGATCCCTGCTGCAGCTCAAAACCTCCAACACACAGTGCACACACATACACCCAGACATGCAAGTGTGCACGTATGTGTGCACATGCGCGCAAACACAGGTACACACACACACGTACACACACATACACACACACGTACACACACAATATTAAAAAAGGAGAAGCGATATAGGCCAGCAGTGCTTCCATGGAGGGCACAGGTTCATGTCATGTAGGTTTTCTTCTCCTTTGCTTCACTGAAATATACACTGGGCAGAATGGAGTCATATTGGAGTTTATTGGATTTAATCGCAGAAAGTGAATCATCTGTGGTAGGAGACGAACTGGACATCATACTGATCTCAGGGTTAGCAGCACCTTGTATGTCTGAGAACAGTTGGTATCTTCTTACTTCCTTACAGATATTTCGCTTCTTGCCACTTTGTTCACAGTACCTGGTCTTCTCAGTCCTCTTATGTTCCTGTCACATTTTCTCTATGACATTAAGATGGCAGCTCATGTTTAATGACCTTCGAAATAGAACTGTCAGTGATGAACTCCCTTATTTTAATCCCAGCTCTTCCACTGGCTCATTATATGAATGCCACTAACTCTAAAAGCCTCTTCAGGCTCATCATCAGCTCTGTAAATTGGAAGTAAGTACAGATAACTATTGAAAATAAGGTTCAATGTCCACATTGGCTCGGCCGTTGTGTAAGTACAGTCACGTATCACTTAATGACAGGCCATTCTGAGAAATGTGTCATTAGGTGTGTTTTTCCCCATGGTGGAGCATCAGCGGGTGTACTTAACCAACTAAAATGGCTCCCATATCACTGCGTATCATCTTGTGGGACAGCCACTATATTCTGTCCACGTTTGACTGGAATGTCTTCACATGGTCTGAGACTGTACTTGAAATGTCTAAAACATTTATTGGTACTTTATGTTGTGTTTACTACATAGAAATCTTTTGCATTTCTCTTGTCCTGCAAACCTTATTCCTTGCCCATTTATCTGGTTTTCTTCCTCTTTACACTCTATTGCATTCATCCTCCCTCTTTCTTTCTTTGAGTGTCGCCTTTGTTGCTGAAGGCAGCGCGTCCCCTATACTTTCTACCCCTTGGCCCTCCAGTGACTCTGCTTGCACTCTCTGAGTGAGGATCCTGTCCTGGGGTCCAGTGTGGTAGAACAGATGCCCACAGCCCTGCCTTCTGGGCAGAAGTGAGGCACTCTGCCCATTTACTTTTTCTTAGGGGTAGCCTTGGAAAAGACAAGGAATCCTCATCTCTCCATTCTATAGAGATGCATTTGGCCTTTAAACCTCTGACCCCTGACTGGTTTCTGATGACCTTTTTTCTTTTCTTCTGCTTATAGCGTCATCAGTGGCGTAGGGGAACTGGATGTAGACAAAGGGCTCGTAAAGAAAGAAGAACCTAGTGGCAAAGACAAGCCTTATCCGGACTGCCCCTTCCTGCTGCTGGATGTGCGCGACAGAGACTCTTATCAGCACTGTCACATTGTCGGGGGTGAGACAGAGGGGGCTGTGGAGCAGAGCCTAGCCTCAGTCCAGGAAGCGCAGCGCTAGCACAGGGTCAGCAGTCAGGGAAACTGTCTGTGCTGCCTCCATGATGGAACCCTTGGAGTTAGCACCACCATGTCCTCTGAGAGAGGCTGGCGGTGTCCTCTGGTGTCTCGCCCACGGGCCTAGTGCACAGTGCAGTGTGCGTGCGCAGTAAGGCCGAGTTTCCCTCCTTGTTCATGGAGTCCTTTTTCTTTTCATTTCTTTCATGAAATATGTAGGTGTATTTAGGTTTATGGCTCACTGACTTTGAAAGTATATTTACCTCTTAGACTGTAAGCCAGCGGGGAAGCGGGGCCAGATTGTAAGAGAGCTGTAAGCTCTAATCTTGTTCTTCCCTTCCTAGCTTACAGTTACCCAATCGCAACTCTATCCAGGACAATGAACCCCTACTCAAATGATATTCTTGAGTATGTATCCTTTGCTGTATTTTAAGGAGTTGGATGGTACCAGGATTTTAAGACTCATTCGTATCATGAACCATGTTCTTAGTGTGGAAACTGCAAGGGACCTTTGACACGAAGCAGACTAGCAGATTTCAGATTTTGTCTTCCTAGCAGGCACTGAGCATCCTTACTGTTAAGACTAACCTTTTCAATCATGCTTCACTATGCCAGAAAACACTAGGTTGAGGGAGTCTGTTGAGAGCCCTAAGATTGTGGTTCTTTTGGAAAGCTTGCCCAAATCGAAGTTAGGCAGTAAATATTTTTCTATTTTCATTTTTCTTTTAAATGTTTTAATTTTTCATTCATAAAAATCATACAACTAGAAAAATACTGAAAATATTAACAAAGAAATCTAAAAGATGCTAGTGTCAGATAATGAGTATGAACTCCTACCACAATGCTGATGTGCTTTGTTCTGACTGGTCTCTGATGTGCACCTGTGTCATTTGTTTTCACAAAATTGAAGCCATTCACATCTGTAATTCCCCATGCTAATTAATGTAAGCCGTTTGTAAACTTAATTTTTGACAGTGTGTAATATCTCCTTGTCCAATTACTCCCTAAAATTCCCCTTTATTTTGGGCTTCCGGGTGGTTCTGTTGCGTTGTGATAAGGGAGCTTTGGCGATGGGTTTGACATGTAAATTGAAAATGGAGGCTGTGACTTTTCCTTTCCAGTATTGCAAAGGTAAAAGAACTAGAAGGCGTTAGGTCATGCTGGTTCCCAAATGGACAGCCCTGTCTTGTGTGGTCTCTGACGAGGAAAGCATGGTAAGACTGAGGCCCGGAGTCTCCCGCAGTCCGCAGGGTGGACCTTGGCAGCCCAGTGCTTGCTGTCTAGAAGCATTAACTCAGTGCTCGGAACCTTAACTTACCTCACAGAAAAACGCTCATGGCAAGATCATCATTTTATATGATGACGACGAGAGGCTGGCCAGCCAGGCGGCCACCACCATGTGTGAGCGCGGCTTTGAAAACCTCTTCATGCTCTCTGGGGGTGAGTAAAGTCCAAGTCTCTACACTCAGCCTCCCTGCCCCTTCCTACCCACACTGTCACCTTTCAGTGCTCAGTGGTAGGGCAGAGCAAAACACTGGGCAGAGCAAAAGCCCTGCCAGCTGGAGGGAACCGGAGTCATGTGACATGCCTTCTAGTCAGCACTTTTGCATGGGTTCCATTTTGGGGGAAGCAGGAGGTTTATTCGTAGGTTTTGTTGATTTGGGACTTCTATGGCTTTTGAGACAGGATCTTGCTACATAGCCCAGGCAGGCCTCAAACCCTTAATCTTCCTGCATCAGATCCCGACGGCTAGGATTACAGGCAAGCCACCAGGCCTAGCTAGCACATGTTTCTAATTCCTAAGATAACAGCATTACTGCAGGGGTTCTGTAAGAATGCTAAAGACTTGAGCAGAAGATTTCCTGTGGAATTCTCAGCTGACATTTCTCCTTCCCTTGTTGACACAGCATGAGGGAAGATTTCAGATCTCCAACATGGTGATGAAGGGCTGGAAGATGCACAGGCCTCCTCTGGCTTCGCTGTGGCCTCGCTATGTTAATCCCGCTTCTTCTGATGTTCTCCCACATCCAGGTCTGAAAGTCTTAGCTCAGAAGTTCCCAGAAGGACTGGTCACTGGTTCTCTGCCAGCCTCTTGCCAGCAGCCCCGGAAACGATCCAGCCCCAAAATGCCACCCCTGCCAGCCGAGAACAAGTGGAGATTTACCCCAGAAGACTTAAAAAAGATAGAATGTTACCTCGAAGCAGACCAGGGACCAGCTGACAAGCCTAGTAAGAGACCCTGGCCTGTGTCTTTAGTGGCGCTCTAGCCGTGCACCTTTGAATAGCCCCTCATCATACAAAAAGTATCTTTATATCCATGTTCTTGGGGTTCTGTGCGTGGCATGGGAACTAGTCGGGGTCACTGGTAATGCAAGGATTAGGTACTGAGGGCAGGCATGGAGACCTCAGCAAGCACTGTTGGCACCCAAGCGGCTGCCTCTAGGTTGAAGAGCAAGGCACTGGCACTGAGATTCCTTCTTAGGAGATCCCCTTCCTTCTCTGCTTAAGACTCCGCCCAGAGCCTCCTGCTCTGTCTTCCCCCCTTTGCCCTCTGCTTTTTCTTCTCCCTCTCCTCAGTCACCCCCCAAACCTATACAGCCATCTTTGCCAAGGAAGGGGTGAGAGAGAGACCAGATTTTTCTCCATCCTTACCCCCTTCCCCAACGTCAGGTGGCTCTCAGGGATAAGAAATCGATCACCACTGGCCCACAGTGGGCGCCGCAGAAGGCGTCATTAGTATAAAAGTGACCACTGACTAAACGTCATTAGCTTAAAAGTGTTCATGGCTGATTGTCCCTGGACCCTTCTTGCAGCTCTGCTCCTTTCTCTTTCTTGCTCCCTGCAGGCCGACTGGACCAGAATAACTCTGCCGGAAGAGACTCAAAGGTGCCTGCTGGTCGCAGTGCCCAGAACCTGCCCACCGGGGGTCCTGCTGGCCACTCGAACTCCCGCACACTCAACAGTGGCCACCTGCAAGGCAAACCCTGGAAGTGAAGACCTGTGTTGTTTAGTCAAATAAATGCCCCCTCTTTTCAGAAACCCCAGCACTCCCAACTTGGTCATTTTCAGAACTGCTGTAGAGAAATGGCCGCGCTACATAGGCCAAACCAGGCCCACTTCTCCTTGTCTGCAGCTCCCTCCCTTCGCTCAGGGAGGATTCTGACAGCTGACCACACAAACCAGAGGCTTGACAGGCTCTGTTGCCTTCCTGTTGTTTACAGAATATTCGTGTCTTTTGAAATTGAATACGAAAAATGAAAGATGCTTTCTTTTAAATAAGGTCCAGCCTGTTTGGTCTGTAACCAGTGTTGTCTTGTAAATAATTCAGTCACATCTGCTGGTGTGTTCTTCCCAGCCAGCTTTTCTCATTCACTGTTGATTTCATGAAAGATTGTCTGGGGGACCTGGCATTGGCCATTGTCCCTAGGGGTGCAGATGAGGTTTTGATTCCTGCAGCCCACAGGCCCCACACTGGGCCAGGTGGCTGGCTGGGTCTTGGCTCTGCATGGTGCGGGCTCTGCATGCTGGGGGTTCAGCTGGGAGCTTGCGGCTAAGGGGGTGGTCTGTGAGTGTGCTTCCATCTTACTGGGTTAGCAGAGATGCTCTATGCAAGCCTTAAATGGTTTCCTGGGACCAGAAAGGTCTGTGCTCAGCTGTCCTCACACCAAGGAGGAAGGCCTAGTTCAGGAAGGTTCCAGCATCCTACAGGTCTCTGCTGAGAGCCCTGGAAGGCCACCACAACTGTGTGTCCGTCTACCCCCACCCCCACCCTCTGTTATGAGCCTTCTGACAATTAAAATGTCCCATTGCCTGATTGAGTCCAGCTGTGTTAGATGGCTAGAAATCACAGTCACTTGAAAGCGCCAGCTTCACTCAGGCAAGGGACATACAGGTGAGGGGGACTCATGAGTCCTTTGTCAGGGCTGACAACCCCTTAAGCCCTTGCTTAAAAATACAGTATTAGTCTAATTGAGTAATTAGTGCAATTTCCTGCTTGCTTTTCATTCTCACGACTGAGCTGTGATTAGGAGGCTGTGATTATAGATTCTGGTTTGGGCCGGAATTTTGAATCGGCATTAATTGAATTGCTAGATGACTGACATCCATTCTCTTTAATTGGGGGAACAAAAGGCCTCAGGTAAGGATGAGGCACACGAAGTCATAGGGGGGAAGGACAAGCCTTGTTAATTTTTATGGTCTGTGGTCGTAGCTGTGATAAGGGACTAAAGAATAAATTGTGCTCTTTGTCATGGCAACCAGCTTCTGAAAAGCCAGCTGAAAACTGCCCATCCTTAGGTGGCTGCTGCTGCTGCCGCCGGGTCAGATTCGCCTTAACAGTACTATTTTTTCAGCACTGGAGGAGAAGAGGAAAAAGGAAGAGGCCCACAGTGTTTCTAGCATGGGGGCTGTGTTTGTAAGAGAGGTCAACGCTGCCCGTAAGAGCCTCATGGAGACGTGGGGGAATCACTCAGCCAGCCCAGCTCTGATTCAGAACGTGTTTATTCTTCTGTACTTGATTTCCAAAGTGCAACATTTTCCAACGCTTTAGAAATCAAACAAGCCAGGGACATTGCTCAGATGTCAAGCCGTGCCCAGTTTTCCACAAGATTCGAGAATCTTGTATAAAATTCAGCCAACGTACACATAGCTTTAATGAGAAGCCTGTCATGTTTCCCCATAAATTTATTGCCTGAGAACTTAGTTCAGCCTTTTCCTAAAGCCAAAACGCACTGGCTTTTTATTTTCTTTACAGCATAGATAGAAAAATGCAAATTTTTCCATACTCTGCTTTCCCACAGCATGGACAAGATTTTCCGTCATCTTTGACACATATACATTTTTTAAGGAAAATACTTTCCTTGGTAACAGAGTTCTGGTTTGCCACTTTGCCATCAGCTAGTCAGGAGATTAGACCGACCTCCTCACCCAGTTCTGTTTTTGAAAGCAAAGGACTGTTTCCTCTTGTTCCTGTTCTGTAGTCCCACCAATGGATGTTAGCGTTAGAAACTATTGCATATACGTAGAAAATTGGTTTAGCCAAAGCTGTTAGAATTGTTGTGTGTTTACTGACAAGGTCTAGCAGGCTGAATATATTTCCATGTGTTTCTCTATAGCACTTTGCCCTGTTGGCAAGGACTTCAGACCTCCAAGAGGCCCGATCTGACTCTGCACTCAGTGTTCCTCTCCGATGCTGTTGCTTCCTAGCGTCCCACTTCACCATTTCTTCATTAGACTATTTGACATGTATTATTTAAATGATCAGTGATACTTTGTGCAATTATGAATGTTGAAGATTAAAGAACGTAGTTACTAATTTGTCGTTTGCTATTAATGTGCTGAAACCTGCCAACTTCTCTCTTCCTCTCTGTCAGAATGATTTGGGGGAGCCCCGGGAGACTAGAGTGATTTGAAAGCGTACCTCTTTTTACTGCATTTCCCAGAAAGGCGTATGCTTTTTGCATCAATGAACCTGGAAATCATTCCAGTTTGAGCAAGAGACCATAGCTTTCTAGTCGGGAGGGCTGTATTTTTCCTGGAACTCAGGCAGGGCCAGATTGCTACCTTGGCCGACTATCTCATGGCTTGCTTTCTTGTCATTGTCTTGGGGACTGGCTTGTTCCCCTTGTCTGGAAGGTGCTTAATGATGTACGATGTCCTTTGCTCTACCCAGAATCCTGTCAATAAAATATTTATCTCCTCAGGGAGGTATGTATTTAAGAAATCTTAACGAGAGGCCGTTTAAGGGGTACGGCCATTTAAGAGGCCAGGCAGGAAGGAAGCCAGGAAACAAAGGAGGGCAGGTAGAAGAGAGGCAGGAAAGGCTGCAGTGTTCCTTCAAAAATGGGAACATCCTGGGCTGTAACTCCAGGCGGGGCCTATTGAAATCTGTCGTAGGAAAGAATAGCCTAAAAGTCATTTTCTTTTTTCATTCTCTGCGGTGGGAAGGCAGAGGGAATCAGAATAAACAATGTCCGTTAGTTGCTCAGGGAGTTTCTCCTGTGGTGCTGTTTAAACTCTGCAGAACTTAAGATGTTGAGCTGCTCACAGGCAAACAGAACAGAACCAAACCCCCTTCTCTAGCTCCCTTGTGGAATATAAGTTGTTGAGATCCTGGACTGGAAGGGATATGTCAGTGATTTTCTTCCCACCAGCTTGTTTGTTGGCCTCAGAGTCTGTCTTTTATGTTGTCTGACATGTTTGTGGGGACAACAATTTCAATCTGCCTGGATGTAAATCCGTGACTACCTCCTCTTGCTCAACCCTGAAGATAATCAGCCTTTAAGAACATTTAACAACCCACTGAACATAAATGTGCATTTATGGTCTTCACAATTCTTTCAAAGACCCAAGCCCCTTATACTTCTGTCTTTCAAAAAACAAAAAACAAAAACCAGAACCATGTGGATTATAATTCATCAATTAAATTATGTGAACATGTTGAGTACTTTAACACAATTCAATTATTTTTCTTACAAGTATATTTTTCATGTAGACAATGATAAAGAAGGCCCACTGTGCTTCCCAGTGTTCAGAACGCGTGTGGGTGGGCAATTAATGAAATCAGGGGCTGGAGCTAGCTACGTACTCACCATGCAAACATGAAAACCCGAGTTCAGATTCCCAAACACCTACATAAAGGACCAGGCACCTGCATCCCTGTAATCCCAGCCCTGGGGCTCAGACACAGAAGGATCCCCGAGACCTGCTGGCCAGCCTGTTAGCCAAGGCAGTGAGCTCCAGGTGTGGCAAGAGACCCTATCTCATAACATAGTGCAGAGAACAAGTGAGGAAGAGCATTGACCTCCCTGCACACACACGAACGTGTGTGTGTGTGTGCACATAGATCATAAACAAAAAGTGTTAAAATTACTACACCATTCTTAAGTTGGTACCCAAGTCAGATACAGCATTAAAAAATATATATATACCAGTAGAAGTGTATCCAGCAGGACAGAACAGGATCCAAAACGCCATTCTATGTGAGTTCGCAAACCTCTTTATTTGTCCCCCTGATCCTCTCCTGGGCTCTGGTGCTGAGCCCCCTCACCTGACTGTAGAAGCCAAGTCCCCTCACCCGGCCTGTGTTCTCAGGCTCCTGGTAAGTGGTGCAGTAAACAGAGGTCACTTACTTAGTGCCATTGACTGATAGACTACATTTTTACAAGATAATCAATATGGCTTCCCCTTGAAATTTAGACAAGAAGCTCCCAAGGGAGTCCAGTTCACCAACTCTGTGACAGCGACCCTTAAGTAAATACTCAAATGAAATAAATGATCTGGCTAGGGTGTGGTGGCTACTCAATGTCAGCCCCGTTCTAGAGACTCCGGAAGCTCATTATCTTTTGTCCCCACCCCACCCCCTTGTTTTAAAAAAAAGATTTATTTAATTATTTTTTATACAATGTTCTGCCTGCATGTACAGCTGCACACCAGAAGAGGGTATTAGATCGCAGTATAGATGGTTATGAGCCACCATGTGGTTGCTGGGAATTGAACTCAGAAGAGTAGACAGTGCTCTTAACCTTTGAGCCATCTCTCCAGCCCGTCTTTTGTCCCTTGTACAGCTTCCTCTTGTCCAGGCATCCGTAGCCGAGACTTCTCTCCTTTCCGAAAGATATCAGAGAGAGCTGGCCTGTGAGTTACTTCACCTGTTTCTGCCTATTTTCACTGTCCTTTTAGTAGCCTTCAGAATTCATCGTTACAGGTAGCCATCACTGTCCCCCAGTGAGGGTTTTTTTTTTTTTTTTTTTTTTTTATGTTTAAGATAAGAAAGAGGCAATAAGATGATAAGAGGGCAGGCAGCAGACATTAGATTATATAAGGTTTATTAAATGAGCATGGGGGAGAAGGAAAGGAGGGGAGGGAACCCCAGAGAGAGAGACAGAAGAAGAGAAAGGAGTAGAGGGAAAGGGGGGGAGGGACAAGGTAAGTCTGGGCCGGGCCACGCCCCCACGGCAAGTAGGCAGTGACATCACAGGTAGGCGACTGGAGCAAAATCCCAACAGTTTTCCCTTCTGTTTCAAAAGATTCCAGATGGCGCCAGCTGTTTGTGTTGGGCAGCAGTCGTGGGTTGTCTTTTGGTATGCTTTGGCACAGGTGGTGTTCCCAGCAGTCCAGTGAGGTGCCCCCTCCATTTCCAGAAGAGGAGATGGGGATTAGGTATCGCACACTGGGTTAATGACTAGACGGGAAGCTGGGGCCCAGCCCAAGAACTGTGGCTTCCAAGCAAAACCCTGTAGGCTTTTTGGCTTTGGCTTCCCAAGGCGACTTAGCCATACTAGGTCTTCCTGGGTGATTCCTCAGTTTCCCCATGGAAACGTGACTTCGGTGTGGCTTTGGCTTCCCTTCCCTCTTTATCAATGAGATTGTTCTGGAAACTCCCTTCTACCTACCTATGCAAAACACAACGGGGCGCATGTAATAGCTGCTCCTGGGAGCATTTCCACATCTCACTGTCTGTGTCAGGGGTCCTGTCTCCAACAACGGCATTTTTTTATTTTTTATTTTTATTTATTTATTTATTTATTTATTGCGGTTTCATGTGTTTGCCCACAGACACACAGTGAGATTTTCACTTATGGAACGACAGTTACAGCCTGTGAGCTGACTACAGAAGGAGAGCACAGACTATTGCTCTCACAGTCTGAACTGTTCTTGCAGTAAAGCACGCTGATGTGACGGCTGTCTAACTGCCTCTTCTTTGACAGCATTTCTGCTTTAGGCCGACACAGCTTTCAAGAACTGGCCAATGGCCCCAGGCCTGCGGCTCGTGGGGAAACAGAGGCACAGCGCAGCCTTACCTCACCATGTCCTCCTCCAGCTGCAGCTGGCACTGTGGCTGTGGCTAAGAGGGACTTTTAGTTTTCTCCTTTTACTTTGGCAATAAACGCTTGGCCGTCTCCATCTCTGGGGTTTTTAGCCGATGCTGCTCACAGCTTGAGTTGCCAAGTGAATGCGGATCCCTAAAAGCTCCGGGGAAGAATTCATTTCCCTCTGACGCCACCGCCCTCAGGTTTGATAGAACTCTGCATTTCCCAGAGCTCTTCTTGGCCCGGACACTGCAAACGTGCGGCTATTCTTCTCACGCTCCTCCCGGCACCATCTGGGGCTTAGCGAGCTCACAAAATGATGTTTCCCTAGTCCTTCGAGCAGGAACCCGTGTGTGTCGTCCAAGCCACCTAGTCCCTCCTGCATCTGCACAACAACTGCCAGGATGATGCATAGCTATGCATGGGGAGGGAGTGAAGTCATATCTGGACTATATTCAACGACACTTTAGCTTCAGGCCGGAGCCAGAAAGCTAAACACCAGTATCTGAGTGTTAATTCAAGAGACTGCCTGAAAACTTGTTATGGAGGCTGTGATGGCCCCTGGGCTTCCCCGAGAGCCACACGTAATTGCCTAAGAGAGACACGAACGTTCACTTGAAATAAAGGCCTTCAAGGGACCCTGGAGACTCGGTGTTAGCATAATACAATTCCCACAATTGCAGTGGGGGCTGGCTGTGAGCAGAAAGGGCTCTTCGGAGTCTTCAGTGGCACTCCAGCCAAGGGTTAAAAGTATGTCCCAACTGGGACCCTGGGTACTCCCAGCCTTGTTAGTAACACAGCTGTCCAGAATATAAAGTTTTCAAAATACAAAACAGAGAGATGCTGAGGCTAAGATGGCTGTTCCGACGTTTGATGTTGGTAAATTGCTATGAAGTAGCTTTACACAGGTTTGTCACCTGTTGTGTTTCAGATAGCCATCCTCATCCCAAAGCTGTCAAAGCCCATTGCAGGAAACTGGAAAGTATAAACAGCAAATGTACCACCTCTACCCAGAGCTTCATGATTCTGTGTGTGCGCGTGCGTATGTCTGTGTGTCTGTGTGTATGTATGTGCATGTGCTTGCTTGTGTGTGCATGTGTGCATGTGTGTGTGTGTTAGACAAAATGATATTCATAACATACTATTTTGTAGCTAACTTTTTACAGGAACAACCATTGGTATATAAATCATATACCCTGCAGCTCAGCTATTTGAGGGATGCAGCAGTTTTAGTTAAGTACACAGACTGTTGAAGCGTCAGCACAAGCCAGGGTTAGGACACTTCCATCTTGTAGCCAACTTCTTGCACTTACTATGTTGTGAGCATTTTTTTTCCAGGTGATCGCAGACATGGCTGGTTTTACAATGTCCTGCTGTGTGCCTGTGTCACACTAGCACCGATATTGATCCTTATGAAGGTTTCTTTTG
Organism: Acomys percivali; assembly: GCA_907169655.1. Lineage (NCBI taxonomy): Eukaryota > Metazoa > Chordata > Mammalia > Rodentia > Muridae > Acomys > Acomys percivali. The sequence goes on from OU015744.1 coordinate 90,082,522, forward strand.
ATGTACTTTGCTCCTTTGCTATTCCAATCTTGCAATACAGTCCAAATATTTTTATAAAATAAATTCTTCCAAATGGATTTGCTGAGACAAAGAGATACTATATTTAATGTTTAAAGTCAAATTGCCAAATGTACAGAAAGTTATCCTCCTACCAACAGCACAAGGCCATATTTATTTATTTATGCCCTTGATAACACTGTGGGGCCAGCCTTTTGTTGTCCAGCAATCTGATGAAAGAAAAATGTTTTTCTTTAATATACAAAGATTCACTGAGGATTGGTATCTTTCATGTTTTATTGGCTTTTTCTATCTCATCTTTTTGGGAGATAGCTGCTATTCTTTTGAAATGTTAGTTTTTTGGGTTTTGGGTTTTTCTTTTTTTTTTTCTTTTTTTTTTTTTGAGACAGGGTTTCTCTACTTTTTGTTTTTACTTTGTTTTTGTTGTTGTTGTTGTTGTTTTTACTTTTAACTCCTCAAGGTTATTAACACTTAATTTCATTTGTTATAGTATTTTTTTAATTGTTATCTTTTCGCTTTATATTTATGAATGTGTATAAATTGTACCTATGGATTGGTAACTCTTCTCTCAGCTGAAATATCTTTATGTATTAACAAGCTCCATATCTCTAATATTCATTTATTATCCAAAGGTCTGTTAATATAAATAGCACTAAGTGCAATGCACTTGACAGAGCTTAAATGAAGCACCCCAGGGCAGCCTCTTCCCTCATGGAGCTCACACTGTCTGTCCCTCACTTTCTTCTTTTTTCTTTTTTGAGACAGGATCTCATGTCCCCCAAGCTTGCCAAAGACTGCCGCCTTAGACTAACTTCAGGGCCTCCTGCCTCACCTCCCAAGCACTGTGGTTCCAGGCATGCATCACCACACGTGGCTTTAGGGGGTGCTGAGGATCGAATCCGGGGCTTTACGCTTGCTAGGCAAGGCCTCTGCCAACCCAGTTACATCTCTAGCCCAAATTTTTTAACTTTCTTAAAACTCTTGCTTGCTCAGAACCTAAATGACATGAAGATCATAAAATGTACTGATTCAAGACAGACATGGTGACACACACCTTTAACACCATCACTCATGAGGCAGAGACAGGAGGATATCTGTGAACTCATGGCCAGTCTTGTCTACATAGTGAGTTCCAGACCATCTAGGGCTACATGCTGTGTGTCTGTCTGTGTATTATCCCTCCCTCCTCCCCCTCACCTCCATAAAAGTAGAATTCTTTCAACAATTACTAGGCACCTGTATCCCAAGCACTGTTGATGTTGGAGATGGAATGCCAAGGTGGTCCTTAGTAACAAGAAGAGCACAGTTCATTTTAAACTAATGAGTTCTATCTTCTGTTATTTGTGAAATAATGTCATCATACTAACCCAAGATTTCCTTTTCTTACCAGTCTTTACTGAGAAGGCAACCAGCTTCTTACTTGGCCAGACTATGCAGTTAAAATGCAGCTTTGCCTCACCTATAGCCCCTTGTCACATGGCTTGAAGGGAAATAGTTTGCAAAAATAAAAAAATAAAAGACTCTTACCAAATCTTCAGCCTAAAATACCTTTTGATGGGGCAGTGTTTGAGACAGGATCTCTAAGTAGCCTGAGCCTGGGCCCAAACTCACAGCCCCCTGCCTCTGACTCCCTTGGGCTGGGACAGCCAGGCTGGGCCACCATGCCTGGCTGGAAAGACCTTTCTCCTAATCTTAGTATGCATATGCTTGTGTATAATCAGCCTTGTTCTGGTTTTTAGAATATTTGGTGGGGAAAACTATTAAAAATAGAACTCCAACATGGAAAGGTTTTGACCTTCAAGCCATTTTCCATGAAAAAGACACGACTTAAGTCTAGTGCTGAAAGCATCTAAGTGGTGGGAGAGGGAGAACCCCAGTCTCACCCCAGCCAGCTCCTCGCATCCCTCTGTGGCAGTGTCCCCCAGTGCCACATTCACATCTAAGGGATACCGAGGAAACAAAAGTCATTTCTTGCTTTAAAGAAGGTGAGTAATGGGGCTGGAGAGATGGCTCAGCAGTTAAGAGCACTGGCTGCTCTTCCAACGGATCTGGGTTCAAATCCCAGCATCTACATGGCAGCTCACAACTGTTTGTAAATCTAGTTCCAGAAGTTCTGACACCCTCACACAGACATACATAGAGGCGAGAAAACAAAAACAAATAAAATAACATTTAAAAATCTTAAGAAGGTGAGTGAGTCCGTGTGTTGAGATGCTAGGTATTATAAGTGTGCTGTCACAAGCCTGAGGGTCACCATGCCAAGGGATGTGGACAGGAAAGTGGGAAGGTGGAGACAGAAGCAAGAGGACACAGAGGCGATGCACTGGGGACCTCATAGGGGATTTGACAAAATGCCAGCTGCTTCCACCCTTCCCGGCGAAGTGTCCTCAATACACTACCATTAATAAATATCCCTGGCTGGGCATTGTATCTTCAGGAAATGATTTTATTTCACCTCAATATTTTCTTCCCGTGTAATTCGGGCCACACTTTGATTCCCAGTGATCTGTTTGACTTGCCTACAACATCACCTTCAGACAGTAGTGGCAGCCAGTGTTATTATATGCCACACGCCAGGTTACTGCTTCTCAAGGTGAACGGAGCCATCAGCTGTACCGCTCCACACGCTGGCTTCCTCTTCACCACGGGCTGCCTGGCATTTGGTTAGCAGCTGTGGCTGTTACCTTCACTGATATATGAACAAACCATCCCATCACCCCTTGAATGCAACTTCATGGGATCCTGGAATGCAGGAGAATTTAGGGGTCATTGAGTTCAACCACCTATACATTTTCATTGAGACCTGGGGGGAACTACATCACTTCTGCTCTGGCTAAAAGATGTGGACTCACCATGTGCATTCCATACACAAACCCCCAAGATCTTATTTCTTATATAGTCAGACTTTATTGGGTTGTCCAAATAAGACTAGGGAGAAGAAAGGGGCGGGGCTTAGGACTGCCTCAGTAAGGGTGTTTGACGGTGTGCTCCATGATGGTCAAAAGAGCCAGCCACGTCTCCTCGGCCGTGGGGATGATCTGGGAGGCAGGCAGCAGGAAGCCCCTGAGCCCAGTGTCCCGTAGCTCAAAAGTGAAAGAATACTTGATGCCCTGGCTGTAGGTCCAATCGATAGTGCTCCCACTGGCTTGATCTGGAGGAGGAGCAAAGACAGAGGAGAGTGTAAAGGCTGACTACTGGAAGCATCTACATGGACTGAGTTAGCACCCATAGCCCAGAGCCCTGTGTTCTGCCAGATAGAGACTATGCCTTCTGGGGGTTGCTATTGACACACGCACCGGGGGGGGGGGGGACTTCCGGGAAACTCCAGCTGGGTCTAAGCCCAAGAAGCCCAAATAGGAGAACAGCAACCAGCTATGGCTGTCCTATTCATCAGCTGGATGCCAAAAAGTCTGTGTAATTGCAAAAGCCTGTCTGAAAACTCTCTCCACCCAACAGTCACCTCAATGACACCTCTAAATATGCCAGAGCCCCCTGCTTGGGTAACCAGGAATTGATCTCCAGGGATTCTGGGCTGCAGAAGAAAGTGCAAAGATTCATAGTCAAAGCAAAGCCTGTCTGTCTTTCCTCTGGAGGGAAAAATCTCACAGGTTCGCAGTACCCACTGGCTGACAAAGTTGTGTTTGTTAAGCTGGGCAGTAGCTAACAGAGGTAGACTTCACATTATAATCTCACTTTGGGACACTAAATGCAGCAAAATCATTGGACTTGGGCTGGAGACTGTTTCCAAAGAAAGCCTGGGATCCCACTAGCGAAGAAGGGCACGAAGTGGGTATGCGGTTCTCTGTACCTGTACCTGAATCCTGCTTTTGCCTGCCAGGCAAAATTTTTGAGGGGAAAAAAATCTCCAAAATGCCGCACACCACATCACACAGCACAGCCTTTACCATAGAAAGTTCTTCCTCCTGTAGGCCTAATCTCAGACAGATGGCCTCTCCTGGCTTCCTTTCATTTCCTTCACCACTAGTCCAAATTCCTCTCTGTCTGAAAGCCTGTCTCTCATGCTGGTGTTCTACCTCCAGCCTAGTACTCCTGATGCCCCTGGCCCCTTTGTTATTTTCCCCGCTACATCTATCACCTGATCCACTGTGGTTTCTAAGCACATTGTGGTCAGTCTTTCTAGAATGTATGTTTACTCCTTTTATTCACAGCTGTATTCTAAGCACACAAAACGAGGCCTGGTGTAGAGCAGGTGCTCAGTAAACAGCCTTGTTGACTGTCTTCCATGTGCGTGTGTGTAGAGGGCACCTCGTGTATCCTGTGCGGAAGAGGGTGGAAAGGCATTTCTTAAACAGAATTTTATGGAGCCCTATAAATCCTGTCAGAATTCCACCTCATCCGTGCAGGGAACCAGATGTAACCTTAAGATAAGAGGACAGATGTGCTCTGAGAAGCCTGCTGAACAGTGTCAGAGATGACAGCATTCAATGTCAGGAAGAGGCATTGTCTACCCTTCAAATGGGTCAGCCAGCAAATCCCAGCCCTGAGCAGCCGAGGCAAGAAGAGCCAGCTGATGCCAGTAACTTACAGATGGTGTCAATGATGCTGCCATACTTGAACTTGGTCCCATGTAGAGATGTCAAGGCTGCCACAGCAGACTTAGCTAGCTGATCCTGGAGAAAACATTGGGCAGGGCCACTGTTAAGAGCCAGGGTAGGCAGTCATGGTCAGGGTAGGCCAGGAACGAACACCAGCACAACCGGGCCCCATGTCCTCTGCCAGGGTCAGCCTGCTCCCTCTGTCTCCCCAGGATGGATGGACAACCCTCTCCTTCCTTCCAGTCACACCATAGCTTCAGGTGGAGTCCACAAATTTAGAGTCTAGCCTTGCCTCTTGCTCTGTCATGTGACTCAACCACACACAGTAGGTCTACTTTTCTGGTCAACACAAATCATGCCGCCAGACTTCCTAAATCACCAGGAGACTGGGAAGAGGTGGGCACTAGGCACGTGGTTGATTCTTAGCCCTTAATCAGCCCTGAGGGATAAAATCCAGGTCCCTCAAAGTAGGGACAGAGAAGGAGCCTGGACAGAGGGTGACTGGGGGGAGCCTGGATGAAGGGCTATCTGGGTCATCACCCACCAGCTCCTCCACGTCAGGGGCCGGTTCTGATGTGTAGCCGTAGGGATACAGAAGGAGCTGGGAGTAGCTGTGGATGGAGATGAAAGCTTTAATATTTCCATGGCTCGTCACAAAATCCACAATGGACTTGACCTCCACTTCAGAGTTGGGAAACTTGCCGCGGTAAGTGTCCGAGCAGGGGTTGCTACTAGCTCCGGGCTCTAGGGGAAGGCAGAGGACACAGTTCCTCACGTGAGTGGTGACGGCTTCCAGTACATGCCATGGCATTAAGGGAGGTGAGGTACAAGGAGGCCTCACCCCCTCCCCTGGGTTAAGGACCAGCCAGCCATCACACCATCTGGAGCCCTGCTCCCTTTGCCAGCCAGGTTGAGTAGAGCAGAAACCAGTTTACACAGGAGTGTGGTCAAGGATGGCAAGAAAAGATACTGAGCTAGACACATCCAGGAGAACCTCTCAGGCCCAAGTCCCACCTAGAAGGAACCTTCTTTTTACAAGCACAGGCCCAACTCCCTGAGTGCCACCTCCAACCCAAGAGCCCTCAGGCAGAGCTAAGAGCCCACTTTCTGTCTCACTGCTGGGTCGGAAAAGGTGTAGGGGAGCCAGGCAAAGGCAGGCCAGAAGCCATGTAACCCCATCCCTACCCCGATGGGAAGTCTTACTTCCAAAGCCAGCGTCCCAGTTCCTGTTAGGGTCCACCCCAACACAGAGGGAGCCCTGTGTGCGTGACCGCGTCTTGCGCCACATGCGATTCTGAGAAAGGAAAGAGGATAAGCCAGGGGCCAGCGCGGCAGGACTGGGACCTGCTGCTAGCTTGCTTCATTTGCCATTGAATAAAAACTTCTATGGAAACAGGGGCTGGAGCAGGGGTCTCAACTAAGGACAGAGTTGGCTCCCACAGTGTCAAGAGGTGTTTTGTGTTATTGTGATTGAATGAGAAGTTGCTAGCGGACTCTGATGACTAGTTCAAGAGGTTACTCAACACCCACCATACACGGACAAACCCCAAGAGCAAAGCATCACTCTCCGCAAATGGCAATAGTGCCTGCATGGAGAGTCGCAATTTGATGAGGAGAGGCCAGCTCACCCCTTCCTTCAACAGCGGGGGGTCGGGGTGCAGGAGTTTGAAGGGAACAAGAGGTAGTCTGTACCGTTTTGTGGGTGTAGGCAAAACCATCAGGGTTGGTGACGATCTCCAGGAAGATGTCCATGCTGTCAAGAATGGTTGTGAGAACTGGGTCCTGGCCATAGTCTTTAGTGAGCTGGTGGGCGGAGGAGGAAAAGGTGGGACACCAGCCATGTTTGTACAGGGGACACGTTCCATGGCCTCCCTCTGTGGCTGTTGCTTCTGGGAAGAGAAGGCCCAGCCTCCCTCGGCCTGTGAGCTCCCCAGCAAGTAGGAGCACCCCACCCTCATGTCCCAGCTTTACCTTTTTTGCAAACCAGACACCACTGGCCTGGGTGACCCACTCCCTGGAATGGATGCCGGTGTCGATCCAGATTGCCGGGCCTTTGCTCTTTCCAGTGCTGAACTGGAGAAGGGACAGGGAAATGCTTAATGGGCAACTTCCCAGCCAGGCCTCAGTTCACCCCTGCAAGGGAGCCCACTTGGGCCAGAAGCCACCTGCTCTCTGTATAGCTAAAGCTGAGGTGGGGGTGGCTCTTGGTGAGATCATCCTTTGGGAAGTTAGGGGGTCAGGGGCCAGGCAGGCACCCTACAGAACTAACCCTGACTCCCAGGCTCTGGCCCTATTCTGATGCTCAGATAGCCCACTGTGTAAGGTCACCAGGAAAACTTTTTATGTGCATGCCAGACTCCATAATAGTCTCATATTGCAACACTTGACTTCAAACTTTGTGAACACGCATATGGCCACCTCGGCCAGTCCGAATGCTCAGACCTTTCCAGAGCTCTGTGCAGAACAGTATGTTCCATTACGAGTCTGTGGGAGTCCACACTCTTATATGGAGGTCCACATGGGGACCATTTTTTTCCATGTATGCCATTGTCTACATGCGGCCTTCATTTACCTTTAGTACATAGATGGGGCGGCCTTCAAAGGTGTTGCCGATCAGGACCTTGCTTACGAGCTGTGAGTGCTCTGCCACCAGGAGGTCCATGAATTCATAGATCTGAGACGGGAAGAAGAAGAAGTAGAGAGAAGGGACTACGGGGTTCTGGGTATGCAAATGTCTCCCTCAGCAGCCCTGTAATGCTACGGACTCACAACTGACCACGGTGGCCACCCAGAGACAGTGGGGGTTACCCGCAGCCAGCCCAATCTTGACCCTGCTCTGCATTCTGTTAGCCGTGAAAAGGGTAGTGTGCTCCTTGCAGGGTGCTCACCTCTTCCAGGGTATGGTAGGTGGCATAGTTGAATGTGTCAGTGGACAGGGCCCTGGCCTGGAATGCGGACATCTGCTTCTGTTCCTCGTCCAACAGGGACTGCACATCTTCAATCATGACCTCATAGCTTATCCCATGGTGTTCCAAGAATACTTTGACAGACTGGATGCTGGCAAAGGGCACTCGGACATCAATGGGGAGACCAGCCCGGGCGGGGTCCCTCCAGAAGTCCAACTAGGAAGGACAGAAGCCAGACTTGTTTCAGTGGGCTGGGGGCACCAACCAGGCCAGTGAAGGGGGGACAACCTGAGGAAGGCCAGCGGCACCAGAAGCTCCCACCCAGCTGTGGTTGAGGCATGGGTACTGGGAGCAGAGAGAGAACGGGGAATGATCGGGAAACGACCAGAATGGAGAGGCTTTGAGGAGCAAGGCAGACAGAGGGAGCAGGAAAGGGGTCTTGGCATGTCATTAGATTCTCAGGGGCACCAAGATCTGGAGGACCTGGGGGCTGAAGTCGTTTCTCAACAGATCAGTCTCATGGCTCTTTGCCGAGAGGCTGGGCCAGAGCCCAGGGACTATCTGGTTATGGGGGGGGAGGGCGGTCCCAGCAGCCTAGGAAGCCTCCTGGGTCCTCAGGGAGGCCTGCGCCATGTCTCTAACCTGCAAATGCTGCAGCTCCTCCAACTCTTTCACTTTCTGCACCTGGGCTTCATCAGCTGCAGAGATTCGGAGAACCTGGTGCCTGGGCAGAGCAGGAGGGACCCTGAGAACTTAAGGTACCCCAACACTTCCCAGGCTGGGCCCATAGAGGCACAAGGGGATCTGAACAATGGGAGACCTGAACTTCTTTTCTTTTCTCCCTGTCTTTGGAAGATTCTAGACTTTCCTGCTGTCCCCACTGCAGTTTAGACTGGCGTTATCTCCAAGCCAACCAGACCTTCTCTCTCTCCTTCTAAAACCTCATTCTCAGAGGTCATTTCTCTCAGGGTCCAGAAAAGGCTGGGCCCTCCAAGCCTTGCCCTGTCCCCCTCACCCCAGGCTGCTGTCCCAGGGTGGGGTCAGTCTGTCTTCTCTGGCTGTGTTATGTGTCTGTCTGTCTCTTCCAGGCACCAACTTGGTGAAATCCCTCTTCATTTCCTCCTCCCAACCCCTGCTCCCCACCAGAACATCCCCCCCCTACACCCCTACCCCACAAAGTTGTCTTTGGCAAAGATTGCCTCCAGTAGCACACTCAAAATCAGCAGCCTCCGCATGGTGGGAAGGACGGACTAAGGAGAGACTGCGGTCTGAGGCCGTTTTAAGCAGGGGTGCCTGGGTGTGCCTAGGCACTGTTCCCCTCACATCTGGATCCAGTCCCACGGGGAGGGAAAGGTAGGTGGGAGAGGTGGGCATTCCAAACTGTGACACCTTCTCACTCTTCCTGATAAAGTAGCAGAGAACAAGACAGGTGGAGAGATAAGCCAGGCTTCCAGCCTTGACTCTGAGGGGCAGCTGGGCCTGAGGCCTCCCAGCTGGGACTACTTGTTGGCTTCCCACAACCTCAGAGTTAGTGCACTATGTCAGAGACAAGGATGAACACATTTGTGTTTTTACAGGGTTGGGATTTATTGGATAACAATGAACACACACGTTACATCCACTTCATTGGCTTTGGATTTCGGGGCACTGGCAAACACAGGGTCTTCCTGGGTAGTGTTAGTGACTTGGTGATCATACGTTGCATTTCACACAATACCAGCGAGATTTCCCCCACAAGGGTTAATGTGGCCGCTGGGTTCAAGGGACCTTAGTGAAGGCAGGATCAGAGGCAGGTGGTGAGATAAGATGTTGATATAACCAACCCTGTTACAGAGCTGTTCAGGCACAAACAAGGCTGCCAAATGCTCAGCTGGTTCAAGGCCCGAGCTGGCTCGAGAGATGACAGAATGGACGTTGGTCACGTCAGGCAGGGAGATCATGCTGAACAGAAAGCCAGGGAGAGACCCAGTAGTTTGTTGCCTGCCCGTAGTGTGACACATGACCCTGATGGGTCGTGGGTACTTCCATACCCCCACCCCGTATTTGGTGTCCCTCTTTCTGTATGGCCCAGGTGAAGGGGTTGCATCATCCACTGCCAGCTGATAAGCTCACACACCTGTTTGGTTTGGTTTTGTCTCTCCTGTTCTTTTCTGATAGTGTTGAAATGCCCAAGAGGCCAAGCGTTCCATATTTAAGCTGGTAAATTCCTAGGTGGTGATATTTTGTATAAATAAATTATTTTTCAGCCTGTGTCTCGTGGCTGTGCTGGTCAGGTGATGCCTTGTACAGACATGAAAAAGATGAAGAACCAGTTTGCCTCAGCACCTGCTCTCATAGCGGGGGCAGACTGCTGGGTTTGGGCCGCTCCTAGGTTTGTGGAGGCCAGCCCCTAACCTCAGGTTCATTAGGAGGCATCACTTTGTCGTTATTTTTAATCTATTTTCATTCTCGGTCTTCATTCAAAAGTCACAGCTCAGGTGGGCTGAGTTCCAGGGAGAGCCAACAAATTCCTTGTTTGTTTGTTTGTTTATTCAAGCTTCTATCAAGTTGTTCTTTATACACACACACACACACACACACACACACACACACACACACACACATAATTACAGAGACACTCTCTAACTTCAGAAAAGAACAAAATGGGATGGGGGGTGCCCATTGAGTAAGTGACCATGGTGATCTCTGTGGGGCTCTCCAGCTGTGACACATTAAACCTCCAGGACACTTGAACTTTTCTTTCTTTCTTTTTCTTTTCTTTCTTTTTTTTTTTACAAAAAATATCTAGAAAGATTGAAGAGTGCCCCATCAGGTCTGTGGGGCAATCAGAAACCACTTGAGGGTGTCAGACTGCAGCAGTGTAGCCAGGGAAGTTGGGGATAGCCACCTTTTGCTGAGGCTTTGGTGTGGCAGTCACTAGGTGTGAGCTTGTGTGGGAATTTAGGAGAACAAGGTCCCATCTGCACCCTCTTCAGTTTTGCCTTCTAACTGCTCCAGGAAGCCCATTGGTTCCTTGGAAGATGCCTGTGACCAAAAAAAAAAAAAAAAAAAGGTGCACAAGTTAGGGGGCACAGAGTGCTTCTCCTGAGCTAAGGGAGGGTCAGTGACTCTTGTCCCCACCAACAGAAGCTCAATGAGAGCAGACCTAACGGGCTTCCAGGCTTCCTCATGAAGGACATGACTGACACCACCATGTCCAGCTTTCCTGTTTTCTGCAGTGTATTTCCCTTTTGCGTCCCAAGCACAGTTTTATGAACATTTCTCCTGTGGTCTTCCCTCTGCATCAGGAAGTTGAGGGAGATGGGCTGGGGGATCAGGGACAAGGTGAAAAGCACAGGACACAGTTAAGCTGGCTTGGAAGAACAGGAGGCCAACTGTAGACCCCAGGGCGAGAAGCTAAGTAAGAGGCTGGCCCAAGACAGGGTTTTGCATTTGCGGCTGTGCCGTGATCTCCAAAGGCGTCATTAATACTCTGAGAAGAACTTTGGAAAGCTAAATGGGTTTGAGGGGCCCACTATTAGCCTCTCTCTCCTGCTGAAGATGGGGTAGGCCTGACCCAATTCAGCCAGTTTGGTGGCATGGGGAGCAAGAGGAGGCTGGTAGTGTGGCCACTAACTCGGGGGTCTATGGAAAACAGGGCCAGTTGGCAGAACTCATGGCTGCAGCTAGCCTAGGTACATTTTACAGGCTCTGTTCCAACATGCCTGGGACCATGCTGGGAGCAGGAATAGCCGGGGGCCCAGCCCTCAAACATCAATATGGTGACAGACAGAGCTAGCTCTCCTTGGAAAACGGGGAGTCAGGGTACTGAAGGAGACATTTGGACATCGGTCTTGCCTCTGTGGTTCTCAGACCCAAGTATCTGACAACTTTGCACAATGGTCACACATTCCATAGCTCCATGTGCTCTGGCTGGCCGCAGCTAGCCTCCTAGGCTTGTTCTTCAGCAGGGCCCCCTGGTTTTTCCTGGGGGGCCCCCTCCAGGCCAGCTTGGAAGCACTCGGAGGCCCAGTGTTCCTTGGACTCTTGCAGCCAGCATCCCCTGACGCCCCTAGTCTTCTTGCTTTTCTAAAAGAGTATTTTAAATCTGAGTTCTTCTGTAGTCACGTTCCTGTGTTGCCAGCTCTCCTTGGAATGGTGAGAGGGGCAAAGAGGCAGCACCTGGCAGCGCGCCTGGACAGAGGGCAATGGCCCTTCACCCTGGGCCTCTGCCTCTGGCTGGCCTCACACGAGCCGCTCACATTCCAAACTGGCTGGCTGGTTTGTTTTCTTAAGAAAGCAATAACTGTGCACATTCACTGTGGTTCTTACGGCTTCCCGCGTGTATAATCGCTCTTTCTCCTTCAGTTTTTCCAATTTTTTTTTAAGCTTTCAAATAAATGCTCATAAATTTTACGGGTGAAAAGGATGAAAAAACACACCTAAAAAGAACAGATTGTTGGAAAAAGGAAGAAATGGGGGGAAGGGGTAGAAAAACAGAGGTCCTGTTCAGCTTTATGTATTTGAGAAAATGGGAGGAGGGGCAGCTCAGGTTTTTGAAAAAAGAGAAATATTTAAAGTGATTTTTTTTTTCTAATACTAGCACATCTGAATCTTGAGCTTTTGGTCAATGCACTTCAGTCCCGGCCATTACCTCCAGCTTGCTGGGACCAGGTGGTGGCCTCTCGACCACGAGGATCACGTGAGCCTTGCTCAGACCTCATGATGCAGAAGCCCAAGTCTTTATAACCTCAGATGAAGGGGGTTGGCTACAACATCTGGGAAACTCTATGACTTTTCAGTTAACAACAAGGCACGGGCTCTGAGGCCCTTCCCACGCTCCCTCCCCCAACAGACTGTCACTGACTTCACTGGGTGTCCTTCTCCCTTCCTCCTCGGCAGCAGAGGAACTCTGCTTTTATTTGAAGCTGTGATGTGACCAGCAGCGGAGCAAGTTCCCAGCCTCCCTGTGTCAGGGCGGTGCCACATGGCGCTGCTCCAAGCCATAAGATAGGAATGCAAACCCACAGGCACGCCAGCGCCATGGCCTGCACTTCTGCCCCCTGCTCTTCCTGCCTGGAAGTCAGGCCTATGTAAGAGGTAAAGTCCAACAATGCTCCCACTAAAACCACCAACAGTGGTCCCACAAGATGATGACAGAGCTGAACACTTCTGGTCACCTACCATCACTGTGGCCACAGTAAAGTCTTTGGGATGAAACACATCACTTACCCATTTGTGGGGACATAAGCAAACCTATTATGCTGCCTGGTCTCCAAAAATACAGTACAGTCAGTCACATACACTACATAATACTTGGTCCCTGGTTTCTATATGCACCAGCCTACACTTTCTGTCGCCTGTTTAGAATGCCCTTGTGGTGGTTTGAATGACAAATGCCCTCCGTAGGCTTGTATATCTGAACACTTGGTCACCTTGCTGGTGGCGATGTTTAGGAAGCCTGTGGAACCTTGAGGGGAGGGAGCCTTGCCCGAGAGCATGCATCACTGGGGGGGGGGGGGGAGGCTTTAAGGACCTCTCCCCACTTCTGGTTGTTTCTGTCTCTGAGTCCTGTTCTGGCCTCCTGCTGCCATGCCCCGCCTCCATTATGGACTTTTCCACAGGCTCAGATAAACTCTTCTGTAGGTTGCATGCTATTTTATCACATCAACAGAAGGTAGCTAATATGGTGCTGTTTCTTAATTTAAAGGAATTTAGAGTATAGCAGCAGACATGTTATTCCAGATTGTTTCTGGGTATGCTAGGGATTGAACCTGGGGCCTTGACCATGCCAAGGGAACACTCTACCACTGAACAACATCCCAGGCTCAAGATCTTGTGCTTGCCTCATCTCTTGGTCGCGTTGCTTTTTTCTTGTTCTTAGTCTCTTTTGCGTCTCTCTGTGGGTTGTTGGAAATAGGCCCTGCCACACACATGGACCATGAAACCTGGCTGTGCAGTGGCTAAGGCATCTAAAGGTCTATGTAAAAACACACTGTGGTGTTTGCTCAATGGAGGAAGCACTGATGGTACATTTCTTTGGATGTGTCCCCACTGCTACATAATACGTGTGTCTGGATTGCAGAATAACAAAACAGATCAGAAAGGTCTGGGCCCCCAGTGCATCAAAAACAACCACTGAGACAGCCTTGGACTGCCCCTGTCAGATTAACACCACCTGTTTTGGCCATGGCAACGTGAGATTCACATACAGCAATGTTTATGTGAGGCTGAGGAGGAGAGACAGTCCTTCCCCTAATCTCTAGTGCCAGTAGAGTAAACAAACCAGATGCAGTGCCTGCCCTCACGGCTCTGAGAGAGAAACAAAATCAATTAGTTACTAATGATCATTGCTTCAAAGAAAATAAACGAGGCCTTGGAAGGGAGGATTATGGGAGACAATGATCGATGGCCATTGGATGGTCCTGGGGCTATGGCTTGTGAGGGATAGTTAAAGGGGAAGACTGGGAGAGAGAATGTTCCAGAGAGGAGAAGCAGCATGTGATGAGAACTGGGAAGGAGCCAGTGAGGCAGGGCTGAGGGGAAGCTGGGAGAAGCAGACAGACTGGTCGTGTAGCCTTGGGTGGGATTTTAAATCACTGAAGGTTTTTGTCTGGTTGGTTTCGGGGGTTTTGTTTTTTTGGTTTTTGGGTTTGTTTGGTTGGTTGGTTGGTTTTGGTTTTGGTTTTGGTTTGAGAATTGACCACACCCATATAAGCAGGAAGGCAGAGGGCAGACAGATCTCTATAAGTTCAAGACCAGACTGGTCTACATAGTGAGTTCCAGGACAGCCAGGGCTACACAGTGAAACCCTATCTCAAAAACAACCGACAAAAAAAAAGCGCCACGCCACTGCCCATCAAGATCAGTCCCAGTTTTTGTGGGACTGTTTCCTGCACAGTACCTCTCACAACATGGTTGTGAAGCCAGGTTCCTGGCATCTTAACCTCCGAGACCGAGTGTGAGGCAGCTTCAGGGCTTGAAATGCATGAGCTGTAGGCCTTGAGGGCCAGCGGCACCCTGCCTCACTCCAGAGTGTGGCCTTCTCATCAAAAATAAGGTCACTAACAGATAGCTAAGAGGAAGCAGTGTGTTGAATCCTATAATGCACTGGGAACTATGCTTGGCCCATAGTAAGTGCTAAGAAAGGACTTAAGACCACAATTTTTGAAAGCCAGCCAGCCAGCCCAGTCCTCCTACCTCTAGGAAGATGCTGCTCCAGCTCCACAGGAGCCACCTGCCCTACCCCGGAAGCACTGGTTAACCTTCATGATAAACAGGCTCCCACAGGCTCGGACAAATGGTTGACAGAAGTTTCAGGCTTACACAAACCAAGTTCTGTGTGGCCTTGTAAGGCTTTTTAAATCCTCTGAAATACATCCTTTATCTTAAAATTTTGCTGGGTGTTATGGCGCACATCTTTAATCCCAGCACTCAGGAGGCAGAGGCAGGCAGATGGATGTGAGTTCAAGGCCAGCCTGGTCTACAAAGTGAGTCCAGGACAGCCAGGGCTGTTACACAGAGAAACCCTGTCTCAAAAAACGAAAAAAAACAAAAAATTTAAAATTACTCTTGCGGTTCTTTTATCAGTATGGCCTAATAATGTTTATTATCACACCTATAATTATTATTACGGTGGTATTTTCTAACTCACTAGCAATCAGTCAAGACACGGACACCTGTTATATTTTAAAATAGCCTTAGTTAACCTGGGGCAGGGTAGATATTAATCCCCTAGTAGGGCAGGTAAGGGATACCTGCCCCAATCTCATGCCATCTGGTTCTAATAATTTCTACCAAGCTACCTCCCATCCATAATCCCAAATATTTGCTAATTAACATCATCTGGGCCAAATCTCCACCCACATCGGCCATGTGCTTCTTCCTTCCTCTATTCCATGACGTGGCCTTCCTCCTGCTCTTCTCCAGTCTCTTTTCCCCAAAGCCCGGGAACCTCAGCCACGCCCATCCCGCTTGCCCTGCCCAGGTGTGATGGCTTTTTATTGGTCAAACAGGAATAAGCTCTTAGGCAAAGTTACATAGCAGCCTTGGGGCACAGAGACAGCAAGCAGTAATTAGCATCAAAACACACCAGGCCAACCTCCAACAAATTCAAAAAGAGCTTATTGAGCCAGGTGTGATAGTTCACAAGAGGCTGAGGCGGGAGGATTGCCACTAGTTCAAGGCCAGCCAGGACCACACCAATAAGTTCCAGGCCAGCTTGAACGACAGTGTGAGGTTCTGTCTCAATTTTTTTTTTTAATTTAAAAATGAGCTTATTAATACCAGTAATGCACCCTCCCATGAGGATAAAATGAAAATATTTGTGTAGAGGGCATAAAAGTCATAACTATGGCTCCAGTGTGCAGAAGTAGAGTTAATTTTATTTACCTATAGCTTATATTAACGTAGCCTGTGACCCTGTATTTCCACTAACAGAGAACTTCAGGTTGGAAATTCCAGCTCGATTAAACCACTTGCAGCTTAAAAACAAAACAAAACAAAACAAAACAAAACAAAACAAAACAAAACAA